>JANEYF010005400.1:0-691477 GCA_029963845.1 Rhamnusium bicolor | reverse complement strand
ATTGGCGCGACAACCAAACTACTTCATAAATCTGCTTAAAAGGGTGTTTCATACAAATTTTTATAAAATGTAACATTATTGTTAAAATTTATTTCCATTTATTGTACTTATTCAAGTATTATGATATGATGTAAACATATCAGTCATATGAGGGCTCTGTCGGCCAGGTGACTTCGGTCAGCTTTACTGATGAGTATGGTACATTCCCTATGAGGAAGGCAACAGTGGCGGCTCGTGATAATTTTATTTGGGGGGCTCTAATTTCTTAAAGAATATGAACAACATAATAAAGACTCACCTTCAGCTCCTCGGTAATTTCATCCAAGTAAAACTACGGTTTTTGATAACAAAACAAAAAGTTTTATGTACATATGGACAAAAAATTTCGCAATATAATAATCACTTAAAAATGCGAGTAAAAATGTTATTGCTTATACACAAAATCAAGTCTTCTATCTTTCTGGGAAATAAAATGTTCTATAACTTTTTCGTCAAAATTGCTTATATGTATGTTATGGATAAAGTTCTTATTCACTGACATCATTGCTAGAGCATTAAGGCGTTCTTTATTCATAGTGTTTCTTGAATATGTCATTATTCTTTTTAAGAGTTAAAAAACATCGATGTCTACTGCTCAATCAGAAAGATGTTACCACAATAATTTTTAGTAACGACTGTTTCGCTGAACGTTTCATTTAAACCAGACAGCCAAGAAAGCATGTTTAGGCCACCTTTTAAAATCTGTTCTTGAATAAATGACTTTCAATTTAGTCCTTAATCTGTCAAATAAATATTGAGAACGAAACCGGCGAAACGATATAAGCACTTCTCCACTACACAAACATTAAAAGCACACTACGGCTCTGATACCTTGAGCCTTCTGTCGCGTTGTAAAAACCGTTCTCCGCTATCGGTTATTTCCAAGCTCGGTTCGTTTCTTCATATATTTCCTTATACTCCAGAGAAATAAAACTTCCTCTGCGGAATGAGGCCGAACAAGCTGAATTTTCCAGAGACCTTCGTTTTGATGTTCTAATGAAGCACAAAAAATCTCATATGCCTACCCTTGTGCGTCTTGAGATATCGAAGGTCAAAGGTCATGAAAATCGGTTTTTCGCGAAAATCTTGCTTCCGGTGCATCTGACGTCATAAGAACTAGTAACAAAACTTACGTAAAATAGTATTCTCTACAAAATTGTTCATATACATTTTTTTCGTACGACCAACCGTTTTCGAGATATAGCACGATAAAACGGGAGCGCGCATTCGTAATAGGTAATACTGTATTATACTGCAGAGCTATAAATATAAAAGTACTTTTCTTAATCTGTTAGTCTGGAAAATTAAATTCCCATTATTAAAGCCGTTAAAAATTTGTTTATTTATAAAAAAATATATAATAAATAATTAATAACAAAAAATACATTCTTTTCCACACCACGCCTTATGTTTCCTTGCCTTCCTCCTCGTCTTCGTCGGGTTCCACTAGCACCTCGATCAACACAATATCTTCGTCAGACGCTTCCTCTATATCTGTTGGCTCTATGTCTGTTGGCAAAACCTCTTCAGGCTCAAGGTCACTGAAGTCTTCGATGTTTTGCAACTCTGTTGACGGGTTCAGGCATGCCTGTCCGTGACACTGACCACAAACTTTGGAGCATGGCAGCCCTACTTTTCTACACCCGCAGTGCGCACCACACCACTTTTTACAATTACAGAATATTGTATTTAATAGTTCGTCTGGAGCAGGTGGCAGTAGTGTTGTTTTCGGCTGTAATATGTCGTTTTCTAAATCCCAACCCCATTCTTCGGGTTGTAGATTTTTCCCTAGCCAAATCTGTACTTGGTAGTAGACCCGATAAATATGCTGTCGAGCTGCTTCACTGGTAGATGGAAGGGATGACAATTTAACAGGTCTATTAAGTCGTGTAGCCTTAATGAATTGGGTGTATCTAAATTTGTCAAGGTTCACTTCATCTTTTGGAGCACCATACATAGCTAACAGAAAACGCTTTCCGTTCTGAAATACTGTATCTGGCGGGCAGTTTTCTGCTTGAAATATTTGAGCCGAGTGAGTCAAATCGGGATGTTTCTCAAATGGCTGGTCGCGAAAAAAATGTATATGAACAATTTTGTAGAGAATACTATTTTATGTAAGTTTTGTTATGGGTTCTTACGACGTCAGATGCACTGGAAGCGAGATTTTCGCGAAAAACCGATTTTCATGACCTTTTGTTTGACCTTCGATATCTCAAGACGCACAAGGGTAGGCATATGAGATTTTTTTGTACTTCATTGGAACATCAAAACGAAGGTCTCTGCAAAAATTCAGCTTGTTCGGCCTCATTCCGCAGATGGCCTTTATTTTACCTTATTTCCCTGGAGTATTATGCAAAGGATGGCTTATATGAGCTGAGCCCTGCCCCATACTCTCTGGGTTAGAGTTATAAGTTGACGGTCAGTGTCAGAACATTATGCGACTTTATTGTACACATAGCCGTCGCAAACGGGTAATAACTATGTTAAAAAAAGATACTAACCATAAAACAACTGAAAAATATATATCATGCATTTAATTACTGTTACATTTTCCTAATAACAACTTGGGAGACTCGAGCCCCTGAGCCTCTATGGAGCAGCCGCCATTGGAATGCAGGTCCCTCCTATGCGTTAAATGACATTACTATTTCTTCCTATTCTATTTCTTTGCCTGAAGGTTTACTTGGTGTGCAATTTCATAATTTAAGTAATTGTTGTATAAATGTTTATAATAAAAAAAAAATTATTAGTACCAACTACATATTTTTGATCTTTCACATTCCAGCTCTAGTGTGGGAATTGGCCACTTCCCGCATTCAATCTGCGTGCGGGAATGTTACATTCCTAAACATTTTTAGGAAAATAACTATTACAATTCATTGGTAAGGAGAGGCGTGGACATTGGACATTGGAATTATCAGTTTATTTGAGATAATAAACTAAGTATTTGGAAGTTTGAGAGGGGGAAATAACCAACGCACTGTTGAATTAGTTTATATTTTTTGGTAACACATTGAAAATGTACTTATAATGAAAGAAAGTTTTTAAATATGATGAGGAGATAACGCCCACTATTTTCAGCAACGTACTCGGACTCAACGCTTGAAATTAGTTTCTGTTTCCATAGGATCTTACAATAGTATATTAAGTATTAAAGTCAGTAAGTGTTCTTTACTGGTTGAGGATATGTTTGGTGATCGACACCAAGTCAAGATCTTCAGAACATCCGAGACCAGTAACACACGTAATGACCGCAGTGCTTATGACGTTTTTTGCACGCTCAAATATTGAATAAATTTAATTAAAACTAAAAAATTTAATATTTTAAAAATATTTAAAACAAATAAGTTGCACATGAAAAAGTTTTCGCTTTGGTTACTATGAGACCGAATATTTATTGTCAAGTGGCATCTGCCGTCAGTAGAAATTTCTCTAAGATACGATTTTTGCCACAACTTAAGCTTATTGTAAGTTATGATTCAAGAAAGTGACGAATCAGACTTAGAAAATGCTTGGCAAATAGGATGCTCTGCCATAATTCCCGAAAAGTCCAAAGAGATATGAGAAAACCTTCAAGCTATTCGCAGCGTGGTGTAACAAGAAAAATTTCATTAGTTTACTTACCGCCATCTGATCAGTAAGTAATCACTTACAGATCGCTAATTTTTAAACGTCATTTACAAATGTCTCAACAAATTCAGTAAAAATGTCAAATTACCTGAGCGTGCAAAAAAAGTATTTAACAAAGTTATGTAAACCAAAAAATAACGACATTCCCCAAAGTCCTGCAATCCTCGCATGACCGGTGTGGAAAATTATATTATAACTATTAAAATAGGTTGCCTTTGGTCTACAGGTTTATGACAAACAGCAATTTTATTTTAGTATTATAGTGTATTTGTGAGTATGCAGAAATGAACAACTTTGAAAAAAGGACCAACAATACATTGTATATTTAGCGATCAGGTACGTGTGATGGCAAATATTCATCCATGTTCATTACGTATTTGCCAAAGGTATCATTAACTGAGAGATGCAACTTATTGACGCCTACACAATTTATATCAGCTAATGGAAAATTCTCTAATGATCTGAATATAGTGTAAGACGATTTACCACTAGCCTAAAAGTGGATCAACCCTATAAGATCAATATAATTGGTGCACATAAAACAAATTAAAGAATGGAAAGGTTGGCTCAACGATATTGGGCCAATATTAATCCAATATTGTATATATGTATGATGAGCCAAGTAAAGACACTTTCCGGGTGTGATACATACAATATTTGTTGCAACCGTTCTTGCTAGTCTAAAAACTTTTCAACTTGAAATCTTTTGTAAACAAAATTCATAAATTTCAACTGACAGATGTCAGACGCTTACTTTCAGGGAAGACTGGATTAATCATTTTTAATTGTCAACCAAAAGTTACATAAGGGATCGGTAAACACTTTATCGGGCATAAAATTCGATCGAAATACTCAGAAACCGTTTCTTTGTTTATATTTTTGTTTATTATATATCCCACTCAACGAAGGTGCAAACAAAATGTGATCAATAAAAGGCACCACTATAAAAGTATTTTCGTAAATTATGTACAGTAAAGGAATGCGGATTCAATGGCGTGCATGCATAGGAAATAATAATACACTAATAAAGATGAAATAATTTGATTAAGAGTACCTGTGAACTCATACTGATGATTATTGAAATTTTCTCTTATAAATCGATACATTAGGGAAAGTTATGTTGTACTTAAATACATTTATTTATATAATCTGAATGTAACAAACATTAAACAATATATTTATTATGTATTATTTACAAATATAGGTATTGATTAAAGTTCTAATTAAAAAAAACAGTCACAAATGGATTATTTGTGATTTTCCTTATAAAAAATTGTATTTACAACACCCAAATAAAAACAATGAATATATTTCTTACTCGCTGGTCTTTCTTACTCCAGACGTTTTCTCCGCTGCTCGAAAGTATTTCCTGTGAGTTATGCGTATTACACCATGTTTATAGGAATAATAAAATAAGTGGATGGTCTAAGGTCAATTGCATTTCGATTTCCGTGGCAAGGGATGCTTTTATTTCCTCGTGGGCAATAATAATTTTCTAATGAGGTATTGTATTTTTTGCCATGAATAACAGTTTTATTTCTTTAAATTGTTATTGGCTAAATAAAGTAACATATATTCTAAAATATTTTCAATTGCGGGTACATATATTACAGAACTAAATTTAATTATTATTCTGCGTTGATTACTAATTACAATAAATTAAATTTCATTTAAATAAAACTTTTAAAAGTTTTAAAATATTTAATGTATAAATATGTACATAAATCACATATACAGTTTTAAAAAACAAATTCATTTTCAGATCAATCTGTACTATGTCCTACGTTACGTTACGCCCCTGACTGCACCACCACTCGGATTCATGCCAATTAACTTAATTTCTACCTGTTCTCGAAGAGGGTCGCAGTTGCCCAACGATTTTAATATTGGTCCCCTATACGATATCAACTATTTTAATTATATGGTTAGCGATTTCCGGAAAGCTTTTTATTTTTATCACTCAAAAGAAAAAGACGGGTGTATATAAATTGCTTGAGACGCGTGTACAGATTTTATATTTTGCATGTGCCCCACTGTATTTATATAAATGCTCTTTCACTTTGATAAATAGCCGAAAAATTTTCTGGTCTACTCTACAGAATTTACGGAAACACTACAGATTTAAATGTTTTTACAGGCGTTTTACAACATTTGTGTAATGGCAAGGGCACACAAACTTATTTGACTGATCTATTATATGTGTCTGTAAGAAATTAAATAATTATATCCAACAAATACAGGTTTTGCTTGGGAACTTTTATAACTAAACAGTAAGTATTCGTGACGCTTTAACAAAAAAAGTTTAAAAAATTATCTGCTATAAATACAATGTAATACTTTTTCTAGCGATTGTACTGAAATTGTCAAGGATGCCGTATTGACAATCATAATTGTTTAATTGAATTCTTATTATATTATTTTTGTATGTATTGTAATTTATCATATAAAGAAACGTTTATCTAAAATGTTAATACATACTACACTGAAAAGTACTTAGTGCGTCATAATTGACATTTATTATTTTATTTAATAATTAGTAACTAAAAATTTATGTGATAAGTGAACAAGGGCAATAGCATCATTTATCAATCATCAATCATCATTCATCAAACACTATAGTAGTTTTATATTTAATTTTTAATGGCAGAAGTTAGAAATATGTACGAGTACTCGTATGTCGCCAAAAATTGACTTGTACCATACAATATTCTATTATTTTTCGCACGATTGATTGAGTCTAGAATTGACATCAGCGTACAAAATCAAATAAACTATGAAAAACAATCAAACTTTAAAAATAAGGGAATTATTGAAACTAATAGTCCTTGTGATACAACAAAATTTTCAGCATAAATTAGCTGAATATGATGATCAAAGGTAGCCATCTGGCAATAGCGTTTGAGAGGAGATAGTAACCCTTAGCATCCCCTAAATTAAAAAATATTTGAAATAGGTTATGTATTATCTTTTTGTTGTTAATGTATATAAAGTAATTAAACTTTGTCCCTTAAACTTGTTATATAATATGCTTTCTTAAAATAGTTTTGGAGGGAAATACACCACTGGCGATTCTTCTATAGGGTCATTTGGTCAATGACCTCCCACATACAAATAAAAATATAGAGCTATTCATTTTCTGCAGTTTAAAAACATATAATATATATATATATATATATATATATATATATATATATATATATATATATATATATATATATATATATTAATATTCTTAAAAAATATATTAAAGTTTCTAGCTCATTCTATGCACAATACTATTCCAATATCTAGATCATTACATTATTCAATTATAAAACTTAAAAATCTTGGGTCAATCTACAACGTGTCCTCAAAGCTAGCTACGGACCGAATTTATAACGAATTATAGTGAAATAAACTTATGCGCGAATCGTCAGAAAGCAAAAGAGACAGAAAACACTGGAGGGGACAATGTCCCTGACGACCCTGACACGGTAAAGCACGAAATTTAGTACAGCAGTCGCTAGTCAGCAGTCTTAATGTTAACTAGATACGCGTTGGTCGATAAACTCTATCGCGTTGTTTTTAATGTTTTTATTTGTGAACATTTTATTAGTAAATCTCTACTTGTCGTGAAATTAAGTAAAACAGTGTTTTTGGTGTTTACTATTAAATATGAGTGTTGTACAAAATATATTAAAACTGAAAGATGGACATAAGTTGGGTTATGAAGTGAAATTCAAAGGTGGTGGCCGTCCAAAACCTAATATGACGATAAAGCAAACATCTCTTGATAAGAAAAAAGAAGTTAATAGGTATGTTTAATTAAAAAAAGTTATCCTTCAGCAAATTTTATTCATTGTTACGCTCATCAACTAAATTTAATTTTACAAAAAGCATCAAATCAGGATAAAAGCATAAAATTTTTTTTGCTAATTTACATAGCTTTTTTTCATTCTTTGGAAAATCGCCAAAAAGAACAGCCGTGTTAGATAATGTTGTTAAGGTGAGATTACCTAAAGCGGCTCCAACACGATGGAATTTTAATACAAAGTGCATAGAGACTGTTTATACCTATCGAACAGAATTATTAGATTGTTTAGAAAAAATCATTGATAATGAATCAGAAAACAACACTCTAAACCAAGCTATTGGTTTAAAAAACTACTTACAAAATGAACATTTTCTTTATTGGTTAAATTTTTTTCATTTAGTTATGCCTCATTGTGATATATTGTTCAATCAATTAGAAAAATGTAATATCGATGTAATAATAGTAAATAAGTGTATTGGCGTTTTTAATAGTAAAATTGAAGACATCAGAAATACAATTTTGAATAACTATTTGGAGGAGACATCTATGCAGTCTGCCCAGAGATGTAAAACGGAAGAATCAAAAAGGAGAATTTCATTAGAAGTTTGTGATATAATTACATCTGAGATCAAAAACAGGTTTGGCTTCAGTAATCATTTAGCAGTGTCTCAGTTATTTCACGCAGATCGATTTAAAGATTATAAAAAAAGCTTTCCTCAAGATATGTTTAAATTAGTTAAAACGGAGTATCCAGTCATAATTCATTTGAAACTTAAAACTGAATTAAAAGTATTATATAGCCGAGAAGATTTTTCCAATAGTGAAGGTGCAGTTGCTTTGTTACAGCTTTTTATTAACAATAATTTGTGCAATACTTTTTCTGAAAGTGTCAAACTGTTAAAAATCTTGTGTACTCTCCCTATGACTACCGTCGAAAGTGAACGTTATTTTTCCACCTTAAAAAGAATAAAGACATTTTTAAGAAATACCATGGGTCAGGAAAGGTTATCTTCTTTAGCTATGCTTACCCATAGAAAGGGCATTAATAAAGAAGATAAAAGACTTTAATGAAAAAGTAATTGACCACTTTGCATCTCAAGAAGACCGGAGGATCGACTTGGAATTTATATCACTTTAAAAGGTAGGTAATACAGTAAACTTTTCTAATTGACCTCCCTATCTCTTGACCCACAAACCGCCACTGACTGTCATTTTAAAAATGTGAAAGCCCTAATACAGCAGTTTAATCGAAATGGCGCAGTTGCTATTTCACAGGCTCAACAGGCATTTATGGGTCCAACTGTTCAAGAAAATCTGGAGACCATACACGGAAGTTACGAATTCCTCTAGCCATGGGACCTTCAATATCAGCCAACATATATTGTAAATCCCTTCCCCTAAAAATTATCGATTTAAAAGGGATATTTTAGTGACTTGGAATACTGTTAATATTATTTTTTTTTATATATGTAACTATGAAAATTATAAATAAACTTTTCAAATTGTTTTGCTTTTAAGCTGTTGTTTTCAAGAAATTAATTCATTTTGCGAAGATTAATTAGTATATATATATATATATATTTAATGACTTTTATTTACATATGAAAATATTTGTTGGCTTAGAAACCTGAATATCCGCTTTAAACATTCACCGTAGTCAGCTTATGTGTTTATGATTTAAGAAGGATGTATTACATTATTTTCAAGATCATATGTCTAGTTTTCTTTCAGTTTATTTGTTTAAGTAATGCAAATTTCCTTTGATTGCTATTTCTATGATTACGTTATTTATTACCCATTTTTAGCCATTACAGTTAATGTCAATGTCCAATGTTCACTTGAATTGTAATAGTCATAAATTTTATATTCCTATTTGAGTGTACAGTCATCACAAGAAATTAAATGTTTTTATTAAATCTCATTAAAACTCTATTAACACCTAGATACCTCATTTTTATTTTTGATAAACGTGGCTAATAATGATGTATCTGAATTAAATATAAATGTGTCGCTCTGAATTTATATTTTTACTTAAAATTCAGTAGTTCAGTTAATTAAATCGGAAAAAGATAATGAAAAGTTGATATTCCAAAAGCTTCTAACTGAACAAATATTGACATTCTAATCAGCAAATTGACGTCTAATCTTTGTATACACTTCTATCTGAGTCATTCTATATGAAATCGTCTAATCGGTAAAGCCAAATCATTTTAGATTTTGCTCAAACTTTGTGAGAATCTTATTTCGGGTTCCAAAGAAGGAAATCCACCGTCATTTAATTTCCGCATGCGTCAGTTCCCCCCTGCCCAAATAAAGCATTTAAAAAACGTAATTTTTATGCTTTAATGTTTTTAACTGTACAATTTTTTCTATTAAAGATATCTACACGTTCAAGATGGTATTTCAAAGCTGAAAGATAGTAGTTTTTGTGCAAAGAATATAAATTATTCACACAAGTAATACCCCCGAAAAATAACACGGTGCTGAAAATACGTGTATTTTACTGACTTTTCGTGATTTTTAACTAACTCCAATGTCTCGACTGTTGAATGCAAACAGCTAATATTTCTCAGAGATCAAGTGCACATATCGTGGAAGAAATAAAACCTACAATTGACTCGTTCGCGTTCGGTCTACTCTTTATAAAAAAAATCTCTGCTTGAAATTTTGAAATTTTAAAAAATCGCATTATTTAGGCTATAATATGAATGTGTTGGCTACGAGATAAAAATATGAAGCTCACATGATATTCAGTTCTTACCTTGAACCTCAAAAGCCTGTAATGCTCGTTTTGTTATTTTCATCCTTTGTACGTGTACAGATGGCTTGAAAGACGCAAAAATATAGGTCATTTGTTTATTTAGAGAAGAGAATAAATACTTAGAACTTCTTACTTGTGGGTTAAATGTTTTATTTTTAATTTGTACTAGTTAAATCAAACTATTTTACAATCAATAATTAATATCCACAACTAAATACAGTTTTTCTCTGGACTTTTTAAGAGTTATTTTTTCAAGAATTAAAAACAAGAAAAATATGATTAGTGCCAGAATATTCATTTAAACATAGTGCTAGGCATTATCCGTGTACGTATTTAAGTCGCCGAGTATATTTATTTCACGTTTATTGATTTGTGTATATCAACGTGACCAACGCAACGAGAAGAAAAGATTAATAAACAGGTTTGCGACAGTGGAATTATTTAATTTAATTTAAATTAGTTTTTGATATAAACGATCATCTACTCAAACACATTTTTCATAAACAATGGCATATCCATAATTCATAAGACATGTCTATTCTTGTTACTTTTGAAGACTCGTCAGATGATCTTTATGTAATATTATTATAGTTTTGTTTTTGTAGCGAACATAAATCACATGTTTCCGAGAATTACATGAAAACTGATGTTAAAAAAATAAATACCAAAGTGTCGTTTTCAGCGCTGCAATTGATTTTTTGTGAGGTGTTTATAATAATAATTGGGAAACCACTAATTTATTTAGCTTATGAACAGAAGCTTACACAATGGTTTTCTGTAGCAAAATGTTAAAGTGGACAATTTGTACTATTATCCTCTTTTTCTTATTATTTCTTTTGAATTAGCTTAATCCCAAGAAATAAGCATGGTAGTGTAGTTTTGTGTTAGCTATATCTAACAAATATGCTTGGTTTTTGTATCTTGTTTTCAGGCACATGTTCACTTTCTGTTGTTTGCAAAATGTGAGAATTTTTACTTTATTTTGTAAAATATCATGATTAATATGATTAAATTGTCTTTCGACTTACCAAATGTGCTCGTCTGGTTTCATCAATATAATGTGTAGTTATGATAACAGTGGTCCTTCCATGCTTAGTTATTTCTACCAAGTGATTCCAAATATTCGTCCTTAAAAGAGGGTCAACCCCTACGGTGGGTTCGTCCAGAATTAAAAGTTCAGGTTCGTGCAAAAGTGTGGCAGCCAGAGATACCCGCCTCTGTTGACCACCACTAAGATTCTTTACTTGTCTGTCGGCATCTGGTAACATTAAAAAATTTACGAAAAATCCTACTTTTGTCTCTACTTGTTCAGTTGTCATATCGGAAATCCAACCGAAATATTTCAGTGTTTCTCTTATGGTGAATTCACCATAAAGGGCAATTTCCTGAAACAATTGAAAATTGTATTTAAATAGCACATGAATATTTTTACATTTTTAGATTCATTGCGAATCCAAGGATACTAAGTTTCTTATATTTACATAAAAAATAAGAAAATCTTCAAATAGGAATTTTAGCCGACATAACGTAAATAACAGAAGTGAACGCGTAGCGCGCAAATCATAATGACCTTACCTTGCAAACTGCTTTATGGTTTATTTGAAGAGGTTGAAGGCTGCAGAAAGGTGCAAATATAAAATAATTACATGCTGTTTAAAGAATGTTGAAAGTTTGGTAGGTGTAACACTAACACTAGCAGTTTTTTAAAGGTAGTTGAACGTTTTAAGGAGTGTATTTACACACCAACACTGCGAAATTGTCTACTACTACGTAATAACAATAAAACAAACAAAAAAACTTCTTTATACTCGTCGTATTTGCAACAGTTATCAACCGCAATCATTTGCAGACTGAACAGAACGATCACATAAACAGTACAAGGGCGAGGAAGTCGCCATTGTCGCCAGGGTTATGCGTGCTTCCTTACATATTATATAATTCTCGGCAATCGTCGACCCCTCATCGTTGCAGGTTTTACATCCAAGAAATTTAAAGTGTATAAACAAAAACATTCAGAAATTACCAATTTATTTCATTACTAAATCGCTCGTTCTAGGAATATAGTATTAGGTTTTAACCTGTCTCTGATTTGTCGTCCAGAATTCCTATATAAAATAATAACTGATATAATGTTTTTTTAATAAATTTAAAATACTTGTGAGAATAAAATTATCTTTATTGCTACGACCCTGATAAATGAAAAATATTTTTTTACCTGTGGCATATATCCTACACGTGGTCCAGGCACACCACTTCCTTTTGATCCTGGCGTTCCACCCAAAACCCATATTTCACCTGAATTTAATCTTTTTCTTCCTACTATACAGTTTAATAAAGTAGTTTTTCCGCAACCACTGGCACCAAGGAGTCCATAACTGAAAAAAAAGTATATATTTAAAAAATAAAATAATCAAATTTTTTTAAATATCAACTTTAAAATTTTTCGTCTTAAAT
The DNA here is from genome assembly GCA_029963845.1 of Rhamnusium bicolor. NCBI lineage: Eukaryota > Metazoa > Arthropoda > Insecta > Coleoptera > Cerambycidae > Rhamnusium > Rhamnusium bicolor. The sequence continues at coordinate 678,800 of JANEYF010005400.1, read as the reverse complement.
CGTTTGTTTACTTGCACATAACCTACAGGGTATTCACGATCCTGGGTTATATTTATTGAGGAAGTACATCTTGATATAATAAATCGTATAGTGCATAAAAAAACTTTAAAAATTAGAAAATACATTGCATAACAAAAAAAGTACGGACTTGTCGAGAACTAATGGAGGCGAGATGGAATGGCATGTCTTATCATTAGACTGGGTCAAATTCCGTAGCAGTTCAGTGGCGTCAGATGTGAGCCAGATTATATATAAATAATCGACAATGCAATTATTTTTCAATTACAGTGCATTATTTATTTCGTCACAGACGTTAATATGACAATATTACATAGTTTTAAGAGAAGTGCTTACCCTTCAATTTTTCTGTACAGACGACAAAAGCACAGAGAGAACACGTGAGAACATTTGCATACAGTTTTTATATGTTTTTCCGAAAAATGCCTCCTTCATTATGCATATACATTCTGTGCTGCGATCATTCAACATTGATAGAGGTGACACCTATTTACAAATTAAAAAAAAAAAGCTGTAAATTATCAACTGAAAGTTATTTTTCACTGAAACACTGATTAATATCAAATAATTTTACATACCCTGATTATTTTTACAAAATGTCACTAATTCTCTTACTAACCCGTACTAACAGTTGAAGACAGTATGTTAGAGACAAGGAAGAACTTTCTAAGTCGTGGATACTATCCAGTACTATATTATATTTGTAATAAAATAATAACGTGTATATCATCCTCAATATCTTGATTGTTAAATAATTGCCGAGATGGCTTGTGCGTCACCAGGATTTAATTGAAGCACAACAATTTTTACGTTATTAAAATACTTGTAATAGAGAACTGCCTCCAACCGTGTCCCCCAATGTGCTAAAAATGTTGTGGTTAACACGTTTAATGGCTTTCACAGAAACTGGACGATACTGTCATATGTATTAATTGTGGAAAGATAGCTTTTAGCAACTGATTAGTTTTACGCGTTTTTTGTATCGCTTGCCGAATGGGGGTTAATTTTTAACGTACGTTAGTCCTATACCTACTTGATGCAATAAAATATCCCTCGTATGTTCCACGTTGCTGAATTACTCGGAATTTGAGCCAGTCTACTTATTATCCAATCCTGCTATAAGTTTCACACACCGCTGGACTTAATTATCTGAATTCAATACGTCAGTGGTACTCAAACAATTTTGTTTATTATTTAAAACATTTTTTCTGCCATTTCTAAGGAACTTGTAATAAGTTAAACTTTTTAGCATTCGACTTCTTTTACCAAGTCCTACCTTCTATTAAAAATAAATTCCCGAGATCGTAAACACCCTGTAGACAAAGAGATACATTCTTTTTTTTTTTTTTTAAACAATTGCGGGAACGGGACCGAAGATAAGAAAAATTCTAGTTCGCCTACATTTTGTTTATTCAGCTTCCTTCCTCAGGGATAATAACATTAATTAATGTAAGCTGTAGGTACAATAATTGTTTCTGAATCCTCCAATCATAGTTTAAACTCAACGGTATTGGTTAATAATTAAAAACTTAATTTGTAGATATGACATCACAAATAAGTTAAAAACAAGTGGCTGTGGCCGAAGCTAAAAGTATTTTACCTTTTTTTATGAATATTTCATGAATTATTCATAATAGATGTCTATAGGAAGTTTATTGAGACGTTTTTTTGTTGTTTACCCATATCCGTGGAACATAAAGGTTGCTATATTTAAAATAACAAAGTTGGTATAATTTTATCGAATTTGTTTTTTATCCCACCTTTTTGTCAAATATTTCCATAATAAATAAATACTGAAAACGATTTTTTTTTTATTTATCCAAATTCGTAGAAATATATAAAGTGTTGTATTTCAAATAACAAAATTGGTGTCACTTTCAGGAAAACCGGAAGTGATATTGAGTTCCTGCATAGTCAGAAATTGCCAATCCAAAAATTCAAATCGACGGATCCGAGCGTTTTTGCAAAAAAAATTAGTATGATTTTATCGAATTTGTTCCCTTTATTGTGAACAGACTGTATATACAAAAATTATTAATTAGTTAATTAATATTTCAATAAGTTTTAAAGATAAAGTTTTAAATCTATTTTACTTTTTACAGTCTAAAAATATGTTTACGAAAAACTCTTTTTATTCGAGAAATAAGTACCTATTATTAACTTAAAAAAATATCAATCTCTCAATTAAATACTAGAACGGTATGACGTCATTATTCAAAAAAAATATATTTATTTTAAGATATGTACAAATAATTTATTCATAACGGGTTCTTTACCTAACTGACATATTATTTATTTATCATCTCTTGTATTTTTTGCATTTTATTCGTGCCTCTAGCGGAATTTTACTCTGACGCACGATAAAATAAATAATCATTATGATAACAACTTTATTATGTTAATTAATTTGCAGAAAAATTTATGCTATTCAAACAAAAATTAGATATAATTGCCCTAGGGCATTGTCGACTTCGACAACCTTTTTTTCTGTTTTCTCCATGTTGGCAGCTCTTCCTTCGGCCTCTCTGACCATCTTCAGGTTGAGCCTCATCTGCTATAACTAGAATTCTAAAATCAATAATGTAATATTGCACCTTGTGTTCACTATTCTTTGTTTTCATTTCTTTTGGCATTGACTTAAATCTTGACTTATTAAAACAAATAAATTGTGCATATATAATAAAATAAATACGTATTTTTTTCTCACACGTGACCATTCGATGTAAGAAAATAACTATCCAAGTATAATGCACTTATATGACATACGCTCATTTAACATTATTTTTTCCATATTCTGAAAGTTGTGCAAAAAATTTTATTTTCAGGCATCTTCTTCATATGTAAAAAATGTTTAAAATCAACGAGCTGAATAATGCTTCGTTGTCGAACGGTGGCGTCATCGGATCCCATAGACTGTAGCAATTCAATTGCCACAGTAACTAAAAGTTACATACAATATCAAAATATTAAACAATATAAAAATGAATATATTTGAAACACATTTGCTAAGTAATAAATCATAAATTTCTATTTTATTATATTCGATTTATAGGCATAAAGCACCATCTAGTGGCTACTTACTTATAATAATTGAATTATTCAAAACTAGTCAAAATAATTCTATATTCAGGCTTAAACAGTAGTATCAATTAGTAAAATATGTAGCTTCCCACTCTTCTGATTAGTATTGCCCTCTGCTTTAAAAACTGGAAAAGACAATTTGAATTTTTCGACAGCTTCACTGTAAAACTGGTATTCGAATGGTACAGCCACATTGAGTTTACATTAGTACCCAACCATTAATACAATTAAAAAGAAAACTGTGTCAGGTTTAAACAAAATTTTTAGTTGTGTGTTGTGCAGTATGCATAAGAAAACATATGTATAGGGTTATTCATTATAAATGACCCACCCCTTATCATCGTTATTATTGCCTATAGAAAAAAGTTTTAAATAAAAGTTGTGTGGTTATGACTCAATTTTGTTAAAATGCTATCAAAAGTACAGTAGCGTGCAGATTTCAGGGGATACAAAAAAAATATTTTTAAAAATAAAATATTTATATATATATATATATATATATATACAGTTTGGGGACTATAAGCAAGGTAAATGGGAAAAACCAAATGTGAGGAACAAGGACAGATTGCTCTCATATCATACGTATGTTAGAAAAGGACAGAAAAACTGATAGTAAATAACGAAATTTGAATTAGTGGTAACAGGAACCCATAAAGAGAAGCTGGCGGTATTCTTGTCACCGTTTGTTTGTTTGTTCATGCGAGTATTATGTAAAGTGGGGAGACCGGCCAGCGACCAGCCGGCAAGAATAAAGAATAAGATACACCCAAAATCTCTGTCCTTTTCTAACATACGTATTATATGAGAGCAATATGTCCTTGTTCTACAATTTGGTTTTTCCCATTTACCTTGCTTACAGTCCCCATACGGTATATATATATATATATATATATATATATATATATATATATATATATATATATATATATATATGTATATATATATATATATATATATATATATATATGTATATATATATATATATATATATATATATATATATATATATATATATATATATATATATATATATATATATATATATATAATAATAATAATAATAATAATAATAATAATAATAATAATAATGTGGTGTGTGGAATATAAGACGACTGGTAGAGTCTTTACTCCCAGAATCCGGCGCATAGCAGCCGGATTAAGACGTCAACACCATACTCTAAATCTGACAGTGATGCTTACCATCAAGCAGCACTGTCTAGATAGGATCCGAGCGCTCATGGCGATAAAGAAAACATTGAAGAGGCGGGTCAGGAGTATGGAACAAAACACTTTGTTCCGTACGAATCCTTCCCGCCTCTTTCAAGAGCCACAGCGTGTTGTCGAGAATCCGCCGACTGTAGAAGATGTCGAAACCTTCTGGAAGGGAACCTACGAAACGACGCGTCCATTCAATAGCGATACTCCAGCAATAGCACACTTCGAGGCTCTGTGCCACAGACATCTTGAAGAGCCAGAAGAAGTGTGCCCGGCAATCAGTACGGAGGAAGTCCAACAAGCGCTTGTTGGTACCAAGAACTTCGCTGCCCCGGGCCCAGACGGCATTAACAACTGGTGGTGGAAGAAATTTCCTTCCACTCACCGCCGTCTGGCGCGAGTTTTCAACTTATGGTTGAACGAGGGGCAGCAGATTCCGGACTGGTTTGTCGAGGGACGTACTGTGCTTATCCCCAAAAAGGGGGATCTTTCCGACCCGAGGAATTATAGGCCGATCACTTGCCTTAACTCCTGCTACAAGATATTTACACGTATCTTGTATGCTAGGACGCTGAGGTCTGTTGATCCGGTCTTCCAGCAGATACACGAACAGCGTGGTTCCAAGAAGGGCATGGCAGGTTGCAAGGACAGCCTGCTGATAGACCGCTGTATTACACAGGATTCTGTGCAATACAAGCGGAATCTATCGATGGCCTGGATTGATTACCGCAAGGCATTTGATACAACATCACATGAGCTATTGTTGTACTTGCTCGAATGCCTTGCGGTACCAGCACCACTAGTGAGATGCATAGAACAGCTGCTGCCGCTCTGGAAGACCCGCTTCACCATAACATCAGGTACACAGCGGGTTACGACAGAGCAGGTGGCATTTAGGAGAGGAGTTTTCCAGGGTGACTCCCTGAGTCCTCTCCTCTTCTGCATCTCACTGCTGCCGTTGTCTGTTGGGCTCCGCCAAACCCGCGGATATCAATGTGGGCCACCCAGCGACCGGAGGCATAAGGTCACCCATCTATTTTATATGGATGACCTTAAACTTTATGCCTCCGGAGAGCGCGAACTACAAAACGCTCTTAGGGTGGTCGAAGAATATACGCGGGCAATTGGTATGGAGTTCGGGTTGGACAAATGTGCAGTCGTCCACCTCAAGAGAGGACGATGCGGGGAATTTTCTGAAGATGCGCAGCTCGCAGACGGAAGCATCCTAAGACATCTGGATGCCGGAGAGACCTATACATATCTGGGTGTGCAACAAAGGCACATCCAGGATGTATCACAAATAAAAGATTCTCTCCGCGGCAAGTACAGACACCGCCTCCGAAAGATTTGGTCTTCCGAACTTTCGGGGAAGAACAAGGTGTCTGCAACTAATATGCTTGCCGTTCCGATTCTGCTCTACTCCTTCGGAGTAGTAAAGTGGAGGGTAGATGAGCTGCGTCAATTAGACAGAGATACCCGCAAGATGATGAATATTCACAGAAGTATTCATCCTAGATCGTCCGTTCCTCGTGTGTACCTCCCACGTCAACGGGGGGGGCCGAGGACTCTTGAGCCTGGAGTGTACGCATGGCAGAGTAGTACTGAGTATGGCATGTAACATACTCAGGAGCTCAGATCCCCTCTTGCGGTTCGTAAAACATCATGAAACTGTAGGAGTGGGAGCAGGATTGTTCAAGGCAGCAAAAAGAGCCGCAGATGAACTCGGTCTCGCATTTGACATCAGGCGAGGAGGCCGGCGAGGTGCTGATGTTGAGTCAGTCACCGAACTTCAGCCAAATCGTCTGAAAGCCCGAATTAGAGCTGCCGAACAGGAAAATCTGTTTCGGCAGCATGTCGATAAACCCCAGCATGGTGTCTTCTATAAGAACATAGAAACACTGGGTTTATCGACCAGGCTGACCTTCGCCTTTCTAAGGTCAGCAGGGCTTAAGTCGGAGACCGAGGGATTCATTATGGCCTGTCAAGATGGTGTTATCAACACCTTGGTCTACCGTAGCCGCGTGTGGCGTGTAGAGGTTCCTGATATCAACTGCAGGACCTGCCATCAGGCGCCGGAATCGCTCATGCACTTACTTTCTGCATGCCCTATATATGCGATTTCGGCCTACATCCACCGACATAACGCGGCTTTACGAGTGCTATACTACCATCTAAGGCACTCGTACGGGGTAGACCAGACACCAGTGCTGCCTTACGTCCCCGGAGATATTGAGTCCGTTGTCGAGAACGAGAAATGCCGGATTTACTGGAACTACTCGTTCCCGACTGTCAGGCTAATCCAAGCCAACAAGCCTGACATAGTCCTCCTCGACCATCAACTCAAGGTGATGTATGTTATCGAGTTCTCGGCACCTGCGGAGAAAAACATCACCTTGAAGGAGGAGGAGAAACGGACCAAATATCGCGATCTCCGGTACGAGCTCCAAGTGCTGTACCCAGGCTACTCGGTCAAAATGGTCGTCCTTATTATCGGTGTACTCGGAGGGATAAAGCCTACGCTGCTCTCGGAACTGAAGATCATACCGGCCTGCCAAAAACCAGCCGAGTGGCTGGCAGGTCAAATGCAGAAGGCGGTCATTCTAGGTTCTCTCCGTCTGCTTAGGGCACACGATTCTGGTATCTACAGTCACTAACCCTGCGGGATGTGGGGAGTGGCTGTAGTTGATGCGCCGGCGCGACTCCCGTGAGGCGTCGGAGGCCACGGGAGGACTGACCGGCATCGGGAAACCGAAAAAAAAAAAAAAAAAAAAAAAAAAAAAAAAAAAAATAAAAAATGGGGTGCAAAGGACCGGCAACCTCCACGTTGGTGCACCCTGGACGGGCAGAGGCAACTCTGCCTGACTAATGCCGGCCGGGAGTACCAGGGCTAACTACCCTGGTACTCTTTTTGCTATGGTTCCATATAACCTTAGAAGGGCCCCTCACATTCGACCTCAGTCGGATGGAGGTCAAGGACAGATGGGAGGGGCCTTACCGGACGGTCCTAACGATGATGACAATGCGATTGTACATGGACGCTTTAAGTGGACGAGGGAACTTCGGGATGACTTACTGACCTGCCGCGAGAGTAGCGAACCTGAGCGAAGGGGATACATGGCGCGATTGCATGCACTTTGGTGCGAAATGCATCCAGAGCATCGCGCCTTCTCTCAACAACATCTGAGAGATCAAGTATCCTTTCTGCTCAGGACAGGTTATGTAAGGGCACCCCGTCAGCCGGAAGAACTGCCAGCCGCAGTCCCACCGCGGCAATTATTAGCTGATGGGGAACATCCTTTAGAGTTCACCGATGTAGACTTAAGGACGAGGGTTAGCCTTAACACCAGGGCTAACCTAAAGCCACAAGACCTAGCTAGAATGGACGAGGTCATCGATGAGGAAATTCCGGAAGATGCCGACATCTGGCAAATCAACAGTGCCGTGTACAACGCCGCGAAGCAACTCGTCCCCCGTGAGAGGTCAACCAATCACGGGGTCGAGAAAGCCAAGCGGCGTGTACAGAATATCGAGGGCAAGATACAGTCGGCCAGACAACACGCTTCTCGGATCCAGAGTGTGGTGGAATATAAGACAACTGGTAGAGTTTTTACTCCCAGAATCCGGCGCATAGCAGCCGGATTAAGACGTCAACACCATACTCTAAATCTGACAGTGATGCTTACCATCAAGCAGCACTGTCTAGATAGGATCCGAGCGCTCATGGCGATAAAGAAAACATTGAAGAGGCGGGTGAGGAGTATGGAACAAAACAATTTGTTCCGTACGAATCCTTCCCGCCTATTTCAAGAGCCACAGCGTGTTGTAGATAATCCGCCGACTGTAGAAGATGTCGAAACCTTCTGGAAGGGAATCTACGAAACGACGCGTCCATTCAATAGCGACACTCCAGCAATTGCACACTTCGAGGCTCTGTGTCACAGACATCGTGAAGAGCCAGATGAAGTGTGCCCGGCAATCAGTACGGAGGAAGTCCAGCAAGCACTTGTTGGCACCAAGAACTTCGCTGCCCCGGGCCCAGACGGCATTAACAACTGGTGGTGGAAGAAATTTCCGTCCACTCACCGCCGTCTGGCGCGAGTTTTCAACTCATGGTTGAACGAGGGGCAGCAGATTCCGGACTGGTTTGTCGAGGGACGTACTGTGCTTATCCCCAAAAAGGGGGATCTTTCCGACCCGAGGAATTATAGGCCGATCACTTGCCTCAACTCCTGCTACAAGATATTTACACGTATCTTGTATGCAAGGACACTGAGGTCTGTTGATCCGGTCTTCCAGCAGATACATGAACAGCGTGGTGCCAAGAAGGGCATGGCAGGTTGCAAGGACAGCCTGCTGATAGACCGCTGTATTACACAGGATTCTGTGCAATACAAGCGGAATCTATCGATGGCCTGGATTGACTACCGCAAGGCATTTGATACAACATCGCACGAGCTATTGTTGCACTTGCTCGAATGTCTTGCGGTACCAGCACCACTAGTGAGATGCATAGAACAGCTGCTGCCACTCTGGAAGACTCGCTTCACCATAACATCAGGTGCACAGCGGGTCACGACAGAGCAGGTGGCATTTAGGAGGGGAGTTTTCCAGGGCGACTCCCTGAGTCCTCTCCTCTTCTGCATCTCACTGCTACCGTTGTCTGCTGGGCTCCGCCAAACCCGCGGGTATCAATGTGGACCACCCAGCGACCGGAGGCATAAGGTCACCCATCTGTTTTATATGGATGATCTTAAACTTTATGCCTCCGGAGAGCGCGAACTACAAAACGCTCTTAGGGTGGTCGAAGAATATACGCGGGCAATTGGTATGGAGTTCGGGTTGGACAAATGTGCAGTCGTCCACCTCAAGAGAGGACGATGCGGGGAATTCTCTGAAAATGCGCAGCTCGCAGACGGAAGCATCCTAAGACATCTGGATGCCGGAGAGACCTATACATACCTGGGTGTGCAACAAAGGCACATCCAAGATGTAATACAAATAAAGGATTCTCTCCGCGGCAAGTACAGACACCGCCTCCGAAAGATTTGGTCTTCCGAACTTTCGGGGAAGAACAAGGTGTCTGCTACTAATATGCTTGCCGTTCCGATTCTGCTCTACTCCTTCGGAGTAGTAAAGTGGAGGGTAGATGAGCTGCGCCAATTAGACAGAGATACCCGCAAGATGATGAATATTCACAGAAGTATTCATCCTAGATCGTCCGTTCCTCGTGTGTACCTCCCACGTCAACGGGGGGGCCGAGGACTCTTGAGCCTGGAGTGTACGCATGGCAGAGTAGTACTGAGTATGGCATGTAACATACTCAGGAGCTCAGATCCCCTCTTGCGGTTCGTAAAACATCACGAAACTGTAGGAGTGGGAGCAGGATTGTTCAAGGCAGCAAAAAGAGCCGCAGATGAACTCGGCCTCGCATTTGACATCAGGCGAGGAGGCCGGCGAGGTGCTGATGTTGCGTCAGTCACCGAACTTCAGCCAAATCGTCTGAAAGCCCGAATTAGAGCTGCCGAACAGGAAAATCTGTTTCGGCAGCACGTCGATAAACCCCAGCATGGTGTCTTCTATAAGAACATAGAAACACTGGGTTTATCGACCAGGCTGACCTTCGCCTTTCTAAGGTCAGCAGGGCTTAAGTCGGAGACCGAGGGATTCATTATGGCCTGCCAAGATGGTGTTATCAACACCTTGGTCTACCGTAGCCGCGTGTGGCGTGTAGAGGTTCCTGATATCAACTGCAGGACCTGCCATCAGGCGCCGGAATCGCTCATGCACTTACTTTCTGCATGTCCCATATATGCGATTTCGGCCTACATCCACCGACATAACGCGGCTTTACGAGTGCTATACTACCATCTAAGGCACTCGTACGGGGTAGACCAGACACCAGTGCTGCCTTACGTCCCCGGAGATATTGAGTCCGTTGTCGAGAACGAGAAATGCCGGATTTACTGGAACTACTCGTTCCCGACTGTCAGGCTAATCCAAGCCAACAAGCCTGACATAGTCCTCCTCGACCATCAACTCAAGGTGATGTATGTTATCGAGTTCTCGGCACCTGCTGAGAAAAACATCACCTTGAAGGAGGAGGAGAAACGGACCAAATATCGCGATCTCCGGTACGAGCTCCAAGTGCTGTACCCAGGCTACTCGGTCAAAATGGTCGTCCTTATAATCGGTGTACTCGGAGGGATAAAGCCTACGCTGCTCTCGGAACTGAAGATCATACCAGCCTGCCAAAAACCAGCCGAGTGGCTGGCAGGCCAAATGCAGAAGGCGGTCATTCTGGGTTCTCTCCGTCTGCTTAGGGCACACGATTCTGGTATCTACAGTCACCAACCCTGCGGGATGCGGGGAGTGGCTGTAGTTGATGCGCCGGCCGGGGAGGGGGGGGGGGGGGGGGGGCAGGAAAAAAAAAAAAAAAAAAAAAAAAAAAAAAAAAAAAAAAAAAAAAAAAATTTTTTATTTTTATTTTTTTTTAGTTGGGGGTGGGGGGTTGGAGGGGGCCCCCCCCCCCCGGCGCGGGCCGTTTTTGTTTTTTTTTTTTTTTTTTTTTATTTTTAATTTACGCGAAATAGAAAAATAATTTTTAAAAAAGGATGTTATTATAAATAAAAAAAAAAAAAAAAAAAAAAAAAAAAAAAAAAAAAAAAAAAAAAAGTAGAAATAAAAAAAAAAAAAAAAACGACGCGGGGGGGGGGGGAGAGAGGAGGGGATTTTTTCATATTTTTTGGAAATTTTTATATTAAAAAAAAAAAAAATTTTTTTTTTTTTTTTAAATTTTTTATAATTTTTTATTTTTTTTATGGACTTTGGCAAACAGTTAAATAATTTAATTCCGGTGTAGTCTACAAATTTCATAAATAAGGTATTTTTGGGTTTTGATGTGGCAAGATGTTTATTTACGACGGCTCTTGTTTCATATCCATGATTAATTTGAAATCTAAGATGTGAGTTTCTATATATAAAGTTGATAGAGGATATTATATATAAGGTTTCAATATCAAATAATTTTATTTCATTGAATAATACTTCTGTAGGATACATTTTAGGTTTGTTAAATATTATTTTTAAAATATGCTTTTGAATTATTTTTAAATTTTGCAGTATGGTATCGTACGTCCCGCCCCAGATCGTTAAACCATAGTTAATGATAGATTCAACAAGAGATTTGTATATATTGACTAATGAGTTAGTGTTCATAATTTTTTGTAACTGATAAAACTTATGTAACAAACCACGAACCTTTCCTACTAAGCTACCGACATGTCATCCCATTTTAAAATTGGTCAATATAGATACCGAGATATTTTATTGTAGACGATTTCTCAATAAGATCTGTACAAGTAATACAATTTATTGGGTTTATACATTTATGTAATTTAATGGTTTGTATATTCGATTTACCTAGAGTATTTAAAGAGAAAGTAAGAAATTTAGTTTTTGCGTTATTTAGTGTTAATAAATTGTCATTTAACCAATATTTTATTTTATTAAGACCTATTTCTGATTTATTTTTAACACCATCCCAGGTATCATCAGAAAAACCAAAACGGTATCATCGGCATATGAGATGATCTGACCAGGGAGTCTGATATTCAGCATATCATTAATATATATTTGGAAAAGCAAAGGTCCAAGTACGGTCCCTTGCGGAATTCCAAAAGTGACTGGTTTTTCTTCACTATAAACCGAATTTATTTTTACTTTTTGTGTTCTATCACTTAAGTAATCCCTGAGCAGATCACCACATATACCTCGAATGCCATAGTTTTCTAGTTTATCTAGTAGTTTTTCATGCGATACCGTCAAAAGCCTTTGCCAAATCTAAAAAGATTGCCAAAGGCTTCTGACATTGGTTCATTGAATTATGAATAGTTTTTACTAAGTAATGTACAGCATCTACGGTAGATAAACCCTCCCTAAACCCAAATTGTAAAGGAGAAATTATTTTAAATTTATTGAGGTGCTCCAATATCCTTTTCTTTAAACATTTTTCCACTATTTTTGATATGTTACTGACTAAAGAAATAGGGCGGTAGTTAGAAATTTGCGTTGCATCCCCTTGTTTGAAAATTGAAATTACCGTTGTTTTTTTCAGTATTTCAGGAAATGTGCCTTGTTGAAGAATAAGATTAATTACATATTGCAATGGTTTTGAGAGATGTTCAATGCAAGTTTTTAGAGTGTTAAAACAAATTTCATCTTCTCCCGGAGAACCTTTACTTTTTAAACTATTGATAGTATTTTTTATTTCATTCTCCGTAACTGGATATAAATAAATTGTATGCATTATTTTCTGTAAATTTTCGTTTATATTATTACCTATGTTGTGCTTATCTTTTATTATATCTTGCGCCATTTTATGTCCTATACTTGAATAATAGTTATTAAATTCGTTGCACATTTCCATATTATCTGTTATAACTTGATTGTCAATTTTAATATTGTTAATATTTCCAGATTTTTTATTTATTTTTTCATTGGTAGCCTCTTTTTATTAAATTCCATACCTCCTTTACGTTATTTTTTGTCTCAGTAAATTTCTGTTTGTAATAATTATTTTTTGTCTTCTTTATTAATTTTGTTATAGTATTTCTATAAAGTTTATATCTATTTTTTATGTCATTGTTATTTGGGTTATTTAAGAGTATTTGTTTAAGTTTATCCCTCTCTTTAATTGAAATTATCAGTCCTTGAGTTATCCAAGGTTTCAGTTTTTTTGTAGAATTTTTATTTTTGTACCAAACACTTTTACACGTGTTTATTAAAAACTGCAGTTTAAAAATGAATTTTTTCATTGCTACAGATGCATTATATTCATTATATATTTCTTGCCAGTTTTCTGTTTCAAATTTGTTCATTAATTTTCTATAATTAATTTTTTCAATTGGATAGCTTTTTCTCTCATTATGATTACAATTTTTATTTCCTGTTAGATATAAGATAGTCGCGTAATGGTCAGTAATTGATGTGGTGAGAATAAAAGGATGAGAATTAAATATGTTTTTCGTGTTTTTTAGAAATATATGATCTATAGTTGTAGCTGTAGTTTCCGTAACTCTGGTGGGTTTATTGATTTGAGGATAAAATCCTTTCTCACTAAGAAAATTTATATAATCTTGAACTATTATATTATTCCCATCAGTTATGTCTAAATTTATGTCTCCAACAAGTAGTTGTGTGTTGTTAGTATCATTTGATTCTATAATGTTTTTTAAGTCACTTGTAAATGTATGTTGATCTGTGGAGGGAGGACGGTACACTGCAATAATTGTATAACTTTGATTGCATTTTTCATAATTAATTTTAGTGAAAGTGGATTCATTAAGCCTAATATGTTTTAGGTTAGTTACTGTTAAAGACTTATGTATGTAGATAACAATTCCGTCGTTTTGATTAAAGTTTGCATTATTATAATAAAAAGTATAATTTGGTATTTCGAAATTGGTGTTTTTTAATTGCCAGCACTCTGAAAGTATGATTAAGTCATATTCTAATGTTGAGGTTTCCAATAAAATTAATATTTCTTCAAAATTTTTTTTGTAGACTACGAATATTCATATGAAATAAACTTAAACCAATATTTTTTCCTCCCATATTTAATATAGTGTTATCTAATAAAGAATTAACATATTTTGTAGTAATACTATCGTAAGAGTCTAATTTATTTAGTAAGTCCACCACTGTATCCATTTTCTTTCACTTCCGCTTTCTTTTTTTTTCCTTTTTTTTTTCTCTTTCTTTACAAATAAATTAAAGATTATAGTAGTTGAAATAAAATAAAAAAACTATGTATGAAAGAAAAAATTTAAACAGCAATAAGAACCCGACACAGAAATATTAGCGATAAGCGCTGCTTTGTTTTATATGAACAAAATAAATCTTTAACATAATTTTTATTTAAAATAACAATAATAATTTATTGTACTCATTCTACAAATATTAACTGAAATAACTATTAGATTTTACCTTTAATTTAGTAAGGACATTAAATTATTCAAATTTTTGACATGGTTGATTTTATTATTTTTGAAAACATAGATTTTTCCATTTTGAGTCCAGACATTTTTAGGACCAAATTCCTCCACTGCTATTTTTAAAATTTCTATTTTCTGTTGGGTTAAGTCCTCTCTTATGACCACCTTCGTGCCTTTTAGGGCTTTCTTCTTATAGAAAACTTCATTTTTGGCTTTATTTGACGAGAATTTTACCAATATGGCTCTCTTTTTGTTTTTAGCCTTTATACCAACACGATGACATACCTCAATATCTCCAGGTTGCAGGTTAACACCAATCTTCTCATTAATTAATTTAAAAACCTCATCTTCTGGTTTTTCTTTTTCCATTTCTTTAACACCAAATATTCTTACGTTATTTCTTCTACTGTATTGCTGAATATTGTCATTCTCAATTTTTATCTCCTCAATATCAGATTTCAAAGACTTGACTTCTTTTTCAAGTGTATTTATACGTTTCTCTTGCTTTTCAAATTTTTGTTTCAAGCTATTTTCCACTTTCTCGGTAATTTTTGCTATTAAATTACTCATCCAATCATCATTAAATTTATAAGGATTTTTCAGCTATCAGGTCTTCTAATTTATCAACTGTTTCTTGTTATAAGACATTTTTAAGTTTACAAAATAGGATTAACAGTATCCTAATTACGCAACTTTTTATAATTCGTATCTCCTACCATTTCAAGATGCCCCTGTGTGCATTCTTATCTTGGACACAATGTATATATATATACAGATATATATATATACAGATATATATATATATATATATATATATATATATATATATATATATATATATATATATATATATATATATATATATATATATATATATATATATATCTGTATATATATACATACATTGTGTCCAAGATAAGAATGCACAGCATGGGCATCTTGGAAATGGTAGGAGATACGAATTCGGTTAAATGGGGAAAAAGTTGCGTAATTAGGATACTATCACAATGGTCTTAACTAAATTTTTGAAATTCGCTTTTAATTTTTTTTCCACGTTGTTATCAAAAAATATGAAAAAACAAACAAAACATTGTCATTGTACTTTCTAATGAACTTTAATGTGGCAATGATATTTTCGTCCTCCGACGTTTCGTGATCGTGGAACCGTCATCAACTTCTTTTTTTTAAATACGGACCTGAATTTTTTTTACGGATTTTGAATGCATTCTTCATTCTAAATTCACCTATGTATTACACATAGAGCAAAAGAGCAAAAATTTTCTATTTTTCCCATTTTGAAGATGCCGCCAGACTCATTTGCCAATTTCGTAAATCAGCCACTTATTTTTAATTACAGTTTATGATTATAACAATTTATATGCTAAATTTCAAGCCTGGAAAAATAAGGGTTACGGAGCCGCAAAATCGGTCAAATTTTTGAATCCGCAAATTTTCAGCCAGACTCACTTTCCGCTATCTGAGATAAGCCAGACTGCTATTTTCATAAACTTAATGTTCCACTTTATTAAATATAAAATATTTATGACTGGGAAAATAAGTGGACTTGTATTTTATTTTTATTTTTTGAATCCATCCAAAAAATTTAGCCAGACTCAAAAATTCTTGTTTTTTGTCACTAAGAGAACAGATTAAAATATATACACCGACTGGGAAAATAAGTACGAAAAAAAATTCAATGCCTCCTGGACTATAAGCAAATAATTTATGAACATAGAATATTGAATCAACAATAATATTTCTGTAGCAATTTGTTAGCCCAGAAATTCCACCACTACTAAATCATGATTTTAATTCTATGACTTTTGTATGACTGTTAACATTTTCAGTTTCCGGTGATTGTGGAAGAAATCGTTCAACCCATATCCCGGAAGCTGAGAAGATAGTCCTAGATCGGGTTGCAAGTAATCCGAGGACCAGCACTAGGAGAAATGGATTTGAAGACAGGTTTTCTCAGAGTACTGTTTAGGAAATCTTGCGTAAACAACTCCTCCCTCCTTAACATTTGCAAAGGATGCAATCACTTAAACCTCAGGATTTTCAACTCATAGTTCAATTTTGGTGAGAGCTTCCGGTGGGAACTGTTAATTGTAAAAAATTGCCGCGAATTTTGCATAAAGAAAAAATTGTTTAAAAAATTAAGCACTAGGATTTTATGAAGTGAAATTTTTATAATTCAATGAGGTGGCTTAAATAACCCAGAATATTGCCAACAAACTAGTGATGGGAGATATTGTCTTTTTTCGATATCAACATCATTCATTACAATCATAACCGTTATTTTAAACCATGACGAGATCACGATTTAGCAACTATAACAGTGAATCGCATCACGATTTCACGTTTAAATAACTCTTTCGCGTTTGAATGATTCCGTTCCGAAATCGTAATCTGATATCTCTGAGCTAAACTGTGATTACGTCACGGTTTTGGTGCAAATATTGTAGTAGTCGTGATGCCTGATTTTCTGTGAAAAAAATCACACGTAGTAAAGTATCTTCGATGACTACTAAAACTAATATACTACTTACATACATCCTTTGGGCACGGTCATGTTAAGACCATCCAAAATTACGTAAGGATTACTTTTGGTACCATATTTTTTATATGCTCGACGAACACATACAGCTTGTTGCCTTCGGGTTTGGACCGTGGACATTTGGCCTTTGAACTGCCGTCTTCGCAGTTCAAGATCACTAGGGCCATCAGTCATATTGGAGGACTTTTAATAAATCTGCAACAAAAAGAGTTTTCTTTTAATTTAACGAATATATTGGGATGTAGGTATTAATTTAAAAGTATTTTTATCAATTTCTATTTATATTTACTGAGTGCTAAATCAATTTCTTATCTAACACTTTTTAGAGCGTTCCCAACAAAATTTTCTTAAGGTTTTTCCACAGCGTTTTGCTAACTTTCGTTCCATTCATTTTCAATTAAAAAATTCCACGGAGAAAATTTTCAATATTCAAATTAAATCAACATAAACGACCTACATGAAGTACAGCTTTGCTTCAAATCCAAAGAAACATATTCCTGGTTCTGGTAAATTGGTGGTGGTAACAGTAGTGATTTCGAATTTTAGCCACAAAATTTTTTCAATTTTAATGTTAACGCCCTTTATCTAGGAAATAGTGGAATCAAAGTCCACTACATCCTTTGTTCTATATTTTTCGGAATATATCTTTCACAATATCTATTAATTTTTATGTATATTGGAAAACCCATTAATTGTGGAAAAATAATGAATTTTATCAAATTAAGAAGCCATGTCAGAGTAAAAGTAAAAGCAAAATGTTTATTAATAGGGAAATAAAATCAGTTACCTATAATCGGAGGCAAATATAATTTATTGTAGTAGTGAACGTATTAATTATTGAAAAGCAATAGCTTTAAATATTAATTCTTCACCAATCTCCACAGGGTTTTTTTTTGCATTTTCAGTATCTGTAGTATGTGTGGATCGAATGAATATTCGGTTATTATTTGGTAGTCGGCCACTTCTTGGGGTGATCGGTTGTGCCGAATAATTAGGTTATATTCGGTTACAATCACACTCAGCACATTCGGTTGCCAAATAATGTTCAATGCCAAATATTACCTCCCACCTTCCAAATATTACAAACCGTTTGTATCAGCTGTTGCATTTTGGCAAGTCCTCTTTGATGCCTAGAGCTTTATCGCTGGCATGTTTGGTAATATATTATTATCCTGCCGTGTGTTTGGCGTTTTACCCTACATTCAATGTTCTGTACAAGAATACACATTTTTTTCATGGTAATTTACTATATTCGATGATATTGGGCACGGCATATTTGATGATATTTGGCACCGAACATTCAGCGATAATTGGCATCAAATATTGGAGGCCGAATTTTCATTATTCGGCAATCGGTAGAAACTTAATGATGAATATTCGGTATCCGGCTTTTTAAAAACTCAGCACATCTTTAATCTATAGTCTATATTTTAAATAATTATGTCCAAGATACTCCAAAACCATCTGCTTTTTTTCATTTTCAAAATTTTCTAGAGTAATTTTACATTATATATAGTTGGTGTAGACTATGGAGGCCCTTAATTAATAAACTGTGGTTACTCGGGCACTGTGGAGCAAAAGTTTGCTTTTGTGGACCATCTTTGTCTGCTTGCTTCAAGCAGGGATTTATGCCTCCAATGAATAACAACATTTATTAGTTTATACAAAGATAATGTTATATATCATCTTCAGTTTATACAATTTATAAGTTTTTAGTTACAATATTAAGGACACGATGTTTCATTTAAATTAATTTCATTTTATAGCTACTATTCATTACTTTATATTTATGACCTAAAATATGACAAATAACCCAACACACAGTTATTTATTATATATTCTGTGAATGTAGGTATGGTTTATATGAAAAACTTCAGTATAACTTCACATTTACTTAAGGCATGACCACTTAAACCACTTTAGATTAGGATAAATCTGAGACTAATCGGCTCAAATTTTGCAATCTACAGCAAATTCACTGTTTATGGAATATTTTCTAGTGTAATTCAAGGTAAAACTGTCCTGTGGATAACCTTGCTGTGGCTGTTCCTTGTTTCAAAGTGGGTGAAATTGACAAAATACATTAGTATTTTATTAGTATTTCTGAAGGAACATATTATGTCCTACTCCATCTAAAACCGTCTCTAGATAGGGTAATAACAATTTTAGAAATTAATTTAACTCTTTGAGATGCATTTATTCATTCAAGTCAGCGAAGTAACCTCCAGAAAATCCTAAGATTTTGTGTTGGGTAAAGAGAAACGAGGCCCTACAGTTTATTATGGAATCCGAACCACATCTAGGATATCGACAATTCCCTCTCCTTATTCCGAAACAAAATACAAATAAAATTTCTAACTTACTCCAGGATGGAATCGAACCATTGACATTCGGTACTGAGTAAATAGCTAGCTATAAACGCATTACCCACTCGGCTACCATGTTACATAACCGATCATGAAATATAATTTTAATTGAGTATGTATTCAAATAATCGATTTTTCATTAAACATATAAACGAAAATTCTGCACGTAAACTGGATATCCAAAATGTCACCCAACTGGAACTAATACCGATAAGTAAAGCAAAACGATACAAAAAATGTAACATATAAATATAAAACAAAAACTGCCTGTAAATGTTTCGGTATGTGACAAATTCTAACGAAAATAGATGCCACCTAAGCCAGATACGAACTAAAAAAAGGCAAGAAACAAACTATTGTGGTATTTTTATTTCTCAAAACCAAATGGTCACTTATTACTTCTATTTATCATTTTGTATATTGAGCCATCCAGAGAATGCAGTAAAATTACTTCAACGAAATTTTAGATAGATATCGTTTTTGTTGTGCAGAAATTTTTACTGGTTAAGACAAATACTTAAAAATGTAAAATTCATCAGAATATGAGTATTTGTAAATGTTTCAGAGTCGAAACATAAATAAAATATTTTGGAACAAGTAGTAAGTGTTAGAAAATAATTTATTATAATAATAATGAATTTTTTATAATTAATGGAAAAAGCATTTGTTTTTGTATATTTTTAATTGCATATTTTAATTACGATACAAAAAAACTATATTTTATGATGTGTATAATTTATTTGCCTAAACAAGAAATGAAACACGTTTATTGTAACGCGGAATTGTTAATTGGTAATTTTGAAACAAACAAAATTAAAGTACAAGGTTATTTTTTTGGAGTGCATCGGTATTACTGCTAAGGGGAATTCAGAGTGGAGAACATATGTAGATATTTGTATATAATACTTGCAATACTATATAAATGTATATTTCTTTTTTTAGGAAAAGTTTCTTCTTTTCTAATTAGTAATTATTTCAGTTGAGCACGTAAGTGCTTTTGTTAGATGCTAATATAAAAACCTGTCATTTTAATGGGTTCTAATAAATAATCTTTGTAAATACTAATATTTAGTTACATAATTTAAGCAGTGCAATATGTGGGTGTGACATAACAGTACACAAATTTAACACCGGCTTCTGTGGACTAAAAGTTAAATATACTGAATAAAGAGATAGTATTTTCATTTAACATATTGCATATTATCCAGATATGAGAATTAAATTATAAGCTATAAGCCATAATATGTTGATGCAACTACTTTTTTGAAATAAAGGTTAAAAAAATTTAAACTTCGTTTGGCTTTCAAACTTAAAAAAGTAAATTTCTGCAATAATTTATTTTATAAATACATATATCTAAAAAAATCGGGCACGGCAGGTGCTCTCCGACAGTACTTATTCATCATCATATTCAATTTCACATGATTGAAATGAATCATTTAAATTTAAAACATTATTTCCATTTATTTTATTTATTTATATAAAAAAAACAAAATAAAGTAAATTACACAAAAAGATAAGATACATGAAATAAATTAGATAAATAAGATAAGTGAGATAAACTAGATGAATGAAATAAATGAGATAAATGACAAAAATGATACACATGAGACAAAAGACAAATGAAACAAATGAGAAATGAGATAAATGAGAGAAACGAGATAAATGAGACAAATAAAACAAAAGAAACGAATAAGATAAACAAGATAAAGAATATAAATATGAAAAATAAGATAAACAAGGTAAACAAGATAAATATATAAACAAGATACATGAGACAAACGATATACATAGGATAAATAGAAAAATAAGATATATGACAAAACGAAATAAACGAGACAAACGAGGTAAAATAAATAAAATAATTTATTTCTGACTCATTTCAAATTGAATGATGAGAAAATACTCTTCAGATACATTTTTTGATTGAATGAAATTAATTTTAGACTGTTTTTCTCAATAACGGTTAATCTGACGAAAAAAATGTTCTTTCGTATTTTTTGATTTGATGCAATTATTTTTTTGGCCCCTTGAGACGTGCACTTCCTGGTGCACCAATTTCACTGATATTCAATAGGGTTCTTCCTTGAACCACCCAGATATTATTTGTGAAGTGGCGGATATCTACGTTGAAACATGTTCACGAAAATGATAGCATAACAACGGCCAGCGACACACAGACACACAAATATACAGACATCACGCCGATTCGGATAAATTTTCTATTTTCGGGTCTCAAAACGTCCATTTTTATCATAATTTGGAGTTTGATTTTTCGCACGACGCCAATACTTTCTCTGACAGTATAGATAGATGGGAAAATAATTCCCAGTCAGGCTTTAGAAAATATGAATACAAATACGAGTATGATAATATAATAAAGGCTTCTGAACATGACAATAGTCAGATTATCAAAGCATATTTTTACTTTCCAAACTCAAACACTATATATTTTCAAATAATGTAGTAATATTTCCACGAAAGAAATCAAAACGTGTATATTAATCTTAGCCTGGGATTAATTTAAAGTTTATTGCAAACTAGAGTCAACTTCCTAACTCCTAATTTTGACAAATCCATTAAACAATTCCAATTCAGCGAGGTAGATATTTCAGAAGTAAAGAAAAATTGAAAATCTGCAAAACGTCAACTTATGTGCGTTTTCTTCTCATCTAAAATCTATTAAATATTGGGAGACCTCGTTTATGCGGATGTCACATAATACCTTCTTGTAAGTTATATAACTGCACATCTGCTGCATACAACATAAATTAAGATATTTAAGGGTATTTTCAATACGTTCCATTTCATAAGAGTTGCCTCACAATAAATGCCAAAGATTATATACCTAGTAGGTATATATGATATTTGGGAACAAAAATACATTTTAATAACTTTGTTTGTGTGCTCAAAACAAGACATTTCTATAGTTATTTTTACCTGTTTACACATTATAATAATTTGTGCATTAATTAAGTTGTTGTTTTAGGAATATTTCAGCACAACAATAAATTTGTAAAAAGGTTTTGTGTAAAATACTCCGGCGATAAAATTTCAATCCTGTCACATTAGGGTTTGTATAGGTTTTTTTTTGTAGCTAAACCGAAAATTGCTGGGATTAACACGACTTTTTTTGTTTCATAATAAGTTGAACGATTTTAGGATTGTCACTAATTGTCTGAAAACCATTAACTATTCGTTTTTTAGAATATCAAAATGTCAGTAATTGGTTTTCAATAAACAAATGATTATATATGTCTCCATAGGTAAAAACCAATAGCGATTAAGTCCGGTGAATGTCTAGTTCTGGTTCTATCCACTGTTTTCATAGGTATTATTTTAATGCATCCTAGGAGTTGGCTGAAGTGTGGTCGCGCACCGTGCTTCTGGCATAAACAACAACATCGAATAACAGATGTAAGCCATTTTCCAAAATAATTCGATAGATATCGCCGATCAGCATTAATGATATGAAAACGGGTCCAACTAAAGTATATATAACCCACTCGAATTTTCATATTTTCATAAATGATAGTTATGGAAATTGAAGACATCTCTGTCAAAACAAGCTGGTTTTGGCAGTGATGAGAGCGTTATTTACAAAATTTTGCATATCAGGAGCCATTGATAATAAAATTCTTCGAGCAGTAAATAATTAGATAAAAATGACTAAACTCGTACAGATACAGTACCTCTTAGCGTAAGATTCTGCACACAGTTGAATATGAATGACTGCTTCTATACTGCGACGTAATACCTGTTCTTCCACTTCTGGAATCCTAGCTATCCTCGGTCGTCCACGGTCAGCTCGAATTTGAATGAATGAACACGTATCTGTTGAGAATGGTTTCTCAACAATTTGATGAAAACACACCTGTCTGTCTGAGATGACAATCCACATTAGCAAAGATTGTATGATGTACTAGCGACGGCCGATTAGAAAATACTTCCTGGTACGCCTGGCTTGTAAACAATATCCTACCGAACATCACATGAATATCTGCTAGTTCAGCAAATGTAGAAACATTCATTTTATTGTAGTATAAAAACACATTCGTCCACTACTCGAAATATCAGACTACTGTTTTTTCTCCGGAGTTTTGAAAGAAAAAATTATATTCAAAAACCGATCCTGATTTCTCTGTAAAATGTTCAAAATACGAGTCTCTCACAATATATGCCATCAAACAGTAATATCTCCCTAACGGGGCTTTGCCAGACCCATGTTCCTAGGAACGTTTTTCATTATTTTAATGTTACTAATCAGCACATTTCGGTGTATTTTGAACACCCTGTAGACTGATAGGCATCGAATTTAACCTATTGTAAAACGTATTTTACTCAAATTTATTTACGATGATTATTAATAAATTACTTTCGTGTTAGTATACCCACATATCTTCGTCAAATAGGTGTAACGAATATTACTGATTGACAAATACCTGTGAACAAAAGTTTCCCAAGCTTATCTTTCAGAATTACTATAAATAAAAACTAAATTATCAAATAATAATAAATTATCATTTTGACCGTGATCCAAATAACAATTATTGCGTATACTAAAACCAGTCAAAGGCAATAATATGTCGTTATGTAAGGTGTTAACCTTACAACATAATATTCTTAAGAATTGGCATGATTAAGATGCATCGTTTGTTTTAGAAATTCTTTAAAAACCGTAATTATTTACACCTGCAATTTCCTTTTTTTGTGTATACATGTATTTGGAAATTTATACTTTATGTGTGTTTATGAAGACAATCGCATGCATCGTGGGTGCGGAAACTTGTTTGAAATAATAACAATAACAGTTCCTATTAAGGCGACATATTATTCAAAAACCACTTTATAGTGGTAGTGTAAATTAATAGAGATGCCATTAACATAAATAAGGTTGGTCTAGAGAAACAAAACTACCACTGGTGTGGATGATACCGGTTGGAACAGACGTATTATGTAAGTGAGAAGATACCAGTTTTTCTGCATATTTAAGGCTATAACAAGTGACGGCGTAGCGCAATCTTATCGATCACTTTTAACCAGAGATTCTGGAAGTGAAATAATTTCGCTTAATCAGTGACGGCCTTTTAAAGTTAACATTAAAAAAAATCTTTCTTTATTATTTTCCAAATGAATATTGTTGTATCTTTAGAATTTAGTGTGTTATAAAGTACATTTAACTGCATTTTTTTACGGATAAAAATCCTTCATAAGTACATGTGATTCCTAAATCTGCCGCATTCAGTCCTATGGGCCTATTGTGCTTGCGCGCCTTCCCCTAAAACTGTTCGACTGGCTTGAACATATTACACTTCTAAATAAATATAAGTTTTTCACCTGGTTTGTTATTTTCCTTTTTATTCCTATCTTTCTAATAGGTAGGAGCACTATGTCCACAGTTCGGGAATATACTGGAACATCTGGTGTTTCTCAAGGGTCCATTCTCAGACCCCTGTTGTTTAACATATTTATTAATGATATTGTAAATGTTACGGACGCGGACGTTTGTTGTTTGCTCTATTCTGACGATCTTAAAATCCTCAAAATAATTTCTTCCTTAGATGACTACGCCTTTCTACAAAATAGTCTCTCAAATATATATAATTGGTGTGTTCAAAATAAGTTAAACTTAAATGTGTCTAAAAGTGTAACGTTATGACTTATACAACTAAAATTAATCTTAATCTGTTTGATTATAGAGTAGACAACTTAGTCCTTCTAAGATATTCAACTCTTGTGGATCTTGGCGTAGTATTTGACAAAGAACTCTCTTGTATACCGCATATAAATAAGTTAGCAAATGAGTCACTCAAAACTCTTTGCTATCTAATTAGAACTAGAGAGATTTTTCAAATATTAATATTTTAAAAACTTTATATTTTGAGTTTGTCAGGTCTAAACTGAAATATGCATCATCAGTCTGAAAACCCTATCACAGAAATCACATTAACGATATTGAAAGTGTATAAAGACGATTTATAAAATTATTATGATTTAAATCTGATGAGTATAACCGATTATTGGTTTTCCACAGATAAAGCTCTTAAATAAATTCTCTATGACTACTCTTGAGAACAGGTCTGATTATCATTCATAAGTATTTCTATATAAAATCATACACAATCAAATTGACTGCCAAGAACTTTTATGCAAATTAAATTTTCATGTTCCAAATTTAAATTCCCAAAGATCGCAAACTTCTTATCTCTCAATTTCATATTCTAATATTCTTAAATTGTCCCTCCAATTTACAATGTGTAATAATTATAACAAAACTGTGACAAATTTTGATATTTCACTGCACAACAAATTTCATTAAGAAATGCTATAATAGAATCTCTGTTTTTCTTTTTATTCTTAATACGTATTTGTAATATTGTTCATTTTCTTATACTGTAAAATTTTAGTTTTTAATAATTTTTTTCTTTTGTGTTGTCCTGTTCTTTAATTGGGTTTACCTGTTGAGCAGTGTATGGTAATGAATACATAAATAAATAAATAAATAAATAACGACGGCTTTCTCTACAAAAGAGAGCAGTATAGCAGGGTAGATTCCATAACTCATTTGGCTCTATAAATTGCTTCCGAGATGTCTATATTTTAATACTTCCAATGGCATAAAAAATATGAGTGGAGGTTCTTTTTCTACACATCCGACAAATAGGGCCCTCTTTCACCCCATTGCATGAAGGTGCTTATTTAGAGGATAGTGTCCTGTTCTCAGGCTTACTATTCATCTCATTCGTTTTTTATTGAGCGTCAGTAGCCACTTTATGGTAAAGATGCTCGAAGGCTCCTTTATATGGAAACTTGATGGTTCCATTCCGGGAGTTTGATCCCAGTGCCAATGGTTGCTAAACTGTGCCATAGCGCAATTTCATAACTCTGATGTGATTAGACTTCTTGGTAAGAAAAAGCTGGTTCCAGGCCAGGAAAGGGGTTTTCAGCACTCTTGTCTATAAAATTTTTTCGTTGGAAGGCACCGGTCATCTTCCGACTGGCTGAAGACCTGGTCCTTACCCCTAGAGCTAGAGCCTTTGTATGCCTCGGCCTTTGACCTATCATATTGCATATTCCGTTCTTCAGCAATCTGTTAGTTGTTTTCCTGGCTTCAGGTTCTACTTCAATGTGCAATGGTGTAAGGCCTAGAATAGCTTCCATTGCAATTGTTGTCCTTATTGCTCCCAAATAGCCTACTAAGAACTTGACATAAGCGGATCCTGATTGTGGAGTGTTCCAATGTGCGCCACCACACCAAGGTCTCGAATATTAAGAGGAGTTTTACCATTTATTGCATTAGTTTGAATGAAAAGCATTTCAAAATAGTTTTTGGTAAGAGATTAAGGATAAACTCTTTTTTTGATACAACAGTTTTGTAAGACATTTTTTCTAAAACTTTTCTCCTTCCCCTCTTTCCGACAGAATATGTTAAATTTCGGAAGTCAACGGTTTGGCCGCAGAAGCTCCAAATATGGAACATTCTTTGAGCGGGTCCTCACTATATGCTCACACCGATTATTAAAATATAGTTTGAGTACGAATTTGGCCATATCAGCAATATAGGACAAATTGTGGTCGCTGGAAGTGAGTACATTTTTTTTTCGTTGGGAAAATAATTGTTCTTTTAAACATCTCGTTTATCTTAAAACTAATGCTCAGGCCTACCCTATTTAACAGAGCCGTACTTAAAATGTCTGTGTATTAAAATGAACACAATAACACAACAGATTTAAAAGTGGTGTCCTAGATAAATAGATATTTGACACCTTCTGTTAAATAAAAACATCTTACTCTGTTTTATTCAAACTTAAAATTAGCAAGTAATTCTCCTGTTGGTCAGTTTCGCTAATAATAAATTAACATTAGCTTTTCATTCATATTGCCCTCCATGAATTAATTTATAAACGGTTCATTCTGGAACTTCTGTTAAGTGAACTGTTTTTCCACGCCTCCTGTTTCTCTTTTGCTTTCTATTGTATTTCTGTAAACATTTCAAATAATTTTTTGTGACTGCTGGCATGCTGTTTTGAAACTTTTTTTGCAATTTGTGAAACAATACCATTTTCCACATCTTCCTGACATTTATTGCTGTTTTTGGGTTGGATCTTCCCAAGGCCCGACATTTTTCTAGTAATTACAAGTGCCAAAAACACCCGAAAGTCCCCCCCAAAAATTTATAACAACACAACTGTAGAAATACACTTAAACAAAAGGAACATTTTATCTACATACCTATAAACTCGTCTCTAAATTAAAGTCATGTAATGTAATGTAATGTAATGTAATGTAATGTAATGTAATGAAGAGAGTAAGTAAGTAATGAATAAGAAAGAAGAAAGAAAAAGAAAAAAATAAAAAAACAATAACAAAGAAACTAAATTTAAAAAAACCTCAAAATACCACCTATTAGAATATTTTATTAACCCATCTAGTACAGATACACTTCCGTCGCCCTTCGCGAAACTGATAAATTCGAAATTCGACCCTGTATCCAAAGGATGATCCCGCGTCATACTTTGGAACACAGAGACCGCGAAGATAATTAAGTTGATGTTGTATAGGGGCGAATCGCGCACTATTAGAAGACTTAGCAATCTTCAAATTAATTAAAACAAGTATGTTTCTGTTAATTTTTTATTTTAATCATATCAGAACATATTGTATATAAGAATAATGATCTTCATGTATTAACTAATACATCATATTTATTATTCAGCATGGTGTAAAAAAATAAAGCATGCCCCACTCCATGCCCTTCCAATAACTATCGGTAGCTGGGTTGGCAGACTTTAAATTTCTTATATGCACATTACACAGAATATTTGTAATAAACTATACTGAGTATTAAGTGAAGGAAAATCAAGTCCATGGCGTTCTTCTAATTTTGATTCATTTAGAGGTTGAATAGAGTATTATTTTTAAAATGTTATTAATTTTTCTCGACCTGAGCAAAGCATTTGACTGCGTTTCTAAAGAGATTCTACTAAATATGCTTGAGTTTTACGGGTTTAGAGGTGTGACTTTTGCACTAATGTCATCCTACTTATCAAATAGACATAAGTGTGTATATCATAAAGATGAGCTTAGCAACATGTTATCAGTACAACATGGTGTCCCGCAGGGTCGTGTGCTGGGACCACTGCCATTTTTAATATGTATATAAACGACTTACCTGATGTTATTTCAGATTTTACTGTTCTTTTTGCAGATGACACTACTTTTGCAAAACATTTAGGAGATACTGGTAGTAATGTTGCTGGCTCGAAATTAGAAATCGTAAATAAAGCCTCTGACTGGTTAAATGCAAACAAGCTATGCTTAAACACAAATAAAACAAACACACTGACTTTTTCTACCAAGAGTAATACCTCTCAGACCATAACATTTTTAGGTTTAACTTTAGACAGTACATTAACCTGGTATTCACATATCCATGATTTGTCCACAAAGTTGTCAAGAAAAATATATGCAATCAGACAAATAAAAAACAGAGTGAACTTAGAAGCCGCACTTATTGCATACCATGCTTTGTTCCACAGTGCAATGACATATGGTTTGATAAACTGGGGTACATCTAACCAAATTCATAGTATCTTTGTTATACAAAAGAGAGCAGTAAGAGTTTTGGCTGGTTTGAATCAACTTGAAAGTTGTAAAACATCGTTTATAAAATTTAACATATTAACGTTACCATCTGAAATATTTTTTTGTAATCTAATTCATATAATGGAGAATTTGAACAAATATGTGAAGAATGGAGAAACTCACGGGTATAATACTCGTAATCGAAATGATATAGCGATACCACACCAAAGATTAGCTTTTACAAAAAAAAATAATTTCGGAATTGCTCTATTCAACTCACTTTCAGATAATGTAAAATACTTATCAAATAGACAGTTCAAATCTGAATCACAAAGACATCTTTTAGCTAATGCGTACTACAGTGTATCAGATTTTAATTATGTGTGAAATATTGTTTTGTCTTTATATAATTTCTTGACTATATTAGCATTGAGTTTCACTATTGCTATGTATTTTTTTCTTATGTTTATTTATATTTACCTACATTTTTATGTGTAGATGTGCATGTTAGTTTTATATTTTATTGACATTTTATTTTTACTTACATTTATAAGTGTATTTGTGTACATTAGATTTATAAGTATTTATCTACATTTATGTTGGTATTTCTATGTTATGTAGGTACATATATTTAATTTGCATTTATATATGTAACTATATTATTTTATTTATATTTTCTGACGTGTCAAAACACCACGGTGTATTTCTATGACCAATAAAGCATTCATTCAACATCTTTTGGTGGAAAACATAATACTGCACTTCTGGCATCCAGAACTTATCCCATATTAGTGATATGGCCAAATTATGGATTTAAATATCGATTTTACCTGTATCTAGGCTCATGTTTGTGTTGAAATCATGTGGTAAGTAATGGGTGTGAGCATACATATACCTATTGACGGCCCACCGAAGAATATTCCATCTTTGGATCCCTTTAGTGGCCTAGTCACTGATTTCCGAAGTTGAGCCTAAGAAGACTTTTGATCAGAAAAACTTGGGCTACAAAATATAAAAAATTCACAAACATCTGACGAATGCCTAACTAGCCCCATATAAGTGACGGGTCCTTTATGAAGATCGCTTAAATGGAAAAAAAAAACTGAATAAGGTTAGATTTTCAACCGGTGGCCAATGAACCATATTTCGGTCATATACCTCCATTCCTTTTATGGATTTGGTATTTTTAATTCAGTTTTGCCCAGTGACAAAGAAAAGTTAGATGAGGGAAAACGCAAAAAACAAGTCTTTTTCTTGTATTCGTAGAAAATCATAGTTTTAAACTCAACGAAAAATTAAAAAAAAAAAACTGGTGTACCTATATCTCTATTTACAATTGTAATAGTTAGGTATATAATTGTCGTTTAAACTAAAAAAAGGAAAAAAAACTTGTACTTAAAAACACTGTACGTGTAATAAATGTTGTATTTAAACAATAAAAATGTTTTTATACGACATTAATGATAATAATTTTAATTAGGTGCTTATAAATATTGGTAATAAATTGAATGGTTCGGATATACGTATTTTCAAAGTTCATTTTTTTATAGAACGCGACAAACATAGCTGACATTGACCTACTATCTATTACATCTACCGATATGCAGAAGAACACAGCATTAAGTAACTTACATAATAGTAACTTTCATTCATGCTTGGTGTGGATGAAGAAATTATATAAGAATAAATTCACAGACTGTAGAAATCAGCATTATAAATTCTCCAGTGAACGTGATGATTAAGGTTTAAATTTTTGTAAATCATGTTTAAATAGTATTAAAAAAGATCACTATGTACAAACATAAAGGTTAATTTCCCCCTCCTCCATTTTTTTGAACGAATGATGAATAGAGAACACTCATGCTGAGTATAGTTCACAAGTTAAAGACGGTGTTAATTAGTGATAAAGGTCGTAAAAATATGGGCGATAGCTCATTGGATTCGGAATAACGTTTAGAAAAATGTGTAAAAATTGTTTAGCAGCACATAAAAAATTGCAAAAGTTATTAACAAATTAAGATAAAAAAAGGCATTTAGTTTTTCGCAAATAAATCAGAAACTATTAATAATTAAGAAATTAAAAAAAAAAAAGGTTCTTAAAGAGGACGAAATTTCCCATAAAAAACTCCCGGAACTGTACCTCCATTATTAATAATTTTAATGTAATGGTGAAAATAGTGCTCCGCGCGGCGAGCGTGACGCTGCCGCAGACCTCAGAATCCGACCGTAGGAACATAAAAATTGTTTTTAGCTATAAAATATTAATTAAAAATTTCAAAACATTATCGGATCATCTAGACATCCCAAGGAACAATATCCACTTATTTTTTTTTCATCCATTTTCCATAAAATGCGTTTATTGTTAATTAACAAATTTTTTTGAAGTTCCCGTTTATGTTTATAAACAAATAATTGTAAACTAAAGAAAATTATATCCGATGCTGGATACATTGTGACAAGAATGCTTTATGAAATGATCGCATCACGATATTTTTAATTGTTATAGTTTATTAGTTATTAATCTTTTACGTTAACAAAAAACTAATAAACGGTAAAAAAAGGTGAAAACATTTTTTTTATCAATATTTGTTATTATCATTGTTTTTGTATATCAAAACACTATTAGATTTTATAATTTTTAAATTTTTAGTGGTATTTGTTTAAAAAAATGTTATAAACAAATGGATTATTAGTGGAATATTATGATTTTTTTTCTAAATTTACCATTTGCAATTATCTACAAAGTAAAAAAAAAATCTTTTTCGCTTAAAATTTATTTGTTTATTTAATAAACAATTTGTAATAAACAATGGTCGAATGTATTAATTTTTTTTATAGAAAAAAAATACTAAAAACAACCATATATTTAACCAATACAAAAAAAAAAATTTCGATTTTTTATAGAATTTTCAATTTTGCTACTCTACAGAAATTAGTACCTCCTTCTTTTGTTAAGTTATTAACCTCTATATCTTTTAAACTATTAGAGATACGACAATGGATATTCAAGTCGTTTTTATAAAGGATTAATTAATCTTTAAAATGAGTTAACCACCTAGTTTGTAACTATTGTTAATCAGCTATTATACGCATTTGTTTATAAAAAATTAAGGTTTCTTTGTCATTTTCGAATCTTTTATGACTTATAGCTTATTAAATATTGCAGATACAGTAATTCCTTCAAGACAATTTTGTTCAGTGATTAAATATCTACCGATTAAAAAAAAATTTTTGTATTGGTTAAATAATATATGGTTGTTTTTAGTATTTTTTTTTTTTTTTATAAAAAATATTAATACATTCGACCATTGTTTATTACAAATTGTTTATTAAATAAACAAATAAATTTTAAGCGAAAAAAAAATTTTCTTTTACTTTGTAGAAAATTGCAAATGATAAATTTAGAAAAAAATCTTTTGTTAATCTATTATTTAAATAATGAAAAAAGTTAAAAAATGATTAATAACAATAAAAACAATTTTTATATATTTCACTAATAAATTGGCAACAAAATTTTTTTCTAAAATATGCAACTAATCCATTTGTTTATAACATTTTCTTAAACAAATACCACTAAAAATTTAAAAATTATAAAATCTAATAGCGTTTTGATATACAAAAACAGTGATAATAAAAAAATATTGATAAAAAAAATTTTCACCTTTTTTTATCGTTTATTAGTTTTTTGTTAACGTAAAAGATTAATAACTAATGAACTATAACAATTAAAAATATCGTGATATGATTAGGTATTTCATAAAATATACTTGTCACAATGTACCGGTTATAATTTTCACGTCTTTAGTTTAACAATTATCTGATTATAAACAAAAACGTGAACTCCAAAAAAAAATTGTTAATTAACAATAAGCGCATTTTATGAAAAATGGATGAAAAAAAATTTTTTAAGTGGATATTGTTCTTTGGAATGATCCGATAATTTTTTGAAATTTTTTAATTAATATTTTATAGCTAAAAAAAATTTTTTTGTTGCTATGGTCGGATTCGAGGTCTGCGGCAGCGTCGCGCTCTCTGCGCACTATTTTCACCATTAAATTAAAATTATTAATAATGGAGGTACAGTTCCAGGAGTTACGACTTTTTTATTGGAAATTTCGTCCTCTTTAAAAAATTTTTTTTTAAATTTCTTAATTATTAATAGTTTCTGAATTATTTGCGAAAAACTAAATGCCTTTTTATCTTAATTTGTTAATAACTTTTGCAATTTTTTATGTGCTGGTAAACAATTTTTATACATTTTTCTAAACGTCATGACGCGTCATTCCGATTCCAATGAGCTATCGCCCATATTTTTACGACCTTTATCACTAATTAACACCGTTTTTAACTTGTGAATTAGACTATTAGGGCTTAAAGATGAACCCATTGAGATATTCCTGTAAGAATAAGAAGCACTTGCAGTACAGTATATTCTCATTAAAAAAGTGAGAAAATCTTCTTTTGAATATCTTCAACAGAAACTGCATTGCCAACTGCTCAAGATACAAGAGTCTTATGTTGGTGTTTTCTATTACTTTTGGAAATGTGGACAGCAATGCAGTTGGAGGGTAATATAAGTTCAGGAGTTTCCTTTTCTTTTTTAGTTGCACGTTCTGTACAATTTTCCAGTTGGATGGAAAGGTATTTTTGAAGGAAAGATTGAAGTGTTGACATAGCATTAGAGTCAGCTCTAGGATATACAACAAGTAGCGGCTAGAATATAATAGCGACTTATCAATTTATTCATATTATTATTAGTAGTATCGGAATACTATTTTTGACATACATTGTTCTGATTCTGCGGTTGGCTCCTTGTGAAACATTATTAAATATTTTAAATAAACAAAGAAAATTTGCTTATAAATGTTTCAAAATTGTATTTTCACTCTACACGTGTTTCGGCTTTTTAGGCCCTTTTCAAGAGTACAGATGAGAAGTACTAAATTATAATTTGTGTTCCTTGCTTATATATTGAATGTTACATCTGGCAACTTATACTAATAAAAATGGTTTGAAAGATTTGGAATTTTTTTTTAGAAAAGTTAAATTACTTTATCTAAAATGTGGTGACCTGCGAATATTTGTTGTTCATTTGTAATCGTTTTTTTATTTTTGGAAGCTTTCTTAATTTCTAATATTTCTAGTAAGTCTAATTTTTTGCTTTTCTTTTCTAAATGAAGTAATTCTACATTATCCATATTTTTTATAAAGTGATTGTTTTCTATACAGTGTGTTGACATGCCGGTGTTGACATGCCGGACGGAGAAATTTATAAATTGTTAGACGGATTACCGATGGGTTCACCAATCTCTCCTTTATTAGCCGAAATTTTCATGTCAGATTTTGAAAATAAATTATTCAACACCAAAAACACTTTAATAGAAAATGTGTTCTTTTGGATACGCTATGTAGATGATGTATTTTGCATTTGGAAAGGTACAGAAAGACAGTTAAAACAATTTCTAAATTTACTTAACTCCTTTAATGAAAAAATTCAGTTCACGTTAGAAAAAGAATATGAAAACGGTTTAAACTTTTTAGACGTCAACATAAAAAATCATAATTGTTGTTTAGAATTCGATATCTACCGTAAACCTACCTTTACAGATACAGTAATACACAATAGTTCTAACCAGTCTTTCCAAATAAAAATGTCATCGTTTCATAGTTTTGTTCACCGTTTGCTAACCTTTCCTTTAAGTCCAAACAATTTTGAAAAAGAAGTCAACACAATAAAACAAATAGCAAGGAATAATGGATACAAAGAAAGTATCATAGATAATTTAATAAAAACAAAACAAAAGAAAAATCTGTATAAGGAGTTTTATGCTGGTTCTGTACAAGACGCCAATATCATCCATAAATGTATTAATTATAGACCTGGAATTAGTGATAAAGTCAGCAATAAATTAAGTAAATTAGGTTGCAAAACAATATCTGTAAATAAAAATAACCTAGGAAAAATGTTAATAAACGATAAGGATAAAACAGAAAAACTACAAAAGACAGGAGTGTATGAACTAAAATGTAGTGACTGTGATGCTATATACATTGGCCAGACTGGACGTAACATAAAAAAGCGACTTGAAGAGCATGAAAAGTCTATGGTAAACAACGTATATAGCACCGGCATGTCAACACACTGTATAGAAAACAATCACTTTACAAAAAATATGGATAATGTAGAATTACTTCATTCCGAAAAGAAAAGCAAAAAATTAGACTTACTAGAAATATTAGAAATTAAGAAAGCTTCCAAAAATAAAAAAACGATTACAAATGAACAACAAATATTCGCAGGTCACCACATTTTAGATAAATTAATTTTACTTGTCTAAAAAAAAATTCCAAATCTTCCAAACCATTTTTATTAGTATAAGTTGCCAGATGTAACATTCAATATATAAGCAAGGAACTCAAATTATAATTGTGTACCTCTCATCTGTACTCTTGAAAAGGGCTTAAAAAAAGTCGAAACACGTGTAGAGTGAAAATACAATTTTGAAACATTTAAAAACAAATTTTCTTTGTTTATTTAAAACTATTTTTGACATCTGGGAAAATCAACCTTTTAGAGGTTATGTCTACAAAGAACCACTGAAATACAACAAGTTCTAAAATGTAACTACTTTACGGGCGCAAAAAAAATTGTAATTATGATTAAAGAGTTAACGAAAAAGAAATCATAAATATATGACAATTTGGGTATAATGGGAATATTTGATGTATAAGATCGATATGTATTGATTGGTAGGTAACTAAATTAAATTTATTTTCTAGGAATGAGCATAAACATAAAAAAATAATTATAGCTGTAATTACTTAACTTTCTCATTAGCTAATGATGATGAACATAAAAATAGACGTAACATATTATTTAGTAATACTTTGAACTTCATAGGTATAATGAACACATAAATAATAATTAAATATGTTCTGTTTATATTTAATTAATGACCACATTAATAAATAAATAATTGTTAAAATACAGTCCTGTAAACTAAAGACATTTTTTGTTAATTATTACTGATGCAGCCTTGTGTTAATAGTTTGTATATGAATATAATTTAGATAAAATGTAACCTTCTCATTGCCGTTTTAATGGTAAGACAAGCAGATATTACTCAGATAATAAAACTTGTAAGGTATTAAAATTCCCCTTTTTGGTAATATGCATATGTAAAAAATACCTATTAAATATAATGAAGAAAAATTAAATAATCGAAAGTTATTTTTTATTTAAATAAATGCAATATAATTACAGGGGTTGAAAATCAAAACTGAATAATTTTATTAGACATTCTATAAGATTTAGTAGAAATAAACTGAAAATCGAACTGCGGTACTGGAAGTCGTGAGATAGAAACGAAAATGGGAATCGTTTATTGTAGAGCTTCTACACACTGATGACAAAGATTTATCTTCGTTCATCTTCTTCTGCAAATGACAATTTTCAGTAAATTAATCTAGCTCAATTTGCATCGCATCGTATTCCATCTTCACATAATAATGATAAGGTTGATGAAAGTGCGATAAAAATGAGATATTGAATAAGCCAACATTAATTTCTCAAAAGCTGTATCAATTGCATATGTAGACTTTTTAGATCATAGAATAGAATAGAATAGAATAGAATAGAGCTTTATTCATCACATAAAGTTTTATACACAAGAGTACAACACTTATTGGACTAGTCATTAAAACTACAGGCATACCATTCAAAACAACTTCAAATAAATGAGATTCATTCACACCAATATCACACTTTCACACAGTCATACAATAATAAAAAATATAAGATAAAATAAAATAAAATAATACACTTAATAGTAAATTAGGTACATAGAAATTCTTCCACTGAATAAAATGCCTTGCCAATTAGATAAGCATATAATGTACTTTTAAAAGTATTCAAATTATTAAAATTTTTTGTAGCGCCACATAAACAATTGAATCTATTAAAACAAATAATACCTTGATAGAGGTGCGAGTTTTGGCCAATACTTAATCGTGAATATGGGTGATATACCTGTTCAGAGTTTCTAGTGTTATGGCCATGCAGTGTACTGTTTCTTACCAATGCACATTCTTGTTTTTTTATATTTAGTATAATAAGAAATATATAAAGAGAGGGAAGTGTTAGGATGGATAACTCGATAAATAATTGTCTACAAGGTGTCCTGATATGTGCCCCGACCATACATCTAACAATTCTTTTTTGTATTATAAATATTTTATTACTGTGAGCAACTTTTCCCCAAAACATTAAACCATAGCTAATAGTTGATTGCACTAATCCATAATATGCCAGCCTAAGAATCTCAAGGGATACTGTATTACATAACTGTCGGATGATAAAACATATAGTACTCATTTTTTTTCGAAAGTTCCTCGATATGTTGTTCCCAAGTGAACTTTTGGTCTACTGTAATACCGAGAAATTTAATGTGATTTGTTTGCTCAATACTTTTATGATTTACTTTTATGAGAGGACTTAGATTATGGTTTACGTTCTTTGGTAAAAATGGCATGTAAAATGTTTTTGTTAAATTTACTAATAATCCACTATTCAGACACCACTCATGAAATTCATTGGCAGAAATGTTAGCTTTAATCGCGGTATTTTCAAGATCGTTTTCAGCTATTAAGATATTAGTGTCATCGGCATACATAATTACTTTCTGATTGTTGCTATAAGAGTGTATCATATCATTTATGAATATAATGAAAAGTAGTGGACCCAGAACTGAGCCTTGCGGAACACCCATTCTAATAGTATTTTCCTCCGATTTACTACCGTTAATAACAACTATCTGCTTTCTGTCTTTCAAGTATGAAGCAACCCAGTCATTTGTAGTCCCGCGGACACCTATGCGAGACAATTTTTTCCAGTAGAAGATTATGATCAACAGTATCGAATGCTCTGCTTAAGTCAAAAAACAAAGCAATTGGGCACTGTTTTTTATTTAAATAATAATATATATTGGTACAGAAATCAGCTAAAGCAGTAGATGTAGATTTCTTCTGTCTGAAACCATTCTGACAGTTAGATAATAGATTATGTGTTTCAACAAAGTTATTTAATCTAGAGTTGTAGGAAAAATCTATTATTTTTGCTATTTGACTTTGCAGGCATACATTTCGATAGTTGCACACATCTTCTCTGGATCCTTTGTTTTTAAATATAGGTACAGATTTGGATACCTTAATCGAACTTGGGTATTGTCCTGTTGAAAAAGATTCATTTATTATGTATGCTAATGGTACACTTATTTTTTCCTTGACTGTTTTAATTGCTTTTCCACAAATTCCGTCAATACCTGAGGAAGGTTTCAGAGTAGTTCTCATAATAGTATTTTCAATCTCATAAGGGTTAGCTGGATGTAGATAAAATGTGTGATGGTAATAGGGGGCTAGGTTTAATTTATGTATGTTTGGCTTGCAACTGGGTACATCCATAAAAAAATTATTAAATCTATTACAGATTTCATTTAGATCTGTTAATTTTTCATTATTTATATCTAATTGACTAATTGTATTTTTATTTGGTTTACCTTTTGCGTCATTTATAATTTTCCAACTTTCTTTCATCATGTTTGGTGCATTACACAGTCTCTTGTTGTTGTAAGTGTTTTTGGCTTCCTTCACCTTCTCTTTATACAAAATTCTAAATTGCTTGTATTTAACTTTTAAAATTACATTACTGCTGTCTTTAACTATTTTTGCCATATCACATAACATTTTGTGCATTTCTTTTATTTCAGGTGTAAACCATACCATTTTACTTCTGTTCATTTTGATTTTTTTATAGGGAAAGGCATTATTATAGTGAAAATTGAAAGTTGTATAAAAAGCATCAAATTTTTCATCTAAAGTATTAGAATTATATGTCTCTGTCCACTGCTCATATTCTATTAGGTTTTTAAATGTCTGTAGATTCGCATCAGAAATATCACGCCTAAATATCACCTCATTTCCAAGAATTACATTAATTGGAGAGTTAAAGGTGCAAATTTGAAATGTATGATCCGATATGTGATTATCTTTTACTAAAACAGAGTGTATCTCCAAATTGGAAAACATAATATCTATACTAGTGGAACTTCTGTCGGTTATCCGTGTAGGCTCTCTTATGTGGTTTTCCATGCCAAATTCTTTTAATAAATTCGTTATTTCTTTGCAACAAGTGTTTAGAGAGAGAAAATTTATATTGACATCACCACATAGTACATAATGATTATTACTTTTATATATACTACACATCAGATCATACAAATTATCAATGAAAATCCTAAAGTTACTATCCGGTGTTCTATATACAGTTATTATAAATAATTTTGATGCACTGTCCAAAATATTTACACTGGCTATCGTTATTTCAAAATGTTTTTCGATGCTGCCGTCATAAGATATAGCTTTAACATTAGAAAAATAATCTGCTTTTACAAGTATATAGGCTTGTAGAACAAAATCCTTCCTACCAATGCAATTCTGGTCTAAATTTTTAAATCTACATGAATTTATAGTTGATTGTTATATCCATATTTTGCTAAGTTTTTGCATAACCAATGTTATTCGAATATACCTATGACTTTTTTGTAATGACGAGGAATATTCGTTCAGATTTTAAACTTTACTGAAGTCGCATCGATATTTTTAAAATGACATACTTCAGACTGAACGTAACTAAATGATAATTGAAAAAGAATGACAAACAATCATAACAAGCAGATAGAAATATGAA
The DNA here is from genome assembly GCA_029963845.1 of Rhamnusium bicolor. NCBI lineage: Eukaryota > Metazoa > Arthropoda > Insecta > Coleoptera > Cerambycidae > Rhamnusium > Rhamnusium bicolor. The sequence continues at coordinate 639,242 of JANEYF010005400.1, read as the reverse complement.
ATAATGATGTGTATACTACAACAACAATTTAAAAAGAATAATTTGTCAGTAAAGCTAATTTACTACACGATAACATCCTACTTGTGTCATTCTATATTATTATTATGTTAACCTCTATATATACGTATATAGCAGGGTGTCCACATAATTGAAAAACATGGGATTATATCAAATTCACGGCCACCTAGATTCTTTATACTTTCTAATTTCAGATCGAGCGTAAAGGTGTCAAAAATCAAAAAAAAAAAATGGTTAGACTTACTTAAATTCATATTTCTCGTAATTTTTAAATCTAACATTAAACTATACATCGTTTTCCACTTATGCAGACGGTGGCAACATTGCACAGTACACATACTTGTCATTAAGAGTTTAAAAAGCTATTTTGCATTGGTAACTAGTCAAATAAAAGTTTCCTTCCATAGGTGTTGTGTTGCTAAACAGTTACATTATAAGGTACGTCCTTTTTTTCCTGGCAAAAACTCCTATTTATCACTAATTGTGATTTGTTTACATTTCTTGCGATATCTTATTCAGACCGATTTCTTGCTTTCTAATAAGCGACGTTGCCAAGTTTTTTAAATTTACTGCTATCTGATTAAAATATAGATAATGCCTACTTTGAAATGTATATGTTGCAACAAAACTGGTGAGGAGCACAAAATGGTATCCTGTTGCATTTGCAAAGAAGAATACTTTCATCTATGTGCTGAGTTGAGTGTTACTGAACTCAGGACAATCAAGTCCAAGAAAAACCTGAGTTGGACCTGTCCCAAATGTTCTCAGATAGGAGACAGTATAAATGATCTGAAAGCTCTCATAATATCTCTTCAAAGAGAAATTGAGAGTCTCAAATCAATCAAAACATCATCACTAAACGCCGGCAACCCCTCATTTAACTTTGAAGAAGTCATACAGGAGATCTCTGAAAGAAATGCCCGCAAATGTAATGTTATAGTCTATGGCATTCAAGAGAATACTTTGGTAGATCGCAATGAAAAAATTCGCATTGACAAGCAACAAATTGATAAAGTTTTAAACTGTGTATTGCCTGAGATGGAATCTGAACATAATCTTAAAACTATCAGGCTGGGTAAATTTGATGCCAACAAAACAAATCCTCGACCCATAAAGGTTATTCTTCCCACTGAAAGGACTGCTCATGAAATAATTCATAATGCATACAAACTAAAAAATACACCCGAGCTAAGGAACGTGAGAGTGTCCCTGGATAAGACTGTGAAGCAGCAGGAGTATTATAAGAAGCTTAAGGAGGAACTTACTAAGAGGATTGCTGATGGAGAAACCGATATATGCATAAAATATGTTCGTGGTCTTCCTCGTATTGTATCGTCAAACTGAATAAGCCCAACAGTGACAGTGAATTTTCATTTTTCTTTCAAAATGTTCGAGGTCTTAACACCAAACTCCGGGATGTATATACTTCTGTTTGCGACATAAATTATGATTGCATTGCTTTAGTTGAGACCTGGCTAAAAGAGGACGTCTCCAACAATGAAATTTTCCCGAACTCCTACACTGTTTTTCGCCATGATAGGGATTTTCAACGGACAGGTACATCTCGGGGTGGTGGTGTTTTATTAGCCTTCAATGCGAAGTATAGTGTAATATTATTAAATACTGATCACATTAACAATCTTTTGCCACTCATTGAAACAATAGGTTGTAAATTTACTTTAGGTAGCTTTGTCTTATATGTGTATGTAGTTTATATTCCTCCACAAATTAATAATGATGAACTAGAACTATTCCTTGAAACCTTTGAACATTGCTTTGTAAACGTTAAAAATGTGTTGATATTAGGTGATTTTAATATCTCTCATTTCATTACCTCAGATCTGAATGATTTTAAAACCGGTTTAATGTTAAATTTCTTACAGTTTAATGATTTTCAACAATTTAATGCTATTCTCAATACAAATGGTAGAATTTTGGATCTTTGCATTTCTGATATTGAATGTGTTGTTCTACGAGATAGCCTACCATTAGTCGAGGAGGACAGTCACCACCCTTCTCTTTTGATAAAAATTAAAGTAAATTCGGCTGAGCCAAATGACTTTCCTACCAATCCTAATAGTAAGACTTATAATTTTAAAAAGGCAAACTTTCCCGGGCTATATAATGCATTTTTATATACCAATTGGGAATTCTTAAAGAACTTCACTGATATCAACTCTGCCAGCGACGCATTTTACTTAAAAATTTATAGTCTATTTGAACAGTTTGTTCCAATATATAAAAATTTTAAACGTAAGTATCCAACATGGTATTCATCTGAAATAATTAGTAATATAAAGCTTAAGGCTTATTATCATAATAAATACAAACAAAGGCACAACTTATCCGATCTCGCTGAATTTAAACGACTACGAACAACAATTAAAAGGCAAACATCTACAGCTTACAGTAATTATTTAGCATCAATTTAAGAGAATTTTAAGAACGATCCTAGGAGTTTTTGGTCTTTTGTTCAAAGCAAAAAAGGATCCACGCGCATTCCGTCGACGGTTTTCTTAGATGAAGAGCAATTTGATGCTCCTGTCAAAATTGTAAACGGATTTGCAAAATACTTTTCTAGTGTTTTCTCGACTGGCGATACTGATCATTTAACTGCAATATCTGGTACCCCTCAAACTTGCATTAATGTAATAAATTTTGTAGAAGAGGACATACGGCAATCCATTCTTAAACTAAAAAACAAAATGACTTGTGGGGTTGATCAGATCCCTAGCTTTCTTATTAAAGATTGCGCGGGGTCCTTATATGAGTCACTGCTTATATTGTTCAATCTCATACTCTCTACACACACCTTTCCTGACAGTTGGAAAATTTCAAGGGTCTGTCCTATACTAAAAAGTGGCAACCCATCGGATATTAAAAATTATCGTCCTATTGTTATTCTGTCTAATATTGCAAAGGTCTTCGAGATGTCGTTATATGCTTACATTTACCACAGCGTCGAAACTGCAATGTCTCCTAACCAACATGGTTTTATCGGTAAACGCTCTACTGTCACGAATTTATCCGAATTCACTCAAATTATCTCAAATCATATCGATAATAAAGGTCAGGTCGATGTAGTATATACGGATTTCTCGAAGGCCTTTGACAAGGTAGACCATGCCACTCTGCTCTCTAAATTAGAATTATATGGATTTAGTGGGGATCTGCTCACTTTAATACAGTCATATTTGTTCGAACGCAAATTGTTTGTTTCATATAATGGTTTTAAATCTCAAACTTTCTTTGCCACTTCTGGAGTACCTCAGGGCTCAAACCTGGGGCCGCTCCTTTTCATTCTGTTCATCAACGACTTGTCCGTAGCTCTTGAAACACATCATCTTTTTTTTGCCGATGATTTAAAATTATTCTTAAATATAACTTGCATTGATGACTGTTTAATGTTGCAAAAACTTATTGACCTTGTTATGATGTGGTGTACAGAGAATGAACTACCAATTAACATAGCTAAATGTAAAGTTTGTACATACACACTAAAAAAAGCAACCACTAATTTATGATTATTCCCTTAATGATACAGCTCTAACGCGCTGCAATAATGTCAAAGATCTAGGTGTGTTTTTTGATGATAAACTTTCATTCTCTGACCATATTCATCATATAGTTCAAAATGCATATAAAATATTAGGTTTTGTTATTAGAAATTCAGCATCTTTTAATAACGTCACTGCTTTAAAATGTTTGTACTTTTCGCTCGTTCGCTCCAAGCTGGAATACTGTAGCCTTATCTGGTATCCTCAGTATCAGATACACATCAAGCAACTCGAGAATGTTCAAAGACGTTTTTTGAAATTTTTATCATTTCGCATAGATAATTACTACCCGGTAAGAGGTTATGATCATACCCTATTACTTCAAAGATTTGATATCTTATCGCTGAGTACTAGAAGGGTGCTTAACAGTTTATCGTTTTTATTTAAGTTGTTCCACGGTAACGTGGATTCATCGGCGTTACTATCTATGTTTAATATACGCGTCCCTAGAACTGGCTCTCGCATAGAAAGCATGTTCTATTGTCTGAATGCAAGAACTAATGTACTTTCAAATTCTCCGGTATTTATAATGTCGCACAATTTTAATGTAATATCAAAGTTTTGTGACCTTCACTATTGTACTTTAAATGAAGTATCTCTAGGAAAACAATATTTTATTAGTTAGTGAATTTATTTTCTTGCATGATTTATTCAACTTATTTAATTTAATTTAATATTTTGTTTGATTTTTATTACTTATTTTGTCCTGTAATTGGATGTACATCTGTTGGGCAATAAATGTATTATTATTATTATTATTATTATTATTATTATTTTCAGAAAGCAACAAATGTCCCATATTCACATATTCTTTAATTTTGAGAAATATATTCTTATGGCATATTTTGATATTTGGTTTCGACCAGACAGTTTTTTTAAACGATTTTGGTTTTTAATCATATACAGTGGAATATTCGTGAGAGGATTTCTGACAATCATTCAACTGAACAAATTGAGATTCAAGATTAATTTTTTTGAAATAATTTACGACACCTTCAAACTCGTCTTCAGACGTCTTATCGTAAAATTAAAAATAAAAATTCATTTTAGTCAAAGAGCTAAAAGTAATGAAAAATAAGACTTACGTTTTATTTCGCTTTTTCTGTTTTAATAACTAGTAAAATGATCTAAACGAATCGAAACAAGACTGGTTTTAATGATCTTGATATCTTCTTTGACTGAGATTTCGCCTCAACTCATATTTATCCTTTTGTGGAATTTCTACACTCGTCCTTCAAAGCCCCTAAACGAAAAAATCAAGTGTTATGAGATCACAAGATCTCGTTGGCCAAGACATGGCCCTTTTTTACAACCATTCGTTTTGGGAACATTTGCTATAAAATTCTAGTTTTACGAGGTGTGTGGAACGTAGACCTGGCTGGTCGGAAAAATCATCTCCACATTTCAAAGCTGCTTGTATGTCAGGAATTAGAACACTCACAATTTCTATGTAATGCTCTTCATTAACTGTTACTGAATGATTTCGTAACAATGATTGTCTGAATCATTTTTGTACCAATTTGAAGGATAAAATCAGGGGCGCTACAACGTCGACATGTGAGTCATGCGACTGAACTTTTACAACAAAATTGTCGAAATTTTAAAGTATGTTTTTCTAAATAAAAACAATACTGTTAGACTTTTGGATCACTTGTTGTATTTACTAGATTCAACACCACAGCTGTTCCCATCTAAACTTGTAAATATGAACAGTAGAGCTTCACCTTCTGAGTTTTATTGTGATGTTCTTTGTGGATTTTAAGAGCTTTCTGGTATCAAAGATCGGGTCAGTTCATTCTAAAATATGGACAATGTAGGCTGACAAATTAAGCTCGTCCCCAAATTAATGAGTTTTTAGAAGAAAGGTGTTACATCTTTCTTGGATACTCATATTTGGGTAATTTAACTGTCGACACAAAATGCAATGATTACTTTAGTAGTTTTAAACTTAAAGAGTAGCATAATTAGATTGACCAAATTCTCCTAAATTCGCATTATTTTAGCTTTATTTGTCAGCATCACAATGATGGACAACAGTATTGTACGTTCGCCATAGAGTTGAAAAAATGGCGGAGCAACTTTAGCTCTGTTTATGTATGAATGCTTCTAAAATATGCACTACATACGACTGCTTAGTTGTAAAAAGTGGTTGAATATTTAAATGATCGGCCTCTCCTAACTGATACTGAGAAAGGAACCCTACAAAGAAATTCAGGAGAAAAATAGAGTACACAACAAAAGTTTATAGGTTATGTTGTTTGTTTTAGTTATTACTCTACCCTATTTATCATGCACGCATCAATGCATCACACCACGATGTGTCGTCAGTAAAACGTTAAAGAAGTACTTCAATCTATACGTTGTTATTCATTTTTATGACGTTTCCACAATTCAGAACTTACACCAATGTTTATAGTAATGTATTGAAGTCGGCCAGACGTTATTAAAACATATCTATTTTTACTTTAGCTACAAACAACTGATAACGATTTTCTACACCTAACACAACGTTAATTTCTGTGCAGATGTGGTCGTAAGTCGCAAAATTTCTTCTTGGGTATTGTTAGTATTTACTACATTAGTTAGAAAACACCAAACTTTTACCTTTTCTGAATTTAATTCAGTTTATTGTCATAGTTCGGGTAAGAACGTAATCGGCATTTATTTTATAATATATATATTGGCCAATCTTATGGAGCTTTCGCAGCGCTTTTCTGTAGTTCATTAGTTCATAATATATGGCTTAGGTGGTATTAGGTTTTTCAGCTTCTGAGTGAATTCTAACTCGATTGATGGAAAAGGCTCACTGAACAATATATTTTCTATAAATTTTAATAACATTCGTGTTGGCCACCTGGTGGTTGAAGAAAACTCAGTATCACTACTTGGTGGCTGAAGACAATTTAAGCGCTGCTAATTTTTATACAGCTAATATGTATATTATAAAATAAATATAGTCGGATAGAACGCGTATGTGGGTATGTACTACTAGTTGCTGTCTACGTACTGCTGGGTTCGATCTCCAGCTCCTGCAGATGTCAATGTATGAGGGAATGGTTGTGTGCCACGTTTTGTCAAAAGTGTAATATCCTTCCGCACAGCTTCTGATTATCAATTCCGTAGCGGATTTTGTTATGGTTTGCAGGTTTGTGCAACTCTCAAAAACGATAACGAAAAAAAGTTGTATTTAATTTTTCGTAATAATAATACACGCAATATATTCGATTTAATTGGTTATAATTTATAACATATTGCATAATTTACCAAAAACACTGATCACCTTCGGTACCATCGCTATCACCCCGATTTACGTTAGACATCGTTTGCAGACAGCCAGCAAACCGATTAGTTTCATTGCAGACATGCGCATTAACGAGCTCTCAGCTTTGTCCTTCTCCATACGAATTAATTCCATAAAGGTTCAACAGGTTGCTAATCAAGTGCAAACTTAGTAGCTTAGTAGTATCTTTACGGCTCAGGGCTTTAGCCAGCCAGCTTTTTTATACGAATACGCATACGAACGACATTTTTATTATTGTAAAAATAAATTCTGTGCAAAGTTTAATAGCGGAGCTATTCTGTAGTCGATCTTTCACGTTCTTGTTCGCCATGTAATAGTTGTAATATTTCTTTAAAATAATTCTAAGACGTACGTTAGCAATACAGCCAAATCAAGTTCTTTTATTTTAAATTTTAAATTTTTGCCAATACGCAAATAATAACATGAAGCCATTCATCTAAAGGATTTATTTCTTGGAAATAACATAATTTTGTTAGTACAATCCATATATCTATTCAAAAATATAATTAAAAGCTTCAAGGTAAACATAAAAATTACGCATTCCTTTTAGAAGGTGCTAAATGTAAATTTATAATTTCTATTCTGCTGAACGCTTCTGTAACTTAAATATGTATGAATCAGTTGTTGCTTAAACGCATTAAGTCAGTTTGGAGAAATTTTAGGAAATCGAAAAAAACCTCCTGTAGCCAAAAATATATTTTATTAGTAATTTATAATTTTTTAGGGGACAAATAAGGTTTAAAGCCATTCAAATCAAGTAACATCTTTTATTTAAAAAAAATATATGGTGAATGTGTACATTAAACATTTTGTCTTATGGTCTCTTAGCAAAAAACAAGTAAATTAAAGTTTATTCTTCATTAAAAAATCATAAAAATCATTTCTATACAAAACATTTATTCACTAATTCTTATTTAAGTCTTTAGAGGCGCATTGTTTGCGTTGCTTTATGTTTCCTGAATTAACAATTTCCTCATAAAAAGGTTTCTGTTCTTCTTCGATTCACTGAAGTAAAACCTTCAGGTGCTGTATTTTATTGTCCGAGACTGGAAGAGCACCTCTATAAGCAGGAGATTTTGGAAATTGAATCGGAGAAATATTTTTAGATTTTTTTGGCATGTGTAAGTAGAAAGGAATGCCAAATACAACCATTAATATATTCAAACGCCTTTACAACTCCTGGTTTAGTATAATCATGAACAAAATGGTGACATTTTGAATTCGAAAAAGTGACTCTCGCATCTCTTGGACAATTCTGCGTTTCTTCAGATACAGAATCTTTCTTATAATAAGTAGGCCACCAGTTTTTAAAATTTAAAATTTCTTTGTTATTGACTGGATGAATTTCATGAATTAGGAATTTGTTCTTGAGACTTGAAGATATTATTATTTCAGTGTGCATATCGTAAATTCGGTCAAATTTTCTTATATTTCGTTTTATGAGAGCAAAATCTTGATCACATGGTAGGTAAAAAAGGCTGCGGACAGGGAAAATCTGTTCAATTCTCTTAAAACGACCAGTTTCTACTAAAGCTGTACAGAACGGAACAAGAGTGTGTTTTTATTTTGTCCTGGGCAATTGTCTGAAAACAAGCGCAGTTCTGTGATATTCCTTGGCATATAATTCTGTAGGAAATTCTCTATGAATGACCAAACCTCATTGGGGCTTTTTGCAGCTGCATTTTCAGTGTATACATGTAAATAGGATTTATCAAACTTCAGGACATTAATACAGAAAAGTAACACAGTTAACTGCGTTAGGCAAAATAAATCCTGTACGGGAATCAAAGGCAACTGGAGATTTTGCAAGTAATCGAAACTTATTACTCCAAGGTTTTCTCTTTGCTTACATTCTTGTGTCGAAACATTTAAAGCAGAATAAAATTTCTTTGCGCGACGATGATGCACCATCATTTCAGCAACTGTCGCTCTTTTGGCGGTATCTCCCAACGTATTGCTTTTTATTTTTAAACTAAATTCGTCACATTTATTGTAGGTATTAATCTGCGGACGACCAAAGTACAGATCGAAATTCTCATGGAAAAACTGTTAATTGTAGTAATAACTAACATTAACACTGGGATACTTACAACATAAAAACTCATACATAATTTTTATGTTTAAATGGGCATCAAGAAAATGATAATCTCGTCCTAAATAATGAGACTGCTTTACAGGAAATAAGTTTATGTGTTCCTTAATTAAATTCATTACATCATTGCTAATGGCATTATCTTTTGGATGTTTACCTCGCTTGTCATGCGGAGTTTCGTTTACACACAGTAGCTTCTTAATCCTCTTTAATCTATCTATCGATATCGATACAGCATGCACAGCAGAGAAGATTCCTTGACAAACCTTAATCTTTTTACCATTAACAGACAGAATATGGCGATATGATGCAATACAATCTTTTCCATCTACTTTGCGCTTACGCCTCTGCTTAATAGTCACGAGTTCAATTAACCCGTGAAGATAAATATCCTGCTCATTCTTTGTATTCATGCTATAGAAATTTTCCAAAAATACGCCTTGCCGTTCCTTCTTCGATTTTTCTGCTACATTTCAGCGGGCATCTACAATCACATTACTAATAACTTAATATTCGACAATATTTTTATTAACAATATATTACCTGCAGTTTAGAAGTGTCAAAGTTTTAGCAGCAATATTTTTGTTTCTAGAATTTCTGTACTCTTTTCCTTTTATTCTGGATTCTCGTGTCCTATTTCTTTTGTAATCAGCTTCATACCGAACACCTTTACGGCGCTTATTAGAATGTAAAACTTCACTTTCTTCCATATTCAACAAAATTAATTCCAAAACACGTGCACACTTAACAACAAACTGCTACTAACTGATTGCTTACAGAATTGAGGTTATATTGTTATAATTTTTCGTTTGCCGCTAAAACACTCCAAGTCAGTGACTTAGGGTATTTAAGCGCTACGTTGCTTGTGATAGGCATTGAGTTCAACTATATGGAATATGCAGATTTACGGTATTTTAGAATCAATTGATGAAAAATGACAATTTGACAAATTCTCGCGTTTAACTCATTTTGACCCAAAATTGACTTAAGGTGTTTGAGCAACAACTGATTAGTAAAGCTGCAAATCGTTTCTGTGTATCATGGTCATAGAGTACAGATGTACTTACGCCGGCATTCACCTTGACCGCGAAACTCTTTCTCCAGTCCAGTCTATTATTAGCTTTCGAGTTGTGTACACGTTAGGTCACTTGGGGGTATTGCATATTGTTTTTGTATTTTTATTTTATTTGTTGTACTGTATTGTTCATATTAACTTAATAATAAAGCATGGCAGACGTACGCAGGGGTAGAAAACGGCCATTTGCTGACAAAATGAATAAATTCATAGGTGAATTCCCGGATTTATTCTATGATGGTGCTAAAGTAATTTGTAAAGTGTGCGAGAAAGATTTGATGTGCTGGGATAAGCGTGATTGTGGACTTCACGTAAATAGTGTACACCATAAAAATAAAAAAATGGCGTGCCTTCGACAACACAGTTTATGTTTGATTTACTATTAATGCTGATTGCCTGTGATGTTCCGCTGCACATACTCGATAAGCAACCATTTCGAGAGTTCTGGAATAAATACAATGCTCAGGTAAAGTTACCAAGTCGTACAACGTTATGTAACTATCTACCAACTGTACACGTAGACATGGTAAATAAGATGAAATGTGAATTAAAAAATACACGGCTGTGGTTATCTGTTGATGAGACAACAGATTATAAAAAGAAATCTATTTTAAATGTTATAGTACGAATACTGGACCTTCTTAAACCGACAGTTCCACTGTTACTAGCTAGGAAAAGACCAAGTCAGTGTACTAGCGAAACAATTACCAGGGTGGTGCTGGAGACGTTAGAAAAGTTTGAACTGTTAAAAAGTCAAGTGTTGATGTTTGTGACTGATGGCGCCGTGACAATGCGTTCGGTAGGCCGTTCTTTGCAAGAACAAGGTTGTACGTTTATACATGTTACGTGTAAAGTGCATGCTTTACATCTTGTGGCAGAAAGTATTCGAAAAGGTTTTCCAGAGGTGGATGCATTAATAGCAAGTACAAAAGAAGTGTTTCTTAAATCTCCCAAACGTCTCCGTGCATTTCATAGCAAGTGTCCCGGTATTCCTGAACCACCACAGCCGATTCTTACACGTTGGGGAACATGGTTGCAGGCAGCTTTTTATTATGCTGAATATTTCCAACAAATAAAAGCTGTGATACTGCAAATCAATCCAGATGAGGCTGCAGCTATTAAGGAACGCCAGACAAAATTCGAAGATATTTCCGTTGAAACAGCTTTAAAAAATATTGCGAAGAACTATAAACCATTACATGAAAGCATAAAGAAATTAGAAAACAGTACGTTGTCGTTAGCGGAGTCACTGCAAATAGTGGACGAAGTAAATCTACTGCTACACGCTTATAGGTGACGCAACAAATGAGCGCGGTAAAGAAAAATTCGCAAGTGTGTTAAATAAAGACACCAGTTTTACCAAATGTGATGGTGCAGCCCCAGATCCGTTAAGTGCGTTCAAAGATTATTTTACGTATGCGTGTATTACATCAGTAGATGTCGAATGGTCGCTTTCGAAATATAAGAATCTATTTTCACCAAAGCGAACATCACACATGGAGACAACCATAGAAACATACCTGTTGCTGCAAAATGGCTACACATCTTCTCCAGTTTGTGATAAGCAAGCTAGTTCATCAAGCTAGTTAAGAAGGTAAGTTTTACATACATTGTTATACATTGTAAGAGTTTATTGTTTCTCGTATTAGTTAATTTCGCGTACGCCACTGTCCCACGGAACATTTTTGACAGCCCTAATTATTAGTGTTACACATAACCTCATTTCGTGTTTACGTTCAGATTACAACAAAAAATTATATACATAAAACTTTTAGAAAATGTAAGTAATTTTGCATAAAAATCCAATCTCAAGTGTCAGCAAAATAGTAATTAATTTACATTCTGTAAATTTTCAAGGTTACAGATAATACAGTGCTTATAGTGGTTAGCAGAATAGCAGTATTAACGTTACAATTTTAGGAAAATTCCTTACAGATTCGTCGTCAGTTTGAAATCGAGAATAGAGATTATATTTAAAAAAGCTGAAAAATATTTGAATAGATTAATTTTGAGGGTCTAATTGGTGTAGGCACTGAGTTTTCCTCCTTGAGCAAATTCTGTGGTTGCCGCCATAATGGAAAGGAGCTAAAATGCTAAAATAATTGTATTTTACCAACATCTCTTTTATTTACAACAGTAAAATTAATAGCAATATCAAATTAAAAATAGAATTAAATTTTCTATGAAAATGGTCCTAAGCATGTTTTTCGTATGATGGATGGTTTCGAAGCAATTTTCGCAAGAATCGTTGCACTTTTGAATATCTGCATGATGTATCGTTAATGGCTAAGACACAACTTCATTTTTCAAGCAGGGAAAGTGGAATTTAGGAAATCTAACGAAAAATTGCAGAAAATTATTACAGCCAGACACAAATCGCATGTGAATGATATAGCAGGATAGCATGTAAGTCTGTTCATTAAGATATAAAGTGATGTATTCTGAGAATGTTCAGATAGTTGACGTCAGTGATAATTAACAAGTTTAGATTACCTCTGGCAATATTACATAATTATAAATAAAAAAAAAGTCCAAAAAAAGCACAAACACTTCTAAGAGCATATTTTAAATTAATAGTCCTGTTTATTGGAGCCCACGGACTTAAGAATGTATGACATATTGTAAAGCAAATTGCAGCTGTAAGAACATTGTACCGACGTCGAGAACAGTCCTTATCTATTGCGACAAGAGGTAAACAATTAAGTAGTTCCTGTAGCTAACCTGTCCAAGGGGGGCTACACCTTGAAGGCTATACTTAATCTAAAACTAACCTTTGAGGCCACTCAAACCTCAATACCACTTATTGGGAAATTTAAAGGATTGGATTAGTAAACAGGGAATCGTAATCATTTTAAGAGTTGAAAGACAACTGCTGTCTAGTCAATTATAGGGAAATAGGTTAGTAAAGACTGGGCCGAGTACTAGTTGTATATGGCCACAGATTCTGTGATATGGCGAATGCGGGTTCTGTGGTTCGCGCAAGCACAGAATAGATGATTCTGTGGCGCAAGATATGTTTTTTGGAGACTACGTAACAAAAATTTTCGAATTCAATAAACGGATGGTCTTGCTGGTGTCCATTTTTCTTGAGAGTTTATGTCTAACTTAGAATTCTGAAATAGGTTTTGACGTTCGACCAACCCTGAAATGGTTTCATAAAACACCAAAGTACTGAAAATTACGCTCTAAATAAAATTTGTATAATCTAATCAAATGCTTTATTTTTTTAATAAAAAATAACTAATAAGTTGTCTACATTTCATTGTTTGCCGTTTCTTATACTAGTTAACACGTGTAGCGCTATGTGTATCCTTAAGGATGCACATTTGATTTTACTAGTGGACCACGTGCATCCGACCGTACTCTCGGATAAGCTTTGTTTTGTAACAAGGCTCGTTCACCCTATTATTTAAAATAATAAAATCAAGAAATTTATTAGTAAAGGAAACAAAATTTATTAGCCAACTACATTTATTCAGAAAAAAACAAATTATGACTCTTTTCTCCGGTGGGGAAGCGAGTAGTCAACTAGACAAATGTAAATAAAACTTAAGACTAAACAAAATCAGAAACATATACGGCAATCGCCGATTCAACTACAAAAATATCAAATTAATTTAATTAAATATTATAGGGCGCCACCATCCTTAGATTTTGTCTTTACCAAAGTCTCTTTCTAATTAAAACCAACTGCTACCATTCAAAGATGGAAAAATGGGTAACTACTTCCAACAGTCTTTTATTTCGTTACTCATTAATTACAAAAAAAAGGGTCAAATATAGTTTATAATTAATGTTCAGAAATACGGACAGATTTGCAAATCATTAAAGTTTGACAATTTATTTTACACTAGGAGCACTTCCAGGTGACACAAATTAATGTATCATCGTTGCTAGATATCTAGTTTCTATAATTTAGGGTGTGATGAATTTACGTAATATCAATTGTCGTGCACGACTCAAATATAACTGTAATTTCTTACTCATTTCCTCTGCAAAATATGAACGGCCTGGGCCGTCTAACACATCTTGTACTCACAAACTTTAAAACACTTGAGCATCGCCCTCTTATCTAGTGTGCCAATCAATCACTCATTTTGTTTTTAAACAATCTCTAGTATATTCTTTTAAAATTCTGCCAACTTCACTAGCCTTGCTTCTGCCGTGGCTCAGTCTCATCTGCCCCGCGCTTCAACACTACCCACAAAAATCGTCCGTTCCGCGCGTGCACTCTAGGAAGCTTCTTAGGCAACAAAATTTTCACAGTATCGCCACGATACAGGGGTAATAGAGTAGAGTTTATTGAAATTATTTTAATCGACTCTGGAATTTAATCTATAACTCAAAGCATTCTATTTAATTTATAAGAAATGTGGTCCAAATTATTTATCTCCCAAAAACGGACCGTTACAGTTTGAAATGCACATAGCATCTTCAAATACTCTCACAGATAATGCAAAAACATAGGAATTGAAAGTATGTGACCCAGTGGACTAATTGTAAGAAGTCCACTGGGTCACATAAGAAGACCTTTTCCTCTTTCCTCTTGGTGTCTGTCCAGACCTATGTCAATAGGGGTGTTACCTGAATTATAAATATTGCTGTTGTTACATTTTTATTTCCTAATACTTTTGGATGCTACAAAAGTTCAAGCCATACTAATAGGTACTAATTCTGGAGTTTGTTTTGAGGGCTCTGTGCATGTTCACTGACTATTAAAATAATAATAAAAACGTACTAGATCCACCGGAATAAAAAAAAACATATATAGCTTAACGTGTTTAATTATGTTTAATTATTGCTGTCTTAAAAGGGCTACAATTCCCCTATGTACTAATTTAAGGCAAATGTCTATATTCAATATTCAACTTGTTTTTTGTTTTCTTTATCGTTTCTTAAAATTAAGACATTTAATTATGAGCAGCCTGTATATTTTGAATTGAACTATAAATAACCTGGCCTTCATTTTTTATATTAAAGAAATGTACTTATAGCTGGTTATCCGCTTAGGTGAAATATGATAATTTTCGACAAGATCATTAAAAGGTAATTTAACATTACAAATATTTTTTTGTTCAATGATTAATTTAACTATCCAAAATATATAAGTATTAAAAATATAAACATATACTAATCACTTGTGTATATTTTGTAATTCATTGTTTAAATACGTAGAACTTTTTTTAATTTTGTAAAAATATATAAAATTAATAGTAAAGAATAAATATATCTGATATTTGTTTATTGGGAAATAAAGCGGATTAAGACATATTCTTGTAAAGTATTGCAATAACATTACTCTTGTAAGAATTAGGCATAGTCCATCCGTGACATTATGTTTATTAATATTTTGAAATAAATAAATATCAGGGGAGAGGGAGTAGTTTATGATCACAAGAAAAAGTAAGTTTTTTGTACTTGTGGGGTGATAAAAGGATTGTGTCCTCTTTTTTTCCAATGAGTTTTATCAAATTTTAAGTTCTTGTCTATGAATCTACGAAATTTCAATTCATTCATCAGAAGTGTAGAATCCTTGTACGATATGTTATAGCTGCGATAGTTGTGGGTCAGCTGTATTCTGTAATTATCCGCCAAATTTTAATAGACTGGTAAAATTAATTTTAAATACTTCCTCATCCCTCAAAGTGGAACTTATGTATTCGTGAAAAAAATTTTGAACATTTTTATTGTATTTCTGGACGAATCTCGACGAATTATTACGATACACAAAATTTCAGACAGAAAAAGTTTTCTGTCTGTGTGTGTGTGGTTCATGATAGCAGCTACAGTTTTTGAGATAAAGCAATCAAATTTGATACACACATTCTAGAGGTTAAGGAATAGATTGAGTCCTAATGTCGCAATGTCTAAAAAAATATTAGTCAAATCAAATCAAATCAAAACAATTTTATTAATAGTTAAAGAAAACAACGTATATGGTCCTTGCTCGACACCCGGTCCATTACCAACCTAGCATCCCCGCGTAAGGTGGCGACGGGGCAATTGTTAGGTCGGGCGGAGCGGGGCAAGTCCGGACTTAAAACTAAAACATTAACAACAAATACAACACCTAAAAAAAACATTTTTAAATTGTATGATAACTCCGAAAACGAGAAAACAAAAACGCATGCAAAAGCATGCGCCGTTGATATAAGACTTTAAAATAATGTCAAAATTCAAAATTATTATACACAAATTTATACAATTTTATATATTCTTTTTGCGATGCTTCGACGAGCCAAACTGTCACAGTAAAAAAGCTCGCCTCTAAACAATACTGAATTGGGAAGTGGGAATGTCCAACTCCGCTTATTTTTGCGTATATAATGATATTTCGTGTATATGATAATGTGCCGCAATTTACTGATGGTTTGCTTATAAAAAAAAATATATTAGTGACATTCCACCAATGTGACTTTTTTGAAAAGTCAAAAAAATGTAACTATTTTGAAAAAGTGTGACTTTTTGTAACGTCATAAATTACTTTTATTATAAACTCCACCACACGTCGAGTTTTACTACGGTGAAGAAGTTCTGATCCCCAAGTAATTGGCAGCGGTTTTTAATTTTGCAGAAGCTACCGGCATTGAATGTTATTAAAACTTTTGAGGTCAAAAATTCATTTAAATGTCGCTTCCACCATTATAAGATCGACCGTCAAAATTATAGATCTAGACCTAGTTTTGCATAAATTCAAATGTATAAAAACAGGAAGAATGTTACTATGATTCTGCTATAAGTTTTGAAGAGTCTCAGCCTATTTATTCATACTCAGTTGAATTAATTATTTTGTTCTTTGTTTTGAATTTTTTGTATATTTCTGTACTGCCAAATTTTAAAGCCGTTGTTTTATTATATTTTGATTACTTAAATATGAAAAATTAAATTTAAAATCCTGTATCAATTGGTCATAGTACGCTGCCGCCCGGATCTTGTGTTTTTAACAGTTGATTCGTATATGGCCGCGTCATTTGCATACATGGCCTGTTTCATGTTAGGGAACTGTGGAAAGTCGAAGATGTATAGGTTGAATAATTTTCATATGAGAACCCACCCGTGTGGAACTCTTTATTTACTTGAACCTATATCGTCTTGCCGATTAGGTAGGAGTGAATGTGTCTTATTATGTAGCCAGAAAAGTTTTAGGTGAGCCCCAGTATCCATATAGTATCGAGGCTTTCTCAATATCTAAGACTATGGTGGTGCTCTTTCCAAGGTTATCCTGCACCTTGACACCGTTCACAATCCTTACCACCTGCTGAATGTTGTTGTGTTCTCGCTTAAATCCAAATTGATGATTGCCTTCAACATTTAGATTGGCCTGAATAGTGTTTATCCCATTCAGGATGATCTTCTCAATCAGTTTAGGAATGCTTGAAAGCAATGAGATTGGTCTATAACTTGCAGCTTGTTTAGGGTTTATTTCCAGTTTTAGGATGGAGGCTACTACAACACTTTTCCACCCACGTGGCTAGTGGTGAAGACGTAATACTCCGATAATGATGTATACAAGCTGTAGTACTACCTTCCTAAGTAGATTCTTGAGAAGCTCGTAATCGATACCGTCTCTTTTCGGGGCATTTTCTGTTAGATAACGTCTTGATAAGCTGTGTGAGTTTAGAGAACTTAGTCATGATGTCCAAGAATTTCTGTCGCGTTAGTGAAATTTGGTATTACGATTTATAATTTGAATTGCGATATTTTTTATGCGATCGTGTTCTAAATTATTGGGACCGTTAATATTATATACATATATTTTTAAATTGGTCGGCTAAATGGTTCGTTTTTGGTAGGTGATTTCAGTGACTCCGTAATTTGTTTTCTTCTTTAATTTGATCTATAGCTGCTGTCTTCTGTCAGTATGCTGACGTTTACAATACCAGTTTGTAGTTCCGAAATTAATAAAATAATAGAGACGCCGTTCTATGCTCGTCATGGCAAGTAAATATAGATATCTGTAAAGCATTTTCTTGATTCGATAGACTAGTATTATCTAGTGAAATAGATTTAGCTGACTACCAGGGATTACCATATATATGAGACCTTACTAAATTTAGATTTAGCTGAATACAAGGGGTTACCATATACATCACTGGTCTCCATTTCATGCAAAACTTGTGTTTAATGAGATAAAAAGTAAGACGAATTAGAATTTAAATATGCGGGAAAGAGTTGACTGTATACTTCGTTGTCACTAGGAGTGCCCACCGCACAGTGGTGTATATTCACGGAAAAGCTGGTCATTGAGGAAAATTACCTGACTACTAATTACCGCTAGTTTGTAGAGAATAGGGTTGCTACGTACCGATCCCTATCAGTCGACAGTTGAGTCTTGTTGAAGTAACAGTTTCTTATCGGTTATTTTCATATATTTACACTTAGAAATAAACAGTATTTAAAGTGTCCTATAAAATAAATCCTGTACCTGGAGGTAAGTACTATATTATTCTAAACTTTCCTACATAGTAAGGTAATTTATTTGTAAACATTTAAAAGTTTAATTGAACGTTCGCAAAACGTGGCAATTTTCGTTGTATATTTTTCTTTGTTTGTAACAAAAGTTACCGTCCGGGCAAATAGTTGTGCACACGCAGTCTGTTAGTACAATACTTTAGCTAATTTACTGTAAAAGAAAACATCCCAGATAAAGCCTCATTGTGGTGAAAAAAATTAGGTGTTGTGACCGTTCAGTTTTACTATAATGTCCGTTCTCCTTCATTCCTAATGGTGGGTTTTTTTATAGGTTCCAAGGAGGAGAATATTATTTTAAATATAAAGTGTTTCAATAAGAGCGCAAGATTTGAATTGCGCGCCAGTTTCGCTGTCATGATGTCACAAGATTATAACATGCCAGGTCGATAGGAGATAGGTGGGAGTTAGTAAACATGGAGCATTACATGATAGAACGACACGTTCTGATTGTTAAACATTGTTATCAAAATGGTGAAAGTTTGATTACCACGATTTGTAAAGTGCGTCTTATTTTCGATCATTCATCTATTGTGAAAAGAATATACGAAAAATTCGAAAGTACTGGTTTGGTTAATGATGTGAAACACACGACACAAGCTCGTAGAGGCCGTTCAGAACTAAACATCACGACAGTTCGCGAGAGCTTGGCCGAGAGTCCAGGGACGTCGATTCGTCATCGTGCACAAGAATTGGACATTACAACAATCACTCTTCGGCATATTCTCACTAAAGATTTGCATCTCCGTGCCTAAAAAGTCCAATTGACTCAACAACTTCTGCCAACAGACCATGCACAGCGAAGAGAGTTCACCAATTGGATCCTTGAACAATAAGAAGTGAATGCCGATTATGCGGACAAAATTATTTTCAGTTATGAGGCCCATTTTCACTTCGATAGCTTCGTTAATAGGCAAAATTGCAGCATTTGGAGCTCAGAAAATCCACGAATGATTCATGAGAGATCAATGCATCGAAAACGTGTCGCTGTTTGGTGTGCATTGTAGCCTGAAGGAATCATTGGGCCGTTTTTCTTCGAAGACGAGGCAAGTAATGGAGTAACGGTAAATGGCGAACGTTATCGTGCTTTGATAATCCAGTTTTTTGTGCCGTAATTGGAAGATATTGCTTTCGACATGTGGTTTCATCAGGATGGTGCCACTTGCCATACCGCCCGTGAAACATTGACGGTCTTGCACGAGTATTTTCTTGGTCGTGTCATCTCTCGGTTTGGTGACCAGAATTGACCGCCCCGATCTTGCGAATTAACACCTTTGGTCTTTTGGCTGTAGGGTTATCTGAAGTCACAGGTTTATGGCCGTTTAAGGCCGAAATTTGACGCTATATCAATGAAATACCGCCACATGTATGCAACACCGTTATTCAAAATTTCGCCAAAAGAGTATGCATGTACCAGCAAAGCCGTGGCGGCCATTTACCAGATGTGTTGTTCAATACATAACTCCCAAATGTCTACATTATAAGTCAATAAATATTTCAAGACTTTGTTACAGAAAACCATGTTTTATTGATCCTTAAAATATTGCGCTCTTATTGAAACACCTATTAAAAGAACATTATTGGACGTTATGTTGTCGTCTCCTTCACAAAAATTCAAGGACAGATGTGCACACTTGTTGGCACATGTATCGAAAGTTACTAATTGTCCGTCGCAAAACCTTCAAATAATTAAACATAAGCTTTCCCATTTTACTTCCGATTTTAAAGTAAAGTGGAATGCTGCCCGATCGAACAAGATAAGATTTCTCACCCAAAACCAAAACTGGCTTGATAACAATATTATTTTTCCACTGTACGTAAATCCCACTCCGCCAAGTTCGGGTGGGCGGTCTTCGGTTGATTTTCTCGAAAGCAGTGAACGTTCTAAATGCAGAAAAATGGAACAATTGAGATCACAAGCAAGTTCTTCTGTACTAGTGTATGCCGCTCAAATGAGTCTTCGTGCACAGAGAAAAGTGGATGCTGCGACTGTAGTCAAAGAAATTAAGTTCTCAACGCCAAAACGGGCTCATAAGTATCGAAAAGCTTACAAAATGAGTCAAAGCAAATGAACCCTACTTTCTGCCGAACAAGCTCCATCTGTACTAGTTGAAGCACAACTTACAAAACAACAGTATGAAGTAATAAGAGTAGCAGATAAACAAAGATTTCCTTCTTACAAAAAGATTCAAGAAACAAAGAAGCACTGTTATCCTGAACGTGAAGCTATTACAATAATAAAAAAGAACGCTTCTGTAGGGTTGCAGACTCTATTGGATCACACAGTTAAGCGAATTTTGAAAGTATAGGAAGAAGTTTTACAAACACTTTCAAAAGAGCAACTTAGTAGCTTAGTATTATTGTCCAAGTGGGGATGTAATGCAAGTTCAGGACAAAGTCAATACAAACAGAAATTTGACGATGAAGAAGATTCAGATTCGAGTATCTTTCTTACTTCTTTTGTACCACTTCAACTTATATCTGGTGAACCTAACTCATCCAGCAAAATTATAGTATGGCAAAATCCCCGACCGTCTTCTCCTCATTATTGTCGTCCCATTAGGCTCCAATTTGTACATAAAACGAAGGATATGTTACTTTGCAAGAAAAATATTATGTAGAAACTCAAATTCATCAACTTATTCCAACTTTCGCTAAATTCGAAGAAACGGAAATCTTTATTACGCAAACTCTGGTATTTACAATGATAGATGGTAAAATTTGCAATGCTGCATCCTCCACAACCTCTACGAAAAAATGCTATATGTGTGGTGCTACTTCGAAAACATTTAATAACATAGATTTAATGTTGAAACAGAAGGTAGATACTTCAACATTCCGTTTCAGTTTATCTACTTTGCATGCCTGGATACGTTTCTTCGAGTGTTTATTACACATGGCATACAAACTGCCTATCAAATCGTGGCAGGCTCGTGGGGAGAATAATAAAAGAATAGTTGCAGAAACGAGGAAAAAAATTCAAGATGAATTCAAATCTAAGTTGGGTCTCATAGTAGATCGACCGAAACCCGGTTTTGGTAGTAGTAATGATGGAAATACAGCCCGCCGATTTTTTTGAAAATTCTGAACTTTCATCCACCATTACAGGAATAGACATAGAGGTTATAAAAAGATTTAAAGTAATTTTACAAAAAATATCAAGTGGATATAAAAACTATGCTTTAACGACAGCCAGATTATTTGCAGAAACATATTCCTAATATAGAATGCCAACAACTGTACATAAGATTCTAATACGAAGCCCTGCTGCAACAGGGTCTGCAATACTGCCAATTGAGCACCTTTCGGAAGAGGCCCAAGAAACATTAAATGAATACATAAGGAAATATCGTGAGGGATATTCAATAAAATGCTCACGCGAAAAGACCTTAGAAGATGTTTTAAATCGACTTTTATTGTTCTAAGATCCTTACATATCAAGTCTTCGCACACTTCCCAAGGATAAAAGCAAAACCGTTCGACTAGGAAGTTATGGCCTTGCTATTATCTGCAGAAACTGGAATAGGTACAGCAAGCAAAGATGATTCTGAAGGAGACACTGCTAGTGACTCTGAGGATGACTCTGAAAGCACTGAAGAATATCTTTCAGACAAATTTCTTCATAGTTTGCAGAATCCAATATTGACATATGCCTAAATATAAATTTATAAATTTTATAAACTAGATTATTTTTAATCGTCAGACATTTAACAAGTATTATGCATTTTATAAGAATCTGAAGTTTTAGAATTTTACTCAGTTAAATTTTGAAATTTTACTCAAGTCTTTCGATTTCCATGTCTTAAAAACCCCCCTATTTCATCAAAGAGATTTTTTCACTATTTTTTTCGTTAATTCGTGGCACGAATTCTATAAGAATCAGAAGTTTCCTGCTTTTACTCAGTTCTTTCTATTTCCACCGCCTAAAAACCACCCTATTTAATCAAACAGATTTTTTTCATTATTTTTTTCGTTAATTTTCGGGGCGAATTCTATAATAATCAGAGGTTTCAGAATTTTACAAAGCTCTTTCGATTTCCACCCCCTAAAAACAACCCTATATCATCGAAGGGATTTTTTTTACTATTTTCTTATTAATTCTAGGGTCGAGTACTATAATAATCCGAAATTTCAGAATTTTACTAATTTTGTTCAATTTCCATCCCCTAAAAACAACCCTATTTTATCAAAGGGATTCTTTCACTATTTTTGCCGTAATAACGAGTTTATTTTGGACCAGTTTTAATACTTTAAGAGTTTTGGCCAGCTATTCGGGGATTTAGCCCCACTGTACGTCGGCGCGATACAATGCGCAAGCTAATGTCGAATTCGGCCATGTGGCAGTAACGCAAAGCAACTGTCTTTGTCGTCCACCATTTTTCTATTGTTCCATTGCTATCTGTTACATTAAACTAAACAGATGTTTCGTATGAAGTAATGACCAGTAGTGTATATGAGAACGTCATATGGGTTGGATTAGTGTAGATATGAGATTATGAAAACACGCACAATATTTGAGATTGAGAGATCCAGTGTGGCCTGTCAAAATAGTGTTATCAACAAGCGTGTCGACGCTCCTGATATTAACTTTAAGACCTGCTATCAGGCGCTGGAATCGCTCATACACTTACTTTCTGCATCCTCCTACATCCACTGGCATAACGAAACGAGGGATTACGGGTGCTTTACTGGTTGCTAGAGCACGAATCCCGTCACCAGCACTGGTAATATCGGTGGGAATGGTTGTGTGTTCACGTTTTTTTATAAGTGTAACCCTCGCCTGTGCAGTTTCGACTTTGTAATCGGGGGTTGCCTAATTTCTATGGTGTTTTGATATGTCGATATATTTTTTTTATATTACCACCTGAGGTGCTCGTACTGGGTAGACCAGGCACCAGTGCTGTCTTACATCCCCGGATATATTGAGTTTGTTGTCGACAACGAGAAATGCCGTATTTATTGGAATAACTCGTTCTCGACTGTCAGGAGAATAAGCCAATAAGCCTGTTCACCTCGCCATCAAATCAAGGTGATGTATGTCATCGAGTTGTCGGCCCCTGCCGAGAAATACATCACCTTGAAGGAGGAAAAGCAGACTAAATATCGCAATCTCCGTTAGAAACTCCAAGAGCTCCAGACTACTTGGTCAAGATAGTGGCCCTAATAATCGGTGTAGTCGGAAGGATAAAGCTTATGTTTCCTTCTAAATTAAAGACCATACCGGCCTGCCAAAAATCAGCTGAGTGGCTGGCAGTCCAAATTCAGAGGCCTGCTTAGAGCACATGATTCTGGGATCTACAGGCACTAACATTATAGCATGTGGGGAGTGACTGTGGGCAATTTGTTTGTGCCTCCATTGAGGCATAAGAAAATATGCAGAAATTAATAAAAACATATAAAATAATTTTCTTGGACACTGTTCCTAAAAACAGTAAGTATATAAAAATAAAAAATAGTTTTAACTATTATAGATTTTTGTAAAATAAATTATAAGCTTTTAGATTTTTTTGTCAACACAAAAAAACCTATTAAATTATTAATTAAATAAACTACACATTAACACCTTTTTTTATAGACGTGTAGCGATAAAGGTTTGAGGAGTTCTTTCTGAAATTTTTTTTCCTACAATTATTATAATTGATGATTTATTTATTAATTTATTTTCATAAAATTAATCTAAAATGAAATAAACAAAAATATACAAAATATTTAATCATCCATAAAATTTACATTAATTTTAGCTAATTGTAAGATAAATATGGGTATTTAGAATGTTTACTACATTTTGATTATATTTACTCGGTGTTTCATTTTTTATGTGGAAAATGAAAAAATTACACTTTTGTAAGATGCCAAATTCTAAACACAGCCATTATTTGCTAATAGCAATTTTTGGGCCGACTTTTAATTTGCAGTATTAATTGATTACTTATTTATAAGAACAATACAACTAGTTTGTTATGAATTTTATTGTGAACTGATATTTTACTCCTATGTACATTTATTAAGTATCCTTAAGCCCTAATTAATCAATATTCAATATCACAAATCTTTTTTCCCCATTTTAATTTTCTACACTACGTAATTTCTTTTTATTATGCGACACCAACGCTCAATTTTAAAAAAATATATATCACTTATATTTGTTTGATTCATTCCTCAATCCATTTTATTATATTTTTGCAAAAAAAGACTCTCATTGTACTCTCAAGTTGACTCAGTGAGCTGACTCGAATAGAATTGAACTATTTTATAACTGACGTGCAAGTCGCGAATAAGTAATGTGCGACTGTGGACAGCCCAGTTGCTCGTCTCATGCGATAAAAGAGCTGACCGACTCTGATATGCATGATTACAAGATCCTGGAATAGGTTGAAACCTTTGATGTGAAGATAATACTGACGTAGTTTTCCACGAAACACCAAAACACTATATACTGTACTTGAAGCGGACAGTCCTCACGTGGTCTCCGACGCCACACGGGAGTCGCGCCGGCGCGGCGCATTAACTACAGCCACTCCCCACATCCTGCAGGGTTAGTGACTGCAGATACCAGAATCGTGTGCCATAAGCAGACGGAGAGAATCCAGAATAACCGCCTTCTGCATTTGACCTGTCAGCCACTCGGCTGATTTTTGGCAGGCCCGTATCATCTTCAGTTCCGAGAGCAGCGTAGGCTTTATCCTTCCGAGGACACCGATTATTAGGACGACCATTTTGACCGAATTTTTACCGAGTAGCCTGGGTACAGCACTTGGAGCTGGTACCGGAAATCGCGTACGAGTGCCTCAGATGGTAGAGGTATTTCAAAACCTTATGAGCTTTGACCTTCATATGCGCAGAGGTATAACTCCACTTATACCGTGGAATAAGCTCCGGCTTTTGCACATTTCACGGCTCATAAGATCTTGAAACACCTCTAGTATAGCACTCGTAACGCTGCGTTATGTCGGTGGATGTAAGCCAAAATCGCATATATTATTATTATTATTATTATTATGATTATTACTGATATGTTATGGACAATAGGAACAGGATTTACGTAAATGAAATGCAACATATTTTGAAATATTTAAAAGCAGTAGACAAATATCCAAATGGCATTTGATGATTTTAAACAAAAGGGGATTATGCCATGTACCCCAAAAGATACACCACGAAGCTATGGATACTGGTGTTCCGGATATTTGTTCCTCATTAGCGTGCCAGTTTGATTCTGGAACCCCACAAACTCTGTCTTTGTTTTGACGATATATTTCTCAATTTTTCTAAAACTGTCAATTAGCTATACAGGTTTATAGTAATTTATCAAATATAAAAGATAAGGGATTTGAAACAAAAGTTATTATTTCACCCTCTTCCTTCCTGATTTCGTTAAATCTTAAAAATTAACCTAGAGTACCGAAATTTTTAAAAACTTTCCGATTCCAAAATTTCTCTTTATTCACCTTTATATGCACAATGTACTATTTACTCTCATACATACATTTCTCAGTTATTCAAAACCAAAATTGTTATTAAAATTATACTTCCAGTAGTTTCCACACATAGAAAACCACTGTACTACATAATACGTTAGCCTAGTTAGCATCTTCGAAAGATTAAAAAAATTGACTTCCTTTTATTTGTCTATCAGTTGTTATAATCTTCCCATGATGTCAACTTAAATGGCGAAACACGTTTAGAATGTAGCACACAGCTGTTTGTGGACGCTACTGCATCAAATTAATATTTTAATTGAAGACCTGCAAGATTTGAGAAATCATTCATCACTCACTATTCATCATTCAATTTTCCTAAAAAAATTGATTTTATCCTCAGCTAACTCGTCGGTAAAAATGTAACATTTAAAAACATTATTTTATATTAGAGTAATAACGAATTTCATAATGCAAATGAAATCGGGCACATACTGCTAAGGTATTTCAATGTATATGTAATTTTGCTAACGCAGCATACACTAATTATAAATAATTAAACAATAGTATTACACTGCACTGGTGTAATTTTGTAATTGATTAATCAGAAGACTGTTTTCTCTGTATGATTATTTAATGTTTAAATGAATAAAGTGGGTCAATATGTTTATTACTTTTAAATGAAAATTACTTATATAAGGTTTTTCTTGTATAAGAGGTTTCCCCATTTCTTGTTTCATATTTTGTTAGTGAAAATTAAAAGAAAATTATTCTTAACTTAATTTTGGAGACAGTTGAAGTGCAAATTAGTGTTAAAGATTGTTTGTTTAAGGACACTCAGCGCCCGCTTATTTTCGCTTCCATGACCAATCACCGACAACGAGATGAAGGTCATCAATGTGTGTAACTTGCTCAAATCGCAGATACACGAATCCCACAGTTTTATATCCCTTTCGAAAAACGATTAGGTGAGCAGGTTTGCTCGTCTATTATTGGCCCGGTTTAGAGCCCAGGTCGTCTGGCTGGAACGACGGGCCCCTGCCAATGACACTACCGAGTCGATAGACATTGTTTAAATGTTCAAAATAGCTCTTATAATTATTTTAGACAAGTTAGAATTTTACATATACAGAAAAGATACCAGTACTCTGAGATATATCCCTAAGGACTTGTTCTCAGCACAAAATAGCGCATTTTAATGTTCTAGTTTATCGCCTATTAAGTTTCCCCCTTGCCTTAATAATGAGAGGTTTGAAAAAGAAAAGGCATTGATTAATGATATAGCTGCGAGTAATGAATTTTCTGCAAGTTTAATTAATAAAATACTTAGGAAATTTAAAGACTCTTCGAAATTCCTCGACCTTTCAAAATGAAAGAAAAAATTCGAAGTTTGTATCGATTTCATTCAATCCTCGAATCGCCCGTGGTATTGGTAAGATTTTTAAAGATATAGGTGTGAGAGTGGTTCATTCCTCGGGAAATAAACTACAACAACTTTTAGGCAATCCAAAACACAAAATTAAAACAAACGAAAAGTTGAGGATTTACGAAATTAGCTGTAAGGACTGTAATCAAAAGTACGTAGGACAAATTAGACAATCAATTCAAACTAGATTTAAGAAGCATATGGATCATCACAAATATGGTAAAACAGATAAATATAATGTTGCCCAACATGCGTTTGAGGACAACCAAAAAAATGGATATTAGCAATTTAATATTAATTAGGAATGCACAAGTACTAGACAGCTGGATGCATTTGAAAGCTTGGAAATCACAAAGTGTAAAAATAGTATGAATAGTGACAGACGGCCAATCCCAAATGGCCCGCTTTATTGGTTAGCGGGTCACGGTTCACCGACGGTTACAATAGTTTAGGTACAATAGGATACATTGTTATGATAAGGTTAGCTTTAATCATCTCCAGGTGATGCCAACTTTGTTGGCGAAAAGTGCGTCGAGCATATGGTGTTGTGGTGTTTGGTGGATAACTACGTTAGTGTTATTCTATATGAGATAAATTCATATTAATGATTTCCAGAACGACTACAAACTCAATATTTTCAAAAGTTAAGGAAACCATTAATGGAAATCGAATTTAAATGTAATTAAACGGTGATTAATGCTGCTAACATTACCGAAAACAACAAAACTTGCTCACGTAGTATTAGTTATACTGCTGCGATAAAATTTTGGCATTTATTTTGTGATATCAGTTACAAGAAAAATTATATATTGGAAATTTTCACTGAATATAAAAAAGTTTACATATACAGGGTGCGTCAAAGTTTCATTCCGAAAAAATTCAATAAAAATTTCTAAAATATTGTTAGTTTCCTGTACATACATTGCATTGTTTGAGGAACTAACTGGTTGAATTTTAACCTCCACACTACACTCTGAGATTACTGCAATTGGTCCAAAATCGAAAAAGGAGATAAGATTATATCTTTAGAAATACGAATTAGTGAGTTTTATAAAACGTCATCTATGTCTGTACGTACACACGCACGCACGCACGCACGCACGCACGTACGTATGTATGTATGTATGTATGTATGTATGTATGTATGTATGTATGTATGTATGTATGTATGTATGTATGTATGTATGTATGTAGAGATGTATGTATGCATGTATGTATGTATGTATGTATGTATGTATGTATGTATGTATGTGAGTATGTATGTAAATCCATTAGCGCTGAAAATACTGAGCCTATATCTTGATGAAATTTGGAACAGGGATATAATATTAGTGCCGTAAATGGACTGAAAAGCTTTTGTCGAAAAAGTTCTATCAAAATGAAAAAAATATTTTGAAAAGTGAGCAATTTTCACATGACAGTTTATGGAAATCACACGCGATATCAATAATAGAAATTCGAGAATTGATCCCCTGGTCAGTAAATGACATTTTAGATAACAAATTAATATGCATTTATTTATTTATTTATTCAACAATACTTTATTTATTTATTTATTTATAATTAATAGGGATACACCATCCAAAATTGTCAATTATAGGATGGGAAGTATACAGAAGTTTACAAAAAAAAGTTTTGATAACATAATGGTAGAGAATATTTTAATAAGTTTGTTCGATGAGTTGAAAGATGAAAAGTCTCATTAAATCTAGTTTAGATTCTTGGTACGCGAATACTAAGGTTCGATAAAATTTCAGAACAATCATATTTATTATGTATTATTTTAAATAGAAACAGTAGTGACCGAAGTTTTTTGCGGTCCTGAGGGCCAAGCATTCAAAATCTATTAAGGAGGTGTTCCCTTAGCTGATAAATACAATTTATTCCATAGCAATCAGATTTTAAAAATGTTCCTTATACATTTTCAATGCAGGCATTATATTTTTACGTATCCTTGGTACCAAATTAGACCCGCATACTCAATTTTAGATTTTACAAATGAATTAGAAAGAATGGATAGAACTTGAGTGTCTGCAAAGCCATACGAATTTCTTATCCAAGGTTTCTTGAAGGAAGAGGACATTTTCAATATGTTTATAAAACGATAATTTGTGACGAAAAGTGACTTCTAAGTCGCAAAAGTATTTGGGACATTCAAGAATTGATCCATTTAAGTACTAATTGAATTTGTGAGCATTATTTTTTCGATGGTAGGAGACATTAATTTTCGCCACTAAAGGCAAATCATAATTGATACTTCAGCCCTGAATTTTATTTAAGTTATTTTGTTTCTTTCTTTCTGACAGTTGCCTAAAGATTCTATATGCCAGTATAGTTTCAGGCCAACCGCACAAAGTAAGTAGTTTACATCTAGTATATCTACAATGTCATTAATAAATATAGTAAATAAGAGATGTCCCAGTATGGACCTTTGGGCGCACCATAAGTTGCCCATATCTCGATGGATTTATGGTCACCGTGTACAACATACTGGTTTTTCCCATTAAGAAATGATTTAAAAAAAAGTTAATAAGGAATGTCAAAAAACCTACATTATTAAGCTTCTTAAGAAAAACACCGTGATGTAGCCTATCGAATGCCTACGAAAAATCGATGTAAATCGTATCTGCTTGAGTATTAGCGTCGACACGATAGAAAATAAATTGGGTTATACCGTGTACAAAGCTACATTGACTTTGTGTAATATGTGCTTAAACATGAAAATATAGTGGTTCGTGTAATGCTCTCAAATACTTTAGCAAAGTTACAAATTATAGTTATCGGACGAAAATTTTCCATTTTATTTCTATCCTCTTTTTAAAAAATAGGACATATGCGAGGAGGGTTCCGAGTTTCAAAGATAAATTGAAGATCATAGATAGGACCTACGCTAGAATATGAGCACAATCTCTTACGACCGACGAATCATAGATCCTTGTCTGACCCTTTAGTATACTTATATATAATGCTTCGGTTACACCATCACCATTTAGAGTTAATGATTGTAAAATATTACCATTTAACATATCTTGATCGTTACTTGAAGAGTGAGAAGGTAGAGAGGTTTGTTTCAAAAAAATTCGCGAAATTGTCGACGATATTGTTAGGATTATCAAGTTCCTCATCATTGTGATTGAGGATAAGTAGGAACTGACGTTTTTTTTTTAATTAATGTTTTTCCAAAATAAGTTGTGATTCGATTTGATATTATTTTGTGCATGATGAAAAAAAAATTATAAGATGTATCAATGTTTTTCTTTATTTTAGCACTTAAATTGCAAAATTCGTTATACACGTTCTTATTATTAGAAGATTTATTTTTGCATTATTGTTTAGCATTATACTTAAAAATGTTCGTTTTTCAATCCTACATCATATCGTCCAAAAATATACAGGGTGTTACATTTAAAAAAATTTAGAAAATTCTTCAAAAAGTTGTAAATTTGAAAACCTCTTTTTTCTACCCTGTATACTTTTAGGAAGGGAAAATGCCTGAGTGTCATCACATAGATGTCTCATAATAATTGGTACTAGCATATTATTTCTTAAAATCGATAGTTGTGATTGTAGTGATATTTTTAATATAGACGTGTATATGGTATAATTTCAACAAAAAAAAAAATCTTTACATCCAAGTGGTTGGGAGAAAGTCAATAATAATACAGGAATAAAAGGAGGCCACAAAAGGGTTGCAAAAAATGTTCTGACTCTGTAGAATCGTCTTGGCTAATCCTGTATATTTGAAAACAATTTTCTGTTAAAGATTTTCTTGTCTAGTTTACTTATATTTTTAAATCAAGTTTCTAGCTATCATAGAACTCGAGATATCGAAGTCGGGCGCACTATTACCCCACCCTGTATAATGAATACATAATTTTTTAAATTTTTTTCTATCCCCGCTATTACTAAGATATTCGAAGTCAGGATTCAATACATTTGAATCGTATGGTAGTTTAATACAATTAAGTCGAAACTGTGAATCAATAACAAGAAGCAACTGATAGTAATAAATAATTTACGATGTACTGTCGGTCAATAAAATAATATGGCGGTATTTGTAGGTTTCTTCGTTGTTGACATTATCAGAAGAGTGTTGTCCTTTTTCTAATGATAATTTCTAATGTATATTCATTATTATTAATGCATGTATTTAATTTACCTAAACTTATACTTAAAGTTGGTAATTATATATATTTTATAAATGAGTCAGGGCTAAATTTCCCGATGTTCTTTAACCTCTGTGGTTATTTAAAAACAATTTAGATATTAGTAGAAAATAATATTTTACCTCATTATTATGTTATCATCTATGTTATAGAAGAGAACATATATTTCCAATATCGTCTAATTGCGATGTAAGAAAACAGTGTATATTTTATTTTAAAACAGAAATTTTTTTATATTTCTAGTGTTTCTATTTAATTGTAGCCTGAGAAACTTACTTTTATTGCGTTTTTGATGAAAATTCAATTTAATACAGAAATTTGAACTGCCCCCAAATGAATACTAAAAAAAATCTATTATAATCCTTTTTACTCTTTACGTCTCACTTTCAGCAAATTAAAGGTAATTGACGTCAGACGTGAATTTTATGCTTCGCTCACAGTGGAAGCGTATACGTACAAACTGTGGTTCACACGATTACGCACGTTTACGCGCGATCTGTCCCAACTGCTGGCTTTAGACACATTCTTGCACAGTAGCTGCAGACCGAATCAGTCTGAATATATCTTAAAGCCAGCAGTTGGGATTAATCGCGCGTAGACGTGCGTATTCATGTGAACTATAGTTCACACGTACACGCTTCCACTGTGAAAGAAGCCTTAAGGTAATATGCGGATATATTGGAATTTAACAACACACCAAACAAAATATCAGAGGTAATGACACCTGTACCCTCATTTGTGAGAGGGGATATACATTTAGAGACAACGTATACATATCCAATATCTAAGTAAGATGGAATTAATTTCTGCCAGGTATCGAACCCAGGATTCCAGTATGAAAGGCATATGGTTTTATTACTCGACCACGAAGACATTTGTTATATAAATCAGTTGTTGATATACAGTGTTTTTTAAGTGTCATCTCATTATATACGACTTATTTTAAGCAATTTCTGCATCTATTTGATACACGCTGTCTTGTCTCTCTCTTGATATTGCTTTGACAATCAAAGTTGTCTTCTGATGTAAGAGTCACATCCAAATCCTAATTTATTTATAATAGGTTATAACTATTTGATTTGTCAAATGACAGCTATACAGGGTGTCTGACCAGGAACTGCATCGATCGATATAGGGAAAAGTATGCGCCAGAAAATTTTGAAAATTTAGGGAGCTACTAACGGCAGTGTGCCAATCCAACTAAAATAATTACAAGCATCTGGTACTTCCGGTTATACCGAAAGTCGATATCAACTTGCTTATTATAAATGGAACAGCCTATATATTTTAGGGTTTTCGAAAAGAGCGGAAAATTCTGAGTCAAAAATATAGATATCTATGCCTAAACCCAGCCGTTTCAGAGATATTTGACATTTAAAAAAAAATGTTGACGTGTAATGGTTTACAATAACCTATAGTTATAAAGGTTATTGTAAACCATTACACGTGTTCGTGTAAAAGATACTCATTTGTTTTTTGGTATGCAGAAAGAACATAAGGTGAGCTACACTTTACAGTTTAAAGGAATTCAATAATAGTATACCAAGTGTTCCATTTTTGACATTACATTTTGTAAATTTCAAACCGCGAAAACTTGCTTAAGTCAAATAAAACACTGTGTATTTTTTATATCAAGTTATGTATAATTAAGTTCCTTTTTTTTCTGATATAAGCATTGTGGGGGTTTAAGTTACAACTTTTTGAAATATTTGCGGTTTTCTTAGAAATTCAAGCATTTTTGGTACAAATTTTATCAAATTAGCCATGATTAGAAACAATCAGTAATGTCAGTCATTTTTTTATGCCAAAAAATGCCACCGCGTTTAAATTACACCCACGAGTTTGTTTATTATTTATGGAGAATATGATAAAGTGATATCAAGAACTTGTAGTACATTTGTTACTAGATATCCACAAAAACGGAAAATAACACTAAACACTGTAACATGCCTATTAATTGGATTGAAGACACTGCATAAACTAAAATAGCTAAGATGAAATCAACTAAAAACATGATTCCATTTTAATTTAATAATTGTTCAAAATTCCGCCCTCGAACCTCCACACATTTTTCGCATCCTCGGATTAGTTCTTCATGAGTAGCTCTTCTAATTAAATCCTCTGATAAGTTCTGAAATGCATTTCTTACTCTTTACATACAATCTTCAATAGTTGTTAATGGGCTCTCATAAACTTTATTTTTAATAGTTACACAAATAAAACAATTTAAAATTGACAAATCGAGCGAGCGAGGAGGCCATAAGAAAGGTCCATTATTGGCGATCCACTGATCGTAAAAAGTTTCTTGTAAAAAAATTATTTATCAAATACGTGTTATATGGGGGAGCACCGTCGTGCTGATAAAAAATGTTTCTTTGTTCGGCGAGAGGTAAATTTTCTAAATAATTATTATTCAAATTTTATAAAATATTTAGATACGTTTCACCTAAAAAAAAACAAAAACAAAGAAATTAACTATACATATTAGCAGAAGAAGAAATCTTTATAATTTGCTGTTTAAATTTTCCTGATAAAATTCTAATGCCACCACTCTATCGTTTCTTATGGCACAGTAAACATTAAACTGCCAACTTTCTTGAAAATTTCGTTCCCTGAACACATGAGGATTCGAGTCACTCCAATAATGCGAATTGTGTCGATTAAAAAGTCCATTTTTGGTAAATCTAGCTTCATCTGACCGTATAATATTTCCCAAATAAGAATTGTCGCCTACAGACCTTATAAGAATAAATTTACAAAAATTTTCTCTTCTTAGGAAATCTGTTTCTTTTAATTGTTGAACCATTTGGAACGAAAACGAGTGAAATTTATGTTTAATTAAGACTCTGTGAACTGAATCCTTGCATAGTCCCGATTCCAGAGCAGCTTGTCTTAATGACATCATTGGAAATTCATGAAAATATCCCAGAATTGCTATTTCTACGTTTTCGTCATCAACAATAGGCTTCCGCTTTTGAATTCCTGCCTTGACAGAGCCGTAGTTTTTAAAATTATCCAGTAAGTGTTTTACAGTGTTTGGTGACGGTTTTCGTTTTTGTGGATATCGAGTAGCAAATGTACTACAAGTTCTTGATATTACTTTATCCATAAATAATAAACAAATTCAAAAAGTCTTCGTGGGTGTAATTTAAACGCGGTGGCATTTTTGACATAAGGAAATGATTGACATTACTGATTGTTTCTAATCATGGCTAATTTGATAACATTTTTACTAAAAATTCTTGAATTTCTAAGAAAATCGCAAATATCTCAAAAAGTTGTAACTTAAATCCCCACAATACTTATATCAGAAAAAAAGGAATTTAATTATACATAAATTGATGTAAAAAATACAGGGTGTTCTATTTGACTTAAGTAAGTTTTCGCGGTTTGAAATTTACAAAATGTCACGTCAAAAATGAAACACTTGGTATACTATTATTGAGTTTCTTTAAACTGTAGAGCGTAGCTCACCTTATGTTCTTTCTGCATGCCAAAAAGCAAATGAGTATCTTTTACAAGAAGAATGTTATAAAGGTTATTGTAAACCATTACACCTGTCAAAATTTTTTAAAATGTCAAATATCTTTGAAACGGCTGGGTTTAGGCATAAGGTATCCTACATATTTTTGTCTCAGAATTTTAAGCTCTTTTCGAAAACTCTAAAATATATAGGGTGCTCCATTTATAATAAGCAAGTTCGTGGTATAATATAAATTTCTTCGAAAAGTTACCACTAAAATATTTTTAAAATAACTTCGAAACTGTTTAAGTGGACAATGTACAGGTACTACACATATTTACTATATTGTACATATGTTGTATTTATATGTATGTACTTGCAAAATGAAAATTTGCTTTCGTTTTATATTTTGTTATGAATATTTTTTTTACTATCATGCAACAAAGTATATAGCATATTTCCTAGATGTTCCTGATCATACCCCAGACAGATTATTTATTACATAATATTTGTTACCAAGTATTTCTAGTATTGCAAGTATTTATTTATAAGAAAAGAAAGAGAATTCCTACAAAAATGTTCTTAAAGTCTTACTTATTTCTGCACAAAAGAATCAGTTTCGGCTTACACCATCTTGAGGAGTAACATAATTGTTGACAATGCAAGTCGATGAAAATAAATCTTTAAAAAGGTTTTTGAAGTATGTTTGAATAATATGGTAACATTTTAAACAATCATATGCCAAAGAAATAAAAATTTTAATGATTAAATATAAATATAAAAATCGGCAGGGCGAAAATAAAAATAAAACTTTCAGAAGATTTATTTAGACATTTTCTCCTTCCTTTTCTCATTTTTCTACATCCGCTATTAGAAATTTTCGTAAAAAAAAATTATTTGTGCTTTGTAGAAAACACTTATTTAAAAACACTATATGTTTAGAGGAACCGTTTAAAAACTTTTCTCGAAATTTCAAATTAGATACATATTTTACTAAACTAATAAAATCCAACAAAAATTTATAAAAATTCATATTGATGTATACATATATGCAACACGATTTTGGACATTATATGATATACGAAACAATACTTAAACCAGTTTCTAATGAATCAATTTGATTTAGTAAAAATAAATTATATAAATAGAACGCAGTCAGGAATAAAATAAATTAATAATAATTTTAATTTTATATTTCTTTTAAATAATACCTCAAAAATTCAATGAATTTTAATGAATAATAACTTTGGGGAAAACCCCAGAATGCTGTCATTTATTAAACTAATATACTTTTCATATATCGAAAAACTATCATAAATTAAAATTTTCCTTGAATTCCTAGCAATAGAAAATATCCATAGTGATATCCATTGCTCTTTGCATATAAATATTGGTTAATTAAACTTGACCAGACACTAACCTTTAAAAATAACAATAAACAACAATAAGTCCCCCACAAAATCACTCACAACACAATGTGCCACTCACATGTAACTTGGACCACGTTAAGCTTATAGCGTTTCGCGAGAGTATCATGAAATAATATTTCTGAATTTTTTTGATTTGAGTTGAAGCGCCAAGCTCGCAGTGGGGAAGATATTACCTTGAGCACGTGACCGACGCGACTTCGTAATTAGTTGGTGTGTATAGGAATACCCTATACCCCATCACTCTCATTATCAGTAACTTCAACCATTAATGATGGTCAAAGAGAATAACGATTAAATCGGGCCGGTTAAGAGATTACACAGAAAAATTATTATCAAATATAACACGATTTTTTTATTCATTTCATGTCAAAGAAGATTTAAAACTAAGATACAATGTTTGCAGTAAAAGCGAAATATGCAGGTAGTTTCTGAAATGTCTGCTCTAACTTCAAGAGGAAATTCCTCACCAAAGAACAGGACACGCATATTTTATTGTTTTTCCAAATTCTGGTTTTTAGTAAATTCTAAAAGCGGGCGCAAAAAAACTGTTTTTTTTTATATTTTAAGAGCCTCTTGATCAATTTTGACGATATTTGGTACAAAGACTTATCAACCAATGCGCATATTTCGCAGAAAGAAGTTTGTTAAAAACCTCTAGAGGGCACTAGTTAATAGACCTAAGGCTTATTTTCTCTTCTGTAACTTCTTTCCGCAAAATTTTTTAGACACAGATGCTGAATTATATTTCTCCGAAAAGTTACTCTTGTATTTTTTTGCACCACGCACTGTTTTCAAGAAAGTTGCAGAAAATTGCGCAAGATATTTTCAGATCATTTTCAGAACTCGTTGACTTATTGAGGTAAAAGTTTAATGTAACCCTAGTTAATAAAATTCAATGAAAATTTTGTTAGCCTTTTAAAAAAAGTCATTGTCGTAGATTATTTGAGGGCTTAATTGGAAAGACTAAAAAAAGAAATGCACATTTTGGTTTTGAAAAATTATTGAATCTTTAATATTTTATTCTACAATTCAATCAAGATATTTAACTGTAGACTAGAACTTTGGGGTAAAAAAGATATTTAAAGATACCGTATCGAAGATTTTTAAATTAGGTATTGATAACAATATACCAGTTACTACAAAAAAATAATTTTTTCGCTAGTAGTCCGCCGTTAAGTTTGAGTACCTTGCATATTTAAATGCAAGCAAACCGTTATGTACATGGGTTGCTGAGACCATTCCCTTCAAATTGAAACTTATAGCCTCCTTAAAATTACGTGTAGGGTCCGTATTTTGCGGGATGCGCCAATATCCATTTGGTTTGATGACGGTCTCGGATGCTAGGGCCAGGAGGACTATTGCCTTTTTACCCTAGTCATCGCTGTAGACCTGACCGGCCTCGTGAGGGGGGTTAGCTATTTACGAACGGCCCCACTCACAAAGTAGCGATGCCGAATTTGCCAACCTCCCTGGGTCCTGGCTGATGAACCCTGCTGGCTAGGGCCTTTTGGCGCTCTTTTCTTCGTCTTCTTTCTTCGCCAGCTTGTCACCCCCGGGGGTAGTCATCGGTTTGTCAGGGACTGTGCGGATTTCTGTGACTTGGGATTACTGCCAGTACACAAAGTGTCAATTGACACATTTCTCTGGATCATCGGACAAGGTGAGGAGAACTGTGTAGCTTAGGAGGTGAAGGCCTAAGGCTTTCTTAGCACTTTCGTCCTTCACGGAGCCAGGGGGACAACGGGGCTGGTCGGTTTACTGACCGGCGCCCGCAAGGTTTTGGGAAGGTGTTCATCTTTTCCGTGGTTGTCCATCTGTAGGAAAGATTAGTAATACTTACCCGTTGTCCAGTAACTGCACCTTCGGCCTCTTGTGCCTCGGTGCGTCGGCCGGGTCATAGGAGGTGGCCTCCCTGATCAGCGGGTTCCTTGCTCCTCAGCTAAGGTGTACAGTTTTTCGCTCTTCCGGATATTTCGGTGACTGGTGTGTACTCCAGGTCCCTGAAGATTAGCTTTAACGTACCATGGTGCGCCCACCGCGCCATGGCCACGTTTTTCACGGCTTGGATCTTTTAGATAGGTCTTGCTTGGTATCCCCTGCTACGGAGGCGTAGGTCAGCTGTGGTCTATGAGTGCTTTGACTAGCAGAAGCTTGTTCCTCAGACTGAGCCTGCTCTGGTTCCCTACCATTGGGTAGATGAGAGCTCTTGTCCGCTTGGCCTTTACCACGATGGCTTTGTCTCCAGTCAGGCCTTGTCCATGATTACGCCAAGGACTTGACGGAATCGTGCCATTGGACTCCCGAACATGGAAACGTGTCCTGTGGGGTTTCCTTGCGTCCTTTCCTGAAGAGAACGCTGGCTTTTCTCCGCGTTGACGCGACTTTCCACAGCACCATTCTTCCAGAAGAGAAGCTGCCTTAGTTGGGCTCTCGCTCTCAGGATCTGGCCGTGATGGCCGTGTGTCCGCGTAGAGTGCCATGGCGGTGCCTTCGGCCCTTGGGAGATCAGAGGTGAAGACAGCGAACAGATGGGGAAGCACAGAGCCTTGGGGGACTCTGGCTTCCATCGGTCGATACGTGGACACACAGTCCCTGATCTTCACGCGCACTGTCTCCTGAGGTATGATCTAACTAGTTTGACAAGTGCAATGGGATAACCCATACTCATCATTTTAGCTAGTAGACCACGTGCCAGACCCTGTCGAAAGCCTTGCAACATCCAGGAGTAGTGCCGCCGTGACCTGTCTTTGGTTGAAACCTTTGATGACTTCTTCGGTGATTCTGAGCACTTGGAGTTCCGTACTAGTCCGTCCTGTACGCGAACTGTTCATCCGGGATATTTTGAGCTCTGGTTTCTTCTTCTATTCTTCTCAAGATGACGCGCTCGGCTACCTTCTCACAGCTGAGAGTAGGCTAGGCCTGTAAGAGGAGGGAAAAGTAGTTCCTACCTGGTTTCGGGATGACTATGACGTAGCCTTCTCCACCTGTCCGGGAAGTACTGAGCCTCAAGATCCCATTGGTATTCACCAGGGCTGCCACCCCTTTCCTGGGTAGCTT
This sequence comes from Rhamnusium bicolor, assembly GCA_029963845.1. NCBI lineage: Eukaryota > Metazoa > Arthropoda > Insecta > Coleoptera > Cerambycidae > Rhamnusium > Rhamnusium bicolor. Next base: position 599,770 of record JANEYF010005400.1, on the reverse strand, counting down.
CTTGAGGGCGATTCCGATCTTGTCACATCCTGGATTTGCGGGATGGCTGTCCGCTTTGCCAGTCACCGTAAGGCGCAAACTAAAGAACCTACAGGGTTGATCCTTTTTCTATTTTGCTCTTAACGACGAGGCCTTTGATTCTAATCTATGATTGAGGCTTTTTTGTTGGCCATCGCCCCTGAATATAGCATTTTGCCGTTTTTTCAAGTAAAGTTCAATTTATTATTCCATTTTTACTTTAGTAGTCGGCGATGGAGAAAAGAGGTTCATATTAAAGTTGTATAGTGTGAAATGTACCATCGATCAGTATACTTAGACGTATCTGTGACAATTACATACCAAACAGCACGTCCGTATTAACAGAAACACGCACAGTGGACGTACATACGTAATATGCAAACGTGAAAAACACTTACTTGATTACGATCGTGTCCAATTTTTACAGAGACTTATAGTCTACTTTAAAGTATAATTTCATTAGCTAATCTAGGAATTTTTTTACCGACACGTTTACGCTTGAGCTGCAAAAACCATATCCGGCACCATATATAATAAAATTTTCTTCTGGAAAAACCGTCCGATTTGGAATTACCGACATAATATAGTGGAAACAACAGACTTGTAAAATCCTTACGCGTCAACATTTCACGTGCTTAAGTTCATTGGCCCTATAAGCACAAATTACTTCCATAGCTTATGCATCTACAGATTAAATATATGCCACCGGGGCGACGCAACGTTGGGCAACACCGCTCAACGTTTGCTGGGAATTTTGCGTTTTCCAGATTTTGTATGATTAGCTTAGGGGAGAGCCTTTTACCTTAGGACATTATGTAACTTGGTAGGTAGATGCGACCTCATCAATTAAGTAGAGATGATCTACTTCCATAGACTGGGATAAATGTGTTCTTTGCCAGTTGGTCAACTATGAAAAAATCGTCAATCCAGCGCAGAAACCGAGAGGTAGTGAAGATGATTTGGAAATGCTTGCGAGTAATTTGTAAAAATTTCACGACATTGGCGCTATTATTTTTTCATTGAAAATGTCTCAACTTGACGATAGAATAGAAAGGAAAACACTATGATGTGGAGGCATTATGACAAAACGTGCTAAGTCAAGTGCGATAACCCAAAAAGAGGTCTAAGGCGAAATATAGAAGACTGCAACAGAATACGTACAAAAATTATATCTCTTATGTGAATTGCCTGGACTCAGAAACGACAAAAAACTGCGATGGATTTATCAGAGAAAATGCTAAGGTGTTGAGGCATACTAAAATTACAAGCAAAGCGCTATGATCTGATATCCCTTGAAGTAGAGTGCCATAAAAATGGCTACACTCGTTGTAGAAATAGGGTCAGAGACCGTGAAACTCCAAATATTGGGGAACAAGCGCCAAATTGAAGCACTTGCTTTTGTCGGGCTCATTTCATACATTAACGAATCAAAACATGCAGCGGATGATGTTTTCAAACAATCAGTGTGCCACAGCTTACTGGACTATATGCGGATGAGTTATGTACAAGGTTTTTTAGGATGAGTTATGTACAAGGTTTTTAGGCACCCATGTTCCTTTAACACATTTTGCTTAATTTTATCTAGTTATTGAAACATTATAATAATCAAGCATTATTGGAAAAATTTCTAGCCAAAAAGCAGTTCTTTACAGGGCTAGTTATTGAAAATTATATATTGCGGGCTAGTCATGTAAAGAAGTACTTTCTGGCCTAAGAATTATCCAGTAACACATGATTTTCAGGACAGGTGTCTAAAATAGTTATTTTAGTAACAAAACTGGAAAGTGACTCTAAAAACAATTTCAGGATGGTGAGTTGCGTACAATATAGTTTCTGCAACTGTTCTTGCTAGTGTCAAAAATCTTTTTAACTTGAAATTTTTTGCAAACAAAATTAATAAAATCAAATGGTAAATGTCAGACGCTTATCTAATGTGTTGTTTAAGGTGCTTATTAGGTACTTACTGTTGTCAACCAAAAGTGACATAAATAATCGCTAAAAACCAGACTAGATAAGTAAATGTATTATATTTTCCACTCAAAAAATTGACCAAAAACAGTTACTTTTATAGACGGTTATGGAAAAAAGTTTAAAAGTTGAATATTATTTATTTATTCTAATTAATATTAATGTTGAATTGTCGCCAAGATGGTGTCATTAAATGAGGTGATCATTTCTATCGCAAGTTTAATAACCCTCACATTTGTATTTGTTCGCTCTTCATTTTAACAATCGAATTGATTCTACTTGTAGATGGAATAGTTATGAATGATGGCGGATTTATTTTCTCCAAGAATTTGTCTGGGAATTTTGTTCTTATTTTCGACGGAGTTATCAATGTAACAGAGGCTGTTTACTGTACTGTTTAGCTCTTTCACCATCCAAGAAGTTTCTACATTCCTATGTCCGCTCCTGAATCGTCCAATAATGACCCTGACGACCTTCGAAAGTAATGATCAGTATAAAATGCGGCATTTAGCAATTTGGCAAGGTATTTAGTCATACGTATTAATTCCTACTGTTGTACAGAACATCTACCATTTTTATATGTAAAAAACGATCTTCACAGATTTCTACTTTTCTTAAAATAGCATATCTTTTATAAATATTAAGAATATGCATTTGAAAATTATCGACAACTGAAAACATTCTTGCAATTTTGGTTTTCGTGCCCAGTATTTTAATAATCAAAAGGATCCCGTATCATTTATATTTGTGATTTTCAACTGAGCCAATTATCAAAGCAACCTATAATAAATATTGGCTAAAGCCTATGCAGTGGGTGATGGGATCAAAATTGTTAATTTCAAAAACCAATTTTCAATTTGTCGACGTTTCATTTATTATTATAAACATCATCAGGACACTGAAATTACAAAATTCTTATGGAATTACGTAATTTAAAAAGTATTAAAAGTTTAAGTTAAAACAGTTTAAATTAAATTACCTGACATTAAAATTTGCATTAGAAACGGTTTAAACAATTAAATATTGACATATTCACAATTTTAAAAAACAGAAAGTAGGTAAAAGACAATTTACACAATAATATTAGGTTTAAAAATTAAAAATAAAATGTTAGAAATAGTCTTATAGTTAATTGTGGTTTTTGCCGTCTTATCTGTTTGAAATATTTTCCTGGACATCACTAGATACATTGGAATTTTTTTTAAAGTAATTGTCACAAACAAAACACAAAGAGAAAAATGAAAATCACTAAACACTAAAATAATTATTGAGAATATTAAAATATAATTTCTGGTCTCAAAGCCAAATCACATCTAAATGATACGATATACCTCTACGCTGATATTGCCTGCTATCAATGGTCACATTTTTTATTCATTTTTACTTTCTTATATCTAATATAAGGAAGTATAGTAATCGTGATTTTTTTTCGACCTCGAGATTTTGATTGATATATACGTTTTGAACCCTCCTGAATTCATTCTGACTATTTTCCAAATGATTTCTGTCGGTGCGTGTGTGTGTGTGTGTGTGGATGTATGTCTGTGTGTGTATGTGTGTATCCGCGATAACTCAAACAATACTAATGGGAGCCTTTTCAAATTTGGCAGTTAAGATTTTCAACAACATTTTAGGTGACACATTACATTTGCTGAATGTGGTACCACCAGAAGAGACATAATGAATGAAAGAAGAAAAAAGGTACAATTTCGGGAAAAAAAATTAAAATTTTTTATTGCATTTCTGGACGATTCTCGACGAAATATAATGAAAAAACATAACTTTATGGAAAAAAATCTATCTGCATGTCTGTAGTATCGCGGTAACAACTACAGTTTTTGAGATAAAGCTTTCAAATTTGATACACTTGTTCTAAAGGCCAAAGACAATGAAAAATACGGTGATGAGCAAAATTGGCCAGCTGAAAGGGAGTCCACTGGACCCAAACCTTTTTGTATTTGACTACAAAAAAAATGTATTCTTGATGAAAGATTATAAATCATGTCTATAATAACAAGCGAATAAAATATATTTTCCAAGTACTTAAATAAAGCTGATGTAAACTGAAATTTTGTACGCATTTGACTTGGGGTTAGGATAAATCTGGCAGTTTGACATTTGAAATATCTAATTTAGTTACAAAAATGTCAATGTCAATAAGAAGAAATTATTAAAATATATGACATGAATTATTATTGACAGTATCGAAGAACGCTGATAATTTATTATTAAAAAAAATTATGAAACATTTCAAGGTATGTTTTTAAAATTTAATTGAGGTAAGTGAAGAATTAAATAGAATGATTTTTTTACATCAGGATGATATATACTGGTATAAGAAAGTTATGTGCTGGCCACATAAGATATTTTGTTTTATTTTTATAGTTTAGGAGCAATTTACATTTTAAATTTATTGTTGTTATATTAACTTTACTTTTTGTTTTACTAATGATATTGAAGTAGAATGCATTTAAGTTTTCAATATCAGATCGTTTATTAACATTAACATTACCTTATCATTAACTTATCATTTTTCTTTATACATATCATTTCGTTAGTTAATCTTTTTTAAGTTATTTTGTTTCCCAATTATTTTAGTTTCGTCAAAGTTAAAAGTATGTCCTGTCAACACATGTTTTACGAGTTGGGTAGGATTATTTTTCTTTAATGCATTTTTACTATCACTTTTATGTTTAGCTATTCTTTGTTTAAGTTATCTTCCCGTTTGTCCTATATAATTTTTTCTCGCATTGGATACAGAGTATTTCATATACTACATTAGATTGTAGTTCTTTTTGTGGTACAGATTTTAATTTTGTAAAGAAATTATTTTTAATTGTATTTTCGTTCTTAAAAGCAGTTTTTATTTTGTCTGTTTTTTGATTTATGACCCTTAACTGACAAATTAAAAAGAGTCATAAATCAAAAAACAGACAAAATAAAAACTGCATTTAAAAACGAAAATACAATTAAAAATAATTTCTTTACAAAATTAAAATCTGTAACACAAAAAGAACTACAATCTAATATAGTATATGAAATACCCTGTATCCAATGTGAGAAAAGTTATACAGTGTGGAAATTAAGTAACGCATAAATTCAGCAATTCCGTTGATATTAATTTTTTTGGAAAAAAATCTTGAAGGGGTATAGCGATTTTAACTTCACCAAATATTTTCAGTCTATTTTCAGTGTCCTATGTCATTTATTTTTTTAAGTTATGACGTCATCGACTTTTTTTTTAAATAACAACCTATATTTTTTATTATTGATTTTGGTAGTAGTTTTTATTCCGATTCCGACCGTATAAAATTTTCAATATGTTATTATTTGAAAAAATCGAGAAAAAACAGTCTTAAAGTTCAAATAATAAAAATTCATTAAATTGGGTAAATTCATCTAGTTGCCGGTGTATCACATTAGTTACGGCTGTCAGAATTACACAATTTGTAAATGTCACAATAGAATAAGTGTTATTATTTTGCTTTTTCTAAATTAGAAAAACTATTTTATTAATAAAAATGGTACAATTGAGCGACAAACAGAGAATTGAAGTGTTAATAATAATTGGTTACGGCGATAGAGCTAGAACACATCAAGAAGTGTGTAATCTTTTTTAGAGAAAAATACCCGGATCAGCCCATAAATCAATCAACAATTAGTAGAATTGAAAAAAAATTTCGGGAACATGGGCGTTGTAAAGAATCTTCCAAAAACTGGACGTCCGGCGACATTAAATGAAGATGCACAACTTGATGTGCTACTAGAAATTGAAAACAATCCACATTCGACTAGTAGAAGCATTGCTTTGAACCACACTACAGTTCTAAAACTTTTGAAAGTTCAAAAATTCCACCCATATAAGGTGCACTTGGTTTATGAGTTGACAGAAGATGACTTTGATCGTAGGCAAGAGTTTTGTGAACAAATGATGGAAATTTGCAACCGCGATCCAATGTTTTCCCAGCGTGTTTTATTTTCGCATGAGGCAACATTTTGTTTAAATAGCCATGTCAATAGACAGAATTGTAGATATTGGGCTAGGAACAATCCCCATTGGATGCAGGAAAGTCATACCCAATATTCTCAGAAGGTTAATGTTTGGGCAGGAATTATTGGTGACAGAATTATAGGTCCATTCTTTTTTGAAAACAATTTGACTGGAGATAGATACCTGCAATTTTTACAGTTGGAATTGATGCCTGCATTAGCTGCATTATTCCCCAATGCAAATAACACTGACCTACCAAATAATACAATTTGGTTACAACAAGATGGCGCTCCGCCTCATTTGTACGCAATTATTGTGCGACGCTACTTGGACCAAGTTCTCCCAGCAAGATGGATAGGGAGAAGAGGTCAGATAGAATGGCTGCCTAGATCTCCTGATCTAACGCCATTAGACTTCTTTTTATGGGGGTATTTAAAAAGTAAAGTGTACAACAATCGACCCAATAATTTAGACGATCTCAGGCAAAGAATTCAACATGAGATTAGGTTAATATCGCCTCAAACTATTCAGAATGTGAGAAATGAATTTTATGATGGTCTTGGTTATTGTCAAATGGTACAGGGTCGTCAATTTGAACAGTTAGTGTAAATGTAATTTAACAACTGTTATTTCTGTGCTTATTTTTGTGTTTGATGATATTGTTAGAGGTTTTTTTCTGGTTAATCAACTATTTGTATAATTTCAAAATAAAAGCGAATGTGCCGTCGATAACTTTCCGTCAAACTTAGGCAACTAGATAAATTTTCCCAATTTAATGAATTTTTATTATTTGAACTTTAAGACTGTTTTTCTCGATTTTTCAAATAATAACATATTGAAAATTTTATACGGTCGGAACCGGAATAAAAACTACTACCAAAATCAATAATAAAAAATATAGGTTGTCATTTAAAAAAGAAGTCGATGACGTCATAACTTAAAAAAAAAATGACATAAGAAACTCAAAATAGACTGAAAATATTTGCTGAAGTTAAAATCGCTATACCCCTTCGAGATTTTTTCCAAAAAATTAATATCAACGGAATTACTGAATTTATGCGTTACTTAATTTCCACACTGTATAGGACAAACGGGAAGATACCTTAAACAAAGAATAGCTGAACATAAAAATGACAGTAAAGATGCATTAAAGAAAAATAATCCTACCCAACTCGTAGAACATGTGTTGACAGGACATACTTTTAACTTTGACGAAACTAAAATAATTGAGAAATAAAATAACTTTAAAAAAAAAGACTAACTAACGAAATTATATGTATAAAGAAAAAATGATGTGTGTTAATAAACGGCTCCGTGGTCTAGAGGTAACGTACTTGCCTCGAAACTTCGGGGTCCCGGGTTCGATTCCCGATCGAGGAACTGGGATTTTTCTGTGAGAGAGATTAATCGTAGTATACTCGGATATTGGGTGTGTGTCCATTGTCTCTAAATGTGTAGCCCTCTCCCACACAAGGTCATTCCAGACCTTCAGGGATAAAGGGGGTTGTAATTTCATGTGGTGTTATTATTATTATTATTATTATATAAACGATCTGATATTAAAAACTTAAATGCAGCCTATTTCAATATCATTAGTAAAACAAAAAGGTAAAGTTAATATAACAACATTAAATTTAAATTGTAAATTGCTCCTAAGTTATAAAAATATAACAAAAAATGAATAAAAAATGTGAACATTAATAGCAGGCAACAACAGCGTAGGTATGTCGAATCATTTAGAATGTGATTTGGCTTTGAGTCCAGAAATTATATTTTAATATACTCAATAATTATTTCAGAGTGTTTAGTGTTTACCTTTTTTCTCTTTGTGTTTTGTTTGTGACAATTACTTTAAAGAAATATATATAAGTATAGAATTCCACGGTATCTAGTGATGTCCAGGAAGATATTTCAAAAAAACAAGACGTCAAAAACCACAATTAACTGTAACATTTTATTTTAAATTTTTAATCCTCATATTGTTGTGTAAATTGCAATTGAGTGGGCCATCGGATCATTCCAACCATTCAAATCGCCAGGAGAGGGATGGAGTTTTTCCAGCTCTACTACAAAATGGACTGGAAATATTGCTCCCACTCCTCATTAAACTATTCAGAGCTAGTCTGGTATGGAACTATATCCCAGTGGTCGGGGTAAGGTAGTATATATACCAAAAATGGGTAGGAAAGAACCAAGCCCTAAATCGCTTAGACCAATTAGCCTGACATCTTTTCTGTTGAAAGGTCTGGAGAAGGTGCTGGACGGATATATCAGGGGGAACATCCTGAATCATCACCCCCTCAATATCCATCAGTACGCCTATCAGACAGGAAAATCAACAGAACTAGCACTCAATAACCTAGTCGAGAAGATTACCCAATCCCTTCAAATGAAGGAAATTGCGGTGGGACCCTTTCTCGACATTGAGGGAGCATTTAATAATGCACTGCCCGACTCCTTATATGCAGCAGTGGCTGCCAGAGGAATTGAGCCTACTATAGGCGACTGGATTCGTGCTATGTTATCAAACAGAACCATAACAACGTCTCTACAGGGAGAAACAGTTAGGTTTAGAGCCACGAGAGGGTGCCCGCAGGTTGGAGTTCTCTCCCCCTTTTGTGGTCACTTCTTGTGGACGACCTACTGGCTATTCTCACACTGTGGGAGGTTGAGGTTCTAGCATATGCAGATGATCTAGTCATACTAGTCAGAGGAAACTCTGAAGGAGTAATATCAAATACCCTTCAAGAGACTCTGGATGCAGTGAGTAACTGGTGCGACGGGGAACAGATGTCTGTAAACCCTCAAAAAACAGTAATAGTACCATTCACCCGAAAAGGAAGCTGGAGGACTTAAGACCTCCCACTTTAATGGGTGAAACTGTTCCATTTGCGGAGGAGGTGAAATATCTAGGAATCACTCTGGATAAATCACTTAATTGGAACTCCCATCTGGAAAAGGTAATCCACAAAGCAAAGCTGTCCCTATGGACATGCCGTCGTATTTGTGGCAAATCCTGGGGCATGGGTCCCCAACAAATTTACTGGATCTATATCACGGTCATCAGACCAATGATAACATACGGATCCATTGTTTGGTGGCCGAAAGGATTACAACGGACGGCCAAATCCAAACTCTCTGGACTGCAGAGATTAGCATGCATGACCATAACGGGAGCAATTAGCACCACACCGTCAGCTGCAATGGAAATCCTCCTGGATTTACCTCCTCTTCATATATATCTGGAAAGAGAGGCCAGGTGGGCAACCTACAGACTGCAACAAGCGGCCATTAATATGCCGCAGACTAGTATCATGGAGCGGAACAGGTTGTTGGATGACATAGAGAATCACAGCATCCTGGGAATGCCCTCGGATACTATGCCTACTATGACCAACTACGAGCTGACCTTCAACATCCTTTCTCCAGAAAGAGATGAGTGGGATCGGAATAAAGCCGACCTACTGAAGGCAGACAGTTGTTGGTTTACAGACGGCTCCAAAACTCCCGAGGGAACAGGAGCCGGAGTACACAGCTACAGACCAAGGGTGAGGATAGTCTCAAACCTAGGTACTCATGCAACTGTTTTTCAGGCTGAGGTTCATGCCATTGAACTGTGTGTACGAAGGCTGGAATATATGCATCTTACACGCAGATCAATAAAAATTTTCTCAGATAGCCAAGCAGCTATAAAAGCTCTTGGCTCCTACCGGTGTAACTCCAAAACGGTATGGAACTGTCAGAAAGCTCTAAATCATTTGGGCAAGAACAACAAAGTGACTCTGGTCTGGATACCCGGCCACTCTGGTATGGAAGGTAACGAAATAGCGGACTCCTTAGCCAGAGAAGGAGCGGGATCACGATTCATCGGACCAGAACCAATACTTGGCATATCTTCAAGTACGGCCAAGATGGCTATGTCAACCTGGGCTGAAAGGCAAACTCTCCAGTATTGGCAAGAGTTACCAGGATTAGTTCATTCGAAGGCGTTCATAAAATACCCTTTGAAATCGAGAACTAAGAAACTTTTAGAGTTAAACAGGATAAACCTGAAAACTCTAACAGGCCTATATACCGGGCACTGCCGACTAAACTATCATCTGCATAAAATCGGCCTAGCGGAAAACGCCGAGTGCCGTCTATGCCTGGAGGATGATGAGAAGGCAGACCACATCTTATGCACCTGTCCCGCTGTGGAGAGGATCCGATTCTCAATATTTGGCAAAGGGCAACTGCTGCCAGAGGATCTGGACACATTCTCACCCAATAAAGTTATCAGTTTCATTAAGAGACTGAACTTATTGGGTGAAATATAATTAGGCGTGAGCCACAATAGGCCTGCTGATGGCCGCAGTGGAGGGTCTACTGAGACCCACTCACAACAAACCTAACCTAACCTAACCTAAATTGTCTTTTACCTATTTCCTGTTTTTTAAAATTGTGAATATGTCGATCTTTAATTGTTTAAACCGTTTTTAATGCAAATTTTAATGTCAGATAATTTAATTTAAACTGTTTTAACATAAACTTTTAATACTTTTTAAATTACGTAATTCCATAAGAATTTTGTAATTTCAGTGTCCTGATGATATTTATATTAATAAACTAAACGTCGACAAATTGAAAATTGGTTTTTGAAATTAAAAATTTTGATCCCATCACCCACTACATAGGCTGTAGTCAACATTTCTTTTGGATCACTAAATTAAGTAATATTATAATAAATGTAATTTTAATAATTTTCTATAAAGTAACGTAAAATGTATCTTAGCCATTAAATATTAAGTATTTTTTCAGTTTGTAACCTTCCAATTTTTGTTTTATGAAAGCAGTTACTTTTGTGAGTTTATATCAGTGTTATCCTTTACATTTAATGTTGATTTTAACATCGAAAACATCTACCATAAAATTGTTGATTTTTGTTTCATCGATTTTTTCGTTAAAATGCACAATAAGTACATTTTCTGTTATAGGTACACCTAGGTACCTTTTTAATGTTTAATTTCACACCATTCTTTAAAGCGATTGTAGACCAAATAGTACACTTGTCTTAATTTTATCCGCTCGGTCTACAATGTTTACAATTGTATAAAAAAATTACTCTCTTGGCATTACTTTCGTATAATGTAATATTAATTCTTTAACCCTTTCAGTCCTCGTGTCCATTACAGTGGACATCGATTTTCTATAAATCTTATAAATTTAAAACCCAATATTTTTAAACAAGTAACTTTGTCAATGTATAAGGACATGCATAAGGAACGCATTTAAAACATGGGACATCTATCTATTATTGAAGTGGTAGACTTTGCTGCGGTTGTGATTATTCCATTTTTCAACTCTCAAATACACCTGTTTGCATGTACGCAAAAAATACCCAATAAAACATTAATTTTTATTAAATAAATATAGTTTAAAAAAAACTAAAAAACACGCTTTTAAAGCACATCAAACTAAAAAGTGAAAAATAATTATTAATATAAACTGAAAACAATAATGAACGAAAAATACTAGTATTATTGTGAAAAAGCGTGGGATGCTCGATATACGAAAAATATGGCACACAGCGCCCCACGCTTTTTTCACAATAACACTAGTATTTTTCGTTCATTATTGTTTTCAGTTTATATTAATAATTATTTTTCACTTTTTAGTTTGATGTGCTTTAAAAGCGTGTTTTTTAGTTTTTTTAAACTATATTTATTTTTCACTTTTTAGTTTGATGTGCTATGAAAGCGTGTTTTGTAGTTTTTTTTAAACTATATTTATATAGCTTATTGATGCTGATATTATAACATATTACGATCCAACAGATATTTCTGAAAAAAAAAATGTTTTTTTATTTCAGCCATGGGATTTGAACTCACGCCCGAGGAGTCCGTCGTTTCACGTCGACTAAGACTTGCCCGCTCGGCCAACGACCGAACTGAGAATCAAGGAATATACTTACAATATTAAGCCTCTTGCTCTCACGCAGAGGATACATGAGGAAAGGACTGGCGATCCTGATCAGGATAATGATATAAACTTATCAAATTATTGTATTGTTACCGGTTCTTCGTAAGTGTACAAAGTTTCAATTAAATCTGTCCGTTTAAAGTGGGTCAAAATCGAGTCCAAAGAGTCGGTTACAAACAAACAAACAAACAAGCAAACATACAAGTGAAGCTAATAAAAGCGTGTTAAAAATAGTGTTATTTATCACTGCTGGTAAGTAAAAACTATAATTTAGTTGGTTTTTGTATTTATTGCTAGAATATTTCTAAAAATATCCTGATATAGAACTTTGAATTATTATGTCCATTATAATGGACTTAGTCAATTTTATTGTTTCTTTTAGATATAAAAAAAAATGGAAAATTTGCCTTCAACAAGTAAGAAAAAGAAATGGGAGCGGCCTGTGACGGACGAACAGCTTTTCGAATGTCTAATGAATGACGACGACTCGGTAATTTTGAGTTTATCGGACGATGAGGACAATTTTGACGATATAGGGAATATTTCCCGATTTAGACGAAAATATTTTGGGACAACGACATGCAAGAATAAGAAATTTTAGAAGAAAACGACCAAAGAAAACCTGAAAACAATAATATAACTACCAAAGAGAACCTAAAGAAAATTGAAATGACCTAAGACAACCAGAAGAAGACGAAAATAAATACCAAAGAGAACTTGAAGAAAACGGATGTCTACATGTCATTTCATTTTTATGTAGATATACTGCAAATAAAAACTTGATAGATTAACGTTTTTTTTTTCATAGTTTTTTATGCACTTTTGTCTACTCTGGTAAATCACCTATAAGTCACAATGTCCATTAGATTGGACATGTCATATGTCATTTGAAAATTGATATATTGAGGAAAAAAACTGATAAAAGCCCTATAGAAAAAGTATATTATTTCATATAATAAACTTTAGAATTTTCTGATTATTAAAAAAAAGTTGTAACTGAAAAGTTTAATATTTCTGAAAAAATACACTTTCTTTAGAATACTGGTTTATTAAAAATAAAGAATCTAAATTAACTAAACTAAATATCTAATACCATCTAAAACAAGTACCTATCAGCTATAATGAACCAAGGGCAATGATAATCACGCGATAATTTTTTTCTAATAAAGAGCCGAAAGCTTATTGTTTAGTAACTACCGCCGGCGTAGGCAGAGGGCAGTTACTTAAAGCAACAAGCTTAAGGGTCAATATTTGAAAAAAATTATAAGGATATATCATTGGACGTGGTTCATTCGGTGAGAAAATTTTTTGCAATTCTAATAATTAATATGTTTAATTCATATTGTTAATTAAAAGTACATTATTTTTTATCAAAAGAAATATAATTATTTTAAAAACGAAAAAAAATACGATTATTTATACAATATTATTAATTAAAGGTACTCCCCGCCAATATCCATTTGGCATGATGACGGTCTCGGATGCTAGGGCCAGGCAGGACTATTGCCTTTTTACCCTAGTCATCGCTGTAGACCTGGACCGGCCTCGTGCAGGGCGGGTTAACTTACTTTACGAACGGCCCCACTCACAAATGTGAGCGGTGCCGAAGATTTCGGTCAACCTCCCTGGGTCCTGGCTGATGAACCCTGCTGGCTAGGGCCTCTTCTGGCGCTCTTCTGTCTTCGTCTTCTTTCTTCGCCAGCTTGTCACCCCCGGGGGTAGTCATCTGTCTGTCAGGGACTGTGTGGATATTCTGTGACTTGGGATTGACTGCCAGTACACAAAGTGTCAATTGACACATTGTCATCTGGATCATCGGACAAGGTGAAGATGAACTGTGTAGCTCTAGGAGGTGAAGGCCTAAGTGCTTTCTTAGCACTTTCGTCCTTCACGGAGCCAGGGGGACAACGGGCACTGGTCGGTTTACTGACCGGCGCCCGCAAGGTTTGTGGGAGGGTGGTTGGTCGTGTCATGTCTTTTCAGTGGGTTTGGTCCATCTGTAAGGAAAGGATTAGTTATACTTACCCGTTATCCAGTAACTGTACCTTCGGCCTCTTGTGCCTCGGTGCGTCGGCCGGATCATAGGAGGTGGCCTCCCTGATCAGCGGGTTCCTGTGCTCCTCAGCTAAGGTGTACAGTTTCTTCGCTCTATCCCGGATGATTTCGGTGACTGGTGTGTACTCCAGGTCCCTGAAGATGTCAGCGTTTCTAACGTACCATGGCGCGCCCACCGCTGTCCTGATGGCCACGTTTTCCACGGCTTGGATCTTCTTCAGATAGGTCTTCGCTTGGTATCCCCATGCTACGGAGGCGTAGGTCAGCTATGGTCTGATGAGTGCTTTGACTAGTAGAAGCTTGTTTCTCAGACTGAGCCTGCTCTGGTTCCCTACCATCGGGTAGATGAGAGCTCTCGTCCGCTTGGCCTTTACCACGATGGCTTCGGTGTTCTGTCTCCATGTCAGGCCTTTATCCATGATTACGCCAAGGTACTTGACGGAATCGTGCCATTGGATGTCCTCGCCGAACATGGAGACGTGTCCTGTGGGGGTTTCCTTACGTCCTTTCCTGAAGAGAATCGTCTGGCTTTTCTCCGCGTTGACTGCGACTTTCCACTTAATACACCATTCTTCCAGAAGAGAGGCTGCCTCTTGGAGTCTTCTGGTGGCTGTTTCCGCCACCAGGATCTGGCCGTGACGGCCGTGTCGTCCGCGTAGAGTGCCATTGCGGTGCCTTCGGCCCTTGGGAGATCAGAGGTGAAGACAGCGAACAGATGGGGTGACAGCACAGAGCCTTGGGGGACTCCGGCTTCCATCGGTCGATACGTGGACACACAGTCCTTGATCTTCACTCGCATCTGTCTCCCGTGCAGGTATGATCTAACTAGTTTGACGAGTGCAATGGGATAACCCATACTCATCATTTTAGCTAGTAGACCATCGTGCCAGACCCTGTCGAAAGCCTTCGCAACGTCCAGGAGTAGTGCCGCCGTGACCTGTCTTTGGTTGAAACCTTTGGTGACTACTTCGGTGATCCTGAGCACTTGGAGTTCCGTACTATGTCCTGTCCTGTACGCGAACTGTTCATCCGGGATGATTTGGAGCTCTTCGGTTTCCTCTTCTATTCTTCTCAAGATGACGCGCTCGGCTACCTTGCTCACAGCTGAGAGTAGGCTGATGGGCCTGTAAGAGGAGGGAAAGAGTAGTTCCTTACCTGGCTTCGGGATGACTATGACGTCGGCCTTCTTCCACCTGTCCGGAAAGTATCTGAGCCTCAAGATCCCGTTGTTGATATTCACCAGGGCTGCCACCCCTTTGCTGGGTAGCTTCTTGAGGGCGATGTTTCCGATCTTGTCACATCCAGGAGCTTTCCTCGGCTTTAAGCTCCTTAGAATCTCCTTGACCTCCTCTGGAGTGGTCGGACGGATGTGATCATCGTCTGGCAGGCGGAGCATCCGACGCACTCTGCGTTCCACGTCATCAACCCAGTCCTCGTCCTCATCATCGAGTTGGTTTTCCCTACACTGCAGTTCCAAGCTGTCCGCGAATGCTTCGGCTTTTTCCTGGCAAGTGTAGACAATCCCATTCTCTCCGTGGATTGGAGACATTGGTTTCGGCCTGTTCCGCAGAGCACGCTGGGTGTTCCAGATGCTCTTGTCCTGTGGGTCCAGTGATTCCAGGTGACGCTGCCATCCTTCTTGACGGTGTTCCTGGAGGGCAGCTTTGACTCTCCTGTTCAGCGTGTTATACGCGTGCCTGTCCTCAGGGAGTCTAGTCCTTTGGGCCCTTTTCTTCGTCCTTCGTCTGTCCCTAATCAGCTGCCTGAGGTCCTCCGTGAGGTTTGCCATCGGCGTTGGTGCCCTTCTGGTCTCTGTCTCTGTAGTGCTTTCCTCCATCGCTTCCTGGATCTGGTTTTCCAGGGAGGTGATGGCCCTCTCCACATCTTCCTCGGATTCAATCCTGGGAATATGTGCAATGTTCCTTTGCAGTGCTGCACGGAACAATTCCCAGTCTGTCCTCCTTTTGATGAAGGTCCCAGTGTCCACATCATCCTTCTCTCCTAGGTCCAAGAAGATCGGATTATGCTCGGTGGAACCTTCCGTTCTGGTAGAGATTTCCGCATTGAGGGTCATCTCCTTCATTATAGCGATGTCCAGCACATCCGGTCGGTGGATCCCATTGTCGTGCGTCGGCTCGTCCGGTCCTAGTGCCTGCATGTTGCCAGCGTGTCGCCCCAGGAATCTCAGCAGATCTCGTCCTAGAGTGTTGGTGACTCTGCTGTTCCATTCCTGTGACTTGGCGTTCAGGTCCCCTATGGCAAGCACCTGAGTCTGGTCCTGGAATATTGCATCAGGTCCGTGTCCAGGATCTGGCATCGGGGCGGTTGATAACAGGATACCACTTGAATTTCGCCATTTCGTGCCGTTGACACTACTACGGCGGTGGCTTCCAGGTTTTCCATGTCCGGCAGCACGATTGGATGGTGGTCGATCGACTTCTTTACCAGCAGGGCTACTCCTCTCATCGGCCTTGGTCCAGCGTAGTCCTTCCTGTAGACATGGTAGCCAGGGAAGTTGGCTGGCTTCAGCGGCGTCATCTTCGTTTCCTGTAGTGCCAACACGTCTATGTCGTACCGGGCTAGGAGTTCCTCCACTTCAAGTTTTCTTCCTTGTAGCCCGTTAACGTTCCATGAGGCGATCTGCAGGAAGTTCGGCTTCACCTGAAAAGACATTACAGATTAGTAAAGCCTGGCATCTGTGCAAAAAATGCGCTCATTGCTGAGCACATTTGCTGCATCTGTTTGAGCACCGCCGTGAGATTTTGGGCCTCCACGGGTGCTCGTTGTTGCCTGGCAGGGCCGGCGCTCGGCCCTGCGTTACCTTGAACTACCCTTGCGTAGCTCAGCTCGCTGGTGGCGGGTCTTTTGGCCTCCCTCGGTGGCTGTTGGGTCCTTGGAGCCTGCTTCTGGGGGCCCGCGGGCTTCTTGGGATATTTGGGACATCCTTTATAGCTGGCCGGGTGCGCTCCCTGGCAGTTTGCGCACCTCGCTGGGACGTCCTGCTTCTTTTTGCAGTCCGCTGTCCGATGGGCCTCGCCGCACTTCACGCACTTGGCCTGTGCGGTGCACCTACCCTGTGCGTGGCCGAAACGCTGGCATCGGTGGCACTGGGTGACGCTCTGTTGCGCCCTTTGTCTCTCTGTGCGGACTACTAGGTAGCAGCACCTCGTTACCTCCAGGATCTTCTCCTGGTCCAGTGGCACTTGGACCAGTACCAGTGGAATCTCCATCTTGGTCCTCCTCGACGTCATCCGCTGGACAGAGATCGGCGAGAAGCCCTTGTCTTCCAGGTCTTTCTTGATCTCTTCGCAGCTTACGCCACTAGGGATGCCGCGTATCACTACCCTCAGGAGCCTCTCTTTAGGGAGCGCGTAGGTGTGGTACTCCCTTTTCTCCTGTGTGAAGATTTTTGTTATCTTCCTATAATCTTCACTCCTTGATGGGTCGATGGAGATGCCTTCACCAACGACGCGGGCCTTCTTGAAGTTGACGTTTGCCTCGCGCAAACGTCTGCTTACCACCGTCCACGTTTCCTTTTTCCTAAGGACGACTGGCGGTATCTTGGGCGTCTTGGCTGGTTCCATTGGGGCCGGTCCTGGATTCCGGTCCTCCTGCCGGCTCGTACTCTCTTCTGGGGCCTCGGTGCCTTCAGGAGTCCGGGCCTCCTGGGTCCTGGCCTGTTTGGGCTCCTCTTCTTCACTGTCGGAGTTTGCCTTCCTCCTTTTCTTATTAGCGGACTTCGTGGGTCCGACTTGGGCCCCCTGGATGGCTTTCAGGAGCTCCTCGTGCTGCCTGTCCATCCTTGATTGCATTTGAGCCATCCTTAGGCTCATTTCTTCTATTTGGGCCCTCAGTGCCTTGTTTTCGGCCCTTAGGCGCAGCTTTTCTTGGTCCACAATCTCCAAATCCATGTTGCAAGGGGTGGAAGCCCTGGAACTACCATTCTGCGAGTCCTCGTCCACTTCTCTATGGTTTCCCATACCCTCCTCCTGGGTATGCGTAGCCTTATCTGAAAAAGAAAGCTGAAAAATAGAAGTTATGGTTAGTACACACAGAATATAACAAAAATATGTGTCTCCAGGAGGGAGACTTTTTTTATCTTTTTATATTAGCGTCTTGAAAAAGACGACTAATATTTCTCCTCTTCTGAATTCTTTTCGCAAAAAGTATATTAGAGCCTTGAAAAAGGCAACTAATATTTCAAGCTCGACCGCGCCAACCGTTGCTTAACTTTCGTTAGCTCCGACTGCGCCGACCGTTGCTTAACTTCGGATATCACTTCGGGTAGATCACAGTGGCACTATACTTCCGTATACACGTCTGCACTCGTTCACTGCTTGCACTCGAATGTAAAGGTACTGCTTCAAAACAACCATTTGTAAAATTAAACGAACGAGGAGATGAAATATTTGTTATGATGACATAACATTATGACAAAACTACCCATTAGTTGCTCTTGGTTAAATGTTGCTATGATTGATTATTTTCGTACATGTGACTAGAAATGGACGAATTTTATTGGATTTCTATTGAGCCAAAAAATTGTCAACTAAAATAATTTTGTATTTAAAATTGTCATGGTGTTCAAAATGTTCGTCTTACAATCTCGTACCACACACTTCAGCATATTTTGTCGAACGGTGTATTCCCGAAGTATTTCGAATTTCTTCATAAGTATTTAGAATTCGTTCTTGGATAATCTGTGGGTTAGGAACTAGCTGGGCATAAAGTAGAGAAAAGTTATTTAATTATGGGATACTTTATATTAATATTGATACAAAAGTTATCAAATATTTTAATTCTTTGAGGAGTATCTAAGATGGACTAATTCATTTCTTAACTGTTTTATTTATCTCCTTTATCTAAAAAGTTTTCATCTTTGGTGTCTCTGGAAGTAAAATAAAATTTATTTTTGGAAACACTGCCTAATATCTAATGTCTCTAAAATGTATTAGAGATTTTTAGTGTCTTAGAACTACAAGTAACTTAGTAATTTATTTATCTTATTTTTGAGAAAAATAGATATTTTAAAAAAAGTAAAACGTTTTTTCATATAAGATGGTATTTCAATTTGAATTATTGAATACTAATCTGCTGTTGTAATTACCTAAGGTTTTTAAAATTTTATAACAAAGACATTACTACCTAGCGCATTCACCATTTTTGACATTTTAAAGCATATTTTGAAAAAATATGGCTTTATTAAACAATATAAAATAATGGGTTTATATAGGTTAGGTTAGACGTCATGAATGTCATTGTGGTTATCAAAGTTATAATCAATCTATCAATACAAAATGTCAAAATACATACCTATGACAAATATTCATATTTTGAATTATGTAATTAAATATATGTTTTTAAATAATATGTTCGAAATTTCAAAATCCTAAAGAGTTCCGAAAGAATAAAAGACGTTGTGCTGCGGTCTAGGGGTTTTCACTTTTGTATTGTAACTAGAATCATTTTTTAAATGTAAGTTTTTTTTTGGTGAGAACATTTTTTTTATATCAATATTTTTTTTTTATAATATTTTTTTTATATCAATATTTTTTTGTTTCTAATACTATTAGTATGAATACTATTAACGCTGATGTAGCTTTCCACATAATATCATATACTGCACTCGACGCGAGTTTAGCCAACCAAGTTGGCATCATCTGAGGATGATTAAAACTACCCTTATGATAACAATGTACCCTATTTATACCTAAATTATTATGGGGTTCTCCCTCTGTCACTATTCATCCTACTTTTATCTTTATAATTTCCAAGTTTTCAAATGCATCCAGCTGTCTATTATACGTTACGTTCTTAATTAATCTTAAATTGCTAATATCTATATTGTGGTTATTCTCAAACGCATGTTGGGCAATACTAATCTGTTCTACCATATTTGAGATGGGCCATATGCTCTTTGAATCCAGTTTGAACTGATCATCTAGTTTGTCCAACGTACTTTTGATTACAGTTCTTAGAGCTAATTTCGTAAATCCACGACTTTACGTTTGTTTCAATTTTGTCTTTTGGATTGCCTAACAGTTGCTGTAGCTTTATTTTCCGATGAATGAACCACTGTCATACGTATATCATTAAAAATCTTACCAATACGACGGGTGATTCGAGGATCATATGTAATTAATACAAATTTCGAAGTGTTTCTAATCATTTTGTCAACTAAACTTACAGAATATCTGTTACTTACAGCTATATCCTATATCCGTTACTCACAACTATATCCTATATTAGTCAGATTTAGAATTAAGCTAAGAGGGGCTCAACTGTGGCGTATTTAGGGGGTGGTAATAGTATTGCAAGCAGCAATTTTGCAACTTGCGACCTCATCTGCACAGACATTAACGTACTAGGTGTAAAAAAATCATCATGTCACTCACGAGCTCTGGTTTACTCCAGGGGTAAACCTGTTTGGAAGTTTAGTGTACAAGCATATGGAATTCCTTAGAAGTTTTTGGCGTTCCTCAGAAGTTTTACAATTACTATTGTAGTCAAAAATTAGTTACTTGTTATGATTTATATTATAGTATTATTTATTTTACATTATCCTTGTAATATATTTTTAAATAGAATTAACATGTAATTACTTTTATGACATTATGAATTGTAGACACAAATGCGTGTCATGTACCAAAATCATTAATATGTATAAACTTGATTTAAAAACATTGATGCGGAGTTTTTTATTTATTTTGTTTTATCAAAAAAGAACTAATAATTCAGTAGGTTGAATTTTGTACTATTTGTTAGCATTATGGACATTTCTGCAAATTTATTATTTGCAAAAAAAATAATTAAATATACATGACATTCTTCTCCAGGGAAATCAGCAAGATTGAAGAAGGTGTTATGATTTTAAACATGTTTTATTTTAATATTAAAAATTAATATAAAACAACTTTATTTTTAAAACTAATTAATTTCTCTTTTTTTTTCTTTGGATTTTCTTCATTTTCATATTTGTATTCTTCTTTTATGAATTTCATTTGTTCATGTAAATTGTGCAATTTTTCAGCCCTTTTTCTCTAAATATATAAGGAGTTATTCTTCCTTCTGACCTTCCCAGCTTCATTTCTTTAATGAGTCCACCCTCAGAAATGGTGTATACTTATCGATGCTTTCCTTTGTATAAATAGTATTTATACTACTCAACCCTAAATCATTTAATATAGTCTCTAAAATTTACTTTTTCGTCCAGACTATTTTTTTTCTATGAAAGCGCCTCAAAATTATAAAAGTAATTTTTCTTATCAACATACATAGACTTGTTTTTTGAGTTTGCAGATTTTATTAGGTTGTGGTATTGCTCAGCCACGTAAACTTTTTCCACTTTTCTGATTATATTTTTAATCACACCAAAATCTCTGTTTTAATCTAGGACATTATGACCAACCTCCAGGAATTTGTGATCAATAACCTTGAACAATCCATTCAAAATTATAAATAAGTTGGTAGAGACAAAGAATGTTAAAATTTTTATTTTCGCTGGCACATGATCCGACCAAATTACAAGATGATTGCTATCTTTGAGCAAGGTTAAAATCTATACAAACACCTTGCTATTTTACAGCTTCCTCTATTTGCCACATTATTTATCCAGTCAAGGTCTATTTCCTGCAGAAGTTAAACTATGCACATCGAAATCATATAACAACGTTTGCCTCAAATAAAAAGCCTTGAGTTTCGGAAGTGGCATTGTTCGCTGTTAATCCGAAGTTATGTAACACTTATTTTTATTAACGAAGAGTATTTCTCTGTCTCCTCGTTGAGCCTCAGAACCTGCTGTTTAATTTTCTGTATGCTGATCAATATTTTGTCCAGTATCATTTTTTAGATGCCCAAAAGAAAAGTTTAACTTTGTAGAAAAAATATTAATATATGTGGAAAGTTTCAACATAAAATTGTCGTAAAAACTTTGTTCCTCGCATTTCTTAATATACATTTTGTATCTTCCAGTTATATTGATATTAGGTACAAAAATCATATTATGATTATTTTTATTTCGTGAATAGTGCGGCTGGAAATGTTTTTATATGTTCTTAGTACTTTGTCGATTGGTCTGCTTGAGTGATGCTCCCCTATTTTATCAACTAAAGTAGTAGATTCTCCAGTTTTCAGTAATGACCTCAAAATTTTTTTTTACGAAATTGAATTAATGAACAAAATACTAAAATTGTTTGTCTATCGCAAGAAACTGAATTCTTTAGAAGGTGAATAAATATTGTTTCGGAGTCTTTACATTAACTCCATGACACCGTCGCAACATACAACTGGTGTTAAAGCAGTACTTACCGTTAAATAAGGAATAATTTTTAAGTCAATATCCAAATAATAATTGGTCATAATAGCCTTTTTGGCTTCCAGGTTACTTTTCACTGCACTTCAATGTGTATTTTTCATTTCACAACAGGCCCCTGCTATATCTTTTTTTCAGCAAGTTTTCCTTTTTGGGAAGGATATTCTTCTCCTCTGTCTCTTGCAATTGCTGATCATTATTTCCATTGGTTTGGATTTCGTTAGCCATTTTCTAGAAACTTTCTCTTCAAAAATTTTTTTTCTAACGTTACCTTTTTTTAAAACTGCATCATTGCGGCCATTTATAACTAACTAATTTTCATCCATAACAGATAATTTATTTACAAGGTATTCATTCATTATGTCTGGTAAACCTTCATTTACAAGTTTTTAAAAAAATGTTCTCAGGAATTTCACATTTATCACTGTTTCCTTCTTCATCGCTTGATAGAACATATACAGTACCAGAGGAAACATTTTCATTACTGGATATATTTTGTAACATGGGTTTTACTAGAACCAATATTCATACAGGATCGCTGAAAAAGAGGTTATTTTAAATTTAAATATGATTTTGAAGGCCTTCATTGAAAGCATCCATGGATCTAGTATTATTTATAAGAAAGGTTGATTTTATTTTGTTGCTTTATTTTTAGAATCTGTTTTTATACATCTGCTTATAAACTTTTTTCTTCCTTCTTTTGTTGTAATGAGTAGTAAATATTTCCATCCTAATATGATAATAAAGTATCGAAACTATTGTTTTCATTTTATCCTATTTTATTTTTAGAATATATTTTTTTAAGTTTATATAATACCTTTTTTTACAAATATTCTTATAAAATGTTTTTGTTACAATATAATAAAAATATCTGTTCATTTCCGTCTAAGAAAAATATATATATCTTTGGAATTCCCTTGGAATTACCTAGGATTCCTTGGAATTCTTTTGAAATTCCTTGGCATTCCGTGAATTTCTTTGGAATTTCCTGAAATTCCTAGCCAAAATAGTGAAATTCCGTGGGAGTACCTCGGAAGTAGAAAATTGGTGTACAGATTTTTGTTGACAGATTTATCCCTCGGGTTTACTAGACGACGTCGCTTATCAATTGTTTGTGACTAAAGTTTTTATTTCGGTTTTAACATGTTTTAACAACATCTGGCCGACCGTGAACGTTGGTGTAGTTCTGGTTTATTTTGATTTATCAACAAATCATTCTTTAACGTTTTATTGACGACGCGATGAACTGAAACAAAAAAGTAATTCATATATATATATATATATATATATATATATATATATATATATATATATATATATATATATATATATATATATATATATATATATATATATATATATATATGTTATTCTACTATTCTCATAATTTCCATTGTATGGTTCCCTTCTCGGTATAATTGGAGGGACCCCGGTTATTTAGATACTCGAATTCAATCACTTTTTACAATTAAGCGGTTGTATATAGTGCATATTTTAGAAGAATTCATACATAAACACGGCCGAGAATACTTTACACAACTTTGCCATGTTTTTGAGACCTGCAGAGGGATTCTGATTCACGATTCGAATCGAGTCGGCCATCTTAAGTTGACAATTTGAATTCTGTTTGTCGAAATACGATTAAAAACTCGATGAAAGTCCTCGATTGCATCTAAGGAGCCGAGTTATACTTGTGTCTTTGTCATCTATGTACCCGTCTTTATTCTCTGGTATATTTGGATTTCTGTGATTTGGATCATCTCTGTCAATCTCTGTGCCTGGATGGATAACCTAAATGTTTTATTTCTGGTTTTGTTTAAAGATATAAAGTTGTGCTTTTATTTATAATGGCCTTTAAAATAAAAGATGACCACTGAGAAATAATATTGACATTTTTTGAAGCGCATCCAGAAATGACTCTCGGTAGATTTATTGGCCCAAACGGCCGTGAAGAACAGAAAAAATATGGAGCGATTTAACGATGCATTTAAACGCTGTTGGCGCCGAAGAAAGATCTGCCGAAAATAATGAATGAGTAAAAACAAAAATACCTTTTGTTCAACCGAAACAAATCAGTGAATCTATTTTTTCTCTAAAGAAAACGGATCGTTTCTGTCTCGCAATTCCATTCGTCATCGAATTAACTGTAAATTTCTTTCCCTCCCTTTCTGCTGCTAAAATTCTTTCTCGAACTATTGGTGCCATGTTTTACTTACAATAAAATATCAGAACGTCTATTATCTTAAATGAGATTCTAACAAATTGGCTTATATTTCGTTCCCATTACATCAAAAAATGTTTTCATTTATTCAAAAAGCCGACGATTTCCGATAATTTATTCGATCGAGAAATAGAATTTCTAAAAGCTATTCGATCGACTTTATCCTCGCCTCGACATCGACTCGGTCGACATAAAACAGAATCCCGCTGCAGCTTGAGGTTGTACATACATACTCTTGTTCGCTATTGACGTGATGACAAAAAAGTAAAAAAATGCGATTTAAGAAATTGTTATAGTTTTAGTGACAAGAAAATGTATTACCAGTATAAATCTCGATATACGATAACCATTAAACATAATTCCTTATTTAAATTATATGATTGCTATCAGATATTTATATTCCGTTTGTTTTCTTGTTATTAAAACTTCCTTTAAGTTAAAGGCACCTTTAAAATGTTGACAATACCGGCCGTAAGTAATAATTATATTGTGCTTTGACAGTTAAATCACTCAAATTTGTGTATACAAGAAAAAAGTATTTTTTCCAATAATTCATCACTGTTGTGGGTACGCTTAATTTTTCGGTCTACAGTGACCATATTTTAGTACAAACTGGCCCGTGTTGAAAATATTGGTTCTGAAAAAATCATATAAAACACGGTAGGTGAAGCTCTGCTTTCTGTCTTTCTAATTTTAGGTGGGAGCAGCTGTGGTGTTGATTTTATTAAACACAAGTGGTCCAAACGTGTGTTTTTCGTTAAGAAATAGTACTTAAGAACTTCGCCAATTTTGGTATAAAAACTGGTTTTCCTCGCAAAGTTAAAACGACTTCGTTAATGACTAACACAGTCGCATCGCTTGTCGATGTTGTAGCGATCTTGATTTTATCTACCGAGCTGGTGCAAAAGGGGATCGGCTAATTGTTGTTACAAAATCATCCAGCAACTTTAGGAAGCGTCGGGTGATATTGCTACAACGTTAAAAAGCTGCTTGGGAAAGCATCGGTTTTTCTTTTTGTTGTACACTCCCCGAAAGAAAATCCTGGCTAGAGTATGTTTCAATAGAGAAAAGACTGAAAACGCAAAACATGTTGCGCAAATGTATTCTTGTTTGCCTACACACTACCTACATATACTAGCAACCGAATTTGCGGAAACGATCATCCGTTTTAGCACAGCTACGTCACAGTCTTTTCTCTATTAGAACGGAGTATACCATTGGGCCGCAAAATTGGAATTTTATTAGATGACACAACTAAATTTTCATTTGCGAGGAATTAAAACAAAACAATCAGGTATTATATATTTCCTAATTTATTAAGAGTGAACAAAATAAAGCCTAGGAAGCCCTCCACCCCCTAGACCCGCCACTTATATTAGGCGAATATAATGGAGACAGTTCTGCTGAAGCTACGCGTTATGTGGAAAAGTTTCCGAACCATTGAATCCCTCATGGGCGCACATGAGGAAGACTACAAAATGATCGTTCTGGGAAATATGGCAGACTTTGGACTGTGTTAGTTCCATAAGTAGAAGGGAAAATTTTAGATATATCAGCAAGGCTAGAAAGTAGTGTCTGTAAAATAGCTTCCCAAATATAGACCGGGAGATAGTGACAGATTTTCGGACGTGATTTTACCCAGTATGCCTTTTTGGAGGGTATTATGGTATACATATTCTGTTGTTAATAAATGATAAATTAAACAGTCATCCCGGGTTCTTCATATATTAAAATTAA
Organism: Rhamnusium bicolor; assembly: GCA_029963845.1. Classification (NCBI taxonomy): domain Eukaryota; kingdom Metazoa; phylum Arthropoda; class Insecta; order Coleoptera; family Cerambycidae; genus Rhamnusium; species Rhamnusium bicolor. The sequence goes on along the minus strand of JANEYF010005400.1, from coordinate 573,511 downwards.
TTAACATTTGTATGCAAATTAAGCCTTTCGATACGATTTCACCCAGGCTGCCATGAATCCACAATAAAATTCAAGTAAAATACGACAATTGAAGTATTAAAGGCATACCGTTTGCGTGAGCCCAAAAGGTGATCACGGACAGGTGTACTTGCATTTTAAAAAACGATTTATCCGCGTTTCTAAACAGGCTGCCATTAAGAAGTATACATGGTTGTGCTATACATCAGCTACAGAAAAAATGGCATACCGTTTGCGCATGTTCAAGTATACCTCACATTAAAAAACATCTAGTAGAGTTATTTAACAAAATTCCGTTATTTTTTACTCAATGAAAAATGTATTGCAATAAGAAATATGTATCCTAAAATGTCGATATGTAAAATGGCATACCATTTGAATGGGTTTGTCATATTAGAAAATAGAAGTGAGATTGTAAAATAGAAAAATAATTTTCTGTATATTTAATCAGTATGCCATTCTGTGGTTGAAGTAATCATGATACAATGAAGTGAAATAATAAACGGCATACAAGTTGTGCGAGTTTTCATATTTAAATTCAAGAAATAATGTCGCGAAATTACGAAAAATTTGCCGTCATTATAATCAGTATGCCTTTAAGTTTATACGTCAAATTAATTATAAAGTTCGCTAAAATAATATGGCATACCAATTGTGAGAGTTTATAGTACGAAAAGTAGCATGTAAAGTAATTTTCACAGCGCATCCCGTCCTTGGTCGTGCAGCCCCTTTTGAGAACACGTTGGTAACACATGGCGTGTTTACGTGCGTAGGCCAGTATTATAGCAGCTACCGAAGCGTCTGTACGGATTTTTTAGAAATGGATGAGGAGAAGCTGTGTTTTGTGTGTGAGCGATCAGACTCGAATGTAAAACTCTTTACGGATAATTCTTTTATTGAAGTGTACGGAAACTTTGCGGTTGAGAGTGAAACATAATTTAAAATATAGTGGATGTAAACTTCCAGCGCACGTGAATGTCACCGTTGGTTATCACCCGAAGTGCTATAGTACTTTCAATGCTATAAAGCAGAAATACAAATCTGATGAACCTCAAGCATGCATGTAAGTATTACATTTTTATATATTATTAAATTAATTATTCATTTTTTTCAGTGATTCTCAACAACCAGCAAGTAATGTCCCTCAGTCATCTGCCGATGAGCCTCAGCCGTCTGACGATCAGCCTAAAGTATCACATGATGAATCGACAGTAGCCGAAGCTGAAGACACCGCGAATATTAAGAAAGTTTTCGTTTTTTGTAAATTGCGACGTAAAAAGAGGAAAGGGCCGAAACGAGGGCTTGAGTTTTACGAAACAGTACAACAGCATGGACAAAATATTAGAGTACGCAATGAAGTGGAATGACTTGGATATAGTGGATGCACTGCAAACTTATATTGAAAATGAGTCATTTATTCCATATCACAGGATATGCAGAAGCTATTACCACAATTCCATTAAGAAAAAGAAGCTACCAATGTCAAAGGCGAGTGGCATATAACAAGACAATATTATAAAGCTGCCTTCAACACGGTATGCAAGTTTATTGAAGATTACGTGATTAAAAAACAAAACGCCTGCATGCAGAGTTTCATTGTTGAATTATTTACCGAGTCTCTTCTAGAGCAATACGAAAATGGCAGTAAAAGTAAGAGAATGCTGTATACAAAGCATATACCGAGTCAAATAAAAAACCACTTTAAAAAAGATAAAATTGATCCGTTACAAGAGAAACCTACTTATTGTTCCTTGTGCACGAAAATAGCCGTTAATTTGAGTGAACTGAATGATGAAAACATCTTACAAAAAGCAGCATTGATTCTGCGACGCACAATACTTTCTTCGGAAACTCGTAAATTGAGTCACGATATTACTGTCACAAAACTGATCAGGGGCGAATGTGAATTGCCGAAACAATTGACAATATTTATGAAAACTCTAATTGCTTCGTTCAATTACAGGAAACGTAAAAGCAGCAAAACAACGAGACTGATCAATTCGTTATCTTCTGATTTGGTATATGCAGTCACAAATGGTAAATTTATACCATCGAAGCATATAATTCTAGGAAGTGCGATTAAAAGCTTGACCAGCAGCAAAAAGGTAGTAAAAATTCTGCATAGATACGGGCATATTTGTAGCTACGATGTGATTGAAGAGTTGGAGACAGAAGCTACGTACACAACGATGAATGCGTCGAGTTTATGTCCATCTGAAATTACAATGGAAAAAGGTTTGTGCACAGGAACTGCCTTTGATAATTTTGATCGTTTTATTGAGACTACCAGTGGCAAAACAACAATGAACGATACTGTTGGCATCATATTTTCAAAATATTGTCGACAAGCAACAGTCTACTGAAGATGATGCCGGCCATCCGACAGTCCAACCAGATGATTCTATAACGGAGGATGAAACCCCATCGACATCTAGCGTTATTACTAGAAAAGAAGAAGAAGAAGTTATAAAGCCATTATTCCAGAACTGCGACCGTATTGGAAAAAACCAAAAATTGATTCCACAATGTTGCCATTTGATTCTCCATTACGTCAGATTGTTCCAGCAAATTTATCAAAAATAAAAAGCATCGATACTGTATGGATGATATCACATGTGTGTGACATTAGAACTCCAATGTGGGTCGGCTTTAATGCAAAGCTTATACCCGACATCAGCACGAAGCAACGGATTGCATATTTGCCACCGATCAATCAGTCTCCTACTGATAAATCCGTTGTATTAGAAACCATGCGTAGGGATTTACAGATTGCTGATGAGTGTGGCGAACTATACGGTCAAGTCACTTATGATTTGGGAATTGCAAAAATTGCTTTGCCATTACAAAGTACGGAGCACGAGGAATTCAAACGGCTATTTATACACCTTGGTGGCTTCCACATAGAAATGGCTTTCTTTAAAGCAGTTGGTTCCTTCATTGACTCTTCAGGATTAACCACAGTAATGGTGGAGAGTGAGCTCATTGGAAGTGGATCTGTTTCCAGTTTTTTGTCTGGAAAGCATTTCAACAAATGTAAAAGGCTGCATATTTTAGTGTCATTATGCTTGCAAATGCAACACTTTCAGTCCTTTTTAAAAGTGGAGGCAATCGATATCAATCGCAGCATTAAATCATATGTGAGTGATTTGCAGAAGATCCCACTTTCCGATCTGACTATTGACAACGTTGAAGTGCAGGATCTTATTGATCGATTTCAACAATTTCAAGCACAAACTTTGCAAGGTGTACACGGAAAAACACAGCAGTATTACGCGACATACATCCAACTGATAAATTACTATCTCATGTTCGAACGGAGCATTAGGGCTGGAGATTATGAGCTCTACTGTTATGTAATTTCCAAAATGAATAATTTATTTTTCACATTCAACCAACAAAATTATGCACGCTGGTTGGCGTGGTATAACGACACACTATTGAATGTCGAGGCAACTCATCCTGGTCTTAAAGATGAATTCATGAAAGGAAGTTTCGGGATAAAAAGAACAGATAAGCTATTTTCCAGGGTTCCAATTGATCTAACTTTAGAGCAGACCATAAATGCTGACGCAGGCAGGAGGCTTACTGGCATTAGCCATTTAACAAATTCGATAGCCGCTCGTCAAAGATGGAGCTTAAATCATGGCGTCAGATGTTCCTTAATTTCTGCCGTAATGTATGAGTGCGGGCTTAACAGTAAGCAGGACATTACCAATGACTTAATGAGTAATCGAATCAATAAAAATAAAGTTCAAATGGATAATTTCATAGCACACTTGCATGAGAGATTGAATCCCCTTCTCTTTTCAAGTGAGAATGAACGCACTCTTGAATATCGCAACAGGACGAGCAGTTCCCGATGAAGTCGCCGATTTTCTTTTAAATGTAGAGTCGATAGGAGAGGATATGCGGACACATTTCATTAAACAGTGCTCCGAAAATAAAGAAAACTTTGAAAAGTTTGTTATTAAAAGAAATAAAATTTTAAATTTTGCGAACTGCACAAAAAAAAGAAAGATAAAGATAGCTGGCAAAGTGCAAGAAGTCAAACTTCAAAGGGATTTGTTCGGGAGACTCTTAGGCATTTCTTTGTCTTCCCAAAAAACTATTGATTTAGATAAGGTATGGTTTTCTAGATTTTGCAGTAATAACATTGTATCTCATAACTTTCGATTTTCCAGATTTTATCCTTCCCACTGACACCTATACCGCTGTCGCTGTGCCATTTAGATGGTACAATTAACAAGACCGATAAGTCGGTATTGGCGAAGATCTTAATCAATACTGTCGAGAATCATGGAGAACCACAAAATATCGAGGTTTCAATTATCGATGGATTTTTCATGCTTCATATATTGACTCAAGTACCAGAGAAATTCGGAGATATTTCGCTCAAAAATCTGCGAATGCTATCTACGAATGATGCAAAACGAATATTTATGGTTTTTGACGAGTATAAGAGTCCATCAATCAAGGACAACGAGCATGTTTTGAGAGGAGAACTACAGTGAAGATTATTGCATCACCGGTAAAATATTTGAATAAATAATTTCGGAACTCAAATGATAATGTTACTTATCTTTTAGGTACAGAACAAAATCGACCAGCGGATTTCAGTACGGAATTGAAAAATACAAAAAATTCAAGGAAAGTTTTGTATCTTTCTTAATTGAACATTGGATTTCCGCGCTTCAAACCCTGACATTATTCGAGATAAAGAAATTTACGTTTCTTATAAAAAATGCTACAGCTACAAAGTCATCCAAGGAACCACTGTCGTTCACATTATCGATGATTATAAATGTGTAGGCCATGAAGAGGCCGATACAAAAATTGTCTTCTTCTTAAAACAAATCCAAGATTCGGGTGATACAGTTATACGGTGCTCTGATACAGATATTCTAGTCATTGCGTTGGGAAATATGGCGCATATATCGCAATCTGTAACAGTTTGGCTGCTTTTCGGAACTGGGAACAACCAACGATTCGTAAATGTGTCCAAAATTTATGAGTCACTGGGAAGCACACTGTGCACGGCTTTACCAGCGTTCCACGCGTTTACTGGCTGTGATTTTAATCCCGCATTTTATCGATTAGGTAAAAAAAAGCCGTGGAAAATTTTCCAAGATAGCGAAGACTATCAAAAGTCTTTTTGCTTGTATCCAGGATCCAACAGATGAAAACTACGAATCTGCATTCAAAACCATCGAACAATTTGTTTGCAAAATGTATACAACCAAGAAAAATGGGTTGCATCATTTTACGAGTGTAGATGAGGCCCGTGTGCACTTATTTACGCGCAATTATGGCATGGTCGATAAAAGTGAATCATTCAGACAGAACCTGTTGAATTTTGATGCATGTGTTTTGCCGCCGTGCAGGAGGAGCTCCAGCAACATTTATTGCGCACAGCTTATATTGCAAATATATGGAGCAATGCCCACCGTGTTATTCCCAATCACTATGACCCCACAAAATTTGGTTGGGTGGTTGAGCCAAATAACACCTACAATTTCCGTTGGTTTGAAGGGGATGAAGTTCCACAGTTCGTCCATGAGGTCTTCCTTGAATCAGACAAAACCGAAGGTAATATAAAAAAACGTCAATTTTCTGCTATTTACATTAACCCTTTGACTGGCAGATGGTTCCAAATAATATTTTTGATTCTCTATTATTTTCGCTATATCTCAGAAATTAAGCAAGATACGATAAAATGTCAAGAGATCTTTTTTGTAGAGAACTCAATTTCCCACAAAAGAACAACAATACAAATTTTTCGTATCTCTCATAGTTGCAAAAGTTATTCACGAATCATTTTTTTTTTTTTCTAGTCTTTGCCCGCCATAAGGCGGGCTTGCCAGTCGAAAGGTTAATTGTTGGAGGGTCATCAGTGAATTATGAAATATGATTTTTTGCAGCTTCCGATAACGACGCCCAAGACTCTGTCAGAATCATCGCTTCCTCGGACGAAGAAGATGATGAAGACAGTGACGATACTGGCTCCGACGATGATGGAGACTACGAAAGCGATGCAGAGATTGACAGCGACGGCTATGAAGAGGAGGAGAGTAATAGCGATGAAGAATCGAATTTTAATGTTACATTTATCGAATAAAGTTCATACCAATTTCAATAATTCAATGTTATATGGAAAAAATTAAATCTGGTCAAAATAAAATTTTCATTGAAATCCCGTAATTTTTTTCTTCCACAAATAAAGAAAATTCAATTTTTTGGGAATAATTACCTTTTCAATCAGTATGCCGCTTATGATTTGATGTTGATGTAACATAATTGATTCAAAATTGGAGAGGCATATGGAGTTAAATCATATAAATTCTGTTGTTTATTTTGCACTAGCGGTTTTTGTGTTTTCATCATAATTTCATACTTTGCCAGCCTCGGACTTTATCAAACGGTATGCCATTCAATACACCATATAAATACATCTCAATGGAATGAAAAACAAAGAAGCATACTGATTAAACACACGGTAATTTCATTAACATTTTGCAACTTCTCTTGCGTATGCCTGTACTTATGACTGCCCTGATTGCTATGCCAATTTTATATACAATATACGCTATCATAAACTGCATGGAAACTTAATGGCATACTGATTTAAATAACGGAATTTTGTTAAATAACTCTACTAGATGTTTTTAATGTGAGATCTACTTGGACATGCGCAAACGGTATGCCATTTTTTCTGTAGCTGATGTATAGCACAACCATGTATACTTCTTAATGGCAGCCTGTTTAGAAACGCGGATAAATCGTTTTTTAAAATGCAAGTACACCTGTCCGTGATCACCTTCTGGGCTCACGCAAACGGTATGCCTTTAATACTTCAATTGTCGTATTTTACTTGAATTTTATTGTGGATTCATGGCAGCCTGGGTGAAATCGTATCGAAAGGCTTAATTTGCATACAAATGTTAATTAATTTTAATATATGAAGAACCCGGGATGACTGTTTAATTTATCATTTATTAACAACAGAATATGTATACCATAATACCCTCCAAAAGGCATACTGGGTAAAATCACGTCCGAAAATCTGTCACTATCTGCCGGTCTAATAGGAGTATCATACTATTCAGTACTGAAAATATTAAGAGAACAATAGGTACTTATATAATTTCATAAACAAACTGTCCTGGCATTGGAGCCCGAAGATCATAGTTCTCGAATGGTGTTTTGCAACTGGCTCTTGGGAAGAAATGTAGGTTTGCAAACAACAATTTGTCAACTGATGTCTCAGTTAATAGAAATAGTGTAAATCATCATAACGTTAACATTTGATCTGAAGAAAACCTGAATATAAAGAAAGAAACATATTTTCAGCATAATTCTTCAGTTAATGTTTGGGCGGGGATTCTTGATAACCACCTAATCGGATCAATTTTTTTATCAAACCATTTAAGAGGAGCTGACTATATTACATTTTCTGAAAAATGAATTAGCCAAGCATCTAATTATTGTCACTCTTGATATTATGAAAAATATGTGGTTTTTACAAAACGGTACTCTACTCCATTGTGGCCAGATGTCCAAGGAATGGTTATCAATACGTTTTCCAGGACTTTGGATATGCTAAAAGAGCAGCAGCCCCAATCGGTTAGCTGCTCGGTCTCCTGATTTAAACTTAATCGACTTCTGGCTTTTGGGAGCCATAAAGGAAAATTTTTTTCTGTTCCAATAGAAAGCGATGAACATCTGCGACAATGAATACAGCAATCAGCCGAGGAATTTATAGGAACAGTCTTGGCGTTTTCCAAAATATTAGATTTCCTCTTTTAAAAAAAGCAAGAAAAATGAGAGAAATCCGCTATTGAAATCGAGATATAGCATAAAAAATAAACGTTGCATATTAACATAGACCCTAGTCCAGGGACATAGGCCCATTTCATTCTTAAGAAGGCGTGTTTACTAATCATATAAAAATCAAAAAATACCAAGTTACCAAGTATAAAGTATTGAGATTTATTAAACACCACAAAAGCCAGATTTCTGTGTCCAAAAACATATCTGGTTAAATCGAAGATTCGTTCCATATATTATAGCCAAACGTAGAGGTATCATCCACTCCACAAAATAACTTATGTACTATGTACTGAAAACCTAACTGTTAAAGACTTAAAAATACAAAATGTGCAAGTTTCTGTCGATTTTTGGACGAGGATAAAAGGGAACGTTAATGATCTTTAACAGGAGGTGGAGGAGAAAACGAGGAAGAAATTTATTCAGATTATGAATAATGTGTTCAAGTTTACTTTTATGGAATTTATTTTTACTTTTTAATTTTTTACTAGAAACAACAGATTTGTTAGTACTTTCTTGCCATTAAAAATGGTATTTTGCATTTTGAAAATAAAACTAACCCAAGTCCATGAATTTATTTATTGAATTTTTCCAATGTTCCAAAAATATAAAGTGTTTTTTCGTGGCTTTGGTATCCAAATATACACAAGTTTGATATAGCAAAAGTTAAAAAAAAAAACAAAGAAACGACTTTGGCCCCGTTCATTCTCACATTCAATTTTTATGCTCTTTATTAAAAAAAAACCTGTTGCTTCAATTTTTTTGTTTTAAAAATAGTAGTGATGCATTTATTATATAATTATTAACCAGTAATTTCAAATCCAAAAGTTACAAACACCTTATACGTTATATTATAACTTATTATATTATAATAAGGGGTTTTTTATTTCATAAGGTCACTATCATTTAATGATGGTTTCTCAATAATAAAATTGCCACACAGTTTGTTGTATTGAGTTAAAGGAGTATAAAAGGAAGTACAAGACACTCATACTTGTATAGGACTGAATTTAAGAGTTAACTAAAAAATATAATAATTTTTCTTCATTTATATCGTTTCATTCTTTAGCATTACATAGTTTTAGCATTTTCGGTTTTACATAAAGATGGTTACTCAAGCGGAAAGAACACAAGATACAAAAAAGTTGTAAAAGTAAATTTGTTATGAAGCACGTGTAAAAGTCATAGGCATACCAACAAAAAAAAGGGAAGGGAGAGAATGGTTGATTACCCCTAAATCAGCTTCTTAAGAGACTAATGATTTTAAAATGGTTTTAATTCAATCTACTGCCCTTCAGCATACGTTTTAGTGTATCGAAATTGAAAAAATATGTAGTCATTTGTACAATATTTAAAAAATATATATATTATTTTATTTTCAACTTTAGAGGGCTGTATCTCAATGGGATTTTTGATAGATGTAAATTAAATTAAATCAAGAATTTTGATACCCCGAATCTGTGGTTAAGTGATTGACATTCTTTTTAAAAGCATCCTGTCACAGAATATTCTGTGATCCCGTATTTTTTGTTTTTTTCTTAGTTGGAATTTCATATAAGAATTCATATTGTTTTAAACAAATTGTTACAAGAATATATAAGAAAACTATGAAACTCGTTTATACTGTTTTAATGGTGGCATGGCGGTCCGTTATTACCCTTTTTATAAACCTTTGTGTTAATGGGTATAATTTTATTAGTGTTTTCATTGTGTAATTATAATGCTTCCAAAATGAGTCTGGGAAGCTTCTTTGTGAAAAAAATTCTACTGGCGGAAGACCACTGCCTTGTGAAGTCCATTGTACATATCGCTTTAAGGGACACTTCAAATCACAACAGCTCAGGACTCCAAAATCCGTCCGACTTTGATAATTTTTTTCTAAAATTTTTAAAGATTAAATTTTACCTCAGTTAATGGGGCTGGATGTGATGTCACAAAAAGCATGAGCGTACGTGTTTCACATATCTCTTAATTGATTCAGTGCTTAGTTTATGTTGAAAATAGAACAACACGTTTGCTTCCAATAGATGAACGTAATTATCATTTATCAGATGTTATTGTTTGTACAGGGTGACCAAGAGTAAAATTCATTTTTTAAATAAGCGTCATTAATATAATATGAAACATTTTAACTGTTTATTGACAAAATATTAATGTTGATAAATGGGGATTTATGTTTTAAAAATAATCTGGTCCATATGCCTGCCATCTTGTTCGTAACACTCCTGCAAAATGATTCTTAATTTTTTGAAAAAACTCTTTGACATGTCTCAACGGGAATGTTGTTGATTTCGTTTCGAATACGCTCCTTTAACTCTTCGATATTGTTTGGAGTGTCGATGTACACTTTGCTTCTTGAGGTACCCCCCCCACAGAAAAATCCATTGGGGTAAGGTCTAGTGGCCTTGGAGGCCACAGAATATCACCACCTTTGGAGATGACAGCGCCTGGAAACAGTTCACTTACAGCGTCAATGGATATTCTTGCGGTATGTGCCGTGGCACCATCCTGTTGAAACCACGTCATATCATCGTAACCGTGAAGGTTTCGAACCGCTACCGTAAAAAATTGCGTATCATTGCACAATAACGTTCACTGTTTACTGATAGAACTCTGCCTCTGGCATCCTCGAAAAAGTAAGGACCGATTATCCCAGTTGCCGTCATAGCGCACCAAACTGTTACTTTTTTGGAATGTAGCTGCTTTTATGTTTCCTTTTTGGATTGTTAGAGGCCCAATATCGGCAATTCTGTTTATTAACGTAGCCGTCCAAATGGAAATGAGCCTCGTCGGTAAAGATGATTTTCTCCAAACCACCATCGTTCAAAAAAAGTTCATCATTGTTTCGCAGAATTCTTCCTATTGACGTGGTCTGTAGGCTTTAAAAAACTGCACTAATTGAATTTTATAGGGATGAAAGTGTAAATCACGTTTAAGAATTTGTTGCACACTTGATCGACCGATCTGTAATGCCTGTGCATGTTTACGGGCTGAGCGTTTTGGATGTCACTGCACGACGTACTGCTGCAAAGTTCTCAGGGGTTCTAACAGATTTTTGCTGACTCCGTGCTTCTGATTTCTTGGTGTACCTGTTTCTTGGAACTTTCTTGACCCATAACCTCAATAAATTCGCGGAGGGTGCATCAGCTACACGCCGAATATTGTAGTGGTTAAAATATCTGCCTTGCAGCTGTATAAGAATCATTCGCTTTGAAAAACGCCTCGATTATAAAAGCACGTTGTTCACCCGGCCACTGTTCCATGTTTACTAACAATCCGCAGGTGTCTGCTGCAGAATTCGCGCGATTCCCCGTCAATTAACTATCGTGCGCTTGCAAGCGACAACTTTAAAATCTGAATTTTACTCTCTTGGTCACCCTGTATATGAGGAATAGATTTCCAATATTTTTTCAATATCTGTGGATCATTTTAACTTAAGTCAATGATTACTTTGCAATATAAGGAATCTATTCCTACATTATTTGCTTTGAAAACTATACATATAATGATCTTGTTGTTCTTTTTATTATTTTTATATAAAAACTCTTTACTACTTTTTTAAAATCTGAAATAATATTATTTGCTTTAATGTATAGTTAAAGAAATATTGTTTAAGCATTTATTGGAGCAAAACTATATAATAAGCTTCCAGCACACATTAAAGAAATCAATAACATCAAACATTTTAAGAGAGATGTAAAAAAATTGTTGCTCAATCATATGTTTTATACTGTAGATGAATTTATACAATATTCTTTTGAATGATAATATGCATTTTAAGTAAATTCATTTAAATTATTAATTTTAGAATTTGTTGTAAATGCTATTTTAGATTTTTATTTTGTTTAACTTAATTTTAAGATACTTTTTAGACTACAGCTTTGTAAACTTGACTGACGATACCGATACCTTCATGTATGTTGGTCTGATGGTGAATAATTTTTTTTTTTTTTTTTTCGGTTTCCCGATGCCGGTCAGTCCTCCCGTGGCCTCCGACGCCTCACGGGAGTCGCGCCGGCGCATCAACTACAGCCACTCCCCACATCCCGCAGGGTTAGTGACTGTAGATACCAGAATCGTGTGCCCTAAGCAGACGGAGAGAACCCAGAATGACCGCCTTCTGCATTTGACCCGCCAGCCACTCGGCTGGTTTTTGGCAGGCCGGTATGATCTTCAGTTCCGAGAGCAGCGTAGGCTTTATCCCTCCGAGTACACCGATAATAAGGACGACCATTTTGACCGAGTAGCCTGGGTACAGCACTTGGAGTTCGTACCGGAGATCGCGATATTTGGTCCGTTTCTCCTCCTCCTTCAAGGTGATGTTTTTCTCCGCAGGTGCCGAGAACTCGATGACATACATCACCTTGAGTTGATGGTCGAGGAGGACTATGTCAGGCTTGTTGGCTTGGATTAGCCTGACAGTCGGGAACGAGTAGTTCCAGTAAATCCGGCATTTCTCGTTCTCGACAACGGACTCAATATCTCCGGGGACGTAAGGCAGCACTGGTGTCTGATCTACCCCGTACGAGTGCCTTAGATGGTAGTATAGCACTCGTAAGGCCGCGTTATGTCGGTGGATGTAGGCCGAAATCGCATATATGGGGCATGCAGAAAATAAATGCATGAGCGATTCCGGCGCCTGATGGCAGGTCCTGCAGTTGATATCAGGAACCTCTACACGCCACACGCGGCTACGGTAGACCAAGGTGTTGATAACACCATCTTGGCAGGCCATAATGAATCCCTGTCTCCGACTTAAGCCCTGCTGACCTTAGAAAGGCGAAGGTCAGCCTGGTCGATAAACCCAGTGTTTCGATGTTTTATAGAAGACAGATGGTAATAAATTTATTATTATTATTATTATTATTATTATCAACAAAAAACTTCCATAACTTTAGTACTTGGTATAAGAAATTATCTAGTTTATTATACAGGGTGTCTCGAATTGCATAGGCCAAACTTCACCAGGAACGAATACCATTTTTGAGTAAAGAAACTTCAACTTTTCAAATTCTACTCATAAATTAATGGGAAAGCGACACAAAAAAGGTTGGGGCAAAATTTTACCTACCCCCCGCCAGTTTTACCCGATCCTGAATGATTTTGGTTCATAGTTGTTATTGTGCCTTATAATGCATAAAAAGTTAAAATACTAGTGTAAATTATCATTTGTTTATCTTTAGACGTTTCGAATATATTAATAAGAAAAATTCAGAATTTTAACTTGAGCAACCTGTATCTCGGAAACTAAGTACTTCCCGACCCATGTTTATAGGAACTTTTTTTCTTATTTTAAAAAGTTCTATCACTAGATGAAGTTTGGCCTATAGAATTCAAGACACCCTGTATAATAAACTGGGTAATTTACATTGAGTATTAAAAGTATGGAAGTTAAATATCTAATTAATATTTCTTTAACTATTTTATTACTATGTAAAAACAATAAAAATTCTTGATTACTTGAGACATAGTAGAGCAATACCTAGACATATATTTTGTATGTAGATAATTTAATTCCAAAAAGCCTTACATTTTACTAAATTAAGGCTTCCAGATAGCAGCAGTAATCGTTGGGGTAACCTTCCAGGTAGTCGTGGTAGTTGTGGTTGGGGTAGGTTGGCGCCTGGCAAGTAGGTTACAAATAGGCCACTTTTAATGACTCCTACTGCCTCTTCAACCTTTACTTCATTTGCTTCCTCTTCAAACCTCCCTCGATCTTCTGTTAAAGGCCAGGCTGTCGCTCCATAGGAGGACTCTTACCAACTCTTTCAGAAATCTCAGCGCCGAATATTTGACACCTAGTCGCCCAAACGAATTGTTACGAAATTAATGTCAAAATGCTGAACGCCTCTTGCAAATAATGTTGTCCATATAGGTCTACTTTGGTACTGAATTTCAGACTTGTAGTAATTTGTTTGAGCTAGAGATTATTTTGGTCTACAATTTTTATTATTAGCATGTGTCTGAATTATTCGAATTTATTGCCATTTTCAACTGAAACCATCTTGTTTCTGAACAAGGAGTTAAAACTCGACCATAAATCCTAAATACACCTAATTTCAAAATTGAAGCAATTAGTTAGCTGCACATCAGGTAAATGAGTTTTACAACCGTTTTCTAATTTCTCAATTAGCAATAGGTTTCAAAACTAAATTAAAGGTTGAAATATATAAATATTTTATTATATTTCTTGTAATTGGAAAATTAAAATACCATAAAAGATATTAATGTTTTCGAATCTAATTAAAAAATATCCTTTTAAACATAATTTTATTTTTATTGCCATAGACAGATAAATATGAAGTGAAATAAATTAACATTTATAAATATGAATAATGTACTGCAACTAATTTTTTTAATTTAAAATAATAATTTTTTACACTAATATTATTTTAAATTTAATGAATTTTACAGTATTTTTTTTATTTATTGATTCTTTAATACAAAAATCATATTTATTTATTTATTTATTTATTTATTTATTTATTTATTTATTTATTTATTTATTTATTTATTAGAATGTCTACAGAAAACAATTCCTAATAATATTGTGTTTACAACATAGACATATAATACCTCATTGTCATTATATACAAATGGACAAAAAATATTTTATAATGTGTCTTATATACTGATATAAACAAATATATATGTACATAAGAAAAGAAAATAATACAAACACATTGAACCGGATTTATCATTAATAGAGATGCACTTCAAAAATTTTGTAAATGAATAAATATTGACATCTATATTTGATGGGAAATGATAATTATTTGTGCAACAGGCGAATGACTACTGTAATTTGAATGAAAATAAATGAAAATGATCAAAATATAAAAAATCATTGTTTTTTGATTAAATCTTGGAAATCTAAATTTGAATAAATGCAAAATTTCAGTATAGTTAATTTTATTGATAATAATATTAAAACAAAATTTTCGAATTCGAATCCGTATGATCATTTTCGATATTGTAGGTATCTTTTAAAAAAACGTGTTTTCGTGTTCATACACCTTGATCGAATTTGAGCCTCTAGATTCCCAACTAAATGGAAAAGCTTAAAATCTCATAAATGCAAATTGGATGGAGGCACCATTGGATTAAGGAGGTCTCTACCTAAATTTAATCCTACATAATTTCTTTTGGTGGGTTATTTGTGTCATTAAAAGCACACCCAATTTGACTGATTTGTTTCTTTTATCACTTCTTGAGTTCTTGAATTGGAAAATGGGTTGTAGTTTTATGTTTATTTGTTGAAAGAAACAGTGACCCAACTAGCTTGAAACATGTCATTGTCATTATACTCCAGGGAAATAAGGTAAAAATAAAGGCCATCTGCGGAATGAGGCCGAACAAGCTGAATTTTTGCAGAGACCTTCGTTTTGATGTTCCAATGAAGCACAAAAAAATCTCATATGCCTACCCTTGTGCGTCTTGAGATATCGAAGGTCAAAGGTCATGAAAATCGGTTTTTCGCGAAAATCTCGCTTCTAGTGCATCTGACGTCATAAGAACCCATAACAAAACTTACGTAAAATAGTATTCTCTACAAAATTGTTCATATACATTTTTTTCGTACGACCAGCCGTTTGAGGAACATCCCGATTTGACTCACTCGGCTCAAATATTTCAAGCAGAAAACTGCCCGCCAGATACAGTATTTCAGAACGGAAAGCGTTTTCTGTTAGCTATGTATGGTGCTCCAAAAGATGAAGTGAACCTTGACAAATGAAGCAGCGCGACAGCATATTTATCGGGTCTACTACCAACTACAGATTTGGCTAGAGAAAAATCTACAACTCGAAGAATGGGGTTAGGATTTAAAAAACGACATATTACAGCTGAAAACAACACTACTGCCACCTGCTCCAGACGAACTATTAAATACAATATTCTGTAATTGTAAAAAGGGGTGTGGTGCGCAGTGCGGGTGTAGAAAAGTCGGACTGCCATGCTTCAAAGTTTGTGGTCAGTGTCACGGACAGGCATGCCTGAACCCGTCAACAGAGTTGCAAAACATCGAAGACTTCAGTGACCTTGAGCCTGAAGAGGTTTTGCCAACAGACATAGAGCCAACAGATATAGAGGAAGCGTCTGACGAAGATATTGTGTTGATCGAGGTGCTAGTGGAACCCGACGAAGACGAGGAGGAAGGCAAGGAAACATAAGGCGTGGTGTGGAAAAGAATGTATTTTTTGTTATTAATTATTATATATTTTTTTATAAATAAACAAATTTTTAACGGCTTTAATAATGGGAATTTAATTTTCCAGTCTAACAGATTAAGAAAAGTGCTTTTATATTTATAGCTCTGCAGTATAATACAGTATTACCTATTACGAATGCGCGCTCCCGCTTCATCATGCTATATCTCGAAAACGGTTGGTTGTACGAAAAAAATATATATGAACAATTTTGTAGAGAATACTATTTTACGTAAGTTTTGTTACAGGTTCTTATGACGTCAGATGCACCGGAAGCGAGATTTTCGCGAAAAACCGATTTTCATGACGTTTGACCTTCGATATCTCAAGACGCACAAGGGTAGGCATATGAGATTTTTTTGTGCTTCATTAGAACATCAAAACGAAGGTCTCTGGAAAAATTCAGCTTGTTTGGCTCATTCCGTAGAGGAAGTTTTATTTCTCTGGAGTATTAAAATATTTACAATATTATCTTTCAATTTGATTAAAGAGAGCCTTCTTTCGGGCGTTTTTGTGAAAATCCATATATCATAATGTCTTAAAGAAAACTAAAAAAGGTTCTGAATTTATTTCATCTATCGTTAAATTACTTTATAATATTATGATTATTGGTACATTACATATATACAGGGTGTTTGGTGTAAGATGTTTCCTCCCATTTTATTTACTTATTATTACGTCAATTTCAATGAGTTTCGACACTTTTATGTAATTTGATGTGCTAAACAAGAATTTATTGTTTAAAATTTATTTCCGCTGCCGGTTTAAATGAAAATGATACTAACTTCCTAATTATAATAATAACACCCTGTATATTTTCTCACTTTTAAATAGATAACTTTCTTCTCATTTCAACACATCCACATAGTTGTATATTGTTCTTTATATAAATATATTTCAAGTTAATTAATAATAAATTATGAATTTTTAATCCAGTTGCTATCAGAAACTTGACAGTATTATGTGTTATGGCTTTTACAAAAAAACAACGAAGATGCAGAATTATCTGACTAAATATTGTCCGACGAAAGCAAATTTTCAAATCAATGAAATTTTAATAGACAGAATATTAGTATACTGGACTCAAGAACAGAAACATAATTTTAACACAGATTTTCCATAAACATGCGTTAATTAATTAATAAGAGAACTTTATTTACTTCTTAAGTAACAGATTTATCGAATATTTGGATAATGTATAATTAAATGTAGAGGACAGAATGGTATTCTAATATGAGGGAGTGTCACCACATAGTGCATGAGTCCTCATTAACTTTCTTTATAACAAATTTGACTTCTGGATAGGCAGAGCAAGTTCAAAATATTGGCCAGCCAGGTCTCCTGATCTGACGCCCCTAGATTAATATTTGTAGAGTGCCATGAAGAATTTTGTTTCTGCCACTTCACCAGAAAATATAGATGATCTATATCTATCTTGAGGATACAGAACTTTGTGAGATTCCCATTCCAATTTAAAATATTTATTAATAATTAGATACATTGTGTGCAACTTAAATGGGGTACGATAATATTAACATTAATATATACATATATACAGAAAAAGAAAACTAAAAATATCAATTCATTTATAAAATACTTAAACAATAATAATTAAAAGAAATTAACAAAGTATAACATTCTATATAAACATATTTACAATGAAAATACAGCCATCAGGCTTTACAAAACAAGTAATCAAGCATTTAACCATCCCATTTAAGGGATGCAAGCGGTCTTCTAGTGTTTCCCTGCATGGCTGGGTTTTCCTGGGCAGCCGGCCGTTGTTATGGCCCTGGTGGCTAAGCAGTTCCCCTTTTGTTGTTAGGGGTAGGGATGAATACTTTTCTGTAACAATAAAGCATATTTAAATTATTTTGCCATGGCTTATAATAATTTAAAGAATAACAAAAATACTATAAATGTCGTTTTAGTCTGTCTTGCAGGAAAAAGCTAAAGAAAAAACCTGCTTAAGAAAATTTTGAATTTAGAATGTGTGTGTGAAATGGGTAGGTAGGCAAAAGAATAGTTATCTAGGAAAGATTTAGATTTTAGGTGTGTAGGATGGTGGTGTAAAAGGTTAGTTTGTTATGTCTGTCGTTGTGTGTGTAATGTTAATGTTATTCGTAAAAAATTGGTAGGTTTTCATGTATTAATTTGTGGGTATGCTGATGGCCGTGGTAGTTTCTGATGTCTGTATTGTGTGCTGTAAGTACTGAGTGTTGTGTGTTATGTCTGAACAATTTTTGTGCCGTTTGTGTGATGTACTCTCTAATGTAGGGTAGGTTAGCTGTCTCGTGGAGTCGTTGCGTGTCTATGTATCTGTTAGAGTTAGTGAGGAGACGTAAAAGTTTATTTTGCGTCGTCTGGAGACGCCCGAACTGTGTGTCGGACATCCTGTTCCAGACGACCCATCCATATGTTAATATGGGTCGAAAAATAGTGGTGTAAATTAGTAATTTATTTTTGGTGTTTAACACCGTCCGTCGATTGACGAGCGGATATAGCCGATGTAATGCCATATAGGCCCTATTTAGGGTTTTGGTAATGTGCGGCTTAAAAGAAAGCCGCTGGTCCAAATGGACCTCAAGATATTTAACAACATTAGTCTCCTCAATAACTCTATTGTTTATGGTAAGTGGTGTGAAAGTCCGTATATTTGTAAATTTCTTAGTAAAGTTAATTGCGGTTTGGGCGTAGAAGCGCTGGGAGTAGATCGTCGTGTCGTCCGCGTACATAATGGTCTGTGTAAGTAGATGTGTCGGGATGTCCGCAACATATAGATTAAATAGAACCGGGGACAACACCGTCCCCTGGGGTACACCCGCCCTTATTGGATGCGAGCTGGAGAGGGTATTGTTAATTTTAACAGAAAATTGTCTATCCTCTAGGTATGATTTGTAGAAAGACACAGCATAAACAGGTAGTTTATGCTGCTCAAGCAATTTATGCAGGAGACCTGCTTGCCAGACTGTGTCAAATGCCTTCTGGATATCCAGGAGCAGCATTTTAGTGCAATGTTTTTTGTTGAAGCCCTCGATAACGTCGTGCACCACTCTGCATAACGACAACGTGGTATTGTGCCCTCCTCTGAAGCCAAATTGTATGTTGGGTAATAAGTTGTGTTTGTTAATAAATTTATTTAAGATGCTATCATAATAATATAAATGACAAAATCAATTCATGTTAACAGCATGCAAAAATAAAGTGAAAATATAGTTTAAAGTTAGAGAATTTACTGAATGAAATACTTTTATGATAAGGCAAACAGAAAAATTCTCATAAAATTCCTTTATTAGTGTGACCGGTTTCGTGAACAAGTAAATTACTTCACATCTTCAGACACAGGAATTTTTTATAAATAAAAGATGTGAAGTAATTTACCTGTTCACGAAACCGGTCACACTAATAAAGGAATTTTATGAGAATTTTTCTGTTTGCCTTATCATGAATAATTACTCATATGGGATTAACCTACCTACGTTGAAATACTTTTTTTTTGTTATTTAAAAAAATAGTGTTTATTTTTGGTTTTTTCTTGATACAGTTACCGTTATTTTAATAAAAAAACCAACATAATAATTCCACATGAATTAAAAAAAAAATCAGTGACCAACCCCCAATTATTTTTGTACAATATCTCTTAGAGCATAAAGAATAAGATACAACTATATGGATGTGTTGAAATGAGAATAAAATTCTCTATTGAAAAATGCGCAAATATATAGGATGTTACTAATAAAATTGGAAAGTTAATGTCGTTTACGGCTAAACCTGAACCGGAAATGAATTTTAAGAAATGAATTATTGTTTAGCATATTAAATTACATAAGAGTATCGAAAATAACTGAAATTGGTATAATAATAAGTAAATAAAACAAAAGGAAAAATCTTACACCAAATTTATACTATTTATATATGAAGATTTAATAACACCGCAAAATTAGACAACCCCCCAAATCCAAAGTCGAAACTGTCTAGAAGGGGGTTACACTTAGAAAAACGTGGACATATGACCATTCCCACTGACATTGCCAGTGTCTGTGGCTACAATAGAAAATTTCTAGTCACACTTATAACCTGGCTTCTAGCCAAGTACACCACCAAAGTAGGTTAAATAATCTTTAAATATATTTTTAAATTGGAATTAATTATACTGACTTCGCAAGATGTTTGGTGCCACTGTAGACAAACATGTTTGATTGTGTCTGATTTCGAATAATTTTTTCTGACTCCGAGCTTGCAGTCTCAATTGAGGAGGTAGTGCACTTAAATACTAGAATAAGCTATACGAGTATAATACTAAATTTTGAGGGTAGTTTCAAAATATCCTAATAAAATTGTTTGGCTAATTCGAAATAACTTTTGTTCATTTTCAAAAAATAGTATCGGTAAAACCGTTAACTGAAACTTATAATCGTATTGTATGAGATTGTTACAATTCTTACAAAATTTGGTATGTGTAACAGGAAAGGGTTGAACTTTAATGTGGGTAATGAAAAAATCATTAAAATGGTATTAACTTGTTTATTAAAGAATAGTATACATTAACCCTTTGAGCCACAAATTTCAGTTTTGTGCCAATTTTTATGAAACTTGGTATTTAAGAGTTTTTTGGGTCGCTGCATCCAAAAATGACATCAGAATTTTTATTTTTTATTTGCGGACCCAAAACGGGGCACTCAAAAAAAAAAAATTAAACGATTGTTGTGAATCTTAATATACTTAGGAGTTTTTCGGACTTTGATTACCAATTTTCATATAAATTCATGGAAAAGTCTTTGAATAATTGAATTATTGTAAAAAAACATCAAATTTTGATAATTTGTTTATTTATAGTTAGTTGTTGAATAAAAATTGATGATTGCATACATCTTTCATAATTTAGGGTACTAGGAACTGTAAAGAAGCAAAAAAAAAAACGGCACAAGAGGTCAAAAAAGTTTATAAAATAAATAATTACCGAAGGAAAAAATGGGTCAGCTCTACAATGTTCCCAAGTACAAATAATATATTGTTTGTAAATTTGTGTAGCGTTAAATAATAATGAAAAGCGCAATCCACATTAATATGCTGTTTCCCAAAGATTTGGCTAATAGTAAAATTAACATTAATTGTGAAATAACATTATGAAAAATTTAAACTGCATCATTGTAGAAAATAAAGAATAATAATTTTAATCATCCAGTAAAGCTAAAATTACCTCATCGAGTTGTTATAAATGGATCGGATGTACACAGCAAAGAAATGAAAAAGATCTTCATTGGTCGCTGACTCGGAACATTTTCTAGAACAATGCAGTCTAATGTTTTTATAATATTTGTTTTTAGATTTTACGGCAGCTTCAGATATAGGCAAAATAGCATTGTATATAATTATGTCCACTCCGTGAATCAGAACATTATAAACTGAAGAATGAATGTAGTGCCAATTATATTTGCTTACATAGTTCAGTTCAGTTGAGCTATAGCGCGTGTGACACCAAATTATGTTGGATTAATTTTTTTACCATAAAACGTAGTTTAACGTATGAGATGGAATCTTTTCATCACTTCTTCATCAACTCCTGTTGTTACAAACGTACAAGTAAAGTTGGCAAAAAAATTTTCGTCATTGCTATTGCCGCCAATTTGAAGAGGTCTATTATTAAACAAAAATCGTTACGGAAACGTTCCTGCACATTTTTTGTTATTTTTTCTTTATCTCTTATTCTCTTCGGTGATTGTAGATCATTTTTGGAATAATAGATTATATGAAGAAATATGAAGAATTAACTTCATAAACCTGATCCAAGCGTGTAAAGTTGATAGCCCAAATCTGAATATTTTCTCTCTTTCTGGTTTTTGCTTTACACGTGCAAGATTGTTCATTTCTCTCGGCATGGCTAGCATTATACGTAGCACTCGATAGTGTATTTGTTAAAAGACTTGAACCACTTTACTATCTATCATATAAGGTGTGATTTACAGAAAATCTTTTTTCAATTATCATTACGGAAGAACTATTTGTGATTCAATTGCCCGATTATTTCATTCAATATAAAATAATGTTTTTGATTGGTTCTAATACGTGTATTAATAAACGAAAATTGTAGTGTTTTCATTTCTCTATTTCGGCTGCTGATTGGATATAAGCCTGTGTTTTCGTTTTTGTATTTTTGCTTTGTTATTGGTAGTTAGTCATAAGCCAATAAAGACTAAAAGATAATTTAGTTTTGATGTATTGAAGACTTTTTTAAAAACTTTCGTTAGGACAAAACTATCTTTAAATGCACTTGGCATGTAATAAATTTGGCATAAATTAGTAGTTTATGAGCTAGCCACTATAAAACTTAAATCTAAACGGTATTTAAATTTGTTACTTGGGTTATCTCCACATTGTCCAGATAACATTTATTTCTAGCTTCCAACCAACAGCTTATACATGGGAAACCAATTAAGACCTATACTTATAACACAATTTTTGAGATACTCATATTGTTGTTTTGTTAAATTCAAATCAAGCAAGATTTCTAGAGCCTCTTCGTTGGAATAAGTCATTACAGATGAGTTTCCTTCCAGCTAATCTCTGTGAACTATATCCAAGGTTTTCGGTGATATAAAACGAAACTCTTCAACAACACCAGCTTGCTTAAGCAACTGTTACTTCTACGTTACCAAGAGATAACATTATTTTCGTATCGATAAAAGCTTACGCTATATGATAAACCACATGAGCACCCAATAATGATCAGATCTGATTTGTCGAGGTTTATCAATTAGTAATCCTAATTCTTTCCAAAACTGCTCCTGTACATAAACTTTTTTAGATTGCTTTTGCTTTTTCATGTCCTCTGAGGTTACTGACCATTTTTTAAATGATAAATTGTATGAAACATGAAGTACTAACTCCATAAATCGAATCCATGCATGTAAAGATGAGAGTCCAAATCTATAATGCTCTTCATTCTTAGGTCTCTGTTTAACACGTTCCAAATCGTTCATCTCTGTTGGCTTTGCAAGACATATATGGCATGTGGCACTTGATGGAGTATTTGTTACTACTTGTGTAACCTTACCATCTATAATAAAGAACAGCTCTGTTTAATAGACATCTGCTGTTCATTCTTCACTACAAAAGAAGGCAAAAGAGTGCTTATTTGAGTTTCCACTTCATTGACAACAGATCTTGTTTCCTCTCTTTTGAGGATTCTATTAAAATGGGACTACAGTATCGAACAGAGGACGGGGTTGGATTTTTCCAAACGACGTATTTTGTGACTTCATCTACAATTTGTAGTGGAACCAACAAGTTAGTATCGGATATTACGTCACTTTCACCAGACAGTATTTGCTTGTACTTACTTTGTCCCGAAGATCCATCACAGACCCATTTACTGTATAATATTAATTGTGAAAAGTTGGCCACATTCACAGAATCAATTTTGATTATTCTCTTACATATGTGATCTAGAAGAGACTGCAAACTTACTTTAGCACCAATTTCAGTTACTTGCATGTGCTCTGGATAACATTCTCGCTTTGCTTTTGTAAGTTTGGTATATGATGGGAGTACAGTACAGTCTTTGTCTTGTAAACAGGTTCTAAGGTATGGATATTGGTTTTTCGTTAAATCTAAATCAATGAAAAGAGCCAAGGCCTCTTGATTTGTGAAAGGCTCAACAGAAGTATTACGTCTTAATAATGTGTGGATAAAAGCCTTCCTTTCTTGTGATGGAGAACGTAGTTCATGTAAAATTTCTGATTCCCATGTCTCACCTATGAACGTAATCCCTGGAGAGTATATGAATGATAAATCTGATCAAGTCCAGAATCTCGAAATAGTTTTATTGCTTTTCGTTTCTGTGTCTTCTCTGCGGATTCGTTAAATGACTTACATGGTCTCCCTCGTGGGTTTTCAGATAAGGACGTCGATGGTTCTTCGTCTTCTTGGAATGGTACAAAAAATTCGCCATCTAATCATTTCTCGTTGCTGCGTAAGAACATCCCTTTTTCTTCCGGCTTTATTCCAGCGTATCTTAAATTCGGGTAATAAGTGTTTTTGAATTTTGATGATAACATATTGCAACTGCTCTTCAGAAAGATCGAAATGTTCCTTAACATACCGTTCTGCTGTTGATATATGTTTTTCCGTGCTCTATAATAGCGTCACATATGTTACGTTTAGTAATTTTGAAATTGTTCATTGTTTACTGTCGTAGGTACAGCTGACAGTGGCAAATTATTGATTACTATTAATTAATGCTACTTGTATACATTAATAATAACCTAAAATTTTAACAAACCCAAGTTTATATACTTTCCTAAGGACGATGGTAACCGCAGAATACACATCCCGTGTATAGGTGAAGAAAAAAACATTTCTCTTTGGTTTATTTTTCATGGCCAAAAAATATTTTTTTTCAAATTATATCGTAAACCATTTTTATCGATATACCACTTTGTTTAATAAGTTTAACAACTACAAATATTTATTTGATTTTATCTAACCGCAAGTCACTCGTAAACATATTTTGTCAAACGTGGAATATGGTGGTGCTGCTAAAAAAAATCAGATGGGACCGTCCCGATATACGATTTCTAAAATACAGGCATTCAGTGAAATGCTATGCTCTGATTTGTTGCAATTCTATAATGTATATGTATTCTTTATAACGCCGTATTTTGCAAATTCATAATTACGGAACGAGTATTGCAGATTTTTAAGTGTTCGTCGTGCGCGTTTCTTTGTATATTTTGTTGATTTGCAAGAGAAGCGCAAAAAATCCGCAAGATTTTTTGTTTAAAAATTTTATACAGGATCGTTTTAGTTGCCAGATGGTGAAAAAAGGGCGAACCCTGCTAACAGTTAAAATTTTTCTTGAAGTTGAGAAAGTCATTCCAGTAACATGAGACTTTTATCATTTTTTTATTGTAGTAAGGGATAAGCAATATACAAATATTTTTTTATGTTTTGAATACTAGAAGAACTGCTCTTTGAAACGGTGTATAACACATTGCACTTTATTTAATTTTTAAGCACGAAATTGTTTATTTAAAATAAGCACCAAAACAACACTTAACTAAATCTCTCCACATTCCTACTTTTGAAGTGTACTAACTGAACGCAGTCAACATTTAAATAAATTACCGAACCGAGTTATAAAAGTTTGATGTATTGGTTATAAGAAAATTGAAGTTTGTGTTCCTTATTCGGTTTTTGGTTTTTGGTATTTTTGAGACGGCGCCTCCACCATAGGCCCATAGTGCGACGTGCACAGCGTTAACGTTAATCTTGTAGTCAATAAAGTTGTCCACAATGCCCTGTTTATAAAAAGTAAAAAATCTTTTGTAAAATTTGAATAGTTTTACGCGGAACACCCTGTATGTTCCGAGATCTATCTATTTAAATTATGCATTGTAAAATTTATAAATGAATTTATCGTTATTATGTTATGTTATCTTCATTTTATTACAGGATTATCTATACAGCACATTTCCTGAACATTATCGAATTTAAAAATTACAAAGTTTTACGTTTTAGTTGTATCAGTTTAATCTCAGATTAATCATATATATTAATCTGAGAGTTTAAAGCATAGGTAGATCAAAATAAACAAATCTAACACCACCCATAGTAAAAAAAAATTCTTAGGAAAAATTTTATGTATCTAAAACTGAATAAATTGATGTTTTGAAAAGCTATATATGAACAAAACATAAAATTTTTCAGTGTAACATTGTGTGCCGCGATTGATTTTACAAGAGGAAAACTTTTCTAATTCACAGGGCGGAACTAAGTGTGGACCCGGTCCGCCCAACTAAAAAATCTATGGCCCACCCTGGTGCCCACTTGCTAATCAAGAAAAATATATTTACAGCTTTGCCACCTATAGGCCAAAAATTTTTTTTACCGCCCTTGTAACTGACAGATGAGGGGATGCAACTTTTTTGTTTGATATCCAGGCTTCTGACCTGACTACGAACTACCTAGCGGCCCGCCACTAAATTTGAGCTAGTTCCGCCACTGTCTGTTTCTGATTTTTTTTTGTGGCAATGTTACTATTGCTTAGTTAAAAAACAAGACTGGAATATCAAAATGTTCAAAAGAGAACAATTCTCAGTGTTCATAGAAATTAAGAAAAGATATATAGATTATACTTTCATGGAATTTTTCAAAAACCTAGATTATATATAAATTAAATCTGGGTTATAAAAGCAGGGGGAAATTTTAAAACAAGAATTAAATAATACTTTTTCATACAACCCTTTTTCCGTGGAATTTGAATTTAAATGTTTAAACTTAGTTACCACCTTTCATTTACACAATCGATTCCGAGAGATTATAAATAAATCATAAGAATTTGTGCAATGTGCAATTTAATTAATATGTAGAGTTATTTTGAGTTTCTTTTTTTTATCAAAAATAAGTTTATAATTATTTTGAATGTCTTTTATTCGTAAATGAAAAATAAGGATTATTGTTTCTTAGACATTTTGACATTTCCTAACTTTTCGAGTAACCTGTTGGTCAATATATTCCACATTACTTTTGATTCCTTCGTTCATGTTTTTCAATTCAGAAAAAGTTTCTTGTTTTGTAAAATCAATCAAGGGACACACTATTTGACTTTAGAAAATATTAAAATATTCTTTAGTGAAATAATATGTCTATTCTTTTGTAAAAGGTGGGGCATTGCATTGCTTCCGACTTCGATATGTGGAGTTCTATGATAGCTACAAACTTGATTTAAAAACATAAATAAGCTAGACAAAAAAGACTATAACTGGAAATTATTTTTAAATATACAGGGTGAGCCAAGACGATTCTACAGGGTCAACTAACATTTTTTTAAATGGAATTCCATGTATATCAGAACATTTTTTTGAAACCTCTTTGTGGCCTCCTTCCACTCATGTATTATTATTGACTCTCTCCCAACCACTTGGAAGTAATGATTTTTTTTGTTGAAATTATGCCATTTACACGTGATTAAAAAAATCACTACAGTCATAATTATAGCTAGAAAATGTGATTATTTAGTTTCGTAAAATGGCACCAAATAAAATATACCTATTTTCTTGGTTAAAAAAAAATACGCATTAGTATTGCCTCTAATTTTATATATTAAATCTATATGGTATTTAGAATGAACCAAATTTTCGTTTTTCGTTATTACTAACAGAAAAATTTTAACAGCGGTTTAAAGCTGTGTCCTGGTGACGAGGGTGTGCAAACGTCACCTTAATTCTCTATTATTATTTACAAGAGGAGAGGAAAAAAAAAATATATCTTTAAATCAAAAAGTATTTTTATTGGTAAGCTACATGCCTTTTATAGTTTAATTTTGGATTTTCATCGAACTGGGTATTTTAATTCATAAATTGGGTCAACAACAATAACTTTTCATGAACAGTTGCTTCTCAATTATTTTTTGCAAAAAATCCTCGGACAGGTGAATTTTATTTTTAAAAATACACATTTTCATATTAAATACAATTCCCGACCGTCATTTGTTTTCGAGTAATGACGTAACAAAAATTTTTTTTAAATCGCAATACCTTATTTTTTCTTGATTTTGATAGATCATTTAATTGTCAGAAAACAGCATACAAATTTTGACACCTTACAAAAGAAAATTTGTGAGCAAAAGACAATTAAAAATTAGAAAACCTAAATTATTTATTATTAACAAAGAATAACTCAAAAATAAGTTGCTAATCAAATAAAATTATTGAATTAAGTATTCGAACTACCATCCACAGGTTTCTTGACAATAGGCAAGTCTTTTTACAAATCTCTCCTTCTTACATTTCTAATTCTGTGCATTTCATCTCTAATAAGAATTTTTTAAATCCTATAAATCTTGTAGTCTGTTGGCATAGATTTGACCTTAAATAAACCCATACAAAATAATCAGGGGGTGTGAGATCTGCAGACCTTGGGGGCCATTCTATCAGTCCTCGCCAATACACCCTCTAGGAAAGCAGTTGTCCAGAAAATCGCGAACAGGACGCGCAAAGTGCGGGGGTGCACCATCCTGCTTATGCTAGATTGTATTTTCTGGAAGGCCATCACTCTCCTCGGGAAAATTTCCGTAAGTGTGGGTAAGTTTAATTCTGCAAAACTCCAAATATGTTTCCCCTGTGAGGGTTCCTTCAAAGAGGAAAGGACGTAATATTTTATTATCGACTATTCCTGTCCACACATTTAATTTATACAAATTTTGAGTATGTGCCACAATCATCCAATGAGGATTTTTCTCTGCACCAATACCTGCAATTTTGTTGGTTTACTGAGCCATTTAGACAAAACATGGTTTCATCCGAAAAAGTATTTGACGGTTAAAACGTAGATAGATAGCATGGCACAAATTCATCATAGTTTCACACAACAGCATTCGACGGTTTGGATGATCCTTGTTGAACCACTACACGAATTGAATTTTGTAGGGATGATATTTTTCTTTCTTCAGTATACGTAGTATTAATTCTGTTAGCTGATTAGAAATAACTAGGTATATGATACCCTAACAGCATAGAATATTTTTTTTAATATTTTATAATAATGGTTTTCAATATCGCTGAAATATTTTGAAAGTTATAAAAACATTTTGAAAATATTCATTGAAAATATTTTATATTCATCTTCCTAGGAATGTTTTCAAAATATTTTAAATTACTTATAAAATATAATTAAAATATATGTTTAATTTAACATTTTATGCATAATTAAGAAAATGATTTTAAAATATTTGTGGCATGCCATTTCGTAATTCCTTAGAAAATATAGTTACAATACACAAAGAAATATTTGTGTCAAATTGTAAATTTCCATCCAATTTTTTCTGTGATAGTGATTATTATATTAGATAACATTAACTTAGTTCTTTGTAGTATTTCCCGTTTATTTGAAAAATGCCTTTTAAGACAACGGTAATCGGTTAGTGAATTAGTGAATTATTCAATTACAAAGCAGTTATTTGATCTGTAAAATAATTTTTTTGACCAGCAAATTGCGAAATTTAACAGCAAAAATATGTTTTTAACAAATTCCACAATTCAGTTGCAAAAATTATAATTTGCTCAACAAAGTCGCGATTTGCTGTTCACATGTTGACGATCAGAAAATTATTTTGCATCAAATAAATAATTCTCGATACTTATTCATTGTATAGAAACTTGTATATTAAATTTAATTATAAATTGTTAATAATAAATAATATTACAAGAAAATAAATAAATTAATAAAAATGAAAAAAAAATAGTATGCCGAAAATTGGAAGCGAACCCCGTTCGGTCGTTTGCAAAACAATTCCAATTCCAATTTAAAACATTTATTTAACATTATAATACATTACAAAAAACTAAATTAAGGCACCACACCAGGTGCAATACAATAAATATAATTTACAATATAAACACAGGGTGTTTGTAGCCGGTAACACGAACCTAAGCACTATGCCATGCTCATCTTTAACATAGGCAACTCAATATATTATTTAAGTTGGATGTAATGCTTTCAGGTCGATATCTCGAGAATTAAAACCCATTGTGTAAAATCCATTTACATTCGTTCTTCGTTTACTTAAGTATCAAAGGATAACGCGAATGGTCAGATGAGTTAAGGCGATTTGATTTGTGCTCACACATAACGACAGACACAACATTTCACCCTGTTAACCAATATCCTACTTACCCCAAACCTAAAATCTTCCTCAGATAACTACCCCACCGCCTACCTACCCATTTCACACACACATTCAAAATTCCAAATTATCTTCATAATATTGTAACAATATTTAAAACATTTTACAAAATATTTTTAAAATATTGAAATATTTATAACGAAATATGTTTACAAAATATTCAGGATTTTCTTCAACAAAATGTCAATTTGCTTATCTTCACTAACTTTTGAATGGCCAGGCTTTGGATTGTATTGAACATGTCCAGTATTTCTAAATTCACACTAAATGTTATTAACTGTGGAACGGCTGATAAAAATTAAAATATCTGTCGTTGTGTCACTGTTAAATATGCCATATTAATAATTAAATTTTAAGAGAGTTTTGTAAAACTAATACGCTGAATACTATTTGGTATAAAATTGACTAATTGAATGTTTGATTTATACTTATTTGATATGTAAAGAAATAAGGCAGTTCGAAAAACTAAATCTGATAGTTTTCTTTGCTTAGCATCAGAATTTTTAATTGATATGTAAAAAAGATAGGTGGGTCGAGCATTTAAATTTAACAATTTTTTTTCGGAACCATATAAAAAGTAAACCGTTTTTGGTAAATTTTTTGAGTGGAAAATATACAGGGTGGGGCAATAGTGTGTCCCACTTCAATATCTCGATTTCTATGATAGCTAGAAACTTGATTTAAAAACATAAGTAAACTAGAGAAAAAAAGTCTATAACCGAAAATTGTTTTCGAATATACAGAATGAGCTAAGACGATTCTACAGAGTCAAGTAATATTTTTTTAAATGAAATGCATGCCATATATATCAGAACATTTTTTGAACAATCTTTGTGGCCTGTTTTCACTCCTGTATTATTATTGACTTTCTCCCAACCACTTGGATATTACGATTTTTTTTGTTGAAATTATACCATTTACACGTGTATATTAATAATATCACTACAATCACAACTATCGATTTTAAGAAAAAATATGTACGCAATACACCCGAAAAATATCTTTACTGGGCTCATCGACTTTCAATAATTGCCCAGTAAATAATCATTTTCCGGTCTTGTTACATATTTGCAAAGCAACAAAGATTTTGATTTTTTTTTACTTTCTTATACCTAATATAAGGAAGTATAGTAATCGTGATTTTTTTTGACCTCGAGATTTTGATTTATATATATACGTTTTGAACCCTTCTAAATTCATTCTGACTATTTTCCGAATGATGGTGCATGCGTGCGTGCGTGCGTGTGTGTATCCGCGATAACTCAAAAAATACTAATGGAAGACTTTTGCAGTTAAGATTGTCAACAACATTTTAGGTGACACATTAAATTTGGTGAATGTGGTACCTCCAGAAGAGACATAATGAATGAAAGAAGAAAAAAGTTTATTGCATTTCTGGACGAATCTCGACGAATTATAATGAAAACACATAACTTTATGAAAACAAAATCTGTTCGCATGTCTGTGGTATTGCGATAACAGCCACAGTTTTTGAGATAGGGCTTTCAAATTTGGTACACTTATTCTAAAGGCCAAAGATAATGAATTCGGTGATGAACAAAATTGGCCAGCTGAAAGGGAGTCCACAGGACCCAAACTTTTTTGTATTTGATTTTATAAAAAATATATTCTTGATGAAAGATTATAAATCATGTCTACTATATCAAGCGAATAAAATATATTTTCCAAGTACTTAAATAAAGCTGATATTGTAAACTGAAATATTTTACACATTTGGCCTCATAAAATGAGGTTAGGATAAATTTAACAGTTTAACGTTTAAAAGGTCTAATTTAGTTACAAAAATGTCAATGTCAACAACAAAATATCTGATATGGCCAGCACATAACTTTCTTATATCAGTGTATGTCATCCTAATCTAAAAAAATCAATCTATTTAATTCTTCACTTACCTCAATTAAATTTTAATAGCGTACCTTGAAATGTTTCATTAAAATTTTTAAATAATTAATTATCAGCGTCATTCGATACTGTGAATAATAATTCATGTCATATATTTTAATAATTTTTTTTTATTGACATTGACATTTTTGTAACTAAATTAGACCTTTCAAATGTCAAACTGTTAAATTTATCCTAACCCCATCTATGAGGCCAAATGTGTAAATTATTTCAGTTTACATCAGCTTAATTTTAAGTACTTGGAAAATATATTTCATACGCTTGATTAGTAGACATGATTTATAATCTTTCATCAAGAATATATTTTTTTGTAAAGTCTAATCCAAAAAAGATGGCCAATTTGGCTCATCACCGAATTTTTCATTGTCTTTGGCCTTTAGAACAAGTGTACCAAAGAGAGCTTTATCTCAAAAACTGTGGCTGCTTCGCGATACTACAGATATGCGGATAGCATTGATATACCTACTATGTTTCCTATATTTTTGTCAATGACAAATTAGAAATTTTAGCAATGTAAAAGTGTAGTCTTTCCAAAGTCAATTGAACTATTTGACCTATAAACTAATAAAGTAGTATACAAATTTTTATTTTGTATTTATACAAACATTAAAACTGGTTTGATATTGTTTATTAAAACAAACGTAATGGTTTTAACCTTTTTTGGTTGTCGTCCATGGACATGAATAAATCATGTATTTTTTAATCAGTTTTTTTATGCTGTTTCAACTGACTTTGGAAAGTGCACTTGGTGCAAATATTTTTTTTTTTATATAAGATGTATATTTTTTTTTTTACATAACTACCTAGTCCTCTTGTCAAAGAAATATAAACCTATAAGTTTTGTTAGGGAATCATCTTGATTTTTCTGTAATAAGAACTTTTTTGCCTAAAATGTTTCATTTGAATGGTCCATAAATTTGGCTTAATTCTTAATTTCAAATTAATTTTGTTTCAATATTGTAGATTCAATATTATAAAAATAGCAAGATTATTCTAAATTATAGACGAAGTTACTATCAAACATATAAATATATGGGAGGAAAGTATTATTTGTAGTCTGGAGAAGAATATATTAATCGCAGTAAAATGTCATGAATAGTGGCCCACTTCCTGCAGGATAATTCTGTAGGGGTAGTTCCTCAAAGTTGGACAGTTGAAGGGAAAGAGTGTTTTTGGCCTCCATTTGGGAACAAGGCCAAAATTTTTGAGACAATCCGAATGAGGCAGTCACCAGACTGTAGCTGGAAAATTTTTCAATATAAAGCTTTAGCTGAATATGGTACGTATAAATGAATTATTTTTCAACCTTTATTTTAATTTTTATGTATACTTTCATTATTTGTTGCATTTATATTTGAGGCCCCTAACAGCCAAGAGATACAAGTTTATTTCTCTTAGTTTTCCGATAATCAGCTTTAAAGTTTCATGTTCAAAATTGAGGAAAAGATTTATTGTTTTAAGTATTGGTTTCTTTCTTTAAGTGCGTTTGCAACTTTAATAATGAAATTACGATTATTTATTTACAATTAAGCATTTTAATCAAAATTTTTGTGCTAAAAACTGGCTTCCAAAATATAATTTTAAGGTCCACTTGTATCCTTAATGATTGTGCCGAATATTCTTAGCTTTAATTAATATCCCTTAACCAGCAAAATAATAGTTATTTATGATACAAGTGTTAAAAATGACTTTTTATTTTGTGAGTGGAGAAGTTTGCGAAACGAGCGTAAGCGAGTGGAGCAACTCCACGAACAAAATAAAGTCATTTTTAACACGTGTATCATACAATGTTTTTTCTACAAACACCATTAAAAGAACAATAAAGTTTCTTTAAAAAGATTTCAAATCCTTTTAATGGTTCTAATAGTTTGTAGGATTTATGAAATAAATAAATCAAGTTTGCCCATTGTTTGACACATGCTTGTCAAATGTGAAAAACTATTGCAATATGATGAGTTCCAATATTAATTATAGTCCAGAAGGAAGCGAATCGATTCCTCAAGAAATTGAAGAAGCAGCTACAAGGGCAACTTTAGATTTGTTGCCCACAAAATCCAAACAACAATATGAATTAGCGTACAAACGCTTTGTGGAATGGTGCGATCGGAACAATGTTGCAGGCAAGTACAGTGAAAATGTAATGTTGGCCTATTTCGAGCAAAATTGTAAAATTTGGAAGTCTTCGTCGCTTTGGGCACATTTTTCAATGATAAAGGCTATGTTAAATGTCAAGAACAATCAAGATATAAGTAAGTTTTATAAACTCATCGCATTTTTGAAGCGCAAAGGAGAAGGATATCGTCCAAAAAAATCAAAAATTTTTACATGCCAAAATATCGATAAGTTTATTGCAGAGGCGCCAGATGACAAGTATTTGATGTTTAAAGTAGCTGCTGTAATGGGTATACTAGGCGCGTGTCGCCGTGAAGAACTTTGTCAAATGAGTTTAAACAATATTGAGGATTTAGGAAATACACTAGTGGTAAACATTCCAGATAGCAAGACTAGAGTTTCAAGAACCTTATTACTGAGACTTATATTGACTTATATCATAAGTACTTAGCATTACGTCCAGCTCATATCAACCACCAACGTCTTGTTATTAAATACACTAGTAACAAATGTACGATTCAACCTGTTGGAATAAATATTTTTGGAAAGATGCCTACAGATATAGCAAGATTTTTGAAATTACCAAATAGTGAACTTTAAACCGGACATTGTTTCCGTCAGACATCCGCCAGTTTGTTAGCACACTGGTGCAAATTTATGTACAATAAAAAGACATGGAGGATGGAAAAGTTCGAGTATTGCAGAAGGATACTTGGAAGATTCGTTAGAAAACAAAAAGAGGATTGATTGTCACATTCTTCCAAATAATTGCCCTTCTTCTAACAATTCAGAAATAGAGCATATTAATAGTATTTCCTCCACTGCTTCAAGTTCAACTTCAACAATTTCTTCTTGTGAAGTAGCTTCCGCACAAGGGATAAATATTATTAATTGCTCCAATTGTACAATTAATATAAATATTTCTAAATAATTTGTAATTTTTTTGTTAATAAATATATAAATGTCATTATTATGACAAACGACTTGTCATTTTACTTTTTGCACTAGTGTTAAAAGTAAATCATGTGATCATTTTTAACGCGAGTTTATATAATATTATATTTTTAATTCAAGTATGCCGTGTTAAAAATTTAATTTTTAATAGTGTTTGTAGAAAAATATACTTTTTGCAGCTATCTATTTCTATATTTACTTCGAAATATTAAAAATTTGTACTTGTATCACCTTAGCTTATAAGGGCCTCATTTATATTTATACTGGGTATTAATGACCAACCATCTTAAAATTTTATTCAATTAATTCACAAGTAGAATATAAAGAATCTAAAAAAATAAATGAATGAATATGTAGTTTATATGATCATAACAATTGTTAAATATAAAAGTATAATATAGATTACATCTATATAAGATTTTTAATTCTACTTATATTAAAACTCATTTAAAAAGTTCTAGATAACTTTGCGAAAGCTCAAGCAAAATGTACTAGGTAAAGCCAAGGAAGTGGATGATTTGTCTTCAACTAGTGAAGAAATCGAGAAACAATATGGAAAGGGACGCCGTATTAGTTACCTTCCAAAAAACTTGAACGAATATACTGATAATGAATAAAGTGATGATCATCAGTATCCTGCCGTACCCCCTATACTAATGACAAAAAAAAGATAGGTAGGTGCATAAATAAAGCTCTAGAGAATAGAGAATATATTTATATTTTTTTTAGGTTGCAAGGTAGTCAGCCGGTACCTACATTAAAAAGTCAGAATACATGTAAATTATTGTTTGATTCGACGATCTCAATGCAATACCTCGTAAATGCAAACTGATATTTTTCAGGAAACACATTTTGTTTTTAAATAAATTACGAAAAAAATGTAAAATTATGTTGGAGACATATTTGTAAATGATCAAGATCAATATGTGTATCAAAATAATAAAAGTCATAATTTTACATTTTTCTTTAATTTATTTTAAAAAAAAATGCGTTTCCACAAAGATATCAATTTTTCACTAACAAGGTATTGCATTGACATTGTCAATATGGTATGCTATTTTTTAAAAATTGTAAAACTCGTTGATATGTTTTTATCAATTTTGTTTAGTTACCAAAGGCCAAAATTCTTATGTTCCATCAAGAAATGTTTCTGGTTCTACCTCAGATTATGACAATGTTTCCACTCTAAACGAATCTGGTAAAATACGAGGTATTGCATTGATATTGTCAATATTGTATAGTATTTTTTAAAAATTGTACTTATTAACATGTTTCTATGCTTTAGTTACCAAAATTCTTATATTTCGTCAAGAAATGGTTCTGGTTCTACCCCAGATTATGACAATGTTTCTACTCTAAACGAATCTGGTAAAATATTTTTGATCTGTTTTGGTCTGTTATTATTATAATACATTATTAAATTACTTTACTTACTTCTATATAATCATGTTACATTTTAGGCAGTCTTACTTTTACTTCGTTTTTTAAGAAGTTTGAAGGTAGGTAAGTCAAAAAGATAGAAAAATTTAATATATATTACTTCAGTGGTATGTTGCAGAGTTTCAAAGGCAAGTTCTACGTGAATTATTTATTATAAAAACAAGACTCAAAGAGGTTACGGAGTCTGTAGATATTTTAACGCGAAATGGCTGGATAGCTCTAGGAATAAAGCAGTATGTGAAGAAGAGATCGAAGAAATAAATTTATTGTTTAAAAAGTTTCCTATTAAAACGGAAGAAGAATTACAAGATATGGAGGAAATTTTAACAGAGAAACAAAAGTTTAACTTAGTGGTAAGACAGTAAATTTAATCTAAACAATGACATGTTGAAAAAATGTTAATTATAAGAAACTTTGCCTACTTGGTGAATTTTAGAAACATCTGCATTAATATCAGTAAAATTGGAAAATGCTTGTTAATTCTGTATTAACTATACATATTACATTTAATTGTTCTAATTATATCTGTATTTCTGCATACGGAAATAGTATAATTTTATTTTTTTATATTTACATGTTGATGTTTTTAAAATAAAAACTTTTTCCAGGCTAAAGAGTTATCTCTTGTGGAAGGAGATAATGTAAAGGACATTGCTAATAGAATTCTTAATCAGATATTGACATATTCAATAGGGATTCGATATAGCTGGAAAGGATTTAAAGGCAAAATTTTTTTAAAATTTAAATTTGAAGTTGGCCACTAATTTTGAGCAAGTTTTTTTTTGTTTTTAGTTATTAATTTAAAAATGTGATATTTTTAGGAGCTGTGCGATTAAATGCAAATACGAAAAATGCCACAGAGGTTGAAATGATAAAAATTTTGAAAGCTTTGCTTGTTCGTTGTAAAGTAAGGGAAACAAGGTGTGATGTAGGGTAAATTCAGTTCATTCGTAACAGCATTTTTCACGACGTGAATGCAACTAAAGTCTTTAATTCATTATTAACCACAAAACTGAAACAAATAAATAAAATCGAAACTTTTACTTCACTGCAAGATTTTTTTATTATTTTGTTGTTTCTCTGCAAGATTAATAAAGAATCTTTCTCTGTTTCAGAATCGATGAAAATTAAAGATAAAAACTGCTGGATAAAGACTGTTAATTCAAGAAGAATAACATATTTTATTTTTTGTATTTATAGAATATTTTTATTAAATTTAAACAGAAACAGATATTAGGATATAGGAAACAGATAATTTTTTTATTGAAAATAAACTCCTTTTTTACAGAATGTTTTATTATTGAAATTAAGCATTTTTCACAAAACAAATTGCATTTATTTGCTTCTCGTGAATAGACCATTATAAATTTCAGGATTAATTTCCAATTAATTCATAGGTGAACAGTTTGTGTAATAATAAATAAGTTATTTTCTTTTTACTTTTAGGCTTATGATATAACAGAAGTTAAACTTCTAGTTTATTTATCGATGCGTTTGCATTTATTTTCAAACCCGGATGTTATGATTTAAGCAATGTCACATTTCTATACAGGGTGTCCCAACCAAAAGTAGGCACCCTGAAAATTTTTGAAAAATTGGTGAAACGTCGACCTTGTTTCCAAGGGGGACATATTTTCATGTAATACTTGTATACCTATCATCATCCCTCTACCCTACACGGCCACCCCCTAAAAAAATTCAAATGGCAAAGGGGGTCGAGTGATACATCTTTTGAAAGGTTTTTCAATTCTCTAAAACATTTCTGAACACATCTGGAGTCAATAAACGGCATTCTCGAACAATTCTTTCACGTAACTCTTCCAGAGATGCGGGTTTTGTTGCAAATACCTTCGATTTCAAATGTCCCCACGGAAAGAAATCCAAGAAAGTTAAATCGGGTGACCTAGCGGGCCACTCCACAGGACCTCTTCTTCCAATCCGTCGCTCAGGAAACCGATTATCCAAAAATTGACGGAAAGCTATAGCAAAATGTAGGGGTGCCCCATCCTGTTGAAAAAACAGTTCGCCCTCTAAAAGATTATCGTCTTCTTCGAGGATTTGGGTAATCATTGGGTCGATGTTATTTTCTAACAGATCGAGGTACCTTTCGCCATTTAAATTGTCAGGAATAAAAAACGGCCCGACAATGTGATCCCTTAAGATGCCAGCCCAAACATTTAACTTCTGAGGCCTTTGGGTATGAGTTTCCATGAACACATGTGGATTGGTTTCACTCCAATAACTACAATTGTGCCTGTTTACCTCCCCATTTATCTGAAATGTCCATTCATCAGAAATACACGTATTGGCATTTTGTTCACTAAAAATTTCACAGAATTCAAGTCGACGATCGGGATCATCTTCGTTTAATTCGTGTACCAATTTAAATTTATATTGATGAAATTTGTGGGCCTTTACAATTCGATGAACACTGCTTCATGATACACCGGAAGCCTCAGCTATTTTCCTGATCGATTGAATATTATCCATCTGCCCTAAAAAATGTAGTTTTTTTTATAAATTCCAATACCCAGTGCCGTGTATTTTAGATTTTTTTAAACGATTTCGATTGTGTGTAATCATCAAAAATAAAATTATTTTCCTTAAGAACGAATCGATAAAAGTTAAAAAAAAATACACAGTTATGTAGGGAATTGAAAGACCTTTCAAAAGATGTATTACTCGACCCCCCTTGCCATTTGAATATTTTGAGGGGGTGGCCGTGTAGGGTAGAGGGATGATGATAGGTATACAAGTATTACATTAAAATATGTCCCCCTTGGAAACAAGGTCGACGTGTTTCACCAATTGTTCAAAAAAATTTTGTCTCCAAAGTTATTCAGGGTACCTACTTTTGGTTGGGACACAGGTTGGAGCACAGGATCCAAACTGAACTTGTAAGGACACTGAACAATAAATATTGAGGTTTGGTAGAAACGTAAGTGCAGCTGAAATTTTCTAAAATATCGCCCAGTAAGTTTTTTAGACGATTTGCAAAACTTCTTATAATCTGGAAATTTTTCTTTATACTTAATTACGATCTTTTGAAATTTACACAATGAAAAATAAATTGTAATCAAACTTTAACAAACTCGTCATGGAAATTTAACATTTCCTGATGAATTTTGAAAACTATTAGTAAACTTTTCACTTTACAAAATATTTTACAAATTCTCTAAAAAATCGAATCACGTTTTCTTGCAAGTGATATTTGCAATGTTGTTACTACATAGCTCTCAGTTAAGTTTTGGTAGTCATATCTTGCTTGTGTTTAGATTATGCTCTACTATTAAGATATGGCCGAAACCTGTGGTGCTGATGAAAATTGGAATAGCCATATCTTCATATTGGAACATGGTTCTTATACGAAATTGTAAATGAGTACACAAAACAGATGTTTGAGAGGAAAAATATCCAATCGAAATTTGCGAAAAGGAAAATCTAAAATGGCTAACCTTGGGACCTATTTTTAAAAAAGTTATGGCACTGAAATTTTATATCAGGAATTTCCTTTTCCCCAATTTCAAAATGTCATCTCTTTGAAAAATCAAAATTTATAATATATGTGAAATTCAGAACATCTTAATAAATTGTTGTTATGAATATGGAAAAAAATATTTGGCAGTTTGCAAAAGGTCTTACAATACCTAGGAGAGGTAAGTCATCTTGGATTTTTTGCACATTTTTTTGTTAAATGTCTGTACTGGGTCTTGATTCTTATGGTTTACAATTTCGTATGGGTCTCATGTTCCAATGTGAAGATATAGTTATTCTAATTTACATCACCCGCCAATGGCCGAAACCCAAAATTTTACCGGTCGTCACCAGGTAGATATTTCTACAAGATAACGAAATATATTACAAACATATTGCTAAAACATTGCATTATATTTGTAATATATTTATATAACTTTTCTTTTTTTTTGTTTAAGATATTTACTAAATATCATGGGCATATTATATATACATATTATGAAATATTTAAATATTCGATAATGTTATACATATAAAGATTAAGAATATATTCTCTGAATATTTTAGAAAGGTTTTGTGAATATGGACAAGTGGGACATCGATATATTTATGAAATATTTTACAAATATAATATCCCTAAATTCGAATCTTACAGAAACATTACAATATTTCTAAGAAATATTTATTTAATGTTGTATGTATCTTTCTGTGTTGTCTGGGACATCTTCGAATTTTGTGTAGCTTTTCTTAATAGCTGCAGCCTCATCTGGATTGAATTGTAGTATCACAGATTTTATTTGTTGTAAATATTCAGCATAATAAAAAGCTGCCTTCAACCGTATTCCCCAACATGTAAGAGTCAGCTGTGGTGGTTCGGGAATATCGGGACACGTGCTATGAAATGCGCAAAGACGTTCAGGAGATTTAAGAAACACTTTCTTTGTAATACTTGCTATTAATGCATATACCTCTGGAAAACCTCGTCGATTAGTTTCTGCCACAAGACAGAAGCATGCACTTTACACGTAACATGTACTAACCTACAACCGTGTTCTTAAAGAGAACGGCTAACCAACCGTATTGTCGTGGCACCATCGGTCACAAACATCAACACTTTTTGACAGGTAAAATTTTTCCAACGTATCCAGCAACACCAGCGTAATTGTTTAGCCGGTACACTCAGTTAGTCTTTTGCTAGCTAGTAATAGTGGAAATGTTCGTTTAAGAGCGTCCAGTACACGTACTATAACATTTAAAATATATTTTTTTACAATCTGCCGTCTTGTCAACACATAATCACAGCCGTGTATTTTTTAGTACACATTTGATCTTATTTACAGTGTCTTCGCTTACAGTTGGTACATAGTTACGCGACATTGTGCGACTTGGTAACATCACCTTGGGATTGTATTTATTACAGAACTCCTGAAATGGTTATATCGAGTGTGTGCAGCGGAACATCATAGGCAATCAGCAATAAGAATAAATCGAACATAAACTGTGTTGTCGAAGGCATGCCATTTTTTTAAATTTTATGTTGGACAGAACTTACGTGACGTTTACAATCACGTTTGTTCCAGCACATCAGGTCTGTCTCGCACACCTTACAAATTATTATAATACCATTGTAGAATAAATCTGGGAATTCACTGATAAATTTATTCACTTTGTCAGCGTATGACCGTTTTTTACCCTTGGGCAGGTCTGACATACTTTATTATTAAATTAATATCAAGAATAAAATACAAGAAATAAAATTATCAACAATACAACGAAGAGCAATAAATTACGTTGTACACACCATAAAGCATGACAATAGACTAAAATCAAATGTTAGTCTTTGCTAAAATAGTAAACAAGTCTCGCTTACGTATTAGAGTATTTCTCTACCTGGCACCGCCACTGACTTGCGAACCGATTTGCCAACTCTACATATAACACGTGCATTGAAAATTACAGATAATTTTTTGAAAATCTGCACTCATGCAAGTTAGCTGCGAAATGCACTAGTGCACTTCGTGCTTTTCGCATTAACTTGCATTTACGCAGAATTCCCAAATTATCGATAATTTTCAATGAACTTATTATATTACTACTGAAAATTAAATTATTAGTTTAATAACACATTATTATTTGAGTACCTATACGAATATATTAGATGGCTTAAACGCTTACCTACATAACATACAAAGACTAAACTATTAGGATTGTAAACAAAGGGTCTCAGTTAGGTTTTGAATCCTGGTTGGTCCATTAGATGTTTACCTGCTTTGATATTTTTCAGTCTGTATACTTTACTATTGTGCTGTCCAGAGGTCAAATAGGTAATATTTGTAGATAGAATGTAGGTTGACTGTTTAGAAAATATCACAAAGAAATAAAATAAATAAACAAATTAGGGATATTTACTAATTCTTTCATATTTAGTTTGTATGCTAATATGATTGCGATAAAAAAAAAAAAAAAATTTTTCAAAATAAATAAAGAGAAATTAAGTAGGTATAATATTTTTTTTACTGCTGAGTGCCGACGCAAAAAATGCATAAAGAAGCGCATGAAAATAAAATGGTCCATAATGTTTCAACATATTTTAGTAAAGAAATTAAAGAATAGGTATTTAAATGTAAGTCAAGTAAGAGTAACGAGAACAAATGATTCACAAAAAATAGTACATACAGATTTTTTTTTAATGGTCCCTCGGTTGGTTTATATTTTTCAGATATAGGATGCCAGACAGCAAAAAGATCTCTTTAAACATATTTCATAAACATATACTTCGTGAAATATATCAATATTTTAAAAATATTTTGTAAAATGTTTCAAATATTATCACAATATTATGAAAATATTTTGGCGGACCACTTTTTTGCCATTAACGAAATATTAAATAAACATTTGCGGAAATGCTGTTGAAATAATTTGAAAATGTGTTGTAAGTAATGCAATATATACACAGAACTGATTCTGCAATATATACATAATAGTATATTACAAGTGTATAAGTAAGCCTTTAAAACACGCTCAACGATCTTACCCGGCCCCACTCCACCTGATTTAACAATTGCCTCGTGCGTCGCCACCATACGCGTACGTGTATCGCATGCGGCAGACCGGGGTTCACGTCCAACTCTCGGCTTACTACTTTTAATTTTTTAATTTTTATTAATTTATTTATTTTCTTGTAATATTATTTATTATTAACAATTTATAATTATATTTAATATACAAATTTTTATACATTGAATAAGTATGGGGAATTAATTATTTGATATGAAAAATATTTTCTGATCGACAAAATGTGAAAATCAAATCGTGACTGCTGAATTTCGAAATTTGCTATAAAATTTTTTTTTCTGTTGGTAAATTTCGCAATTGGTTGGTCAAAGAAAATATTTTACATTTCAAATATAATTGCTGTAATCGAATACCTAATTCACTATAATTCACTAACCTATTATCGCTATTATCTATTCTTAAAATAAAAGGGAAAAACTACAAAAAAACTAAATTAATGTGGTATATTGAAATATATTTGATATAATAATTACAATCACAGAATAAATTGGATGAAAATTGACAATATGACATTTGACACAAATATATTTGTGCATTATAACTATATTTTCTAAGGAATGACGAACTAGCATGCCAGTAGTGGAAGAAATATTTTATTAATTATGCATATAAGGTTAAATTAAATATATATTCTAATATTTAAATGATATTTTATAATTAAAATATTTTGAAAACATTGCTACGAAGGTGAATATAAAATGTTTTCATTTAATATTTTCAAAATATTTAATATTTTCGAAATATTTCAGCAATACTGAAAATCACTATAAACTATTTAAAAAATGTTCTATATTGTTATAGGAAGAGGAACAGGTAGGAGTAGGGGAATAGGGCCATATTATTCCTTTTGGTAGGAGATACCTACCTAACGAAAGAAAGACGGAGTCTACTTAAATGCTCTTTTTAAATCAGTCACTATATTTCTGCTATTGCACATTTTTGTGCTTGATTTTCACCCATGATTTCTTTCAAAGTACCTACCTAGTTGTCATCTGTGAAAATTAGACAGTATAATGATATTACGGACTTTCGTTTCATTTTTAAAGTTGGTTACAAACACTCATTTGCCAGAGCGACTTTTAGGGTTACCAGACAGACGTACGGTTTTTACAAAATTGTCTTATTTCCTCTATTTTGAAAATTTTATTTTTTGTTCGGTAGTGATAGCGTATCATAGAGAAATATATATTTATCTATGTAGTGTATACATAATTTCATTTTTTATTTTTAGCGAAACATCTTCTTTTAGGCAGCGCACACTAATTCGTTGTCTTTTGTGGAAGTGATATTAAATTCAGTTAAAAAATTAGATTAAACGTATACAACGCAAGTACAAAACAAGAGAACAAACCTAGAGTAATAATTTTATAGACTTCATAAAAAGTGCCATCTTTTAGGGCTATGTTGTACTTAATATCCGCAGTGGAAAAACAGGAAATTTTTAAAAAATAGTAAAATAGTTTGATATTGTCAAATGTATTGACAAAGAAATACATGTGTTTTCTGATATTAATTATATAATTCATTATACTAAAACTTGTCTAAATAAAACACTGAATGTATACAGTACTTCGTCTAAATAATACACTCTGAATCCTTAAAAAATTATATTTAGGCATTTTTTCAAATACATGGTCATACTGCGCCATCTATGAGGTAGTAGACAAAGTAATACATTTTCTAAGAATTTCAAAGCAACTTAAAAGCCGGCATTTTTCGATGCCATTCTGCCACAGTTTTGATTGGTATCCATTACGCGCATGGGGAATTAGTGAAGTGTGGTGTGGAGAGGTAGTTGACTCACGTGTGACAATTTTTAATTTAATAACAAATATCAGAAGAAGTGAGTGACTCTTCAGTGTAAAATAAACGAAAACGAATTCCTCAACCTCTCAGTATCGTGCACAGTGAAAATTACTTTATGTTCTTCCGTCTGCTGTTAATAACTTGAAAAAATATGTACACTTTCGCCTTATAACCTAAAAGGCATGTCGGTTCTATTAAAAGGACATTTATTACGTAAATATTGTGTAAATCGGTTGAAATCACAGTGTCTTCAGTGTTCTCCAGCGAGATCTACAGTGTGCTAGTATTCTAGGTGAAAATAATTTAAGAAAAT
Organism: Rhamnusium bicolor; assembly: GCA_029963845.1. Lineage (NCBI taxonomy): Eukaryota > Metazoa > Arthropoda > Insecta > Coleoptera > Cerambycidae > Rhamnusium > Rhamnusium bicolor. Next base: position 528,681 of record JANEYF010005400.1, on the reverse strand, counting down.
TGGGATCAACCTTGTTTTGTAAAGTGTTATTGACCGCGCGATATGGATATAGATTTATTTAGAGATGGGGAGCATTTCTCCACTTTCAGTACCCGCAATTTTTTGGTAAGTCGTAGTTTTTTCTAATACTGTGGATAACTTGTGGAGTCAGCTAACCCTTAACTGAATTTTGTATAGGACCATTATGCAGACGATTCGACTAGCCTGGATGGTGTACATGACTTCTCTACAAATAATCAGTATGATTGGGACATGGAAAATGAAAGAGAGTAAGTAACATTTAATGTGAACTTGTGCAGTTTTATATTGTTTTATTTTCAATTAGGATAAATGGAGATATAGCCTTGATTCCAGTATCGAGTAGCATTTGTGAGACTATGAATAACATTAGTGAATCTCCACCATGTAACGATGACTTCCAAAAAATTATGAATGATTGGCAGCAGTTTATCAGTATGGATGTAAGTAGATGCAATTTGTACAAATTTATAATAAGAAATCACTATTAGACTTTATTAAAAATTTGTTGGAACACTGGCAAGAGGTGGTATTGTGATACCTGTCATAAGATTTTTGTTTGTGTGTATTTCTTTTAAAACATTCTAATAGCACTCAAATATAGAAAAAAATTATGTAGAAGGTAGATCCGAATTTATCTGCTATATTTCTACAATAATAAACAAAAAATGAAGCTACGGTCAAATGTCAAAGTTGGTATATTACTGTACAACTGAAGATTATGATATACCGGAAAATAACTACATTAGGCGCTCCATTTGATTTTGCGTTCAGTGATGTTACCAGAGTTTGACTTAATTTTTTTTCAGTTTAAATAAAAAAGAAAAAAATAAAGGACACGTCTTTTATTTTTATCTCTAGTTTTTGATTTTCAAATGAATAAAAATGGGAAAATACCCCATTCTTGGAAGCAATTAAGTAAAGATACTTAAAAAAAGTCAGCTTTATCGTACAATAACCTCTACCTCTATAAGGTGTTTAAACATTAAACTCTCTCGTGAATATAAAGGTTAATTTCAAAACAGTCTAACATGTTTATTTGATAGAGATTCTAATAATATATTATATTTACCTACTTCTATTTGAGCCTCATTTGTAATCAATTGTCAAGTTAAATATTCTTTGGAGATAAAGTATAAGATAGTTATTATTGCATGTGTTATCAGGGAATGAACACAAATTGGTTGTAGATCAAAATTTATGAATGTGGTAATAGCAATTTCTAAGATACGAATGCATATAATACATCAAACATTATTTTAAATATAGGTTTTTATGATCAAAATATGTGCGCTTAGGAAATTTAAAAAAACCAGGATGTCTCACTAGATTGAAAGTAAACAGATTTGATTTTGCATTATATGTAATCGATATCTATTATAAGTGATGCTATTTTAAACTTTTTATCGTTACAAAATTAAATTATAAAGTTTCACAGTAGTTTATAGTTGCCGCTGGTTAAACAAACAATGATATAATGTGCTCTATCCTTTGGCCAAGTTGGTGCTGTCATATTTTCTGTTTATCATGTGGAATATTAAGTATTATGCAAAATATTTGTGATTTTTATCTAATTTCATGAACTTGTACATTTATTTTATGTTATACATAGTTTTTCAGGACTATATTAACTCGTATACAGTATAAAATGTATATACTTATGTATTTTGCAACTTAATCTATTGGGAACTAAATTTAATTCTCATGGCGAGAGTACTAATAACTTTTTAGGGTGTGTTATTGATTTCTAAAAGTTGTATTTAAAAAAATGCTACATGATTATATATTGTAAAACGTTGAAGTTTAGTAATGAAATAAACACACTATTAGGGATGCACTAACAGGTAAATTTGGCCCTTATTGCACTCAAAAAAAAAATTCGAAAAAAAGTTAGTGAGCTTAAGTTTTTAAATACTATCAGATAAGCTGTAATTTAGGAGCCTACTACCAAAGTTCATACGAGCCCAAACAACTACCTCAATATTGGAACGCCCATAAATTTTGTGCAAACGGTGTTGAGCTTAACTGAGGAAGGTTGTAAACTTATAACAAAACTTTTATTGACAGATATACATATTAGTAACTATTTTCAACAGTAATACCTTTATTATCCAATTTATTAATTCATGCAAAAAAAATGCCAAACTACCCGAAAATATATGGCAACTAAATATCGGACACCACTTAATGTAACTCAGTTAGTAACTTATTACATCGCCATTGGCTTTAATTACCGCCTGAATTCTTGCAGCATAATCTTAACCAATGCTTGACAATTTTCGGGTGTAAACGAATTCCAAATTTTTGGATACGCTTCTTGACCTGTCCAAACATTTAGTTGTCAGCATATTTTGCTATATTTTTAGTGTTTCTTTTTGTTTTGAAGTAGAAAATCAGAAAACAAAGATGCCACTGTTGAATATAGATGTTTATTATGCATATCAGCGGGTATACATTTTGCTATAAATTTCTTAAAATGATCAGTTCATTTATTGGACTGTTTGCACAAAATTTATTTTTGTGAATATTTAGTTGTTTGGCTCGTATATTTGAGGGAATTCCCCATTTATCTCTAGTTTTCAAAGGATGTTTTAAAAATTTTCAGATGTGTCTTTTTCATGTTGAAAAGTCCACATCACATTTGGATCACTTTTGTGTGCTTTAATAAGAAAAATAAAGTAAACGCTGCCACATATCTCAAATACATATAAGAAAATGTTCAGTTTTCTTCCGTTCATATACCTAAGTTTATCTTTGTGAATAACATATATAGGGTGATTCTGAAAAATGTAGAATAATTTTTACAACAGAGTCTAGGTCAAAATAAGATCATTTGACCTAATTGCCTATATGCAGAGTTGCATCAATATGGAGTTATGCTCACAGTTATGGCCTCGTAAAGAGGGGTGGACCGAATTTTTTATTAATAATCAAAAATGCTTTGCAGTAAAATGTTCATACATAGCATTTATTGAATTTGGAGGATATTAATACAAAATGATAGTCTTTGCATGAATCTGGAGAAAATTAAAACAAAATGATAGTCTTGACATTTTTGATGCATTAAGGTGGCGTTTCTATCTTGTGGCATAAATTTGCAAATCGGTTAAATTTTAATTTAAATCGAAAACAGTTACTTTGTGGATTAAGTTCAAAATGTAATCTTCGTAATATGACATTATACAAAACAGTAATCAAAAATATGTTGGACAGACGAGACGATCAGTTCAAATTAGATTCAAAGAGCATATGGCTCATCTCAAATATGGTAGAACAGATAAGTCTAGTGTGGCCCAACATGCGTTTGAGAACAACCATAAAATAGATATTAGCAATTTAAGATTAATTAGGAATGTAACAAATACTAGACAGCTGGATGCATTTGAAAGCTTGGAAATCATAAAGTATAAAAATAGTATGAATAGTGACAGAGGGCCTATCCCAAATAGCCTGCTTTATTGGTTAGTGAGTCACAGTTCACCGAACATTCACAGTCAGGGTTCGGTGAACCGTAACAATAGTTTAGGTATAAATAGGGTAGATTGTTAGCATAACTTTAGTTTTGGTGTTTCGTGGAAAACTACGTCAGTGTTATCTTCACATCAAAGGACAAAACACTAAGTTTGTTTTTTGAACTTGTAAAGAAAAAAAAAGAACATTAGTTTTGTCTATAATCGCACCTCTTAAAAATGCATATCACCGTCTGAATTGTAGCTCCACCTCTTTCAGGTGGTTCGATCTCCGTAGAGGTGCACCTTTGTATATTAATTCGTTAATTATGCTTAATTTATTTTCGTCAGTAGATTCTTCAGTAAAACTATGTTGTTTGGCATCCCTCATCCATCAACTATATATAATTCCTAGTTTAATTCTATAATATAGAGGTATACAAAAAAATGTATATACATACGTATATGGTTTTTTGATATTTAAATAAATACTATTTATTGTTCATACCAATCTGTTCTCATACCTAGGTACCTAATTTAAAATTTAAAAGTGGCAAATATTCAAATTATGTGCAATAAATAATCACGTATATACAATGTAACCTTGTGTGTACCAGATTTTCCTAAAGAAATGTAATTTCTAGAATAATTTTTTTGTCGGTAATTTTTTAAACTCAATTTTAAAGTAGATGTTAATTATATTTACGATATAATTTGAAATATAGATAAGTAAAATATCAGTAAGTTTTATAGTACATTGTTTCATCTAGTGATGTATGTTGGGAATATTCCTCTGGAAAAGTGCGTGAGGTTAGCACCCCAATTTTGTAAATTTGGAATAATTTGATTTGCGATCGTTTGAGAAGATGAACGATAGTGATTTTTTCGTTTGCGACGTAATAGTTTTTGAAAATCACCTAGTCGAAAATATGAGCGAAAAACGTTTGCGATTACACTCTTTCCGTTTGCGACGTCGTGATTCATATTTTGGATTAGGCGATTTTCAAGAACTATTGCGTCGCAAACAAAAAAGTCTCTATCGTTCATCGAGGATGAACGATGATCACAAACCAAATTTGGAAGGAAATTTACGTAGGAATATTTAGGCAAAATACTTGTTGGAGATTTTCCTTTTCTCACCATTTTCCAGTTACAACATTACATGTTTGCTCAGGCAAGCAACAGACACTAGTAATATTCTCTGAGAAATCAATACACTATACGGTTAGTAATACAGGCAGAACAATCTGCTGTATGCAAGCATTGCAAGAGAGTTTAATGTTGTAAACGAAATAAAAATGTGTAAAAACTATCTATATCTATATCTAATCGAAAAACTAAAATTCGGTTCCAGACAAATTCAACTCAAACCAATTTGATTCTTCTCATTATTTATCTAACATAATGTTGACGACAAGGTTGGCGAAAACAAATAATAGATGATTATAATTTAAATAATAATATTGTCCACTCTCAAATTACTTGGTAGTTAAGTAATAAAATATAAATGGTACGGTGTGTGTCCCAAATTGCTTGTAATGAAGGAGTTTTGACTATTTCTGAAACAGCTGAAGCGAAATGGATGGCACATTCTTAGCCTCGTTTTTTTGAGAGAATTCCAATGGCGAAGGCCCCATTTCAGTATTTATTCCCATTCTAGCGCTCTCAAAATTATTTTTTTTACACATTATTTTCAACTGGTGCTGCCTCCTTAATAGTGGAGGTTTTCTGAAGCAGCAAAAACTTTAGGTTTGGAATAAATTTTAATGTAGAATTGGATTTTAGAGAGAAACATAGTTCCAGCCTCCTTGATTTTTCTCTACAAGAGATATTTGTATTTTTCTTTCGATGGAAAATAGTTGGCCACAACTTAAAGAAAATGCTTATATATTTTATGATTTTCTATGATATGACATATGTTATGGGTTTCCATTGTTTTGACAATTATATAAGCGATTTTTATAAAAAACCCAGGTAGTGTGGAAAAACAAATGATAATTTGGGAAGAGATATCGAAAATTAATATCTTAACTAATAAAGATAAAAGATAACAAACATCGATGTTTTATTAAATTTTAACAAATGTAAAAAATTTTTATATAAATTATTGCCTCAGCCATTTTATATTAGGCATTACCCACACATGCCTAATTGTCAGGTCTATTATAATTAAAATGTGTGCTTAATTAAATCGCTTTAATAAAGACGTATTTTATCCTTAGATTTCCTTGTAATCTAGTCAAGATAAAGTATTTATAAAAAAGCATTCATCTTAGAATGTTTTTTTCACGGAAGCTCAGCTGTCTATGCCTGACCGACAATACCTACTCTCGAGTTTAATGGTCTGGAAGCTTTATCTGAAGATAAATGTGTCCGAAAGTGCAAGTGTATATGCAGTTTTAAAAATTTTGTTTTTTGTCCGCTTTAAATCAAACTGGTCTCAAAAGATAGAGGTCACCAAGGTCTATTTAAGGCCACAAAATCACTTTCCATCTTTAAATGCAAGGCCATCTATGATGCTAAATTATATGAAAGAAATCAAAAAATCATAGGAGGCATTTTTTAACCAAAACATTTTATTAATAAAACTTGTCGAAATCATTCAAAAACCCTGAATCCGAAGTTTAGTTAAATTCTAATAAAAATTAGGTTTTGATGAAAAAAATTCCAGTCCCAAATTTCTCGTTTTGATAAGCATGCTCTAACTCTTTGTTTCTACTAAAAGAAAATTTTCTAAATGTCAGATTAGTTGTCAAGTAAATCTGTTGGCAATCTGTCAGATTTTTTGTATTCTAACATATTTTATTTCAATTAAAATGCTTACAACTGCGGAAAAGTGTAAATTTTTCTGTAGCAGCGAAGGAAGCTGCTACAGAATTTAATAATCGGCATCCAGATCGACCCCCCAATAGACCATGTACAAGTTTGGCGAGTTAATAATTTATTCAATAGAACTGGCAAAGTGTGCAACAAACAAGAACAACGTGTGAGGGATCATGCTAGAGATGTAGAAATTCTTCAGTTTGTGAGAGAAAATCCAAGGTGTAGCCTAAGGACAATGTCCACAATTTTAAATGTACCCAAGGATACAATTTGGCGATGCTTCCGTCAAAGTAAATTACATCCCTTCAAGCCTGTTTCTTACACACGTTAGAAGAAGGAGACGAAGAAAGGCGGCTGGAATATTCTGTCAGGGAGAATTTTTGAACAGCCCTAATTTTTTAAAAAATATTTTATTCTCAGATCAAGCGATATTTACAGTTAATGGCACAGTTAACTCTCAAAATACTCGAAATTGGTCCGTTGAAAACCCTCATTGGGTTGTAAACTATCGACGCCAGTGTTCAGAAAAGGTGAATGTGTGGTGCGGTATTTTGAATGAACAAATAATTGGGACATATTTTTCTAATTTTTTGCAAACTGAATTTTCAATCGAAATTGAAACCTTCCCCCTTATTGCATACAACAATCTGATATTTCAACTTGATGGAACCCCAATCCACTTTCCCTGGACGTGGATTGGAAGAAATAGCCGTTTTATAAATTGGCCTCCGAGGTCACCTGATCTCACGCCCTTGGACTTTTTTTATGGGGGTTTCTAAAGAATGAAGTATACAAAACGCAGCCACTAAATAGACTACAAATGAAAAACCGGATTAGGCAAACATGCGCTGAAATTACGCATGCAACCCTCCGAAAAGTTATGAACAACAACAGAAAGCGAATTGAGGCATGCATTAGGGCTGATGGAGGTTTGATAGAACATAATATTTAATTTCTTTGGTTGTATTTATTATTCATTTGTGTAAAATGATTTTTTTCATCAAAACCTCATTTTTTTTAGAATTTCACTAAACTTCGGCTTCAGGGTTTTTGAATGATTTCCAACAAGTTTTGTTAATAAAAGTTTTTGATTAAAAAATGCCTATGATTTTTTGATTTCTCTCATATAATTTAGCATCATAGATGGCCTTGCATTTAAAGATGGAAAGTGATTTTGTGGTCTTAAACTTTGGTGACCTCTATCTTTTGAGACCAGTTTGATTTAAATCGGGCAAAAAACAAAAGAATTATTACGCTGTTACACTCTTAAGTGAGACACACTGTATATATATTTTTTTGTTATAAAATATACTAATTGTTATGAATAACAATCGGTATATTTTATAGCAGGTGATTTTAACATGGATACTTTAAGTAACATTGGAGCTTCTATATTTTAAATAATTTTAATGCTATTTTGACAATTAAAGAACATATTAGGGTAACGAGTAGCACAAAATCTTGTGTACACAATAATTACAAATTTTAATGGTGATTTGAAGAGTAATAACCATCTCACAGTACCTTTACATCGTAGTGTAATGTTTTCAGGAAGTTTCTCTTATCATTCGTCCTATATTCAAAATAATTTACTGCTGAATTTCAAAATGTCTCGGTCCCTACATTGAAATCCAAGCTAAAGCAGCTATTTGTGATAATACACTAAATAATATTGACCTTGCAAGATTTTAAGTAAATTTAATATTTTAAAAAGTGTCTATTTCCTATTTTGTTGTATTTAAAGACTGTTTTTATTGTATTTTACTGTACTTATGACTATGTTATTTGGGGTTGGGTTAAAATCATTTAAAAATGCATCTAGTCCTTTTGTGTATTATTATGTTTTTATATATTTGTCTGATCTTAATGCACAATAAATATTTTATTATTATTATTGTTATTATTATTAAAAAGCTGAAACCAGATATTTTAATAGAGGAAATATGCCAAATTTCTATACTAAACTTAGCAAAGAGACCTGGTCTGAAGTGTACCAAAGTAATGATATCAATATCATTTCTTATGTTTTTTATCAAATTTCTTACATTTCTATGATATTTACTTCCCAAAGATAAAAATCGTGGGAAAAAATCAAATAAATTTTTTTCTTAAAGATCCTGTAAACTCTGATTTATTAACAAATAGTTCTGTATCAAATGATATCTAGGATTGATGATGTATATAGAGTCACCTACAATGAATCAAAAATGCAATATAATAATTTAATAGCATACATTAAAAAAAGATATTATGGAAATAGAATTTGTTTAGCTGAGAATAAATCTCAGACAGTGTGGCAGGCTATTGATAACATAACAAAGTCATCTAATTCAAAAAATGTTTTACAGACAGAAAATCCAGAAATACTTCAAATGACCTCACCACTTTTTCGTTAATATTGCACAAAACTTATTATCCCAATGGCTTTTACACAATACTGATTTCAATAATAGTCTTCTGCTAGTAAAGATAGTTCATTATTTTTTAATCCAGTTACAGATGGCTAAATTGTATCAATCATTAAGAACATGGAAAACGAGAAAAGTACTGGTATCGATGAGATTCCAATTAATGTTTTAAAGACTTGTGCACATTATATTTCAGAACTTCTATATCATTTAATAAATTTGTCACTTGAAACAGGTATTTTCCTGATGATTTAAAAATTGCAATAGTCAAACCGTTACTCAAAAAAAATAGACCTTAACTCCTTAGAAAATTATTAACCCATAAGCCTGCTAACTTCCTTCTCGAAAATATTTGATACGTTGTAGACACAAGATTAATTTCTTTCTTTACTAAAAAGAAAATCTAGACATTGCCTTGGTCGAATTTATTAATATGGAGTTGCAAGAGTAGAGGATGGAAATATCTTGCAGCATTTTTTAGGATCTTTCTAAGGCATTTGACTGCAAGTTACATAAATATGGTATCAGAGGAAATGTTCACAATTGGTTTCGTTCTTATTAAACAGGACAAAAACAGTTAGTCAAACTTGAACATAGAGAACGAAGAGCAGTCAAATATCCTAGAATTGTCTGCGGGAGTGCCGCAGGGGAATATTCTCGGTCCACCACTACTATTCATAATTTTTTTAAATGATATTTCAAATATATTTTCAGATAAAAATTAACAACTTATTATAAACTATACTGATGATATAAATTTGGTATTTAAAGAACTCAGAACTCCTCAGTATATAATTTTAGATGGTCAAAAAATAAGTTATTTTGCATCTGTGACATTTTTAGGAGTTCACATTAATGACAATCCGACTTGAAGAGCACATATTGATTATTTATCATGTAGTAAAAACATTGTACTATGCTAATATTTATTCTCTAATTAAATTTGATATTGTGGAAGTTCCTCGGAACTTAATAAAAATTTGTATATGTCAGAAGAGAGTTATCAGGCTTATACTTAATACAAACAGTATGGAGACATACAGTGACAAATTCAAGACTAATACATTGTTGATAGTTACAGCCATTTACATTTATGAGGGTGTACAGTTTTTAACTAAGAAATCGTAAGTTTGACACTTATTTGAGAACACACACTTATTGTACCAGGTTTCAAGGATACTTTACCTATATATATAAAAAAAATATTCTATGAAAAAGGGACATACTATTGTTGCTTAATGTTCTATAACCACCTGCCATTTTATATTAAAAACATTAACTCTGATAAAACATTCCTATTTGCCGAATGAATTCTTTAATTTTTAATATAAATTTATTCAGTGACGATGTTGATATGGGATCGATATGTTACAACTTTGCATTGATTTTTATATATTTTATTTTTTTGAGGGCTGAAGGACCTCAGTCAATTGCCCATTGAAATGTATTGCAATAAAACTAATTTATTATGGTTATTATTTTTTTGACTACGTACTGTAAATATATTATCTTTTTTTAACTCATATTAGGGCAATTTTTGACATATTTCTCAGACCAAATATGGTGCCTCTCTTTGTATTGCATTACTCTGTAGAAATAAAAGATTTGCTTAAGTAGTTACTTACTCGTTTGCATATTTTTAGATTGGTTCTGAGGATTTTTCAATAGACGATCCCATTATTATACCAGAAGAAAATAATGATGAAACAGTCGAACAGAAGAGCTCACCTTTACATGAAATATTAAATTTACCTAGTAGTAGTACATTTGATATAACCACTTACTTAAATGAGGAAGAGCCCAAACCTGTTCAGAATGTACCGGTACGAAAACCAAAAGCAGGCATGAAAAAAATAGACTTGAAAGCTCAGAGATATATTGTCGAAGAAGATGAAGATGATGTAGATGTTGAAACGATATCTGAATGTGGAAACTCTCCTGTTCTAGAAGCTGTTGATCTCAATAGCCTCCTTGAACAATTTGAAGCGACAGAAATGCCAGAAGTACCATCTAACTTCATAGAAAACAGTCCAGATTTAAAAGCCACATATGAAAAAGTCATTATTAAAGAAGAACCTATCGATACATTCACAGAAAACAGTTTTACAGATAAAAATAATGTTAAATGTAAACCAGAAGTTGTAAAGGTGAAAAAGGAGCCTATGGAGAAAGATGTCCTTAAAATTAAAAAAAGAATCTGCAATTGAAGTAAAGAACATTAAACGGGAACCTAAAAATGATGTACAGACCATAAAAAAAAGAAATGAAACCAGAAACACAAAAGGAGGTCTGTAAGGTAAAAGAGGAATGTAAACCCATTAAAATTGAACTGAAAGAACCCAAAGTTGAACATGGTAAGTTCAATCATTTTTTATTACATTAAAATATAGATCGGGTTTTGAGGTCATTTTGTTTGCAAAATTAGAGTTACACACACTTGTTCAGAATATGTTTTATTGACCTCTCAGCTATAAGGAATGCATGATTCTTCAAACAATTCATGTTCAATTACTGTTTAACAATTATTAGAATTTTAGCTTTTCCTACTCAATAAATGCGCTTAATTTCGATAAAATTTGCTAATTTAAACTTTCAGAGACTATATATTTTCAATCATAGTATTGTGTTTTCAATAATGCGAGAAAAAATCAAGAGCAACAATTTGTTGTGATGTAATTTCGCCTCGCGCGCGGCACCTATTAACCGGTAAAAAATCGTTTTTGCATAGTATTATATTGCCAGTAAAGCAGTCTGTTCTCATAATTGAAAAAGTTGTTTGATCAGTATCAAAGAAGGAATATGTATCTATATTTAATATAGTAGTTGACTGAATGCATTTTAATGATTGAGCTAATATAAGTAGGTATCTATGACAAAAAAATTTCAACGTAAAAGTCTTATTTTGTTATATGTCTGCTCTATGCAATGCAAGTGAGAGTAAATAATTAGTGGCAATGGCAGTAATGTGAAAGTAATGAGGCAAAATACATAAAATCGACAAATTACCTGCCTCTAAGACCTTGACCTTATTTCTAGTATACTTTAATATTTTCTAACAATTTCTGTTATATGCCTTCCATAATCTGTTTTGTATTTGTATTTTAACAAATTGTGAATTGTGAATTTTGAATTTGATTAATTTGTTTCCATTATATGACAAGGGTTTAATATTTTGGAAATATATTATTTTGCCCTGTATTCTGGCCTATATCTTCTAAAATTGCCACATTCTCAATCTTTCCAAAAATAACAAACAACAAAATTATGTACATTTACAGGTATAGACATTTAGGAAGTTCCCACTAGATATTTATAACTAATTTTACCTACTTGTGCTTAATCCTTCACAAACCATTACTAACATTTTAAAATCCTGTTGTAATAAAACTATTTAAAATACATTAATCTAAATTGACTCCTATTTAATTAATATATTAAGTCAAATCATTTCTGCATATGAGTATGCAAAAAAGAAATACACTATTATTTCAGAGAACTTGATATGATTAGTAAGTAGAGTGTAGTATGAAAAATACAGTTTGATTTTGTTTGGGTTGTAAAAATATTACCACCTAGTTGATGGTTTATGATCCCTTGCAATGGTATATTTACTTAGGTTTTATTTTATGTAGGTATATTGTCTAATGCAACACCCCATCTTGCCAGATTTGAATTTTAAGTAGGTCTTTCTAGGAATACTTTAAGTAGGTAGTTGGGTATTCATAAATAGATTTATTTTCTCCTACCAAAAGTTAGATACTAATTATAAGTATACTGAAGGTTTTACTACTTACCTTTTTCTGAAAATTAATAAAAGGAAGAAGCCTTGTTTCTGAATTTTTTGGACATATTGTTATATTCTATTACACAACACACTTTGATAAAATCTGATGATACAATATATTTCATTTATATTTTTAACGCTTAAATGTAAAAGTAGTATATATATTTTTTTCATTTAAAATTAAAGTAACTATCACCCGGGGCTAATATGAGACAAAAATTAAGTCTTTTGAAATAACTTTTTAATTTCTTGCCCTATTTGGTTAAAAAAAATAGACCTGTAATATTTGGCTTCACCTTTCAGAATATATAAAGAAATAATAGTAAAGATTACACACAATATCAAATAAATAAAAAAAATTGTGTCAGAATAACCCTGACAATGGGGCTATTAATGATATAGGAAGGTACTTTTGTGATGTGTTTTAGCATGCTATGGGTATATGTTGAGGAAACGGGGTTAAAATGATACACAGTTGTACTTTATAAATATCAGGGCAAACTCTGGTTGATGTAGTGCAAATCGTTTTTGAGTTATAACGATTTTAGTTTATTCATAATGCAACACAAGAAAAAAATAGATTTCTTTGTGAGGTAAAACAGAAAATACTCTCACCTAGTCAATAGTTCTGTGACAGAAATTTTGGTCAGTTGGGAATAGTTTGACCTATTTTTATGGGAAATCAAATGGGTAAATTAACAAAAAAAAAAAACGAAATTTTAGTTGAGGCATTTATTAAAATGAAATATTAAATCAAATAAGAAAATCTTATATAAACATAAAAAAATATAAAACACGCCACATAAATTAGACAACTCCCAACCAAAGCCGAAGCTGCACAGTTGAAAAAAAAAAACTAAACCTAAAAATAAACACCATGTAAAATATTAGCCATACTGAACATGGGTATTCCATAACTGCATTGCTTCAAATACTTCTATAACTTTCTCAAACACATATTTTCTCGTTCGCCCAACATTTTATAAGGTCTGGGGAGTGGTAATTTGGTGACAACATCGTTTAGAGATATGGAAGAAACATCATTCTCCTTTTTTCTCTTAATGTTTTTGTCGCTTTCTGATAATAATCCCATCACTTGCATTTTATTGTCGTGAATAGATAGCACTGTGACAACATATTGTTACGTGTTTGCTATCCACACAAACACCTCTACTCGTAGATTCGTTGATTGAAAGTCCAGGTAACACTTACTCACTACTTTATTTACTAATTAACAATTAATAACAATAGATTAATTAATGTCTTAACTATAATCACCACTGAACACTTATAAGTCTTATTTCTTCTTTACTCGTTCACGTTCGACTTAGGATTAAATCTCGGCCCACCGTGCGTCTTATTTATACATCTATTCTCCCGGTCTAGAGCACTCCAGAATATTCCCGGCCGTTCGTGTACAATTCCAGCCTAATCTAACCAGTCTGCACAGTCCAGTGGCGTAACACTGCCCCCTCCTTAAGCCTGAACGTCCCGATCAGGCAATTCATTATTCCCTGCATACTTGGCTAGTCTCTCTATATGCACCACCTTCATCTTAGATTTTGGATTTTGCTGAATTCTATAGACAACGTCGTTTAGTCTGGTGACGACAGTGTAAGGTCCTTCCCAAGGATGGTAAAGCTTCAGGGACTTGCCTTTCTTTCGTTGTGGGTTATATAGCCAAACCAACTCTCCCACCTGGTACCCTCCTGAATTAGCCTTAAGATCATAACGAGCCTTCATACGGTCATTTGTTATTTTAATTCGCTCAAAAGGAGCACTGGCGTTATATTGCTTATTTCTTATTTGTGGCCCCATTCTTGCCGCGCAAACTTCACATTGGCGGCACCAAGCCTCCATATCTTGACGACTGTTTACCCAGTAGAAACGTTCTCTTACTTTAGTCAAGGTTTTGTTGATGCTAAAATGACCGCCAGACGTTCCATTATGCACTTGCTGAAGTATATTTGCTACATGACACCTCGGGATTAACAATTTCAAAGTAACTTTCCTCCCATCTGGACTTTCCCACGCTCTCTTTAGCAGTCCATCCTCAACAAGGGAGTCCCATTGTGCCCATAAAGCCTTCAGCCCCACTGATTTTGCCCATAAAGCCTTCAGCACCACTGATTTATTTGAAATGTCCTTCCAATCAGGCCGAGTTCCTCTTTCTTTCCATTGCAGAATAGGACCAGTTTCCTTATCATTTAACTGCGCTTCCCGTAACGACTCTTTTGTCAAATAATCCGGAACATCAATCTTAACGGTCTTCATTATTTGTACCTTTTGTTGTTCTTCCTTACGGTGGCAAGGCTTGCAGTCTTTCTGACACGGTCTTTTGGAAAGGCCATTTGCTATATTCCGCGAAGTACCAGCTCGCCAGTTTTCCTGCGGCTTCTCCATTACTGCGACCCTCTCAGGGATGCGCTGACGACAGTTACTCTGAATATGGCCCACTCTACCACACTTATAACAGCGCATACGTCCTCCACTCTGTCTCCCACTACTTTGCTGTTGGGTTTGTCTCGGATCTTGAATGTTGAGCTCATGACAGTTCCTCTTAATATGGCCCAATTTGCCACACATATAACAACGGATGTCTCCATTCGGCCTCCCACTACTTTGTTGTTGGTCTTGGGTCTGCTGAGAGTTCGATTTTGTCAGTAACTGGGTCATCATCTTGTATAGATCAGATATCAGGTTTTGTGTTGTGTTGTATGGCTTGTCTTCCTCCACACTCACAGCTCGTACTCTCGGATTTGGTTGTGTGGTATCCTCATAGGCAGCCTCAATCTCCAGTGCATGTACTAAAGCCTCACTACTAAGCTTATGCCTGGCCAACTTAAGAATTCGCCTAATTTCTTGATCCCTTACTCCATCAATAAATGTACCAACTGCTAACTGTTGTTGAAATTCCATTGGTGCATCAGGATAATGCTAGATGGGCTAATCTTTCTACCGCAGCCTCGAACTCCTGGAGGCTTTCTCCACCTCGTTGTCTTCGTGATTTGAGCTGAGCCTGATATACTTGGGTGAGATGTTGGTCGCCATATCTTAGTTCTAACGCTGCCTCCAAAATGCTAAAGTTTTGTTGCTGTGCGGCAGGAATTATTTGGAGCAGGTCTAATGCTTGGCCCCTTAGTGCTAATACTAATGCTGTTGCTTTTTCCTCATCGTTCCAGTTATTTGAACGTGCAGCTGCCTCAAATTGTCTCTTATAAGTTGACCATGAACTTTGGCCGTCGAAGGAAGGTGGTTGTAACCTAGCACCAGACGACAGTATTAATTGGCCACCCTTCTCTCTTAATTGTTGTTTGAGTCGGGCTACTTCTTCCTTAACTTCAGTTATTTCTCCTTCAAACTTCCTTCTAACTTCTATGACTTGTCCTTCGACTTCACAGACTTTCCCTGCGACTTCAATGACTTCAGCCTGTATATCTTCCTTCAATTGTTCAGTGACCGAGAGCATGACTTGATGCTGTCCCTCCATAATTTGTCTTAATTCTTCCTGGCGTTCCTTTCGTTGCTCTTCCTTTTCTTCCTGTCGTCTTATTTCCAGGCCTTCGATCATTTTTATCAAGTCTTCTTCTTCTTCCTGGCGTTTTCTCTCTTGTTCTTCTTTTTCTTCCTGTCGTCTTCTCTCTTGGTCTTCTTTTTCTTCCTGTCGTCTTCTCTCTTGGTCTTCTTTTTCTTCCTGTCGCCTTCTCTCTTGTTCTTCCATAATTTTTCTCTGTTCTTCTTTCTCTTCTTGTCGTATTCTTTCTTGATCGTTCATTCGTTCCAACAACGCTGCTAGCAAGTCCTGTGTTTGTTTCTCCGCCATACTTCTTGTTATTGGCATTAATTCACGACACGTAAATCAGTTCAAAATAAAGTTTATTACGCTATAAAATCCGTAAAATGTCGATATCACGTCTATTTTAATAATGGATTGTTCCAGAAAAATCTTGAAACAGCACTAGAAAGTCTTATTTAGAGTCTATACTTCTGTTGTGTTGACAAAATTCACTTATCTCCACTAATTGTGCAATGGAATGTTCGAGAATTTTCACGAAATATCACTAAAAAGTCTTGTTTTGAGTCTATAACACGTTCCCGTTAACGCAGTTTACGTATCTTCTGTGGTTTCCAAATAGAATGTTCTAGAATTTTCCCGAATTTGCACTAGTAGCCCTTTTTCTCAGTCTACAACACGTTATTACTAGCGGCACTCGCGTATTTGCAGCTATTTCTAAATCGAATGTTCTAGAAACTTCTCGAAAATCCACTTTAAAGTCACTATTCAGTCCAGAAATAGTCCTCCAAACACTGTCCAGTAGCTTAATTCTCCGTGTTACCACTAATTTCTGAGAAGAACACTGTAGAACCTTTTCGATTATTCCAGAAATTTCTCTTGCAATCCCACTTCTGACACCAAATTGTTACGTGTTTGCTATCCACACAAACACCTCTACTCGTAGATTCGTTGATTGAAAGTCCAGGTAACACTTACTCACTACTTTATTTACTAATTAACAATTAATAACAATAGATTAATTAATGTCTTAACTATAATCACCACTGAACACTTATAAGTCTTATTTCTTCTTTACTCGTTCACGTTCGACTTAGGATTAAATCTCGGCCCACAGTGCGTCTTATTTATACATCCATTCTCCCGGTCTAGAGCACTCCAGAATATTCCCGGCCGTTCGTGTACAATTCCAGCCTAATCTAACCAGTCTGCACAGTCCAGTGGCGTAACAATATTTATATGTTGTGGAATTTAAAGTTTGCAAGTAGAATATCACATCATTTTGAAAAAATCATCATCATGCCTAATGTTGTTTTCAAGTAAATCTATC
Source organism: Rhamnusium bicolor (assembly GCA_029963845.1). Classification (NCBI taxonomy): domain Eukaryota; kingdom Metazoa; phylum Arthropoda; class Insecta; order Coleoptera; family Cerambycidae; genus Rhamnusium; species Rhamnusium bicolor. Next base: position 511,355 of record JANEYF010005400.1, on the reverse strand, counting down.
ATACAAAAAATGTAAAAACTCTTTTCAATGCAGATTTTTGTGGTTAAAAATTATAGTAATGGTACAAGTACACATGACTGTATCATTATTTAATGTTGAGGGCCTGTTAAGCTTAGAAATTTGTGGGCTTAAACTAAGGGAACTTAATTCCTCCTCAAACTTTACTTAGAGTGTGGTGCAAACGAAACAGAAATGTTAAGGGTTAATTTTTCTTAAATTATCCTTACATGGGACGGTGCAAACAGGTATGAGGTATTTAGTTTTTAAATTTGAGAGCTAGCCTTCTAATTCTTATATAACAGTTTTATAACAGGTTTTCATACAGTTTTATAGTTGACTTAAAGAGTACTGTAAAGCTTTCGTAAGTCAGCTAATAGGATTTAAAACAGTTTTAAAATTTGGACCTCGGAAACCTTTATAAGATGCTCCATTTTTGGATTAAGAAGGTTTTATCCTAGTTTTTAAAATGTTGCGAAGGAAAAATAGTTTTAAGTAAGGCCCTAAAAACAGTTTTATAGCTACGAGGCAGACAAAAAATTTGAGTTGTTAATTAGTCATGTTTGTTATTTATCTTTCATCATATTCATCTCTACCTCAATTAAATACATATATATGTCGAATTATTCATATAATTTTATTTTAGTAGTCACTATTACGTACGTGCTGGCCCCTAATTTTATTTAAGATTTCATGTATTTTTCTGAATCGTGAATCATCAGAGATTCATTACTCTACAACAAAATGACGACAAGCTCATTGTTGCATTTATATTGATAAACTTAACTCATTATCACCTTATAAACCATATATTAACATCTATAATATTGTCTATTTAATTTTAATTATCTTTTTTTATAGAAAAACCACTTGTAAAAAAAGAGGATAAAACACAACGCTCCCTAGAAATTGTTACCCCGGCGATACCACTTCCAATAAAAAATGAAATTGTTCAAACAGTAACATCAAAAATTGAAAATAGCCCACATCTATCAACACCGTCCCAAAAAAATGCTCCAGCAAAAACATTACAGGCCCCTAATACATCTCACGAATCAACTACCTCTTGCATACCAGACTCGACAAAAAACAAACAAATAATAGATTCGTTGCCTCAGGAGTTGATAGCTCGTATTAAAGAATCTGGAAAACGTAAAACTATATCTGTGATACCCCCAATTCCTAATAAGAAACGTGGAGGACCTAGAATGCAGGAAGCCGGGGCCCAACTCACTCGTAACAAGCTGATCAAGTTGGTTAGTTCGGAGACTGTACAGTTAGATCATGATTATTGTACTTTAAATAATAGTCCATACCCAAAATGCCCCAAGAAGGATTCAGGTTTCGAATCGGCTGAAGAGGATGACCGTGCCATCATGAGAAAACAGCCGATGGTTAAGAATGCTGATGGAAAGTTAATGGTTTCTCTGTTAAAGGTATTGTTTTCGTTTAACCTATATCTGATATACCGGCAAATTATTTAACATTGCAGTTGGATAAATTTTTTTTACTGTTTAAAATATGTGATCATCCTCAAGGAAACATCGGAGAATTTGGTATTCCCGATTAAAAAACAGGGTCGGCTTTGGGATCTATATTTTATAAGTCTGAATATCAATATGCATAGTTCTAATTCCAACTGGCTTTCGCAATATCGCAATAAATAAACGAGTATTAGGTAGTTACCTGAAGTTGGGCTTCTGCACTTGATAAACCTGCAAAGTCTCCCCGTGCCGCACAGGTGACAACGAAATCAGACGTGTTTATATTATATTTATATTGTAATTAATATATAATTTTGTTTACTTCAATTCTATAGAAAAATATATGAATATAAAGGTTGCTTCTTGAGGGAATACTAAATCCTCCGATGTATACTCATAAATTTGAATGCATATGATTGGTCTATATGCAGTATCCAAGTGCATACTAAGCATTTTTTTCAGAAAACTCCCAAAAACCTACTACTATAAAACAAAATGAGCATGGTTTCACAAACAATTATTAGCTGCTCTGAATTAACTGTCAATTATGGAATGAAATGAAAATATAATAAAGCAACAATTTTTTTTTGAATTATTATTTTCTAACTTACAAAAAACTTATCACAGATAAGTATAACATAACATATTTTTTTTTAAAACAATTATTTTCCTGGCTATTTCACAAAACGCTGAAACTTGAATTATAAAAAAGCACATGTTCAGTACGATTACTCAATAATATTATTTTTAAATTTAGCGACTGTTCAGTAAAACTAAAAATAAATAAAACAAATGTACTCGCCAGTTGAACAATCACTTCGAAACTTTAAAACATCCATGGACACGTTTTTCTGCATCTTTGCGTCGTCAGTATGGCCTTTTAAAAGAACCGATTTGTTATGTAAATTTCTATATAAAAAATGCATAATTATACTTTAAGGGTTACTTAATAAAATATGCTTACATGGTAAACATCATTACCAGCCAAATATTTTATAAACCATGCACGCTTGCATTTGGCATCACTAGGTAGTAAAATTATTAAACTTAAAAGTTTTTGAAAAGGTTTCTCTCATTTTTTTTATTTTGTATAAAACAATTTTGCGTAGAAAAAAGAATGAACACAAGTTTCCCTATTGAATGTTCTGTATAGGACATTTAGGTTTTGTTAGTGTTTTTCTGTTTATTGGTCATGTTATACAACAGGGCGTTTCCAAAGTGATATCGAAAACTTCAGAAGAATTACAATTTTACAGAAACAAGTTCCTATGGACATAGGACCGGAAATGCCTCCCTTTGTTATGATCCTTTAACGTTAAAGAAAAATAATAGTTTTCTGGCATATTTTTAAAATGTTTTTTTTTTGAGAAGTTTTCGCAAGTTTTCACAAAAAATTATAAAAATAAAGTATGGCGCCCCTTACAATAACAAAACTGTCATAAAACTCTCATGTCCGAATTAAATGGGAGCTATAGCCCCCCCCCCCCAACAGCTACTAATCACTAAAGATTGGAATTTTGGACGAATTGATGTAAATAACAGAAGCAAGCGCATGGCGCTGTATACTTTTTTTTAAATTGTTCTCCCAGGTATCACCATAATGTTTTTTAAGAAGAGAAGTTATTGTATTATAGATTTATCGCCCTTTAGTTTACAGCTGATAGTCTCGGATTTTTTTCCTACACATAATTTTAGGAGAAGGCTGCATTGATGAACTAACATTTATGTCGTCGGCGGCTGTTAATATTTCAACGGCTCTTTCCATTTTAATACTGTCAACAACTAACATAACAAAACAAATGGCGGGAAAATATACCATTAATAATTATGTTGCTTGCTATTGGATCACTAACCATTTGTTTAACAGTGATTGGCTATGTTGTAAAAAGCAAGTTTTGCATCTCGCTTTATTAAGCATAATGTGAGTTTTGAATCGAATCATGGTTTCTGGCACTGATATTGTGTGTTATTAAGCAGCTTTTTCACCGAAATGTTCATCTTTATTGTAAATATTAACCAGACAAACACGATGATGTGAATGACATATTTTAAATTTTTGTCGTTTAATGAGTCGAGCATCTTGTGCATGAAAAATTTTGTAAAAGAAGACCTTCAAGTATAGCGCGCCGCGCGTTAGCGCCTGTTGTTTACGTCATGTCACTCAAAATTCCTATTTACAGTAATCATATAAAATATTACCGATATAAGTCGAGCTGATATGTCATTTTAAAAATATGCCAAAATAACTTTCTTTTTCTTTTCTTTAACTTTGAAGAACCATAGTTGTGCAGGAAAGCATTTCTGGTCCATTGTTCATAAGAACTTTTTTCTTCAAAATCGGAATTATCCTGACATCACTTGGGAAGCACCCTGTATACTGTAAACTAAAAAAAGAATTAGAACCCAAAGGTATTAATTTATTTATTATTAATAAAGACTATTATTGTTATTATATATTAAAATGGAACGATGGAGCAGCTGCAGACATTGATATTTAATAAATGCTTCTCATTTTTCATGTTTATTTGGTTGCAAAAACTGTTTCGATAATAAATTTATTAAAATACAGGTTAATACGATACGTAATACTGAATCGTGCCAAAAGAAAAAACTCAATTTAGAGGAATACAAAAAACGCAGAGAAGGTTTCCTAAAGTCACAAAACAATTCGTTGAATTGTTCACCGATCAACAGCACTTGCAGTTCTCCATTACTTGAGGATGAAAACACGAGACGTATAAAACATCAGGAAAAACTTATGAAAATGGCCATGGAAGTATTAAACACTCCTCCTAAATCGGAAAGAAAATCTACTCCATCACTTGTAATTACTCCTCCTCAACCAATTCAGATACCATCAGATATGGAAAAGAAAACACTCGTAAGCATTGGTGTTAACACTGATTTCAAAATATGTAAAAATATGAACCCCGTTACTCCTGTAGAACAACTTGAGGAAATCAAACCACTTCTTAAGAAAGCTAGTGCTAAGATCAACTGTAACTCACTTATAACCTCACTTATAGAGAATATTCCGAAGGTTATAAATAAAAGTGACCCTAAAAACTTAATAGCAGCTGAACAAGTAAATAAACTTGAACATGGTGAAGATAAAACTATAGTTTATTTGCCTAAAAATAGAACAGCAATTAAGACTACCAGTGTCGAAGTTCAAACTAATATATCTCTCATCCAACAAAGCAAACAAAGTAGATATAGAAGAAGGAGGAATTCTTCTACTTCTTCCAGCAACTCTAGTTCTTCTTGTGATAGCAGAAAAAGCAGAACATCATCGCGTTACAGCAGGTTAGTGATTATAATTTAGTAATTTATTATGATGTGCTGGGAAAGTGGATTTGTCCAAAGCATTTTTAAAGTAGACAAGTTCTGTGTTTATCAGCAGTAAATTTTGTAAATATCATTTATAACATTTTAGACGCGTTGCCACAATGTGCAATTAGTAATAACTTTTAAGGAAATTTATTTCTTTATTGATGATAAAACTAACAAAATTGGTAATGTAAAAACAATTGTTAATTCTATAATTAATACGTTAAAAATATTTCTTTTTTATTATCAAAAGAAATTGACATTAATAAAATGAAAATGAAATTACTTTTGTAAGAATGTTTACACTATGGTAAAAATGTGCACATATCTTGAAGGATGCAAATAACGAGCAATGTGGCTGCAATCACCTGAATAAGAGCTGATGCGATGTAATGCAAAGATAAAAATGGCACCGTAATATCACTAGAGAGTATATATCGTCCCCTTTTCACGTATAGTTGTAACTAGCATTAGTTACCTATCTAGTTACCTCTATATATGAGAAAGAGAACGATATGTATATTGTGAACTTTTTTAATTCCCTTTACCAGTGATTGCTTTTATCCTGCAAGATTTGTATTACTCTTTTTTGAGATCATGCAAACAGAAAAACCGGAGACATTTTTATTTTAAGTAGTTCATTACAAATATTAGTGAGTCAGTGAATATTTTTTTGGCTATTGTAGATATGTTTAATTGCCCTTGTTATTTGAGCATATTTTTTTCTGCCTTAATATGGTAGCTTATATTCAAGCAAATGAGGCCACGCTTCGAGGTTTTTTATTGTTTGCAGATCTTTACTTTGTATTTCTACATGCTCAAACATATTTGAAACTTCTAAATCTAAAAGCTTGATGAAAAATTAGAGAATATACTTTTACAATTTTTTTGACTTATTTTATTTTTACTTTTGAGGCTGTCTAACTTTTCAGACATGTTCGGACATGTCCGGAAATGTGTCTAAAATCAACTCCACAAAATTCACATTACTAGTAATTTGTAATAAGCATCTACTATCATGCTTGGTTTATCTGTTATAGAAGACACAGAAAATCCGAGTCTTCACCTGGTAGTTCAAGAAGTTCCAGAAATTCTCGCAGTTCCCGCTCTGAGTCCTTCTCCTCTAATTCGTCTAGGTAAGCATTGACAATTTCAGTGTACTTCACAACAAGTGTGTTGTTTTATTTCATAGAAAATTAATTTTGAAATAGTGAGTTCTTATTACATTGTAATTTGAAATAGTATACAAGTTTTTCAGAGAATTCAGTTTTAATGTTTTTTGTAAGGAATGTTTTTTTTGCTTACATGATTTTAGTTGTTTTTTAAAATTGTGTTCCAATGATCGTTAGTGGTGTTTTTTTCATAATAAAACCATCACCTCCAAAACATTGGTAAATTAATAGATATTTTATTTGTATAGTTTAAAAATTGTTTTTTTTTTCTATTAGAAATTTATCTGACACAATTTTTTTTTTTGTAATTAAAATTAGGACAATACCCACAGGATTCCCACTGAACGTGTAAACAGTAAAAGACATGGAAAAATCATCGAGTTGAAATCATAACCCGGAAGTAATGGTTTTGGGGAAAACGGACAAATAAAAATTCATGAGTTGATTTTTAGTAATTTTTATAAATTATCAAAATTTCATACTTATTTAATTTTCCCCTTTTAAAAGACGTAATTATGCAAAATTATTGCCTAGTTGCGAAATCTTTTAATTTCTGGTCATGGAAATTCATAGGTATAAATTCTGAAGGTTTGGTGTTTTATCATAATTTTTCCATGAACACGTTAAATAATTAGGGTCGCATTCATATTTGTATTATAAATACAATATATAGGCATATTATCGACATCACGAAAGATTGCCACTATGTCATCATTTTAATTCATATGAATCAAATCAGCGCTATGTTAGTCAAATTCATGCTTGTTGAAAGTACATCCAGATATAAACAAACTTTTAACTTGTTGACAGGTGAAAAAGTAAAAACATAACCTACAACTAAATAAAGGTATATTCCGTTAAAATAATATTGTAACCACTAACCAGGTTACTGGTTTGACATTCCGTAATTACAAAGTGCACTGAAAACTGTTTTTTCTATAGAATACGGTTTCTGACATTGTGATAAAATAAAATATAATCGATACCACAAAAAAATGCCATTATGTCACCAAATTATTTCTAATCTACACCATACGCTGTTCAAAAGATCTCTGTTTATACAATAATAAAATGAGAGAGAGTGCAAGGAAGTCTATTATTAATGTGACTGTTAATATCTTCGACTAATGTTGTTGATGCATTATATGAAAAAGAGAGGCTCTGATTTCGTTCATCTCAGTAACAAGCGATAATAATATTGATCAACTTGATTGAACATTTTTGACTAGCACCGATGTCACATGTTTCATCATTTCCTTTTTCTACATTTCAGCTGTCAAATTTGGATTTGTTTATCTTTGAGTTTGATTATTACCGTTTTCCTTATTTTATTGATTTTTGCAATTTTGCATACGAAAAATGTTCCTTTCAGAACTAACGATATTTAATTTTCAAAACAAAAGATATGTTTCAATGTTATTGATAAAAGTTTTAAAAATACATACAAAATCCTTTTTCTAGAACACCATCAGACAGTTTTTTTATTTTTAATGATGTTAATTAATATTAATGTAATTATTAATATCTACAAGTAATCTACATTTTGCCAAATTATATAAAAACCTAATATTAGTTCAAATTTAAAGACTGGCAAAATCGTAAAATTATTCTGACTTAACGAACAAATAATTGTAAATTATGTTCATTCTTTTTCACTTTTCAACGAGTAAAGTTTGTTTGCATCTGGACTTCATTTCAACATTCACAATTTGACTAACACAGTGCGGATTTGATTCATATGAATTATAATGATGACATAACGGCAATCTTTCGTGATGTCGATTATAGTAACCAAAGTATCCAGTAATTTAATAGGTTTCCGGTTTTTTTGACGTATTAACGCCTCACATAACCTGTCATTTGATCAGATCTAATTTTAATGGTGATAAAGATAACAAACGTCTTCCTGATCGTCGCCCTCACTGCCTTTTGTAAATATCACAATTCCACAAAAATTTATCCGCCATAATAATTCCTCAACGACTTTTTTTGTCATTACACATTGGAACATACCTTTTGTTTTGAAGATTAACTATCGTTAGTTCTGAAAAGAACTGTTTTATATTTGCAAAAATCAATAAACTAGGGAAAACGCTAACAATCAAACTTAAAGATAAACAAATCCAAATTTGACAGGTGACATGCAGAAACAGGAAATCATGACATGTGACAATGACGTTAGTCAAAAGTGTTTGATTAGTTGATTGATATTATTCTCACTTGTTACTAAGACATACAAAATCGGACACCCTCTTTTTTTTTTTTTTTTTTTTTTTTTTTTTTGTCGAAGAAGTTAGGTTTTCACATAATGCATCAACATTAGTCGAAGATATCAACAGTTACATATAATTGACCCCCTTGCGTTGTCTTTCTCATTTTATTATTTTGTGAACAAAAAACGCTTGAACAGCATACGTTGTAGATTATATATAATAAATTTGTGACATAACGGCAATCCTTCATGATGTTGATATTACATATATAATTAAATATTTTCTTATATAACATGTCATTTCTTTATTTTTCGTTCTTTTCATCATGTTCTATTATTTTTATAGGTCTTCTTCCTGTTCAAGATCTCGCTCAACATCTCCAAGATATTCTCGTAGAGAACGGGAACGCCTACGTGAAGTAGAGGAACGCCGTGTAATTTATGTAGGCCGAATTTCATCCAGTACTTCAAGAGATGATTTGAGAAAAAGATTCCAGAGATTTGGTCCCATCACAAATGTCAGCTTGCATTTCCGCGATCATGGGTATTTGTAAGACTTTTTATATAATTCAATTTTTTCGTAGAATCAAGTTGAATTATTTAAATAAGTTATTTTTAATATGACACATTTGAAATGTGTGGATATTTATATGCGTCTAGCATATTAATTATTGTAATTTATATTATAATAATGATGAGAGGCAATTTTGTAGTGGAAATTAAACGGATCTGTTGTTGGATATGTTCCACTACATGGTTTGATTGGTATACATTTTCATGGATCACAGTTTTCTATGATTCCCGTATTTGCAACACCACCCTCTCTCTCTTTGTTATCGAAACAGGTGGGCTTAAGGTGGCTTTTGCTATAAAAAGGCATCTGAATATTATTTTAAATCCCACCACATACCTGCCAACTGTTAGCAGCACAAATGTTGTTCGACCAGTCATCATCACCATCTAATCAACATTTTAGACAGCACGTTTCACACCAAAACTACATAAAACAATTTCATATTATACAGGCAGGCATGTTTTATTATCCTAAAAAGTATGTATCAAAATGATGTCGTCGCCTGAGAACCAGATTATGCTATGTCCATTTTTACAAATTTTACAGGGGAAGGTTTTTAAAGTTTTGAAGTATGTTGATATTTTACCTTCACATTTTTTTGTACAATATTTTTTTTTTTAATTTTTAGTGACTATTTACTATTAAAATTTAAAATAATACTAGATTCACAGGAAGCATTTAGTTAAAAAATATATATTCAAAAAAATTTGTCATGGACATAGAATAAATTAAACTTGTTTTGTTCAATAAACTCTATAATTATCTCAATTCTATGTCCAAAGGTTAATTTGAAAATAGGATAAAATAATAAAAAGATTATTGAAATAATATTTATTTCTAAACAATGTTACAGTTCAATAATTTTGAAACTTTCAGAAATTTTTAATTATGCATTTCCAAAACTGTAAATCTACTGGGGAAAAATGATTAGACAAACATCTAATGTGCTCCACTTTGTCAGCTGCTAGATCCGCTGGTGAGGCCTGAACTGTCGGAAGTGGAATATTTTCCAAAAATAATATATTGGACACTTTTTGCCGTCTGGTGGTGTGTTTCATAACGGATATCTTAGTTGCCTTTGCTGTACTAAATAATAGTTTATATTCGACGAAATTTGAATTATTTTGATAGGAAATTTGTATTAACTTCTTATATGGAACAGCAGATAGTGCCATACATTTAGATAAGACCGTGAAATCTAAAAAATTGTTTTTCTTCATTTGAACAACTTTAAATGGTTTCCTAGATCTCACCGTTGTTATTGCTTTAAAAATAGATAGAGGACTGTGCATTTCCAATTTATTCATGCTCCTATCCAAGACACTATGCATGGCATCCACCTCCTGGACACAACTATGTCCAGGGACTTGAAATTTCTGAATAATGTTTATGACCTGAGGATGCATTCTTAGAAAATGTAACAACGCTGCTGACGTGCGAGTTTTTATTTTGTGGCACGCATGAGTCTGACCACAAGATAAATTTGGTTACTTCAGGCCTTTCTAATAAAACTCTTTCCAACAGGACATACAATGCGCTTGCAAGATCTATTCCTTTTCTACCACCCAAAAGTTCATGCCATACAACGCAGTAGCCTGCCTTTTTGATCACGTCACAACCAGTTAGATTATAAACGGCATACTTCTTTTTGTAGTACGCTTTTGAGATTTGTGTCTGAGGACAGGTCAAAACACTTTGCATGTCAAAACAAATCAGCGCAGTAGACTCTTCTTTCTTACAAGCATCTATATCATTTTTTTTCTCCGCTCTAGCTTCTTGTTTGACGTCTATGTGCTTTTTCTATTTTTCTTCTAGGATATCATTGAGGTTTCCTTCTTTTTTAGATTCATATTCTGAGCAAATGTCACATAAATCCTTTTTTGGATGATGAAACCCAATATTAAACTCATAATTGAAAATATGATAGTATAACCATTTTTTCTCTGGAATAACATTTTTTTCCTGGCAGTACTCAATGTATAGATCATACATTTTAGCAAGAGACAAGGTCCTTTCCAAGTATTCTTTACTGGTAGTGCTTCTGCAATAATGAGATGAAAGACGAGGAAACAGGTTTATGTGATCTCTAATTATTTGCCTTCTTTCCGTACCAATCTTTTTTTCCTGTCGTGAATCCTCTTTTGTCCTTACAGGGAGTCAGTGTTATTCCTTCACGCTTATGCCTATAAAAGTATGAAATCCTTATTTGACTGATATTCAAGACGCCCAAATAAAATTGCTTGCAAACGCGTATTTTTGTATCATTCTTTTCAAAGAAATATTTAAACGAATATGATTTTGATCTCTGACGCTCACCCCTGTTTCTTTTGCGCACCACTGTACATCTCTCAGTGGTTTTTTCATAAAAGAATCCTTTTTTCTCTATCATTGTTTTTCCAAAATTCTTCATTAATTAACGCTACTTCTTCTTGGGTAAAATTATCAAGACAATGAAAGCGACAATTTAAACAGTTTCTTGTAGGAGTCTTAGCCGCAATAATTTTACCTTGACAGCTTTTATATTCTTGACCAGATTGTCTTAATTTTTTTCTTATATTTTTCTTCCATTCTGTTGGATCTCTTTTCCGTTTCCTTGTTTTTCTTTTGATGCTAAAAAATAGTGGCTATAAATTTTATTGACAGAGTGCAGTGTAATTATTTTGTTTCGGTACACATTTTGGTCTGAATTTCTAAGTTTATTTAAAAAAAATATTAAAATGTTGTAGGGTATTTTCTAATATTTTATTTGGCGCCAATAAATAATAGAATCAGAAAAAAAATTAACTAGATAAACATATTCTATTTCATTTAAAAATTATAGTTTACATTGATATCGAAAAAATCACCATTCGGTTGTTGTTTCTTTTAAAGTAAAAAAAACTTTAGAAACAAATTAACATGCGTGTTTACCAAACAAAATAATAACCGTGTACAATCTAACAAATTAAAATACCTCTTGGAGTCGACGTTTAAATTTACTGGACTATCACGGTTGCTTTTGTTTTCTACATTCTCTTCATTTTCCAAATTGACAAGAATACTTTGCCTTTCTAGATCGGATATATTGTCATCAGATTCGTCAGAATGAGGAACAGCACTATTCAAAATTAAAATAAAAACAAATTCTAACCTATAAAAATTTGGGAAATTAAAACTTACTTATTTTGTCTTTCACTCCCTATTGATGGTTGATATTCTGAACCTGAATCCTCAAAGGGCTCGGAAAACGATAACTCTTCCGATTCACTCATAATAATAATTTATTATTACCAAATATTTACTGTTCAGAGAATATTAAAATAACACAACCCAAAACCAACACGTTTCACACTGGTATTATAATAATATTTGTTCCAGTTTATTCCATGTCCTCACGTGACGAAAATTCTGTGACCCTTATTGGTCGGTTGGACATGGAATAATACAGTTCAAACTTTACCGAGGTTACATGGACATGGAATAAAATCGTCTCTCTGGCTATACAAAACTATTTAGCCTAAGCGTACTTGTAATATATTGGCGAATAGTGCTTTGGACATGGAATAATTTAATACAAAAATAGTAATATAAGAAAAAAGTGGACATAGAATAATTTGGTTCTCAGGCGACGATGTGTGTACATGCATATGAAAAGGGACCACTTGTTGGATATTAAGATAAAGGTACTTATGTGTTTTAAAATGTGTATTTAACAAACAAACATCTCCGAAAGAAATTAGTGCCTAAAATTAATGGAAAATATTAGAATATAGAAATAAGCAATTTTACCCAGGAGTGAGTTGAAAATTTGATTAGGTTTTCACAATGACTTCAGAAATCCTATTTCTGAAGTCATTGGGTTTTCATGTTTACCGAACCACTTTGTTTAGAAATACGAAAAAGTGTTAGCAAATGTCGTAAAAATACTATTTGTAAAAATAAAAACGAAATAGCAACTATAAAAAATATAAAAACCTTGAATTCAAGAAAATACTTTAATTCTTTGTAAAGCAGACAAAGGCAACATGACAACAATTTTAACTGAAAATGAATATAACACAAAAATATTTTCTATTCTAAACTAGGAAATAATAAAATTAAACCATGACCCAACTAATAAATATCAAGCCGACATCATAAAAACTTTAAAGCTTGTACATCAGTCAAACCACCAGAACAAATATATAAATTTAAAATAATGAACCCCTCACCTCCATTGTTCTACGGACTACCCAAAATCCATAAAGAAGATAAACCTCTTAGACCAGTTGTATCCTACATAAATGCCCCATCCTATAAACTTTGCAAGGAATTAAATAATTTATCACCTGCTCTCATAAATTTTGAATCGAGATATTCAATCAAAAATTCCTTTCAGTTCATAGAAAAAGTTAAAAACCTAAGAATTCCTAGGAATGCGAAATTAGTATCTTTTGATGTGAAAAGTCTTTTTACTTCCATTCCACTACAAACTTTATTTAATACAATAGACCAACTTATAAATAATTCAGATATAAGGGCAGAAAAGAAAAAAGAGTTAAATATCATTATTAAAAATTGCACTAACCAAAATTATTTTAAATTCAACGGAGAAATTTATAAGTTGTTAGACGGATTACCGATGGGTTCACCAATCTATCCTTTATTAGCCGAAATTTTCATGTCAGATTTTGAAAATAAATTATTCAACACCAAAAACATTTTAATAGAAAATGTGTTCTTTTGGATACGCTATGTAGATGATGTATTTTGCATTTAAAAAGGTACGGAAAGACAGTTAAAACAATTTCTAAATTTACTTCTTTAATGAAAAAATTCAGTTCACGTTAGAAAAAGAAAATGAAAACGGTTTAAACTTTTTAGACGTCAACATAAAAAATCAATTGTTGTTTAGAATTCGATATGTACCGTAAACCTACCTGTACAGATACAGTAATACACAATAGTTCAAACCAGTATTTCCAAATAAAAATGTCATCGTTTCATAGTTTTGTTCACCGTCTGCTAACCTTTTCTTTAAGTCCAAACAATTTTGAAAAAGACGTCAACACAATAAAACATAAAGCAAGGAATAATGGATACAAAGAAAGTATCATAGATAATTTAATAAAAACAAAACAAAAGAAAAATATGTATAAGGAGTTTTATGCTGGTTCTGTACAAGACGCCAATATCATCCATAAATGTATTAATTATAGACCTGGAATTAGTGATAAAGTCAGCAATAAATTAAGTAAATTAGGTTGCAAAACAATATCTGTAAATAAAAATAACCTAAGAAAAATGTTAATAAACAATAAGGATAAAACAGAAAAACTACAAAAGACAGGAGTGTATGAACTAAAATGTAGTGACTGCGACGCTATATATATTGGCCAGCCTGGACATAACATAAAAAAGCGACTTGAAGAGCATAAAAAAGTCTATTGTAAACAACGTATATAGCACCGGCATGTCAATACACTGTATAGAAAACAATCACTTTATAAATATGGATAATGTAGAATTACTTCATTCCGAAAAGAAAAGCAAAAAATTAGACTTACTAGAAATATTAGAAATTAAGAAAGCTTCCAAAAATAAAGAAACGGTTACAAATGAACAACAAATATTCGCAGGTCACCACATTTTAGATAAAGTAATTTAACTTTTCTAAAAATTCCAAATCTTTCAAACCATTTTTATTAGTATAAGTTGCCAGATGTAACATTCAATATATAAGCAAGTAACACAAATTATAATTTAGTACCTCTCATCTGTATTCTGTACTCTTGAAAAGGGCCTAAAAAGCCGAAACACGTGTAGAGTGTAAATATAATTTTGAAACATTTAAAAGCAAATTTTCTTTGTTTATTTAAAATATAAAAATAAATGCAATAGCACCAGTTAAGAAAGTGAAAATTATTTAGTTGTGGTGGTCCCTTTTAATGACAATAAAGGAACATTATTTTTCTCATGTTACTATCGTCAGAATGTTATGAAATTTACACAGTAACGAAATCAATATTTTTATACCCTTGCGTCATTTATGAGATAATAAGTGATAGGCCAACAAATGGTCCCTTTTCATGTGCATGTACACACATAATCTTACAAATATCTACACCATACAATTTGTAGTACGATATATTGTCTGAACGTTATTTGTGGTATTCTCAAAATTTTTCTTTTTTCGGTGCTTACTAACACAAATAATTCTTGTTTATCTAGAAAATACAGTATGTTACTGGAAAAATAAGCCTATGCACTTGCGACTTTACGTCTAAAGATCAATCAATAATAGATGATGTATTAGTTTATTACCAGAATAATTCATATTCACTGATGGTACGTGATATAGAATGATTATAAATTGATAGGGTTACATATTTGTGAGGTTTTCTTTTTCAGAATAATAAAATATCATTTGTTTTACGTTATGGTGTGGCTTGTGTTGCCTTAAACAAATTGTATCAGAATAACAAATTAAAGGCTCGTAAAAAAAGACAAAGTCATTTTAAGAGGGATACATGGTGGAAAAACAATTAACTAATTGCAGAATGTACTGTTTCATTACCATTTTAAGATCTGTTCAGCCATGTTATCGCATGATAATTCTCTTTTGGGTAACTTGATACTTAAATGTGCCATTTTTCTCATAGAGACAACTATGGCTTTGTTACATTTGCTAACAAATTGGATGCATATGAGGCTATTGAGCATGGGAATGATGATCCCTACCATCCTAAATATGACTTAAGTTTTGGAGGCCGTAGGATATTTTGCAAAACGTCATACTCTGATTTAGGTAAGATATAATTTCTGTGTTTTTATCTACATTTTGAATTAAAATATTTTACAGATAACATGCATGATGAAACTACTTATTTCTCACCCCGTGTTATAGAAGATTCCTTTGACACTTTATTAAGAGAAGCACAAGAAAAATTACGTAAACGTAAAGCTTGACATATAATAATTATAATATCAGACATTTTAGACCAAGTTTTGCATTTTCATTTTTCATTATTAGAATCATGTTTTAATTTTCTCATTCATTTTTATGTACTGTTTATAGTAATTTATTCGTGTTTCAGTTAAGTTTAACCGATATGAACATCATGACAATTAGTTTGACATTTTTTATTACATTAAAATTCCTTATAATTGAATGCTTATATATGTGTGTTTTTTTTAATACATACTTAATTATGTTTTCCCACATTGGGCTGTGTATTTTGTATTAAAATATTTTTGTTAAAGCTAAATAAAGATATTAACAAGAAATTATATTGTTTATATTTATTGTTATGATGCATTGATCAGTTAGGTACATTGATTGAAATATAATTAATTTGGAAAATTCATCATTTTTCTTCTGGTACCTTTTAAGAATTTTTTTACTCATGAAAGAGAGTAATGTAAACAATCAAATGCTATGTAAATCGGTCAGAAACTGGAAAAAGTAATCCGGCTATAAACTCTTATGGATCAAAGATGGCAAAATATTTGTTAGAAAGGGCAAAACCAGCTATTTTCACTTATAAATTTACAAACCTACAACATACATTCGATAATAAAAATAAAGAAGGCAAAATTATATTAAACTATATTGACATAAAATTCGATGAATTTGTTGCGAATACTTTCTAATTGAAACATGGCTCTATGATAATGAAACCAAATATTACGACATTCCGGGATACTACAGTGTACATTCATGCAGAAATGGACGAGGAGGAGGTGTAAGTCTGTATATCAAAACTCATATTAATTTTCCTATAAGAACCTAAAAAGTGTATTAGATAATTGTAACCTAATAACCATAAAGTTGGATGATATTAAAGTGAATATATGTGGAATTTATAGACCTCCATGGTCAAATGCACCAATATTTTACAACCAGTTAGATAATCTTACTGAACAACCAAAAAACTATTATAGTCCGGGATTTTAATATAAACATTCTGGATAAAATGAAAAATGAAGGTAAATACTATTTAGATTTAATATTGCTGAATGCTTACAAAATATGTAATAATATTGATGAAGAAAATGCTACACGTATAACAGAAAATAGTAAGTCATTAATAGATCATGTTTTGTGCAACAAAGATTTATGTTATGTTAAACTTGTAATTAGTTCACTGTTGGATCATACAATGTTAAATGTAAATATATCTAGTACGGGCCTTAAATCAAGTAAAGTCACTTTAGTTACAAAAAAGGTAATAGATTACCCAAAATACAAAAAAAACAAATAAATAGTTTTTCTGACCTAACATATATTTTAAATATTGCAAAAGAATCTGCAACAAAAACATTTACATTAAAAATTAAAGACGATATCCATTGGGTAACTA
This sequence comes from Rhamnusium bicolor, assembly GCA_029963845.1. Taxonomy (NCBI): domain Eukaryota; kingdom Metazoa; phylum Arthropoda; class Insecta; order Coleoptera; family Cerambycidae; genus Rhamnusium; species Rhamnusium bicolor. The sequence continues at coordinate 494,265 of JANEYF010005400.1, read as the reverse complement.
ACGATTTATTAAACTAAAAGACAAAGCTTATAAGAATAAAACAAAAAATCCAAATAACCTGATTTTACTTAATAAATATAACAAACTTAAAAAGGACGTAGACAAAATGCGTAGAAAACTAAAAAAACAATTATTTTCAAACTGAATGGCAAAAAGCAGGAACTGATATAAGAAAACAGTGGCGGGTGGTAAATAATCTTATTAACAAAAGCAATGATAAAGCAATTTCCAAATTAAAAATAGATAACTCGGTTATTACCACTCCTGAACCTATAGCTAATAATCTCAACAAATGTTTTACTACAGTGGGTGAAAATATTATTCAGGAGATCAATCAATCAAAAAAACGATGAATCTGACAAAATAAGCTTTACAGAACAGTCTTGTATCAATAGCATATATGTTGAAAATGTCACAAATGAGGAAATAAAAAATATTATAAGACCTCAAAATTAATGCAGCATCCGGTCAAGATCATATAACACCTAGAGATCTCTTGGAGATACTAGATGTTATTCCTATTATTATAAATATTATAAATAACATATTACACAGTGGTGAGTTTCCTGAAGAGTTAAAAATTTCGAAGGTTATACCTATCTACAAATCAGGATCATGAGAGCTGCCAGAAAACTACCGACCCATCTTACAAATTTCAGTTTTTTCAAAAATTATAGAAAAAGTAATTAAAGCAAAAATGATGTCATTTCGGACCAAAAATAATATCATAAATGAATACCAGTATGGATTTTTGTGCAACAGTAATACTCAAAGTGCAACAATAGATCTTGTAAATTATATAACGACCCATTTGGATAAGGAAAAAAATGGTATTAGTGGTGTATGTCGACTTAAAAAAGGCGTTCGATGTGGTCAATCACACCATCCTATTAAACAAATTGGAATCAGGGGTCGCATGCATCATCTAATATCTTCTTACTTAAAAGATCACGTGCAGTTTGTAGAAATCGACGAAGTAAAAAGTGAACCTTTACAAAATAACAGTGGAGTACCGCAAGGCTCTGTTCTTGGGCCCTTGCTCTATTCCCTGCATGTGTTAAGTCTAAAAAGTGCAAGTCTCCAAGCAAGGTATTACCCATTTGCAGATGATACTGTATTACTTTACACACATGACAAACTACCAAAGTTAGAATCCATAGTAAATTCAAACTTAAGTTGTTACAGATTGTGGTTACTTAAAAAATAAGTTAAAGCTTAATATAAAGAATACAACATTTTTGTTATTTAGTAAAAAAAATAAAGAAATATACCCACTAAATATACATATCAATAAATGCAAAATCACAGAGGTGACAAAGCATAAATATTTGGGGCTATATATTGACAATAAATTAAATTGGACCATGCATTTTGACAAAATAAGAGAAAAATTAATTCCGATGGTGGGAGCACTGAACAGGTGCCGTGATCAACTGATTAAGCAAACAAAATTCAATATATATAAGGCATATTTCAGGTCAACATTAGGATACTTAATAATGCTATGGGGCACGTGTAATAAAACTGTTTGAAAGAATCCAATGGCCACAAAATAAAATTTTAAAAGTAATATTTAATCTACTCAATGGAACACCCACCACTGATGTATACTCCATTCTAAAGGTTCCTAACTTAGCAACTATGTTAAAAATACAACAGTGCAAATTTATTTATAAAATTAAAAACAACAAACAAAAAACTAATTATCAGATAACTGAAAGGAATCAACCTATCATTACAATATCAGAACAGCTCATAATACACCCACATTCACCCACACACGCACCCTGTGACGTACTTCGCTACTCTACGCAAAAGCGGAAGTGTCACTTTGACGCCCAACACTACGGCGGTGCACACGGTACGGATATCTCGGGCGCCAGTTTCTGTTTAGAGTGCAGAAACACCACTTTACTCTATCGGCGGGACGATAGAGGCCGGGCAACTGCAGTGAAGATACGGCTAAGCCAGGGGTCGGGAAAAAGGGAACTTACATACTACAGTTAAGGAACACACTCTCATTCAATATATGTACATTTATTCTACACACTAATTATTATTTACACTTTATACACACCTTAGTAACTACAACTTATACTACAACGGTCTTAACTACAAGCGGTCTTATTCTACAAGCGGTCTTATACTACTACGGTCTTAACTACGGACAAGCGGGGCAATAAGCGGGCGGTCAAGCGGTGCGATACGGTAAGCCGGTGAATGAAGCGGTGAAACGGTAAACAGCGATAAATTAATCGGTCATAAGCAGACGGCGGACGGATACCAGGAGGGGAAGCAAGCGCCAATACAAGCAAACTATGCCTATCTAGAGCGGTTATTTATTATCGCTTGGCTGATGGATGGTTCCGGTCTTATCATATGCCAAAGCTAGTACCTCCAAGGCGCCCTGCCAAAGAAAACGGACTCAGGCGGCCTGGAGGGCACGCGGTTGAATGCGGTTACGGTAAGGGGGGGAAGGAGTAACAAGCCTAACAGTGGCGAATTGATGATGACGACGGGATGGTCAAACTCCAAACTACCCTGCAGAATTTTTACGTGCTCAGGTGGCCTGGCAGGCACGCGGTTACGGAAATACCTCTAAGTCACCCTGCCAAAAAACGGACTCAGGTAGCCTAGAGGACACGCGGTATCAAATGCTAGTATCTCCAAGTCACCCTGCAGAATTTTTACGTGCTCAGGTGGCCTGGAGAACGCGGTGTAACGCGGTTCTGGTTTGAGGGGGGGGAGGAAAGGAGTGACTAGCCTAATAGTGGCAAATTGATGATGACGACGGTAAGGTCAAAACTCCCAAGCTACCCTGCAGAATTTTTACGTGCTCAGGTAGCCCGGCGGACCCGCGATTACGGACGATACCTCCAAGTCACCCTGCAGAATTTTTACGTGCTCAAGTGGCCTGGCCGGCACGCGGTTACGGAAGTACCTCTAAGTCACCCTGCAGAATTTTTACGTGCTCAGGTGGCCTAGAGAACACGCGATGGCAACTGACAGTACCTCCAAGTCACCCTGCAGAATTTTTACGTGCTCAGGTGGCCTGGAGGGTAAGCGGTATAACGCGGTTCAAGTTGGGGGAGGGAAGGAGTGGCAAGCCGAACAGGTGCAAATCTAAGACGGCGACGGTAAGGCCAAAACTCCCAAGCTACCCTGCAGAATTTTTACGTGCTCAGGCAGCCCGGCGGACCCGCGATTACGGACGATACCTCCAAGTCACCCTGCAGAATTTTTACGTGCTCAGGTGGCCTGGCAGGCACGCGGTTACGGAAATACCTCTAAGTCACCCTGCCAAAAAAAAACGGACTCAGGTGGCCTAGAGGACACGCGGTATCAAATGTTAGTATCTCCACTCACCCTGCAGAATATTTACGTGCTCAGGAGGCCTGGAGAACACGCGGTGTGACGTGGTGTAACGCGGTTCTAATTCCAACCTTCGGCCGCTCTCCCGTTCTAGGGAAGGATATGAGGCGGATACGTCTTAGCGCTCGCGGTTCACAAACTCTAAATAAAGCCCGGAAAGTACTCACCAGCCAAGTAATACGGATTATTTACCAAACCTTTATCAAACCTTGCTACCTACTTCCGCATCCTGGGCTGGCTTCCTCTCTGGAGCGGTCGGTGTCGGCACGTCTGCACGGTACGGGCGGCAGCAACGGACTGTTCTCGGATACTCTGAAAAATCCTCAAGCTACTAAACTCTACCAAAAGCAGAAGTAGGATGAACGCGGTAGTCATGCGCGAAATATTGCAACTACGTCACCGTTTATCGACTTCGCAATTACCTTTGTATACCTATGTACCTCTATACTCACAAGTTTACTTACTGTCCAAGTCGGCGTGGAGCTTCGGGTGGCGCTCAGACGGGAACTGATTTAATTGTAAAATCCTCATGCTACTAAACACTGCCCAAAAAGCAGAAGTAGGATGAGGTACGGTAGTCATGCGCGGTATATTACAACTACGTCACCCGTTTGTGGACTTGGAATAATTCCGCATGAAATTTAAATACCAATATATCCTTATACTCACGAGTTTACTTACTGTGCTGATCGGCGTGGTTCCTCGGTTGGCAGCTGGACGGCAACTAATTTGATTGTGTTCAGTCTCGGGCTCCTTCACGGTAATGCGCGCTTTGCGTTTCGCGATTCGCGTACTGCCCGCAACTTGGCATATTTGGAATGTTCATAAAAACATATCAATACTACCTATCGTTAATTAATAATTAAACTATTATTTACAAGCGCAGTACTATAATGGATAAAATATTTTTCAAAACAGACAAATAACACCTAGCTACCTAACTTAACTTAACAAAATAAAATCACTTCGTTACAACCCACTCACACACCTACACACACACACACACCCACACACCTACCAACATACCCACACACCCGCACACACCCACACGCACGCACACCCACACCCACACACCCACACCCACACCCACACCCACACACACCAACACCCACCCACCCACACACACCCATACACCCACACACACCCATACACACACACACACACACACACACACATCCAGGTGTTTCAATCATTGTGTGGACACCCGTATATCACCGACAAGTGTGGCCCTCGGAGTTGTCATAAGTGTGTGGTTAGATTATTCTAGCTGTCAAATTTGCTATTTGTTTCAATCTGATACACTCCCTCCATCTATTACTTTTTGGGCAAACCGACTTGTGGGGCCGGACCCCACTTTTCTGTGAGGAGCAGGTCAGTACCTTATGTGGCCTTACACACATTTACACACAGTTATTCCACAATTTTTTCCAAAACATCGACAATTTCTTTAGTATACTATTTATAACTCGGTGTCATTCAGGGATCATTCATTATGTATTAATTTTTTTATTTTTAAACTTAGATTGTGACTGCAATAGTTTGTTTTTCTAAATTATTTTTAAGAAGTTTCCTGTTTGGCATTTCAATAGTAAAATACATTTTTATCCGTGAGGACAAAGTGTATATAGATCTATAATCTTTGGTGAGGAGGGCACATGGATTAATCAAAATAAATTTGAAATGTGTGGACGTGTGTAAGGCCACACAATAGATCCCTTCAGTCTGATCTTACACATTCATTTTGAAATTTAAACAATAAACTTAATATACTATAAAGAACAATTGTCAGATTACAAAATTTTTCTTAAAGAAACGTAATATTTACCTTTCGTTAAATAAATTTATAAATCAATCAATTCTAGTATCATGTGATATACAATACAGAACAGGACATGTATATGTGCTGACTGAATGGCCATGAACAAGAGCAATATGTATAGGGTGATTAATTTACGTGCCTGACTGAATCTGTTGGTTTTGTTTTTGAGATAGGAAGAAAATTCAAACATAAGAGTTCCCAGAAATTCCGAATATGGAAGCAAAAAACAATTGACCATCAAATAAAGCAGGTATGAATAAATAACTAAACTACGGAAAAAAGTTTTTATCACTCAAAAGTGTGAAGGCTAATTAATTGTCAATATACAGGGTGATTCAGAATTACCGGTCAATAATTCAGAAACTGATATAAACAAAAAATAAAATGGAGTTTGTTATAAAGACCACAGTCCTCTACCACATAATAAGGGTGATACAAGCAACCAAATGGGAACTCAGGAAAGTCACTTTTTTAACGATTACTTCTAAACGGCTTGTAATAAATATCAAATTGTAATTTTAGGTAAGAATAAAGGGTAGTTAAACCCCTTTTGAGTGTGTCTTCTGGAATTGACACTACTTTTTATTTTTTTTGGAGGGTATCCGCCTTTTCTCCCTTATTTTCAATTTTTAAGGCAAAAATCAATAAGAAAAATTTGTGCTAATTGGTTTTAAAAAGGTATTCTTGTGGATACATAGTAAAATGAGCTATTCTTGAGTTAACTAATTTTTTGTTCGAGTATGTTCATCTCAAGAATTTGCATTTTTTCGCTTCATAAAAATTAAGACCAACAGGCTTTGTCATTCTAAAATTTATAATTATCTCTCTACTGCCATTTAAAAATAATGAATAAGTTGTACTACAAAAACACATAATTCAACAATTCAAAGCTGCGCACAACGACCTCTGTCTTCGTCAATGCATAAGTAATGTTATTCTCTCAAATGAATGAACTACTGTTGTAATTTTGCTTGCTTGTGCTGTGAACTTGTTCACGAGTCTTTCTGCCAATTCCTCAAAAGTATTGATTTCTATGATTCATTGGAAATGACCATAACGAAAAATTGGCGGTTTGAGGTCTGGCGATCGTGCAGGCCAGAGAAAGGTGCATCTGCTTCTCTTCTAGTCCATCATTCTAAGAAGTGAGTGTGCAGCCACTTTCTGTCTATTCTAGTTAAATAAGGAGGAGGGCCATTTTGCATAAAAAAAGTAGTTTTTGTCATTTGTTAATTGGGATATCTGAGAATTTTAAATTAATTATTGTATAAAAAATAATACGCGATTCCATTCAGTGTACCAAAAAAAATGTAATTTCCCACAAAATGATTTCCAAAAGTGGCTGTGCCCAGACATTTACTTTATACGTATGCTGATGGTGGGTTATTTTTATTGTCTTGGATTTTCGTCAGCCCAAATATGCTCCTTGTGAGAACTAAATTTCACTTGCCTGGTAAGCGTAGCCTCGTTCGTAAACAGAGTATTATCTAGAAAATCTGGAATAGCTTGAATTCTTTCACTTATTACTATGTAAAACCCAATACGCCGTGACCTATTTCCTGGTAACTGTTTTCGAACTTGTGAATATGAAAGGAATATACCTGCTGCTCCTAGGATACTGGTTCGGAAGATATATATATTATGAGAGCTAACTTTCTACTACTAATAGTGGGATCTTCTGATACAAAGTTCAATATGTTCTCCTCCACTCCTCCAGTTCTTACATTTCTTGAGTTCCCTATCTTTCACTTCGTGGTTTTACACTGTCCGTTTCGCGAAGTCATTGTTCTGTTCTTAAAAACATTTTTATGTTTGGAAGATGTCTGTGCGAAATTTTTTTTTCATAGCTCCTAGTTACAGCAGAGCCATTACTCATACAATCCTCTAAAGATAAAATCATACCTGTTAATTTCGCCGTAATATACCATACATTTTTTACTTAGACAATACTAGTGCTATACAATTCAAGAAACTATATTGACAATAGATGTTAAATTCAGCCTAACACGATAAATCATGTTATTTTTTAAATGAAAATATGCAAATTCTTCGAATGAAACCCGAATAAAAAAATTAAATAACTCGGGAATGGCTCTTCGTACCGCATATCAAGAAAAATACTTATATTGAGCCTATTAGATCAAAGGATATTTTGCTTGTCGACATATTACAATATTTCATTACTTCTGGTTTAGACAGAAATGACAACAATTATTTATTTTTCTAGTAACCAAATAAACATTTTCAAATTTGAATAATCAACCTTTTTCCAAATTCAGCTTTGAGACATCTCCGTTGAAGTGTATAATCTGCATAAGCTTAATCTCAGATTGATTATTTTAATTATTCCACCAGATAATTTCGGTTTATTTTTTATTATTGAAAAGTGACGCACTCCAGTTATTTCGAAAATATGAACTGAGAGCATAATAAAATTACACAGTATTAGTCATTTTTACAACTAAGCAATAAAAAAATTGCATATATTTTTTTCTACATATTTTATTTGTTCTTTAATTATTTTTCTATTAACATATTCAGTTTCATCATAACAAAATATTAAACCAAATTTTAGAAAGTTTCTCCATAATTTAAAAATAAAACGACAATATCGAGTGTGACGATTAAAATAGTCAACTAAATATTAAGCTAAACCTAAATAATCACTTTGATAAATATATCTCAAAACCTGCTTCAGTTTAATTTTAAAAGGCCACACAGTACATTCATTTTAACACACATCTCAGAGAATGGAAATTAGAACCAAACTATAATTTATATAAAGATAATTGTAGGTGGCAGCACCATACAGGGCCCCACAATGTCAGTATTAGTTTGGTTGGAATACACACCAATTTATAAACTGACTTATGGGGACATTTTCTAAAACACATTTTTTAGGGGTGGGGAGGCATCGTAGAGTCGATTAAAATAGGTTAGCCTTGTGTGGCCGTGTGTATGGCCACACAATTCACGAGGGCCACACGTATCATGTTATATTCTGGTATGTGGCCACACAATGATGAGGACACCTACGCACACACACACACACACACACACACACACACACACACGCACACGCACACGCACACACACACGCACCCACACCCACTCACACACCCACACACACACACACACCTACACACACACACACGCACGCACGCACGCACCCACACGCACGCACGCACACACACACCCACACACACCCACACACATCCATACTCACCCACACGCACCCACACTCACCCACACGCACCCACACACACGCACGCACGCAAGCGCGCGCACACGACAGAAAATTTTTTTGCTGTAAAATTTTGTGTATCGTCATAATTCGTCGAGATTCGCCCAGAAATAAAAACATAAATTTTCAAAATTTGTCCACGAATACATACCTTTCTCACTTTGAGAGGTGAGGAAGTAAAATCATAGGGTATTTAAGATGAAAATGTGTATACCTACTCACATTGTTGCAGAATATGACGGAACATGTTATTTTATTTCTCTGTAGTGTGTACGACTTATAGTTTGTGTTTGTTGTTTATAATTTTATAAGCCAAATGAAGTGTAGTGAGTACCTTCGACCATTTATGACTGGCCCTTGGCATATAAACTTATAAACATAACCTATAAGTCGTCCACACTACGTAATAATAAAATAACATATTTCGTCATATTCTTCAATAATCTTATTCTATTACGTTCTTAAAACTATTCATTAGATATTTGTCTAGAGTATTTATAAAAGTGCTGACAAATACTAAACGAAGTTACATAAAGAAGTTTTACTAAATCTAAATAATATATCAATAATGCGATATGTATAATTACTATAGAAATCATATAATTAATAATAGTATAAAGATAACTACCAACCATCTATATTAATCTATAAACAAGACTTCTAACTAAATCAGTTTAACAATAAGCTTCTTGGAGAAGTATCTTAGTAATTACGTCTGTAGCAGTTTTCTATACATCTGTTAGCTTAAAATAATTTTTTGCAGAAGATTTATATATCTTGCATTAAGAATTCACATTTCAGCTGTATTTTAGAATTATCCAGGATGTCTCTAACTTCACATTTAATGGGCTTTAATAATCTTTGCATTAATTATAGATTTAATAGTTAATGTTCCTCTTTTTCTGTGATAGGAATGAATGTTTTTATTATAACCTGGTAAGTAATTGTATATGTCTATCTTTGTTATTTTATGCGATACGACAGAAAAATAGCTATTTATACGCTATGTCCCGAAAATATGGCATTAATCTGTGAAAAAAATCGTGATTTATAAGAAGAACATTTATGTTGTTCACCCTGTATGCGAAATGTCAAATCAAAAGAATAAATCTGCCGCTACTCATTTATCCATAACTAATATTGCCTCTATTGACCACTAGATGGAGAAGAGTATACATTTTTTGTATGAGTGTCCAAAAACAGCTGTTCCTACTTTGTTCAATTTTTAGTGGAGTGAAGTTTTGTGTTGATAAAGTGGTTTATTTCTTTCGTTTATTTGTTGATGTAAGTGTGCTCTGAGCATGTATTAATTTGATTATTGATTATGTTTTAATTTTACTTACAAATGTCAATTTTTGTAAGTTTAAACTTGAACAGATATATTAAATTTTAATATTAAGTGTAATAATTAAATATATATTATCTTTTGACCTTAAAATACCTATAAATAACTTTTAATGAATGTTGCAATATTTTGAACCGTTAATTTCAGTTGCAAAAAAATATGACAAATTCAATATTATTTAAAAAATTCAGTCTAGTGAGAGGTTATGTTTTTAACAGGTAGCTGACCTTATTTGGTTTTTGTAAATAAACCAATATTAATTAAATTATCTAACATAATATTATCCTCAGTAAGCACGTTTGTTTACTTAATTTTTTTATTTCGTTCAGTTTAATATAAATTTAAGTTTGTGTGTTTTAAGTTAATTTGAAATTCCTTTTAGATGACTAATTTCCTTTTAAGTCTTTTAGAGGTAGGGACTGGATGTTTTAACTATTCCTTTGGATCATTTAGTATAGTATAGTATATTGGTACAATATAAATTAATAATTACCTATGTCAGTGCTAATATAAAACCTAATCAAGAGAAAATGATGTGGATATTCAGTAAATGTAATAATTACATTATCTTACATTTTATAGGTATAGGTTTTTAACGGTTTACTAATTAAACGAATCGTTCCTTTTGACTGCATTTTTATAATAATCTATAAATCTTAATGATCCTACTACATCATCACATTTTGCTCTGTGTGATTTGATGATTTAATAGATGAAATTTGCAAACTATAAGTCATTTTGATTCAGTAGTAAACAGTGATTGTCAAATTGTATTGGAATAGCTCCAAAATACAAGTTTATTCCGCTTGACCGCGTGTTATCGCAAATTTATAAATACTTAAATGAAAACAGCAAATGTGATGTTTTATGGGTTTGGTTTAGTTTTTTCATTTTATAAATTTATAGGTAGGTAGGTAATTATAAATTTCTATTACTTAACAAGAATAAGCTTTATTTAAAAGTAGTGGAGTTACTGTTATTTATTTATTACCATATACTTTTTCTTATCATTTAATATTACTTTAAGACGTGATACGCATTAATTGCGTGTTATTTATTATTTTATTTATGTAGTAGTAGTATTGAATTAAGGGTCAAGTTCGGTTTCAAGGTATAATGTGAAGCATAAAAATTGTACTATTGAAATCTCGACTTATGACACATATTTCTTTAATGCAAAAAAATATAATAGGTAATAATTGACTTAGGGATTTAGAAACACAAATTCTTTTTAACATTAATTTAGGTTTTATTAAACTTTAAACATATATAGGAAATTAACAACCGTTCTGTTCTACAAATCGAAAACTAATCCCCTTCTCGTTAACACAAACTATTTTTTTTAACCTTCCTTTTTTACATATTTCAATCGGTCTACATATTCATTTTTATAGAGAAATTTTTATAAAACAATATTTGCCCGAATACGATTCAGACGACGCGGATGACACCATCGCTCATACATCACTATTTATGAACTCTGATAACTTCAGCTCAGCGTCGTATCCTCAGATTCGTCAATCCTGACAGAAGTGCGTCCCCGAACTTCGATACAGGGTTGTCATGTTACTCCGAGTCATCGGTCGGCAGTACCGTTTCTTAGAAGACAATTCTAGCGATAAACCTGCTTAGAATTCAGCGCATTATGCCTTATTTCTGCTCTCAACCCACATCACTGTAACCTCTGATTATATGACCATGAGACTTTTGTGTAAGTATCAGGCTTCTGATATAGTATCAGGCTTCTGATTTAGACATCAGGCTTCTAATTTCGGTGTCAGGCTTCTCATATCTCCAAGCTACCAACGTAGCTCACTGGACTTCCAACAGTAACATCCCACTCATCGCTGGGCTTCTGACAGTTTTTGTCAGGCATCCGATAGAACAATCAGGCTTCTGACACTTCGCCAGGCTCATCAAGGAGCTCTAGGCTTCTATTGGCAAGAAACAATGTTTGCATACCAACAGGCTTCTGATTTGCCAATCAGGAGGTTTTACTGTGGGTTGGCTTCTGGTTACGCAACCAGGATTTTACAAAGCTAACTATACAGGGTGAGTCAATAGTGTGTTCTTCGATAACCTTTGAACCGTTAGTGATACAACAATTTATTAAATACAAAAGTTTTTTGGGTCGATAAGATCTATCATTTAAAATTATTGTGAAATCTACAGGGTGCTTAAATTTTCTGTTACACAAAAAATACTTTTTTTTTTAAATATAACACTCTATATATTTTGCCACCATATTATTAAATGAAAAGAGTATTATACAGTGATATTTTGTTTTTTGGATTTGCATGCAACGTTCGCAAGTTATTTAACATTTTCTGGAAATTTAAGGATTTATAAGGGTCCATTTAATAATTTTTATTTACCTATAAAAACAACCTGGTAAGCAAATATTATACTATTCTTCATACAAGTATTAGTACCTTTTTTTACATTATTCTATTTTACAGGGTGTCCATGACGGCATGTTAATTAATGTGAATTTCAAATGGGAAAAACTTTTTTTAAATGGAACACCCTGTATTTTTTTTACGTGGTTGGATTCCTCCTTCAAATTGCTTTCTTTTTTGTTTAACACTTCCTATACCTAACTGTTGAAGTTTTCGAGAAAGTTAAGGTTTTCTCCTTAACCTTGCGATCATAGTAAAAATTAATACAATTTTATCAAGAATGGCTTTGGAAAAACAAAAATTGTGCTGTCAAACTGATATTTTGTGGTTTACACGTAATTAATTTTACTTGGTGGTGATTCTTCTGTTTTTCAAGTTGAGTTAATTATTTTTGTTAAATTAATTATGAATTTTCACACGAAGAGTTGATCGACATGGTTTATGCATTGGGAGAAGGGGAGAGAAATCCGCTATTGACATCAAGAATTTATATTCAGCGTTATCCAGAATGAAGACATCCTCACCATTCTGCATTTGAAAGGTTGCGAGAAAGGTTTGAACTAACTGGACATGTAAATTATGAAAAACATGAACGTACAAAACTAGCAACAAATGAAGAAAAAGTATTTCAAGTTACATTAAGTGTCGTTGAAGATCCGCATAAAAGTACGAGAGAAATTAATAGACAACTTGATATAAGTCAATCCTCTGTAACAAGAATATTGAGGACACAAAACTTTCATCCGTATCATATTCAACTGCCTCAGGAACTAGAGCCAAATGATTTCGAACGTAGGGTAACATTTTGTGAGTGGACTGGACACTCAATAAGATTCACCAAGAGCCGCAATTTGTTGGATTCGTGCTATTCACTGATGAGGCCACATTTCATAAAAATGGTTGTGTTAATAGGCATAACTTACACTACTATGCTACCATAAACCCTCATTTTACGAGAACTGTAGATAATCAACACCGATGGTCACTCAATGTGTGGGCAGGGATAGTAGGTGAATATGTAATTGGACCGCATTTCTTTAATGGTTACATGACTGGGAATATGTACCTCGATTTTTTACAAAATGTGCTGGGAGGATTGTTAAACGGGTGTCCTCAAAATGTCTTACAGAGTCTGTGGTTCCAGCACGATGGAGCTCCACGCCAATATAGTATTGCCGTAAGAAACTTTTTAAATGTTACATTTGGTGACAATTGGATCGGTCGAGGAGGACCAGTTCAATGGGCACCAAGGTCGCCAGATTTGACAAAACTGGACTTTTTTTGTGGGGGTACATTAAAGGATTAGTGTACAAAACATCACCACCTACAAGAGAAGACATGCAGCAAAGAATTCGACTAGCGTTCGACACCATCACGCCTAACATGTTGCAAAATGTAAGTGATTCATTTCTTCATAGAGTCAGAATTTGTAATTTACAACTAGGAGGTCACGTTGAGCATATTTTGTAACTTGTTTTATTTTTTCTCTTCTATTTACTGTTTACGTTCAAAATTACACTTTTATTTTGTTATGTACATACCTAAGGTGAGGTGTAAATTTTGTCATTCAAGTTCAATAAATTTGCTACTTTTACTGTTTCCTTTACGATTTTATAGAAAATAATTTTTCGCCTGACCGCAATTCTCGTTTTTCCAAAGCCATTCTTGATAAAATTGTATTAATTTTTAGTATGATTGTGAGGTTAAAGAGAAAACCTTAATTATCTTCAAAAATACAACAGTTAGCAATTTGAAGGAGGAATCCAACCACGTAAAACAATACAGGGTGTTCTATTTAAAAAACCGGAGTTTTTCCCATTTGAAATTCGCATTAATGCGTCCATGCCATCATCAGTGTGTAGTATGAACTAAGAATAGTATAATATTTGCTTACCCAGCTTGTTTTCGTAGGTAAATAAAAATTATTAAACGGACCCTTATAAATCCTTAAATTGCCAGAAAATGTTAAATAACTTGGCAACGTTGCATGCAAATCCAAAAAACAAAATATCACTGTGTAATGCTCTTTTCATTTAATAAAATGGTGATAAAATATACAGGTTGTTCCATTTAAAAAAAATAATTTTTTGTGTGTAACAGAAAATTTAAGCACCCTGTAGATTTCACAATAATTTTAAGTGATAGATCTTATCGACCCAAAAAAACTTTTGTATTTAATAAATTGTTGTATCACTAACGGTTCAAAGGTTATCGAAGGAGGACACAGTATTGACTCATCCTATATATACATATATATCACAAGAAATTTACGAAAACGGTTGAGAGTCATCATCATTTAAAACAATCCATGGTTTTATTGAGTCAACAACAATCAATGTTGCCTTTTTACTGCCGACTCTAAGATCTTCAACTGCATATCGATCATTAGGTAATGTTTTCGTAACCTTAAATGGACCTTTAAATTTGGGATTTAACTTCCCAGATTCCCCAGTTGGAGAAAAACTTGTAATTTTTACCATTACCAGATCACCTAGCTGATAAATAGCTGCTTATTTGCGTGTTTTAGAAAAATTGGCTTTAAGCTTTGCACTGGTTTCTTGTAATATGTTCGAAACTTTTAAGCGGAGACTGCAGGTTTTCAAACTTTCCTCAAATTGTGCTAATAATTTTGCATCCGCTATTGGCCGTGGGTTTACATCTATTAACAACTTGAATAGGGATACACCTGTAGTTTTGCTCATAGTATTATTAATGTGAAGCTGAATTCTTTTCAAGTGTTCATCCCATTTTGTTTCATCCTCATCATTGGTGCTATAGCACCGTAATGAATCTAACACTGTTTTATTAACTCTTTCACTCTGCCCATTCGCTCGGGATGCGGCTACTGCAATTAATACATGATGTAATACAATATTCTTTGCAAAATATTTTCACTGCAGCTGAGGTAAACGCAGTACCTCTGTCTGTTATTAGCCTACTAGGCACACCAAAAATGTAAATGAAAGTTTCCAATATTTTAATACATATTTATTCCTTGTATTTTTAACTGGTTCAATAAACACAAACTTTGTAAAGCCGTCTACTAAAACTAAAATGTGGATATTCTTATGTTTAGACTTTACAAATGGACCTAATGTGATCCATATGAACCGTCTCAAATGGTACAGAGGCCTTTGAAATAGGATGAAGCAGACCAGGTTTACGACCTTTGCTGTACAAGCAGTTCAAACACGAGTTCACATACTTTTTTATAAAGCGAGACATATTTCCAAACCAATAACTTCTCTTTACTTCTTCTAACGTTTTTCAAACCCAAAATTACCACCGTCATCGTGATATAACCTGCATATCAGCCACCTACAAGACTTTGGGACAACCCACTTCAGCGACCCATCTTCCATATGATACCTGTTTAGCAGATTAACTACTTCATTTATTTTTTTGTTAGCAATAAGCATGTCACAAGTGGACAGTGATTTTATTACCTGAACAGAAATTTGAGCAAGTCAGAAATTTAATATCTGACCCATTTTTATAAAACACCACAATATGTGCCTGTGCACCTGTAAAAGAAAATCATTTCCAATTAAAATGTCTGCAGGACACATGTAATGTGGCACTAGCAATTTCTGCACACAGAGTCGATTGTGACCCCGAAGGTAATGGCAGAGTTAGTTTCACAGCAATCACCCGAAAAGGATTTTAAGAACCTCGAGTCTTGTTTACAAGCTTTCTCGGACTGTTTAGCTATTGCACTTTCTCGAATTAAAGAACAATCACTATCTGTATCAATAATTCCAACTAATTTGGTTGTATTTAAAATAATGTCTTTAAAATACAAATTCACATACTGTTTGCAAATGGAATTTACTGATTTATTTGCGTTACTTTTTTTCTTTTTGCGACATTCTGATTGTACATGACCTTTCTTTTGGCAAAAGTCACAGGTCTTTTGGTTAGTCTCTTTAAAATTAAAATTAGTAAAGGGATTTCGAGGACAATTAATTTTTCTGTGTCCCCTTTCGTTACACTGGAAACAGCGAATTTGAAAAGAATGCGCCACTTTTTTGAAAATGTGTGGTATATGGTCCAAAATGTTGGTCACAACTGCGTAAATATGTAAACAAATCTTCCAGACTATCATAATTATTAGACAATGCCGTTTGTCGAGTTTCTTTTTTTGAAATTCCATGCGCAATTATATTAAATTTATCTTTCACTAGAATGTCCCAATTTAATTTCTGCAGTTTATTTAATTTTACGGTATAGTAGTCTGTTAATTTCTCGTTAATGGAAGTAAAATTAGCTGCCTCTTCAAAAAATTTCACCGTCATTGATGAATCAATGTCAAGTGTTTCTTTTAGCGCTGATTTTAAAACCGACCATTTCCCAAAGAAATTGTCTAAACTAAGATATCACTCACGAGCTCTGCCAACTAGTTTGGAAATGACGTATCCAAACGTTGTAACATCGTCCCAGCGAGAAAAATAAGCTTTCTCATCGACAAGTCTACCCCACTTATTAACTTGAATGTTATGTCTATTCCGATCAAAGTCTGGAATACCATAAAATGGGATGAATAGGATCATTTTTAATGTTCTCTGTTTTACAGCCTACTTACCTTTGATGATTTGTAAAGTTTAATATACTGTTAACTTGAGTTAAGGGTAGTACTGTTCCCCATCACTATTAGATATTGTACAGGGTGGACCCCATTGAATACATTTTTTTTTTGCTTACTGATCCTATTCACCCCTTGGCTGGGGTGAATAGAATCAGCCATATAATTGTAAGCGAGATCATATTCGGCTGACTGTAGGGTGAATAGGATCAATATTTATTGTTTTAAAAAATATCTTTTATAAACCAATGTGCTAAATACACCTAATTTTTTACAATAAGCATATTTTAATAAAACAACACGAACAAAATTAAAGGTTTTATTGCTTATAGCACTGCTTAGACTAAAAAGAAGTTCATAAGGAAACACAAGTTACTCTGTGGCAAATGATGAAAAAATATCATATAAATAAAGTCTTAAGCTTAAAAGTTAAGAAAGTTAACAGTAAATTTTAAGTAGCCTCGTAGATATTTTTCGGGAGGCTCCACTTTCCCCACAACTTGATCAAAGGGAAACTGGGATATTTCTTCTTTATCCGGAAATTGATAGACATATTCCATAAAATTTCTCGTTTGCCTCTCACGAAGAAAATTTCCCAAAAATTCCATTTTAGTTTTATTAACCACTTTGCATAAATAGAAACGTAAACTGCAGCTTGAGCTAGCTCTTTTTGTTTCTATAGGAAAACCCACTAAGAGCCAATCATTAATTTTTATTTCATCTTCTGACACTGCGCTAATATTTTTAAAAGTCTCCATGTTTTATAAGGACATTGCTATTAGAACTATTTGTTTTTAAATTTGGTTCTTCGGATTCAATTGGTGAATCATCGAATAAGTCATCATTTTCTGCTTCGGATTGCGAAAATTCTAAGACTTCATGATTTTTGGAGCTGCCGTCAGACTCGGACCTTTTGTCATATCGAACACTTTTTCCAGCCTCAACATTAATTTTTTTTTCCAGATTTCTTCCTTTTAAGGCCATTGTCACCATAGCGCATTTGCTTAAGCAGGTCGCAAAATGATGCTTCTAAATTGTTGTCAACATTCACAATTTCCGCGTCCTTATTTTCGTCAACTTTTGGTATAGAGAGTACTTTATCTCTATTAATTGGAACTAAGCCAGCCTTGCAAAATCCAGCTTTTATATTTTTTTTCTGCATTGGGCTCAATTTCCTTGATCAATTTTGTTAGGAGCCGGGGAAAGATACTTTTGGGAACTGAGGGCTCTTTCATTTCTGGGCCCTGTTTCCAATCCCGCAAAATCTTACGCCAGGCAACCTTTAAAGGCCTGAAGAAGGCAATGTCAAGGGGTTGGGTTAGATGGGTGGAGTTGCCTGGAGAAAAGCGAACCTTATGTTATGTTGTGTGCAAAGAGAAATAACTTCCTCAGATAGATGGGACGATAGATTGTCTCCAATTAAAACTTTGTCGCCGTCTAGTCTTTGCAGATATGGAATCACAACGGCTTTTAACCAATCTGTGAATGTCATATTATCAAACCAACCACTAAGCGTTGCGTTATACCTGGTATATTTCGGGCCTCCTTCAACCCAAGTAGAATATATATGTTTAGCTTTATAGACAACATAACAAGGCAACATTTTCCCATCGCCTGTTGCAGCAAACATTATTGACACCGCTGATTTTGTTTGGTTGAAAACCCGTTCAGGATATTTGCATCCCCTTTTTGCAATAATTTTACTTCTACCTGGGTCATTGCTTAAATTGGTTTCGTCATAATTTATTCTGTGACTTGCTAGAATGTTCCTTAAGGTGCCTTCTAAATTATCAAAATATTCGTTAATGGCTACGGGAGAAACGCCGGCCCTGGCACGTTTTATATTTTGACATAAACGAACGGCAAGTTTACTTTTATGCCTCTTCATAAACCCGTAACTAAAGTCTTTACCTGGCATATTATTCTTGAATCTCGCTACTGTTTTGCCTAGTCGATCTAAATATAGTTTTATTATTAGGCGTAGTCCATGCAAGTCTAATGGATATCCCCATTCTGCGCACACCTGTAGTTTTTTCACGATCGTGTCTTTTTCAATCGGGGTAAGGACAGTTTGTCCACCTTGCTTTTTTACACTGGTAGGATTTTTTGTGTTTCTTTGCAGCACCGTGTAAGGTATTTTAAACTGAACTGCTAAGACCTTTTGCATTTGCAGCAATGGCTTTCGAAATAACGTCAACTTCATGTTTCTTATACCGTTTACCATGAGGATCGGGCGTGTAAACACGTGGCATCGTTGCTTCCGCCGTAGACCAATGTTCCTATTCACCCCACGACCGTTAGAAACAGGTGGTTTTCAGGCTGAATATTTAAGAAAAAAATAACGATATAGATTTTATTATTTTCCTTTTAGATACAAGTAGTCAGATGTGTAACAGTCACAAAACAACCATTACTTACTTGATTCGTCAAATCTTGGCTTCAACAGCGTTCAACTTTTTATAATGTATAAATAACGGTCTACTTTTTCTTTTAGGTTATGCTCCACAGAATGCGACGTTGTCATGTTTATTTGTTTGAGGGTGTAAAATAGTTATCTACTATATCAATAACTATAAACCTGTGACCGAAATTCCCTAAAATTTCTAAAAATGTTAAGGCAGGATTTTTTTTAATAATAAAGTCACATTCGACCCTATTCACCCCATCGATCCTATTCACCCTGTTTTACGGTATTTGTTCCAAGTAAATATGCTAGCACCTACCTGAACGCCCGTCAAATTACTTATCTTTTTGAAGCAGCTCAACTCGGTGCTCTAGCGACAAAGGCGGAGTAGTCGAATCACGATTCGGTTCATTCTCGGCATCACGTTCCTATTGCTCCATGATACTACAACAACACAACAACAACACAAGATAAACCCACGCGCACGATATGCTTTTTCTCTCTCCCTCGGCTGACGTCACTCCGTGACAAATTTTGCGAGTGCTTCTTGTTAAAGCTAGGTAGTGACATAAAGGTTCTGTGGTAGTGATTAATGTCTGCATTTTAATTCGGTGTGAATAAGTTATTTTAGTTATTTTGTTCATTTGTGATTCTGTTTTGGTTTCTTTAATATAGTATAAACAAACAATGGTCTACTGTGCAGTGATGGGTTGTAGTAGTAACAATAATAAAAAAAAGCAAAAACTGTTCGTCGAGTTACAGATACTTTAGTTTTCCAACTGCTAAAGAGATTAGCAAATTATGGGTACAAAAGTGCTATCAAATGCATGATTTTATTATCAAAAATGCTAGAGTATGTTCGAAGCATTTTACGAATGATGATTTTTGTAACTTTTACAATTGCCCAAAAATCAGTGGAAGTTAAAAAACGATGCTGTACCTTCACTCTATCTGGCAAAATGTCCAAAAGCTACTACATTTGAGCAGAAAGATCGCAATGAAAGGGTTAAAAAAAGCCTACAGTGGAGTTTTTAACAAAATGCAACGAGCTAGACCATATATTTTACAATTATAATAAAGACTCACTGAAAATTGAAAAAACTACCTTAAAAATTTGAATAATGCAGCAAAAAAATATAGATTTAATTGATGAAGCAAAAAAATCTCTTTTTTAAATGTAAAATGTATTTCAAAATAAGAATTCTTAATAAAAATATCAAAGAAATCTTCAACATACGAAAGCGCAAAATGACAAAAATAGTCAAATAAATATAGGAAACTGAAACTTACCATGGAAAGGAAAACAAACGAAATATTTTTTTTAACTTTATTTGAATGTATTGTTTTTAATACTTTTTAAAATAAAACTATTTTATATTATTCGTTTTATCTTTCATTTTGTTTTTATAGCAATAAAAAAATACATCGATTAATTAAGGTCGATGTTTTTGCTATATCGAAGGGTCAAAATTCGATTTTAAATTTTGGCTTCCCTAGTAGGTACTGACAAATATTTTGATTAACTTTAATTATACAGATATTTTGTATGTAAATAAATTGCAACGGATTAAAATAAAAATTTATTTTTTCTGTACATAAATAAATTATACACTGGCTGGTTTTTTGGTATTGAAATTATTATCTAAAAGAGTATAACTATCTAATATCCAAAACAGTTATATAAGTCACATCATAACGAAAATGTAAGTCACTAAAATAAATATACAATATACCTACATTAAAAGCTAGCTTCCCCATACCTATTATAGGTATAGCTATACATTTTTGTCACGCGGTGACGTTGTGCGCGAACCGGTTCTAAATTCGTTCCGCAAGTGATCATATCTTGTGTTGTTGTAGTATCATGCTATTGCTCTATATGCTGAACGTCGGTTTCGGAAGTACCCTCCTACTTTGCGACAACGACGAAGAAGCCACAATTTCTCTATTATTCATGATGAATTTTTAAAACACAAAAGCACTAACAAACCACTTCTGACAATTGTTGGACGTAGGGATTTAGAAACAAATTCTTTTTAACATTAATTTAGATTTTATTAAATTAGGAAATTAACAACCGTTCTGTTCTACAGATCGAAAATTAATCCCCTTTTAGTTAACACAAACTATTTTTTTAACCTTTCTTTTATTTCAATCGGTCTATTCATTTTTATAGAGAAATGTTATAAACAATATTTGCCCGAATACAATTCAGACGACGCCGATGACATCATCGCCCATACATCAGTATTTATGAACTATGACAACTTCAGCCCAGCGTCGTATCCTCACACTAATGTAATCACATAAGGTCATTCCATATGAAAATGTTCAATTTTGTATGGATTAGTTGGCCATTTTAAAAATAAAAGTAATGAGTAGTAAAAAATGCACGAGCGAAAAATTAAAATGCATATTGACGGTAGTATAATATGAATGTATATGAATTATAGGTATTATATTATGGACATTAGACTAAAAAATATGGAATAGAAGAAAAAATAAATAATGTTTTAAAATTTCTGTGACGTATTCAGAATGTAGGTAAAAATTTAAATCTAAAAAATTCTCATTCCTAAAGGGCGAGCTTACCCCTTACCACCTCAAAAAAGGTGAATTATACGATTAGCAAAACGATGTCCTAACTATACGAAAAAAGTGTAGAGAGACAATTTTTCCCATAAAAATTATATAAAAAAAATCCTTATAATATAGTTTTGATAGATCTAATAGATTTCGAGTTATAGGCTGTTGAAGTAAGGGGATGTTTTATCTCACAACTAACATTTATGATAAAAATAAATTTGTCTAGGAAAAATATCAAAAATACCCATTTTGTGTAATTGAAGTGCTCGTATCAGCTCGACCCATTACAGTAGGAACTCGTTAATTTCTAACCTTTACCTACTTTGTAAATTTTGTTAATGTTTTAAAACATGGTTAATTTTCTGAAATTGAAATTATAGAATTAAAAAAGGAACGCGCAACATAAGGTGCTAATTAATTAAAATAAATAAATAAATAAAAATGCAAAAAAAGGGTACAGCAATTTTATAGAAAAAAAACTGCTCTATTTTAGTTCTTTGCTTTGTAAGCGTAGGAAAAGCCGTTTTCGAGAAAATCTAGTGAATTATAAATATTAGTTGTGAACTGATACATCCTTCTATTTCAGCAGCCTTAGTGTTCTAACATTTCGGTAATATATTGATTGTTGCGAATATTCGGGAATTTTCGAGAATTTTTGAGAATATTCGAGAATGTTTAATTTTTTTTAGGAAAATGTAGATATTTTATGGAGAATATATAAACTGGATTATATAATAATTATGTAATATGTTAGGTACATCGATTAATTTAATTATGGCTGTAGTGGTGTCAAAATAATGTTTTATTTTAGCTAAATTAATGTAGGGGAATTACTAAATATGTTATTTGTGACATTTTCTAATTTTCTTCTTTCCTGGGGCTTAACTATCACATAAATAATTCTTAATATTTTTCCGGTGTCATACTTTTAGATAACCAAGAATTATCCATGTGGTAGTAAGCCCCAAGAAAGGAAAAAAGAATTAGTAGAATTATGTTAAAATGAAACTTTATCATTCTCTTTCATATCATATATAAAACAAAATAAAACAATTGTCTTATTCAGCGTCCTCATTATCTGGACAAAATTTCTTCTGATGAAGTTGAATCATTGTCACCATCAGATATGTTCTTAGATACTGCTCATAGATTAAATATACGTAGATAGTTTCATCCCATGTTAAAATTTATGGCTCTAAAATCTGGGCCCCAAAATTATTATATCGTTATGAACAGTGCCTTTAGAATTGCATTAGTTTAGAAACAGTTATATGTATATACTCCAGGGAAATAAGGTAAAAATAAAGGCCATCTGCGGAATGAGGCCGAACAAGCTGAATTTTTGCAGAGACCTTCGTTTTGATGTTCCAATGAAGCACAAAAAAATCTCATATGCCTACCCTTGTGCGTCTTGAGATATCGAAGGTCAAAGGTCATTAAAATCGGTTTTTCGCGAAAATCTCGCTTCCAGTGCATTTGATGTTGTAAGAACTCATAACAAAACTTACGTAAAATAGTATTCTCTACAAAATTGTTCATATACATTTTTTTCGTACGACCAGCCGTTTGAGAAACATCCCGATTTGACTCACTCGGCTCAAATATTTCAAGCAGAAAACTGCCCGCCAGATACAGTATTTCAGAACGGAAAGCGTTTTCTGTTAGCTATGTATGATGCTCCAAAAGATGAAGTGAACCTTGACAAATTTAGATACACCCAATTCATTAAGGCTACACGACTTAATAGACCTGTTAAATTGTCATCCCTTCCACCTACCAGTGAAGCAGCTCGACAGCATATTTATCGGGTCTACTACCAAATACAGATTTTGCTAGGGAAAAATCTACAACCCGAAGAATGTAGTTGGGATTTAAAAAACGACATATTACAGCTGAAAACAACACTACTGCCACCTGCTCCAGACGAACTATTAAATACAATATTCTGTAATTGTAAAAAGGGGTGTGGTGCGCAGTGCGGGTGTAGAAAAGTCGGGCTGCCATGCTCCAAAGTTTGTGGTCAGTGTCACGCACAGGCATGCCTGAACCCGTCAACAGAGTTGCAAAATATCGAAGACTTCAGTGACCTTGAGCCTGAAGAGGTTTTGGCAACAGACATAGAGCCAACAGATATAGAGGAAGCGTCTGACGAAGATATTGTGTTGATCGAGGTGCTAGTGGAACCCGACGAAGACGAGGAGGAAGGCAAGGAAACATAAGGCGTGGTGTGGAAAAGAATGTATTTTTTGTTATTAATTATTTATTATATATTTTTTTATAAATAAACAAATTTTTAACGGCTTTAATAATGGGAATTTAATTTTCCAGTCTAACAGATTAAGAAAAGTGCTTTTATATTTATAGCTCTGCAGTATAATACAGTATTACCTTTATTACGCTTTATCATGCTATATCTCGAAAACGGTTGGTCGTACGAAAAAAATGTATATGAACAATTTTGTAGAGAATACTATTTTACGTAAGTTTTGTTACGAGTTCTTATGACGTCAGATGCACCGGAAGCAAGATTTTCGCGAAAAACCGATTTTCATGACCTTTGACCTTCGATATCTCAAGACGCACAAGGGTAGGCATATGAGATTTTTTTGTGCTTCATTAGAACATCAAAACGAAGGTCTCTGGAAAAATTCAGCTTGTTCGGCCTCATTCCGCAGAGGAAGTTTTATTTCTCTGGAGTAATACCATTTGTACGCATTTGCTATGCCAAAATTGACAATATCGTAAATATGCGTTGATATAAAAATTCCGGGGTCTAAGATTTGGAGCGATGAATATTTACCTGAGACTATCTATATAGTGCTCCTTCTTTTGGTTACTCGATGACTTCTTTATAAGAGCCAAGTTCTTTGCTGAGTTTAAAACTCGGGCAACATTTTAGTCTCAGGAAAGAGATTAATAGAAATTCTTGGCTCTTTGAGCAATTTTGTATGGTGTACAATGTATACTAATTTACCTCCTCTCCCTGCAGTTAATCGATTTTTTTCTTACAGTGCATGAAAGAGTAAGTAGTAAATGACCTCTCAGTAGCAGCTATTGAAGCAGGTAAACCTAGAATAGCTGCTGCTAAATCCTTTAATTTTGTCATAATACACATTCGTTTCCACCAATTCATATTATCTGACCTCGTAACAGTTGCCAAATGAAAGTCGTGCTCCACAAATGACTTCTGGATAAATATTTTGTGAATTCCATAGAAAATATTCCTTAAAATCTTTATATAATTATATAACCTTTGAACAAAATTTTGAGAAACACTCTGAGAACGTTCCCGAGAATATTCCCGAGAACATTCCAGAAAAATGCATAGAAAGCTTCGTAACTATTTCTTTGTTCCTTCTCGGGGGTGCGAGTAATACCGTAACTTACGCAATATTCGGGAATATTCACTCTGAAATATTCACTAAGCAGCCTCTAACTCGAAATCTATTAGATCTATCGAAAATATGGTAAGGACTTTTTTATAGAAAATTTTATGAAGGTGCCTACCGACACGTACAGGGTGGGCAAATTTCGATGTTTGTATAGTATAACTCGGTAACTGTAAGAGATACAAAAAAATGGAAGACACATTCTCAATCTAAATTTTTGAGATAAATTCACTGGCGAAAACAAAAATTTGCTATCGTCTTTTGTTTTCGAGTTATAAACAAAAGTTCGATTTTTCGACTTTTAAACATATATCAATATCTTGGTTGTTTGTAAAGTTATGAAAACACAACTTTTACATTCTTCAGGCACTTTTTTTCGGTTTAATACAGTGGCGTCGAGAAAATTAAAAAAAAAACAGATGAAATTTCGAATTATGGTATAAAGTTGTATTTTTTTTTTAAATGGGAATCGTAGTTGGCTATGGTTTAGTTAAAAAGGAATTTTTTTTCTCTTTCAAAATATATATCGTATGTGACGTAGCTTTTGATGTGTAAGTAATTAATAGAGATAATAATCTTTTAGTAGATTACTTTTTGCGTTTTTTTTTTTAATATTTATTCCAAGTAGGCATGTGTCATCTATGACAGTGTTTATCCGTTTGTCAGTAAATTGCATATTAATAATTTTGTTTCCGTCATAATTATACCTCATTAATCGTAAAAGTGAAGATGTCTTACGAAAATAACCATAAATATGATATGCTAGATTGCTTTATCCAAAATAATAACAATTGTGATATTGCATCCGAAATATATTTCAATCGCTATCCAGAAAGAAGACAACCCAATAAAGCTATTTTTAAGAGGTAAAAGAAAATCTCATTAATTGTGGGTCCTTTAACAAGCTATAACCAAAAAATCAGATATTTATATCTGATCTAGTTCATTTATGTTGGTACCGGTTTTCTTGTAAAATTTGTCTTTAATGTGGTCCCAAAGGAAAAATCCCGTGTCGTTAAGTCAGGTGATAGTGGTGGCCACCTCACTGGTCCGTTTCTTCCTATCCAGTTATTTCTAAAATTGGTATTTAGTAATTTTGAAATGGTCCTGATATTATGAGGTGGTGCACCATCTTGTTGGAAGAACTGATTTCTTGCCTGGATTAAGGATAGATTTTCCATAAATTCCTCAATAATTTTCTGGTTTAAGATTTCATAGTAGCGTTGGCCATTAAGATTTTCTTGATATATGTGATATGTTAAAACACGATTGCCACGTAGAGCACACCAAACACTAAAACCAAAGCGTCCCTGAAATCACACGTCAACGGTACGGTGAGGGTTTATATCAGAACAATAGTGCTCGTTATACCTGTTGAAAATTCTTGCACTGCTAATGTAGCCTTCATCTGTCCAAACTACATTTCTAGAGAAGAATGGATCTTGTTGAAATTTTTGACGATACCATATGCAAGACTCCAATCGTCGCTGAAAATCAGTTGGTTGCAGGTGATGTTATTTCCTTATTGTATAAGGCCTGATTTGTGTGTCTTCATAATACCCAAAGCTCCACGTCTTGAAATCCCAGAATCAGCTTCAATTTGACGACTTGAAATTGAAGGATTTGCAACCGCCATTCTAGTTGCAGTTATAGGAGTTTCTTCAGCATCTTCAATGTTGTGATTTTTTTTTCTTGGCTTGTTGAAGGACCCATAATTAATGAGATTTTCTTTTAACCTCTTAAAAATAGCTTTATTAGGTTGTCTTCTTTCTGGATAGCGATTGAAATATATTTCGGATGCAATATCACAATTATTGTTATTACTTTGAATAAAGCATTCTAGCACATCATATTTCTCGTAATTTTCGTAAGACATCCTCATTTTTACGAATAAATGGGGTGTAATTATGACGGAAACAAAATTATTAAATGCAATTTACTGACAAACGGATAAACACTATCCTAGATGGAATAAATATAAAAAAATGCAAAAAGTAATCTACTAAAAGATTATTTTCGCTATTAAATACTTACACATTAATAGCGGCCCCACATATGACACATAGTTTGAAAGAGAAAAAAAATCCATTTTAATTAAACCATAGCCAACTATGATTCTAGAAAATACAACTTTATGCCATAACTCGAAATTGCACCTTTTTTTAAAATTTTCACGACGCCACTGTATTATACAGAAAAAAGTGCCTAAAGAATGTAAAAGTTCTTTTTTCATAACTTTACAAACAACTAAGATATTGACATGTGTCTTTGTCTCAAAAAAAAGATCGAGAATGTGTCTTTCATTTTTTTTGTATCCCTTACAGTTACTGGGTTACCCTATACGAACGTCGAAATTTGTCCACCATGTACAGTTTAATTTAACCATAATAAAAACATACAAAATGTCGGCTTCTTTGATCCTTTTACCTCCGTCAAAGAAGCTGACGTTTTTTATATTGTAAATTTTGAAATATACTAAAGACATGAACGCACGTTCATTTACGAGCGTTGGTGTACGCCAGTGTGTAAACAAAATTTCAGTTAAAAGTCCGTCGAACATATCTTTTGTTGTTACTTGAATAGAAATAGGTGTGTGTGTGTGTGTAGGTAATAAGGATACCACGTACATGAACGTGCGTTTGATACAATGTATTATTCATTTTATATTTTTGCTTTTATTTTTCTACATACTTCTATGCCCCTCAGTCAACCATATGAGGCAGTAGTAGCTACAGGTCCTGAACTCTGGCGTAGTATCCCTGGTTAACATGTTAGGTTTGAAAGGATGCTTATGTAATACCTACCCAATAATTATTTTATTATTTTTTTTCTAGAAATGCATAAATACGAAGCAAATAATGTCAGATTTTTTAAACTAAAGTAATGCATATACATCATTGTCATTTCTCGGATCAGTTGTCAACTGAAGTAGATTTGTTTCACACAAGGCTAGCATCCAAAACAAATGAAAACAATCATTTGCAAAACTAGTAAATCTTTTAAAAATACTGAGATTTTATTTGCTTCGTATTTATGTATTTTTAGAAAAAAGAAATAAAATAATTATTGTGTAAGCATCCTTTCAAACCTAATGTGATAACAATAATAAATATTTATAGTTTCTTACAGTTTATACTGTCATTCTTATCTGAATGCACTAGTAGAAGTCTTAGGTAGATAATAAATCAAACACGACACCAAATACATTTTGTGGCAAAAACTATTAAAACAACTACCTACTTCATCTAGGAGCAAGAATGACATTGTATAGAATAATAGTATATTTAGTATTAGAAGCAAACAAATATTGAGTTTAGAAAAATATTAACACCAAAAATAAAAACTTTTACATTAAGAAATGATTCTCTCCAGTTACAATACAAAAACAAAAACTTTTCGGAACTCCTCATGTAATTAAAATATTTTTTTTAATAACATGTTCGTGTTTACCAGCATCCTAAGGAGTTCTGAAAAAATTAAAGACTATATTGCGGCTTAGGGGACTTCGTCAGTGTCAACTTATGAATAGTTTTTTAAATACTTTTATCCGAATTGTTCTCTTGTGATAGTTTTGAGAATTATTTATTTAATTATTTCTGATTCCGTTATCTTTACAACTGCCATTCTTTTCCTTTTTGGCTCTGTGGTTTAATAACCCAGGCAGGAGTTATGCTTACAAAAAGAGAAATACTCAATTATATTTTAGAAGATTTCAAATCTTCTAAAATAGAATCGAGAATTTCTCTTTTTGTAAACATATCTCCTGCCTGAGTTAGTGTAGGTAGAATATAGATTCAGCTGTTATTTTTACTGTTTCGAAACTCGAAAGTAACATGGTCAGTGTAGATTCTGAAGAGTTGGAACTCTTAACTGTCCAACACTTAGCTCTAAAAGGGGACAGTTTTGAACCTCAGAATACAGGCTAACTCAACTAGGAAATAATAATGTCACCTAGTTTGATTTGATTAATAACACTGTCGAAAAATCTGCTTCCAGTACACAGTTAAGTCGTCCGTATTTTGAGGAAAAATCTAACAGATCAAAACATCACGAAGTTGCTAAAATAAGCGGTCAAAACCAACACGATATTCAACGAATTCGAATTATGCGCAGCCGAAAATTATCAGTTAGATTACTGCGAAGCCGCCGTAAGCAGTTATCAACGAGAATTTGAAGATGTCAGATGTTTCTGCCGAAACGTCGTTTAAGCAGCTACGGTTCCTCTAGGGACCTATCAGCATCATCAACGCGGGACTACACGCATGCAAATAAATTCATATTTTTTAAAATTATCCACCTGAGTTGCATACTGGATCCGCCATTTTAAATTACTCAAATTTGAACTCAGTTTCGTAATCCATGGTCCCAAAAACTTACGTAGGCCTAATTTTATACCGGTTTTTTAAATATCCTACTTTTTGGCCACAGTTCCCAGTTAAAATTTGATAATTTCTCTAACATATTGGTCCTAAATGGCATACCAAATGTTAGTTGTAACACCTCGTAACACTTATTGGGACACTCTCGTCGAATAACTAATTTAGGTGGCAAATTGTCATCATTTAATAATAAAGTGCGGCATTGGTGACTGACTAATGAATAAGTTAATTAGTGCATCAAGATTCAGCACTACCATGTCATTTCTAATTATTACTTTATGCATTCAAAATCTAAATGTGCAAGTGCATTTATAATTGATAGTGAATTTACGTTCAGTAAATTCTAAATACCACATATGTCATCTGCGTGGATGTAATAACTTCCCAATTCAGTGTCTCTGAAATTTATCAATGTACAGGGTGTTTATAACATTGCTTGTAGAGGACTTGTAAGATTTCAATTTTTATAAGACGTTTATGTACTTTTTACTTACTCCGTAGAATTCCAACCTTAATTTTCGTGCAAGATATCTAAGTTGGCAATATGTGTTTATGTTTTGAATGTATGCATACGAAAAAATATGCCTTCTTCCCATTTCAATGTTTCTGGAATTTATCAATGTATAGGGTGTTTATAACATTGCTTGTAGAGGACTTGTAAGATTTCAATTTTTATTAGACGTTTATGTACTTTTCACTTACTCTGTAGAATTCCAACTTAATTTTCGTGCAAGATATTTAAGTAGGCAATGTGTGTTTATGTTTTGAATGTATGCATACGGAAAAATATGCCTGCTCTACTGGCAACCCCGTCCGCAAATGCAAACGGTGTAATCGTTTTGGTAGATTTCTCCCGGTCCTGGCTTGTTAGATCCCGTCGACTCGGGCCTTTCTCGTCTAGCGCTCTTCTTTCTTTCATTCTTCGTCGGCTGTTGGCTCCCGGGAGCGTCATCGTGTCGAGGGCCAGAGTGACGGTTGCCGCCCCTGTCCAGAGTTTTAAACGGGTTGGGATATTGACTTCCGGCTACATGACGAAAATGCAATTATGCATTGGCCGTTGGTATGGAATTAAATATGCTGACATCTCCCTTTTACTCGGGGGATACTTAGGGGTAGAACACATGGTAGAAGCTCCTTCAAAACTCATCCGATACATTTTCGAATTACTACTAAAAATTTCATACAAAAGTTACTAGCAGTTTTGATTTACTGATATGTAGCCACCTCCTTAAAAATCTCACGTGTGATCCCTGTACACAAAAAAAGGTCACAGACATACTGGCTACTTTGAGGTCAATGTCCATTCTCTGAAAATGTTTGCAAAAGACTTGAAACTAGAACTTGCGAACACTGAAAATAATTTAATAAACAACAATTTGGAGTGGTCTTTCCATAACTCTGGCTATTAATACCATAACTGAGATACTAAATGATGGTTTTGAAAGAGGAGAACATATACCATCCTTGTTTTGTGACCTTACGAAGGCATTTGACCGTCGAATCTAACAAACTCCTTGAAAAACTGGGTTTTTACAAATTTAGTAAAAACAGGTTGTTTAGTGTAGTTGTATCTTGAAGAAAGAAAGCAATTTTTAACTCTATATAGCGATATTTCGAATACATTGAATATTAAATATGGAGTGCCACATGGGTCGGAACTGGGGCCAGTACTATTTCCAATAGGTATATATTAAAGATCTGGGAAGCAATGATGACTGGCAATATATTGTTTACTGATGATATGACTGCACTAAATAGTGTACTCTTGAGTTAAGTTTAGAGGAGACACAATCAAGTGTTGCAGAATGTTTACTGCCAATCAATTAGGTACGTTTGAATAAAATTAGATGAAAATGTAAAGAATGCACTTTTCCTTGTGTGATAGAAATTCAGTAAATAACCCAGAGTCTGTAAATTACTTCGGTTTAAGTCTATATCAGAAATTATCATGGAAAAGCCATACTGACTACTTGGCAAGTATATTAGCTTGCTATCTTTTAAAAAAATTTCTCTAAATTTGTCTCACAGTCTGTTATAAAATTTTCTTTTCATTCTCTCATTCAAGAAAAATTATCTTATTGCTCTGTTCGCGTTGGGACATGCAGCTTCTGTGGCTAGAATTTTTGGATTGGAAAGACAGGCTAAAATATAGAAATGACTGCGGGAGGAGCTTTATTTCATTGAATATAATTACAGTATATTCTCTTTATGTTCTGCAATGTGTTCTTTGTGTTAAAGATAATAAATGAAATTATACTATTTATGCAAATAAGACGTAAAACAAATTATATATGACAGGAGAATTGATAAATCGAAAACGGGATTAAACTTCTTTGCTCCAAAGCTGTTTAATTTCCTACAAAAAAACGTTAAAGATTTATCTTCCATAAAAATTTTAACAAATGATAAAAGACTACCTGATTAAACATGTTTTTAAATCACTGATGATTACTGATAAAAGACTACCTGATTAAACATGTTTTTAAATCACTGATGATTACTTCGTTAATGATTTTCGTGATATGACTGCCAGCAACTTATGAATCATTCTTCTAATGTATTAATACGTTTCTATTATAGTAATTTTTATAACAATCTGTTGTAATATGTGTATGTCGCATATCTAGGTTAGTTTAGTTTATTTTATGTACTGTTTAAAATATTTTATTTTACACTGTTTTATACTGATGACAACCAATAAACATACTTTACTTAAACATACTTTACTAAGGTGGCATAGTTGTCAAAACTCATATTGCTTTTTTTCCAGGAGTTTCGTATTATCGTAAGAAATAAAAATGAGTGAAGTTCAGCCCGACAATAATAATACTCCAGTAGCTACCAGTTCTCCTATAAATAATAATAACAATGACTCTAAAACCGGTGTAGAAAGTGATACGACAAACTCAAATTCGGACTCCATGGCCGCGAGTGTTTCGTCCACAGAGAACTTGTCATCTTCAGGTGCCAAAATCGCCACTGGACCGAAGCCCACAGGAATAAAACCACCCAGTAGGATAGGTAGACCGTGCGGTAATCAACACAAACCTGCTCTTCCGACAACGCCTACGAAAAGTAGTGAGTAATCCTTTGTTTTTATGATTTTACGAGTTTAGATTTATATTGTTTTGTTTGTGTTTGATACCTATCTAAAATTATATCATTATTATAGCATATTGCGTAATTCTTTTTTAAATATCTTCCCATGTAATTTTTGTTTTATAAAACGGATATGTATGCGCCATAATCTTTTTACACATGAAGTTCCGTAGACAATAAGTGGTATCGGTTTTCCTTAATAAGGTCACGAATGGCATTGTGTTAATTATAAGAAAATTATTATCAAAATAGATTTTTAAGGAAACTGTATGTAAAAAGTGAAGAACACATCACTAATATTCAAAATATTTCACTTGAATGTGTTGCGTTTTACCAATTAAAATTAAAATGAAACCGAGAATTAAACAGTATGGTTTACGTAAAAGGTGAAACTTGTAGAGTAAAATGAACTAATTGAAAACGTACTTTTTTATGTAAACATCTCATTTTTCTTTGGAAGAGACTTCCACGGAAGTTTTAGATTATTTATTTTTATGATGTTTGCCCAAATCAATTTCTAATGAGTTGCTTCAGTTTGATAATATTTGACATATTAACATTTCTTTTCTTCTACGAGCTTTACAAAAAATAGGATCTGTCGCACTCCAAAGCGTGTGCAAAGCTCTGTTTTACCGCACTGGTATGGTAATGTAGCTTTTTCTACTCCTGTTAGATAATAGCCACTTTATTTCATCCACTCATTGTCACACTCATTGAAATAATGACATCATTATTTTACTGAGTGTGAAAATGACACTTTCATTTTTTCCACTGAAAATAGGTAAAAAGCGACATTTATTGAAACACTAACATCTACAATACAATGGTAGAAAACTTTATGGTTAGTATTAATAAATGTTTCTTTCTGTAACTGTCTAGAAAGTTAACAATTTTTTTTGAGTGGAAAATACATCTTTACTGGTCTAGCCCGGAAAATGACTAGGGATCGAAAAGTATTTTCCGATCCCTAATGTTACTTTTGATTGACAACAGTAGGATAGGTATCTGAATTAAGCACTCTAGACAATATCATCTGACATTTGTCAGTTGAATTTTGTGAATTTTGTTTACAAAAGATTTCAAGTTAAAAAGTATTTTGAAAATAACAAAAATGGTTGTAGACAAAAATATTGTACGTAACACATCGGAAACGTGTCTTTACAGGGCCCGCCGCCGGCTTTCAGGACTCACTGGCGCTCGGAAACTGCCAGCTCACCAGGTTAAAGAATCACTTTCCGGTTTTGTTACGTAAATGACTAATAACAATACATTCCTTGCCATTGCAGTTATATAAATTCAAGCCATAGTAAGGTACAAAAATTCTTTGATAGCCTGCTGCATAGCCACAATAGCATTTTGACATTTTTAATTAATGTATACAATTAACTGTTATAATTATAAAAATGTAAAAAATTCATATATAATTTGAAATGCGCTTTTTTGTACTTATTCGACCGGTCCTAGAATAGTATATTGTGTATCTAGTAGTAAAAGCAATACATTCCCGGACGACGATGTAAATTGTTGGCCGAGTTCCACAAGCATTGAAGTCCAGAAATGTGCTTTTTCTACGAGGTACACATACTATTTTTTTTGAAATCGCAATCAGTATTATTATAAATTAAGGAATTTTTATTAATGCATTACATTTTTTCATTACGATCTAAATGCTTATGAAATCGTTTCCTCGACAATCACTGTTTATTTATTGCTATGGTAATATTCAGATTCAGTGCTTATTTCCAATACTTGTAAGTGCTAAAAAAATATTTAAAATGGACAGTGATGATGATGTCCAGGTGTTTGGGACACCACAGATTTAGTAACAACTGCAAAAAATATGACTAAATTTAATGTTCTATTTTTTACTAGAAAATGTATTTTTAATGTGAGTTGATTTGTCTGCGCGTATTTATGTACTGTCTAAAATATATATAAAAAACCTGTACGGGAGTTACTTTTCCAGCTTAGGTGGGAAAGGTAACTCTCTCGTACTGTTTTATAATGGTTGCTTAGCAACGGACTAAAATACTAGAATATTTTGGGATCTGAAATTGTGCCGAGAAAGTAGACATTCTTGAGCGATTTCAGAAAAATGGCTTTTTAGTACCCCGTGTGGAAAAAGTTACTTTCCGCACTAGTGGGTAGTTTATTTTCATTTGAAGTGGACATAAATTAAAACAAATAATTACAACACTTAAAAAAAAACAACATGTTTTAAACTGTTTAAAACAACCTTGTTTTAAACGTGTTTTAAATACTTTATTTTAAATATAACAAGCCTGCAACGACTAATAATTATTGATATTAAAATTATATGTACATGACGTGCAATATTAATATTAATACCTGGTAGCGAGGAATTGAACAAATTGTGATTTGTTGTGATTGCAGTGAAATTTTTCGGTAATTGAATTAGAGGAAGTACTGAAGTCTCGTGTGAAGTACTAGTAGAACGTGTAAGCTTGAAAATGAGGAGCTTATTTTCAAAACGCAATTTCTGACAAAACGTATATTGAGATATAGATGGCATTTAACTTGATTTAATCAACTCGTTTAAAACCCGCATATTTATTTTGAGCAAAATACAGTTTCTTTAATTTAAAATACATGATAAATATAGGGGACATATTTTTTTAGTTACAGAAAATTATGCAATTTGCAGAAATTGCGTTTTGAAAATAAGCTCCTCAAATGATGTTTTGGTATCGCGCGAAATATCCGGATTGTTCGAAAAATTCGCGTTGCAATACGTTACGCTAGATATGTGGCCCGGTTGCGCCACCATCTTTCAAAAAAGATGCAAAACTGGGTTATATATATTTACGGTGTGTGCACGTTAAAGATCCGTACCCGTTGCGGCAAAGTAAGGTTTCGTTTAATTTAAATAAGTGATTTAAAAAAATGCTGAGGATTGGACAAAATTTGCTGTTTTAGAGTATACCGCATTTAAAATATAATTTCTCTCTTTTTTTTTTTTAATTTTGTGAGCAATACATTTTGCTTAAACACGGTTCAACATGAAAATTTGAAAACTTTATAAGTATGGAAGGTCCCCACATAGGACCCATTGAATACTGCAATCCATGCACTGGGGGGTACTTCTCAGGAAGGCTCTATTTAGATATTTGATTGACTTTTATAATAAATCTCTTATAATTTTTCATGCAAAATATTTTTTTTTGTAAAGTTAAAAATTAGGGTCCTGTAGACATTTTCGAACACGCCTATTTTCCTCGTCAACGAAATCATCATTTTCTTTGGCTTCTAGTACGTTTGTACCAAATTTGAATGTTTTATGTTCAATACTGTGGCTTCTGCACTTGATTTTTTAGTATATTTTAAATTATGCACCTAAGAATATGATCAATCCACACAAAAATAATGAGATCGCCATTTCAGATTCAACTTTTATAAGTGGTACCACTGAAATAAATTATTATAAAATCATTAAAAGACAAGAAAACACCGGGATTAGATGAAATTACCTTTGAACATTTGAAAAATACTGTGGAAATTATGTCTAGGTTAATCTGTCATCTAATAAATAAAATAGAAATTGGGATGGTATCTGAAAGGTTTAAAATAAGTATAATTAAACCATTATTTAAGACTCCCTTTTAGATGTTTCCAGTTACCATTCAATTACACTAACAAGTACAATTGCCAAAGTTTTTGAAAAAGTATTAAAAGTTAGAATTACTAAATATCTAGAAAAACATAGCATATTATCAATAAAACAATTTGGATTTAGAGAGAGAATATCAACTCAAGACGCAATTGCATACCTCACTTCGTTGTCAATGCGGTATGTGTATATTTGTAGACTTGGCAAAAGCCTTTGACTCTGTAAACCATGAAACATTTTTAAACAAAATGCCACAACTAGGCTTTGGAAGCTTACCATATAAGTTAATACAGTTTTATCTTTTGGATCGAAAGCAAATGGTTAAAGTTGGCTCCACATTAAGTTCTGCACAAAATATTCAATTTGGGATACCAAATTGAAAGGCACAGTAATCGGTCCTTTGCTTTTTTAGCACATATGTAAATGATCTCCTTAAGATGCCTTGTAACTGGCGATATCCTCAGTTTTGCTGACTATACGGCCATAATATATAAAGCAGATACGTGGGAATAAGTCAAAAGCGTGGCAGAAAGAGACTTTGTCATTATTAAAGATTGATGTGATAGTACTCTTACAACAAATATAGATAAGACCAAGTACGTGCCCTTTGTTTCATATACAAACCGCCTTCCTGAATTTGGACCGTTAATTATAGAAACTGAAAATAAAACAGTTTATATTTAATGAAACTACTGAAATCAAATACCTTGGAATGTATATGGACAGACATCTGATCTAATTAGCAAGTTCAAAATTATTATTAAATAGTCAATTTAAAAACTCATTCCTTACCTCTCTACCGAAATATTTTGTTTTGTTGTGTACTATGTTATTTTATGTTCTAGAAATTAAGCTAAGGCTAATACTACACACAACTAGTTACGTTAAACTTCACACTCACAAACAAGATCTCAATGAGATCTTCAATCATGAGTTCTGTTGGTTTATTCATTTTTCATTTATTTCATTAATAACCTTCCTGTAATAATTAAGTTGTTTAATTCTTGATGAATAAACTTATTATTATTATTTTTATTATATTATGTATTGCGAAATAATATAATGATAAAATAAAAGTGCTCAACCCTGCGCTGTCGGTGAAAATTGGATGAAAAGAGGTCAGAATTTGAGTTTTCCTTAAGAAAACGCTGAAACAGTTCAAGTTTGGCGCTTTTTTCATTAACAGGAACCGCGCTGAAAATCGTATTTTTATATTTTTTTTCGTTTCGGAACATACAAAGAAAATCTAAGAAAAAACTTCAATTTTTTGGCGCAACTGTGGCGGATTTTGTATGACAAGTGAGACCCCTCATTTGTTTTCAGATTATCCGTTAAATACTCAGAAAAATCCAATCGATAAAATATAAATATGTACATAAATTAAATCAATATTTTTAAAGGAATTGATAAATTTCCTTAATTTCAAATTCAATATGATGACAAAAAATTGTCAAGGTCAAGATCAAAATGCACCTAGTCAAGGACGATTTTTTTTAGTACGAAAATTATAAATATTTACCCAGAAAAATAAATGTTATCTATTTTAAAGATTTTGAAAGTGGGTAATGTGTCTGTTGTTCATACAGAAGTCCTTATTTAAAATTTCATTTTATTCAATATTATTTTGGAAAATAAAATTACATTATCGTTAATACAATGTTTTTAATTTGAAAGATACGCAAAACTACAGAGAAAAAAAATACAATGTGGCATGATGGCAATCCGATGGGTAGTAATTTAAAATGCACAGTATTAATGAATTTAATTGTAAGATCTTAAAATTATCGATCGTAAATCGCAACACAATAGCAGCCCAGGCGACCCTTAAGCAACGCTTTAGGTTCTCAACATTGGCATGACATTTTGCACAAGCCGCTGCCTCTAGAATAGCACATATATCGTAATTTATTGGATTTAAGTCTTACTATAATGAAGGCCAATTTTCGGGCGATATGAAGTGTAGAGAAACCTCTTGAATCCAAGCAATAGTGGCATTCGCTGTATGGGGCCTTGCATAGTCTTGGTGGAAAGTCCATCGACAGTTTCTAAAATATTGACGTGCCCATGGTTCTACCAGAGCCTCCAACACGTTTCTACGATACCTTTCTGTGGTCATCCTAATCCCCTAATCGATAAACACCATTTCCATCCGCAATAATTTCTGCTCATACCACCACTGACGACGGATGGGCTGGCTTAAAAACTTGTCTTTATCACTAGCTTCTTCCATAGTACGAGAAATTCGAGAATTTTATTTACTAAACTTTTCCTCTGTGGTAAAAACCTTCTCATCTATTAATAAGACCGAATTGTGGTAATTTCCAACAGCGCGTCGAAGCAATCTGCTGCAGTTTGTTACCGTGGTAGCCTGTATTTGCAGACAGTAAATGGATTTTCTATCTTTTTACACTTCATTTTAAGCTTCTTGCTAACAATAGTCTGGCCGCTCTCTCTCTGCTTATTCCAAGTTCCATAGACGTTTTTCGCATCGACCATCTTGGATTTCGTTGAATTCTGTCTCTGATGTTACCAAAATTTTGACGTGTAACAGCAGTTCGGTCTTCCGTTCCACGGTTACTCAAGTTTCTCAACTCCTCGTAACGAGAAATTACTTGGTGTACTGTTTTTCCGTGAAAAGTAAATTCAGGAATAATCACAAATACGGTTTCCTCGCTCATAAGAACCTATAACAGCGGCGCGTTGCATTTACCGATCCATATCTTACCAAATGTTTACGAAATGTCAACAGATTAAGCCTACTTGTTAAATACATTTCAGGTAACAAAATACTTAAAAGCAAAGGTTTCGGTATAGAATGTTCAGGGCGGTTTAAAAAATTGTCACCCTGTAAATGGCCTAGTTTGTATATACATAAATCAAAGCTGAAACAAGATATGGCTTCAATTTTACATGATTTTTGCTTAAGATTTAATAAATATCTTGAAGTACGTTTATAATTCTCAAAGGCATTACCTAATTACTTCTTAAAGGCCAACTTTCGTGAAAATTTGCAGTCTTAATTAATTATACCCATTTAAATTCATTAAATTATTTACATGTTCAGTATGCTTTTTTTAATGTCGGATATCATATATCGATACACATTTCTCGCGGGAAATAGCTCTGACCGGAAATCACCTGACTAGTTTTAATCGAACTGTACAATATGAAATAAATTACTTTCTCACGTATTTTGTCTTTCTGACTTTACAAACCACATATAATAAAATTAAATACCTATCTGATTAAATATGTTTAAAATTCATAACCATACTATTATTTACACGCGGGCTACCATTTTCGGGTACATAAAGTGTCGGTAACTTCTATTACTAATCCTTATTAAGAAATCAAGATAAAATCTTTAGTACGTTCAACTTTACTACTAATAAAATAAATAATAGCATTATATCAACCCAGATTAAAAATTGTATACATATATTAAAAAATCGGATAGGTGAGGAAATGTACTTGTTCATTATCAAAAGGTATTTTAATTATATCTCTCTTTCTCAATGTCTGTCGATATACGATCCAAATACGTCCTTATAGCTTCGCTTCCGAAATTTTACAATTTTGTGCTTGCATTATTGTTATTCTTACACCGAGGTTTACAATCTAGTTCAGAATACGTGGTAGAAATTTGTCTATAATTTGGATGGCGAAAGAGTATGATGGCCGTCTCAGATTGAGAGCTTTTCTAAATGGCGGCCAATCACAGTTCCGGATCATATAAGCTGTCATATCTCGGCCTTTGTTTATCCAACTTTAACAAACATGAACAATTTAATGAAAGCTTATGAAATTTGCAATCCATTTTGTTTGTGTGAATTTTATTTTAAGCAGGGGCGTGTTCTCCATGGAAGCTAGGGAAGCACAGCTTCCCCTTACAAGAATCATAGAATGATAAAATATATTATTTATTTTCTTATTACTCCCAATCTCATTTTTCGACGGTGCTTATGAACTCGGTGTGTGTCAATACAAATGTTTTAAATTGTGTTAGGTTACAAAGTTGCAATGCATTAGGTTTTCAACTTCACGATGCCGATATCGCTTGAACGGCTCCGAAGTGAGTTCGAGTGTAAGCTGTTCTCTCACAGCGTACTTAAATACGGTAAATGTATAATGTTTTGTGAGTAAATGCAAGCGTGTATTAGTTGTATAATCGAGACGTTTAGTTTATTTATTTTAAAGTGTTTTTTTGGTGGTTGCTCCGCATTATTAGTGTTTATATTGACTTTGGATATTGAAATTATTTATTGTTTAAAATGTAGTGCAATTATAATCGCGAGAAACTTTAAAAACAGACTTAAAAATAGTGCGGATGTAAGCTGTAGGTTAGACAGCTTACATGCTAAGCGTAATGGAAACACGGGGTCCCTCAACTTCGCAAAATGGTTCTGAAACGACGGAAACTATATTACGTGAATGTGATGTGTGCAATTTAGTAATAAAGGGATTTTCAACTTAAAATTTTAAAGGTAAAAAAACAAATTATTTTAAAAGGTAGGCCAACTCCAGCTTTAACAAAGCCAAATGGATAGTAGATGAATTAGTGAGATTACAGGCTAAAGTAAGACAAACTTACGCAAATTCACTTTTTATACACTGTATGGTGCATCGATTAAATTTAGTGTTACAATAATCTGTTAGCAGTATCAAGGAATGCAAAGTGTTTTTTTCTACTCTAAGCGGCATCGCATTATTTTTTCAACACCCTCAAAGCGGACGAATGCTTTAGATTCCGAAGTTCATAAAAGAATGCCCAAAGTAGCTCCAACTCGATGGAATTATAAGGGTAGATTGGTGCAAATTGTGTTTGAATATCGCCAGTTTGAACACTAACTTTAATCTTTTACTTCTCGTTTTCTCTGAAATATTTCCATATTAGCAGTTTTACAAAAAAAAATCGAGTGATACAAATTTCTGCATAAAAAAAGATCCAGGAATTCAAAACAATTATTTTATCTAACAAGGGGAGGGCACGACCTTGGGAATTTATTTTGGGATAAGACTTCGTGTAATAATTGTACTTCTTTAGGGTGTTCACCCTTGGAATGGCAACGCGCAACGCTCAATCGATTCGGAGAAAATGACGTTTAAAAATTCAAACTCAGCTTATATACTAGTGAGGTTCTTCGAGTTCCCGCGGCGAAATAGCCTAGCCGATAACGTGTCTGCGTACCGCTTGGGCGCTCGGGGTTCGAATCACGTGCACGATTTACTTTTTTTTTTAATTATTTATTTAATTGTTTTTACAATTACATAAATTTATTATTTAATATTATCGATCATTTAAATAACAATAATGTCAATAATGTTATTTTGCTAACGAAAAAAACTTTTAAATCATAATTTAATTATAGTAATAATTTAAATTACTACCAAATAAATATACTATAATTTAATAAACTATTATTTAAAATACACTATTACTAATGGATATAATAATAATAATAATAATAGTTTATTAAATTATAGTATATTTATTTGGTAGTAATTTAAATTATTACTATAATTAAATTATGATTTAAAATTTAAAGTATTTTTCGTTAGTAAAATAACATTATTGTTATTTAAATGATCGATAATATTAAATAATAAATTTATTTAATTGTAAAAACAATTAAATAAATAATTAAAAAAAAAAAGTAAGTCGTGCACGTGATTCGAACCCCGAGCGCCCAAGCGGTACGCAGACAAGTTATCGGCTAGGCCATTTCGCCGCGGGAACTCGAAGAACCTCACTAGTATATAAGCTGAGTTTGAATTTTTAAACGTCATTTTCTCAGAATCGATTGAGCGTTGCGCGTTGCCATTCCAAGGGGTGAACACTCTAAAGAAGTACAATTATTACACGAAGTCTCATCCCAAAATAAATTCCCAAGGTCGTGCCCTCCCTTGTAAGAGAGAAAGAACACTTTGATCGCCTATGGAATAAACTTGAGCAATTTAAGATAGAAACTCAACTACCAAGAAAAAGAACAGGTACAGGTCTCGTAGGAGATCAAAAAATGTATTGTCGGAGATTATTTTCAGAAATAATTGACAATATGTAGACATAGATACCAGATTCAAAGATTTTAACGACTTAAAATTTTTTTAGATTTTAATGGCATAACTACTACAATACAGGAAGGCGCTTTTGATTCTTTGAAAAAAAAGTATTCACAATATATTGAGTTTTCCGCATTGCAATTCGAATTTTCAGTGATATACAACACATCGGAAGGTATAAATAAAAATAGTGTTTGTGAGTTATAGAAATCCCATAATGATTGTGGACTAAATCAAGCTTGCCATGAAATTCTTAAATTATGTTAATTATCGTATGACTCCGTGGTCTAGAGGTAACGTACTTGCCTCGAAACCTCGGGGTCCCGGGTTCGATTCCCGGTCGAGGAACTGGGATTTTTCTGTGAGAGAGATTAATCATAGTATACTCGGATATTGGGTGTGTGTCCATTGTCTCTAAATGTGTAGCCCTCTCCCACACAAGGTCATTCCAGACCTTCAGGGATAAAGGGGGTTGTAATTTCATGTGGTGTTATTATATTATTATTATTATCATCTCTCACTGTGCTGCCACAAGTGCATCGACCGAACATAGTTTTTCCGCTTTAAAAAGAATTAAAAACGTCAGTACAAATTCTACCGGTCAAGAAAGATTGACTAATCTAGCACTGTTATCCATAGAAAAGGAAATAATTTAGGAAATGTCATTAAAGCAAAAGTTTTATGATAACATCGTTGATGAATTTACAAAACGAGGCTGGAGAATCCCGCTAAATTTTAAATAAGGTAGGTATTTATTTTGTAACAGTTTCCCCGTTTATAAAAGTCACGACACGCCACTGATTTTAAGTTTAACAGTTTTCGAGAAACATAAGAAACAGGATATATAATACCTCAAAAATTTGTTTATACTTGATTATCTATGATATGATAATTTTATGAAAAAGTACAGTTTATTTCAAACTTATTTGCAACATAAAAAACGTTGGCTCCTTTAATCCCTTTAGCAACATTAGAGAAGCTGACGTTTTTATGTTGCAAATAAGTTTGAAATATACTTTACTTCAAACAGAGAATGATATTTAATGAATAAGCTTTCATTTCATATTTTTGTGAAAGCTAGCCGCGATACAAACGGAGATGAGGTTTGGAATGTACTAAAATAATTTCGCCGAAGTTGTAAATTAGTAATTAATTATTAGCATATTTATTTATACTATAATTATCAAGTACAATTTTCTTTATATACTTGAAAGTTAGAAATTTTAGATAAAATCTATAAATTTCTAAACTACTTATATAAGAATGGAGATCACTTTTGAAAACATCATAAAACTACGTGTAATTTTTAAAATTTTATTTTTAAACATTAGCATACATATGGATTCTATTTTTTGAAAAATATATCGCCCGTATATCTTGTACCTCGTTGGTAATACTCTTCCAACCGGGCCTTATATTCTGCATTACGCGCTGCACATCTTGCAGAAATGTTGTTGCTTTCGACACGATACTCTCCTTCAACTTTTGAATGTTGCTAGAGGGTCGATGTAAACTTTACTCTTTAGATGCGTCTAAGCGGTTAAGGTCTGGTGATCTCGAAGGCCAGGAAATCTCACCAAACCTAAAAGTGTCTATCCGTAAACAGCTCACTGACGGTTTTCTTAGACTTTTTTTACTGTGTGGGCTGTGACTTCATCCTACTGAAACCAAGTTTGAGCATTGTAACCAGAAAATTATTGAAATTCCTACAGACGTAATTGGAGCGTATTTAAAATACTGAAAGTTTCTCATAGAAGTCACATTTACTAGGATCAGAAATGTTCACTTCTTTGCCTGTAAAAAGGCCCACAATTATGACACAGTATTAAATTCTGTATTATTATTCAAAACTGTTTAAAATGTTTGTTTCACACGGTCCGCAGTGTCTCCTGATAACTGGAAAATAAATTGTCGTAGATGGTACACAAACAACATTCATTGAGTCAACTAAACAAAATTGTGATGTTGATTGATGATAAAGACTGTGTTTGGCTGAGGGAGTTCGTAAAAAAATTTCCATGTATACATACGTGGAAATTTTTATGTTGGACCCATAAATGCTCAATTGTGATGTATGTAGTTGGTAGGGGTTCTCTTACATTTATTCCTGCTTGTTTATTTCAATATTTCAACCGCTATTGGAGATAGGGGGTTCAATCTTTTTTATTTGATTTGACAAGAAACATTCTACGGCGTTGGGATTCTAAGGGAAAAATCAACCGACTATCCCATACAAACCGAGATTTAGCGTTTTGTGTTGACAGTTAGTGTTGAAAGAAATAACATTTTAATATGTCATCCCCTGTTGCACACAGAATGTTGGAATTTGTTTTAGTGTGGTTCTAAGGGTAAAATCAACCCTCTATCTCCCATTGATTTAACATTTTATCATTTTGACATAATTATGGTATAGCGAATCGCCAGCAGTAATAATTAATTACGGGAGTACATAAATGTGTTGTATTTTGCAGGGAATTAGCAATATATCATAAAATAACATGATTAATTAATTCCTAAAAAAAGTGTACTATTGCATTTTACAATATTTATTCTCATTTTATTAGTTGTACGAGAGTTGTACGTAAGTCCCTAACTGGAATGACTATCT
Source organism: Rhamnusium bicolor (assembly GCA_029963845.1). Classification (NCBI taxonomy): domain Eukaryota; kingdom Metazoa; phylum Arthropoda; class Insecta; order Coleoptera; family Cerambycidae; genus Rhamnusium; species Rhamnusium bicolor. The sequence goes on along the minus strand of JANEYF010005400.1, from coordinate 449,354 downwards.
GAGATGCGGTCCCTATTCATTATTGAATGAAAAGAAATTCTTATGTTGTCAACTGTCATGTTCTTATTCTCATATAAGTAGTGTATACTGTACCAAATGATGCAAGTCGTTTATTTAGTTTAGTTTTAATTAAGAATTTTTAGATGTTTTTTTTTTGTATTTGCTGTTGAATCCTCAAATAAATTTGGTCTGAAATTACTTAAAAGTACGTTTCCCAAAGTTCAGTCCTTTGAATTGCTAATTAATTGGTTAGGTCGTTTTTGTTTATGTTTGGTTTTAAGGTCTCGTGTCGAAACCCTATTTACATTTTATCATTGCGGAAGTGAATCTGGAGGGAAGATTTAACTTCAGATTTTTACAAATATTGATAAGTAATAATATTTCCTCATAATTTTAAAGATAAATTTCCTGTACTTCGCGGCTTCCCTAGATTTGTGATTTTATACTAGGTGTTGGCTTTTTTCAATTTCAATCTATACGACAGGAAGAAAAGGACGAAAAAAAAAATAATGGAAGAAAAAAGACTTAAGAAAAATGATGGAGAGCCTAGAAGTAAGTCGACAAAAATTAAAAAACGTTACTGAGGGACAGCAGGAAGCCACGTTCTGCCACTGAAAATGTGAAACAAGATATACGGGCTGAAGTCATGGAAGTTAAAAGTCGGTGAATTTAGAGGGACATTCGAAGGAGAAATAACTGAAGTTAAAGCCCGAGTCAAACAATAATTAAGAGAGAAGGGTGGCCAACTGGTTCGGTCTTCTGATACTAGGTTATAACACCTTTCCTTCGACAGTCAAGGTTCATGGTCAACACATAACTGACAGTTCGAGGCAGCTGCACGTTCATAGAACTGGAACGATGAGGAAAAAGCAACATCATTGGTATTAGCATTAATTGAGGCTCCAAACAATTTCTGCAGCACAGCAACAAAACTTTAGCATTCTGGAGGCAGCATTAGAACTAAGATTTGGCGACCAACATCTCGCCCAAGTATGTTAGGTTCAAATCATGTAGGCAACGGGGTGGAGAAAGCCTCCAGGAGTTCGAGGCTGCTGTCGAAAAATTCACCCGATAGACAAACTCCATGGAAACAATTATTAATACAATCGTATCCAAGGCATCCATCTACCAAGCAAACTCATTAGGAGGCGAAAAAACCGGCCATTAGATATACAGATTTAAATATAATTGGTAGCGGCGATGCGGCTTTGCTAGTTTACACATTTACAACTTATTAGTAATATAAGATCATTAATATCCAATTAATATACAATAATATAAGTAACAATACAGGGTGATCTACCACGAGTGTGCCAAACTTCAGAGGCTGGTAATTTATCAAAAAATAAATGAACTTTCATTAATCAACATATGTCCTAAAACGCATAATAAGGGAGCTACAACCCCTTGAAGGGGGTTGATGAATATCAATTTTTCGATTATAAGTCCAATATGGTGGTGATTAAAGAAATGAAATTTTCATGCATTACGGCCCCGATGTAGGCGCATAAAAGTACAAATTTCGTAATTAACAGCTTGCTTTATTGAGGTAGTTTTGAGGGGTAAGGGGTAGTTTTTTTACCCTAAACTTTTTTTGACATCACTTCCGAAGCAAAACTTTTAAATAACATTATTTCCCATGCAATAACTCAGAAAAATGTATTTTTTCAAAATTTCTGTCACACCAGCCGTTTTTGAATAATTTGCGTTGAACGGCAATAAGGTTTTTCACGTGAAATAAACAACATTTTTATTACAAAATTAAAAATCAATGTACAACACAGAAATAACGTACTTAATAGCTAAAAGAGTAACTGTTCAAAATGACCTCCTTGAGCACGAATACACGCCTCACAACGACGAATAACTGAATTATTAATTTCAGCCATGTCACCATTGTTTGTGATATAAGCTATACTATTATTGATCCTTTCCATCAAGTGCTGAATATTATTTATTTCCTCAAAATAAACTAACTGCTTCATATGCCCCTAGAAATAAAAATCTAGAAGTTTGAGATCGGGAGAGCGAAGAGGCCATAAAACAGGACCACAGTTACCAATCCAGTTATTTCCAAAATTCCGATTCAACCATTCATTCACATGTCTTATTGCCGTTCAACGCAAATTATTCAAAAACGGCTGGTGTGACAGAAATTTTGAAAAGTACTTTTTTCTGAGTCATTGCATGGGAAATAATGTTATTTAAAAGTTTTGCTTCGGAAGTGATGTCAAAAAAAGTTTAGGGTAAAAACTACCCCTCACCCCTCAAAACTACCTCAATAAAGCCAGCTGTTAATTACGAAATTTGTACTTTTATGCGCCTACATCGGGGTCGTAATGCATGAAAATTTCATTTTTTTAGACACCACCATATCGGACTTATAATCGAAAAATTGGTATTCATCAACCACCTTCAAGGGGTTGTAGCTCCCTTATTATGCGTTTTAGGACATATGTTGATTAATGAAAGTTCATTTATTTTTTGATAAATTACCAGCCTCTGAAGTTTGGCACACTCGTGGTAGATCACCCTGTATACTGTAAATAATATATTGTACATATAAATAACTTAGTTATTCATTATTACTATTTAAAAGAGACATTGTAACACTTTTCTTAAATTTAGATAAATTTAAATGTTTATACTCTTCAGGTAGAGGATTATAAGATTTATAGATATTAAATTTAAAACTTCTTTCGAATAAAGTAGTATCATGAAGGGGAATATAAGAAGGTTTTTCGATTTACAATTATCGATTAAAAAAAATATATGTCTACCAGTTATAAGACATCTGTGTGATGACACTCATTTTCACTTCCTAAAAGTATACAGGGTGGCCAAAAATAATTTTCAAATTTACAAATATTTGAACTGATTTTCTAAATTATTGGAACACGTGTATATTTTTGGACGATGTGATGTAGAATTGAAAGACGAACATTTTTTATACGTACATCCCTATGGCAATTTGTAACCATTTTCGATTTATTGAACAATAACTGCAAAATTCAGCAATAAATTTAAAAAATGAGGTTTTTTTTCAAATAATTTAAGAGATGTTATAATAAGGTTGATAGTTCTGTTTTGAAATAATTTATAATCTTATCTAATATTGATTGTCTTTTCAATACGTATCACTAATTGCTAATCTTGAGATATAAAATAAACAATGTTATGTGCTCGGTTGTGTTAATATTTTCCGAAAATAGTACAACAGTATAGTGTATTATACTATCCATGAACAGAAGTTATCTACTTGATAATTATTATCATCAGAGTCTGCTTGGAAACACTTCATCAGTAGTTTCTAGGCAATAACTGTGCATTGCAAACACTTGTTACACTTGTATTAAAAGTTTTATTTAGGTTTTACCTCGGATTTTAAATATATGTTGTAAATATGCAATTAGTCAACTTTTTATTTTTGTTATTGTTAATTTATATTTCCAAGTAGCAATAGCAAAATTTGTAAACACTAATATAAACAATTTAACACATTTGACCTTGACTGCTTAATAGCGCAATGTTTTGACGGTAAAGTTAAAATTAAATTATGTATCTACTTGTGATTTATTGATTGAAACTACAATTAATAAAAATACATGTCATGAAAATTTTATAGCACGAGTTGGTATATTGTCAGGTCTTTGTTAATATTTTAGTATTTTTTGCTTCTCCACAAATTAGAAACTTGTTTTGCTACTATCAACGTATATAATAATTTAATTAATCCTGGGTGTATCAGAAAAACATAAAAGCTGCCTCACTATGCGATTTTTTAGAAGTGAAAAGGTGAAAAATTGGGGGTGGCAAAAAAATAAAATAACGAATTTGTTCGGCAAAATATGCTTTTAAAACTACAATTTAGTTAACTTGTACTGTACTCAATTCGTAATTTATTAAAACATTTATTGGTGTTATGAAAAATATCAAATCACCGACAACGGGCACCTTGTAGAAGAACTTAGGCCGAGTAGACATGATACGGAATGAGCACGGCACGCGTGTTGTTTGTACGTATTACTGGCATTTTATTTAATACAGGGCACTCAGTTTATCATGCATTGTTGACGGTGTATACTGTAAAGTCGGATTTCTTGTGTTATTTGCGCCTTTTTGACTTTTCCCAATTATTAGTAACGACTTAACTGGTAGTTAATGAAATGTTAGTACCGTCAGTAAATTGTAAGAATACTAGGTTACTAATGAACTGAGTAAACTCACTTAAAGCTAACTTTATATGTAAAGTATGGAATAAATTCATTATTTCCTAAATCAAAAATATTTAGAAACAATCCTTGGCGTCGATTTTTAATTTCAATGACGGCTACCGGTTTTAGGCTTACCAGTTGGCGCCACTGGCGAGTAAGGTATCTGTCAAAAGTTATTGTTAGGCGCGGAACAAATTTATAGGGTTTTATTATAATTACTTCGTACACCAGTAAATAAAAAATACTTGTTAATTATGTCTCAGTGTTGTGCAGTTCCATTTTGTTCGGAAACAAAAGGCGGACATATGTTTCCGAGGGACAAAACTCGCCTAAAACAGTGGTTGGTAGCGATTTGCAGGGATAACTTTACTCCTTCGAAACATTCGTGTGTTTGTAAGACACATTTTAATCCTGACGATTATGCATTACCAAATGAGCCTACTACAGAAAATCGTTAGTAATAATCATGCACATTCGTTGTTTTCATCATGCTCATGTTTGATATAACCTAACTTTTATGACATAAGACACCTCTGATAGATACAATAATTTCCTTACTGAGCAAGTAAATTACTACTTTCCCCTTCTGCCATCATTGTGTTAAATGTTTTTCAGCTGATTTTTAAAAAAATCACTAAAAACCCGCGTAAAAAAGCCATAATAAACATTAACGTTCAATGACATTTACCTTACCCTACATTAGCGCCTGTCATGGTGAAATCAAGCGCGGTAGCCCTCATGGCGCACCTTATCTTTTTTTGTTTGGTTATGACGTAATCACTTTCCGTTATGATATCATCGATATTTTTTAAATGGAACACCCAGTATATTTCTCCATTTTTGGATTCTGCTTCAACAGCTGATTCCAAATATGTATCACACTTAGGGTCTAAAATTGATAAGTTGGAAGTTTAAAAAAACAAGAAAGTAATATAAACACGTTGTTTATAAATATTTGAAGTAGGCTACTTTTTGTTTGTTTTTTTTGTATTATCATTATCGTATTTGATAGTGAATCACTTAATAATACTTTACCCTAGTAGTGGATTTTCAATAATTCTTGTCGATTTATTTTAATTTAAAACATGAGTGTATCTGTAAAGCAGAGAATTGAAATTCCGTGATGCGAACTCAACAAAAAGTATGTAATGTATTTAATACTAATTATCCAGAATGACCCATAACTCAATCGACAGTGAGTAAAATTGAAAAAAAATTAGAGACTGGTACGGTGGAAGATTTACCCATAATAGATCGCCCAGGTGTTGACGAGGATACAAAATTAAATATTTTACTGGCTGTTGAAGAAAATCCATATACCGTTCGCCAGGTTAGTTGCGATTATGATGTTACTAATACGTCATTACATACAGTAATACTGTATGTAATGACGTATTAGTAACGATGATCCAGATCGGAGGATACAATTTTGTGAAACAATGATTAATATGTGCAATGGTGATCCCCTTCTGATAAAAATTATTGTTTTCTCCGATGAATGCACTTTCAAATTAAATGGTGAAGTGAATCGTCAGAATTGTAGATACTGGGCAAAGGAAAACCCTCGATGGATGGGGGAGCAGCACACACAGTATTCACAAAAGGTAAATGTATAAATGGAAATTGTAAGAAATAGAACCATTGGACCCTAATTTTTCGATGGAACTGTAAACGGACCGGCATATCATCCCAACGTTATTAAATTTCGTCCCCAGTAGAGTTAATTTTGGAAATGTTGATGAAAGCTTGTGGTATCAACAAGATGGTGCGCCTTCCCATTATCCAGCAGACGTTCGAAGGTATCTTAACCAAATATTTCTGAACAGGTGGATTAGTAGACGTGGACCCATCAAATGGACACCAAGGTCACCAGACCTTAATCCATTAGATTGTTTTCTGTGGGGGCTATCTAAAAAACTTCGTTTATAAAACCAAACCGGAAAACATTGTTGAATTAAAAGAGAGAATTAGAGCAGAAGTAAACAACATTTCTCAGGAAACTGTAAACAATGTTCAGCAACACATTATTCATCGTTTAGGGTACTGTCAGCTACAACAGAATACATTTTTATATTCAAAATGGCCGTATCTTTCAACTTATCAGTTTTAGACCCTAAATGTGATATATTTTTGAAATCAGTTTTGATTCAGAATCCAAAAATGGAGAAATATACAGGGTGTTCCATTTAAAAAAATATCGATGACGTCACAACCAAAAAATATAAAGGATAAGGTGCGCAATTGAAATTAAAAATCGACGTATCCGAGGATTTTTTCTAAATATTTCTAGAATACCATTCAAAATGATCCCAGAAAACCTCAAATGCTTCATCAATGTCATTATAACTAGCAGTATTTAGTTAGACAGAGTTAAATAGGACTTTAAATTCAGATATTGCTGCATCGTTAAAAATTCTCTTAGAACTATGTATAGATAATACATTGTCAGAAGAAGGGGGCATTTTCCATGTGATAATCTGAGCAGTATGGTCTGATGGACCGGGGTCAAAAACCTGCCACGTTAACATATTTACAGGTAAATTTGATATTAAATGATCAATAGCTTTACTAGTAGTACGGTTATTTTGGTTGGATATACGGGTTGGTACATTTATTATGGATGTCACCTGAAATGATTCTAGCACATCATTTAACTTATTTAGCTCCATGCTGTTTTTTAGGTTGTCTACATTTAGATCCCCATAGATTATAGTCTTTTTAACATTTTTGTTTATAAATGTCGCGAGTTTAGTTAATTGTTCTAATAGAGCATCGTAATTTCCATTAGTCGACCTATAATATCACCGCTAAGCAGATGTCGTTATTGAAATTTAAAGCAGAGCACTCAAAATCAATTTCAGAACAGAAATTGTCTACATAAGTCAAATTTTTACATTTACTAGAGAACTCATTTTAACCATGAATTACAACACCTACGTGTATATGAACTTTTCTAGAAAAATCGGCTACTTTGGTGTAGCCCAGTAAATACACTATTTAGTTTTTCCGGACACATCCAATGTTCAGTTATGCACAAAAAAGTTGGTCGAATTGCATCACACAAAATATCAACAAGGTTTATCTTGTTTGAGAGACACTGAATATTAATATGACATAAACTGTATTTACACTCGTCTGGTAAAATTTGGTCTTCTTTTGTAGTATCCTCGAAGGCCTCGAAAGGGCCGTTTATTTCGTATTATAAATTCTGAAACCTCAATCCCCTTAGGCCGTATTTTAGGATCAAATAAGGTATTGTACAACTCTTCGTCAACGGCAATCTTAAAAGAACTGAAAATTCCCCAATTGTTGATTATTCGCGAGCAGACAAAATTACGGTTAGGAAACTTTTTTTTAGAGAGTCTTCCAAATTTTCCACGGTGTATGTAGGCTTGTACTTAGATACAAATAACCATAATTTTTTACCAGCTGTAACATCTGAATCAGAGTCGGTTCCAATAATTTTTTTATTACCTTTGTTTTTAATGTTTAAATTTTCATTATTTTGATTGGAGAATTTATGTATATCATCCATTTTACACTTACTTTGAGCTTGCAATACGGCTGAAGCCACGTTTTCCTTGGTTATCATCTTTTTATTCGAAGCGGTTATAGGCAGCCTGTCTGCCTTTAAACGGTCGTCTCCTTGAGCGCATGATTGTTTTGGTGCTTTGGCATAAGAACGTGTAGTTGGTTCTGTGTTTTTTTCTTGTCGGCGGTCGATATTTTGATTCATTGGTGTATTGCTAGATTCCGATGCTATGAGGTGATTCTTGCAGTTATCATTAGCTTGAAACGACCTCATATTACTAGCTTCCACCGATTCATTGATAGCTGGCGGCACTGGTAATCGATTATTAATTAATAAAATCTGATCTTTTAACGATTCTATCAGAACTAACTGGGTTTTTAAATACATGTTATCTAACTTATAGTATTCATTATCCATCGATTCTTGCACACTGCAAAAAGAGAGATCTAGATCTTCGTCCTTGGTATCTAATATGGTGTCCAATTCGATCTCACTGTCATTACAACAATTTATTTGATTGTCATCAATTATTGTCGCATTTTTAATGTACTTAACACACTCAGTATGTATCACTACGCCACATTTTATACATTTGAGACCACTTTTCGCAATATTTCCGCATTTTTGCATGGTTTATTTGTAGCTGCTAACACGCTGCCTACTACTGCAGACGCCCTTTTATATTAAATAGCTGAGACACCCTGTACACGTTTTACATTTTATAATAAAACAGTATACCCTCTACCTCCGTTGTACGCCAATGGATGGTGATATATATTTGCAGTTTGCAAATTATTGGAGCTAATACGTGTACTGGGTAAGCAAATCAAATTTTAGACACCGGACAATCTCTGTGCGTCCCTGACCGGGTTCCCAATTGGTCTATCTTAGCTCCCATAGGAGAGCACAGTAGGTAAGTACGCACAGCAAGATCTAGACCGTGTTTATTCGGGACACAGTTTATGTTCAAACGTTGCAGTTGTATAGACGGCGCGAGGATAAAAATAAATAGTAACAACTATGTCACATTTTTGTTCGTGTTTGTCGACAGTTGAATTGTTTCTCGGTTTGATGACTTCCGAGTAATAAAGTACGAAACATATCAGGAGAACCTGCGTATAGCACGTGTCTTTACGACTGGTGCACATTGTTTTGTTCACTACATTTATCGTGGGAACTTTTTGAGTACCCTGAATTAAAAAACTGTTATGAGAAGTACATGCCCGCATGGCCACTACTCTCAAGTTCGTATATGCGCAAAAAGTATCTTCCTGTAGACAATATCATGAAGGACGCGAAAAATTAGTACATGTGGATTTGTGTTGACGAAGTCATGGATTTTAAGGGATATAAAATCATTAATGTTATTAAGCGTATTTTAAGTGCTATTCAGAGTACACCTTCACTGTTAATATGTAGTAAACGGGTGTTGCAAACCAATGCAAGAACAGTTGAGGAAATAGTGGTGTTAAAAGTGAAAATGTTTTACTGCTTGTATCAGACGTAGGGGCATATATGTGTAAAGCTGCTAGGCTTTTATGATCCACGTATTCTAATATGATTCATGTAACTTGTCTGACCATCGCGTAGCTGACAAAGTACGTCACTAATAGACTGCAGTCAACCGATTAATTGCAAGTACAAAAGGACGTATTTATAAAGGCCAGTTTGCTCCAACAACAATTTAAGGTGCGCCTCTCTGGATTATCTTTGTCATCACAAGTAGTACACAAGGTGAACGCCAACTTGTCTGTGTAATTTTAGGATGGGGTTCCTGTTGATATTAGTAACATGAATTGCGAAAAAAAAGAAAGTTGAAAAATTGACCTACCTTACCTAAAATACTGTTAAACTTTTGTGGACCGCTGCATTGCTCATCTGACCCACTTATGACGCGAACAACATGCTTTGTTTATCCAAGTTCGTTGTAAATTGCAAAGATACAAAAAACATCAGAAAGTCACCAACAAAGTTATCCTACTCCAGTTTTTTAGTTCAAGTGATAAATCATCAAAAAAAACTTCACAAAAAGCGTGTAAGCGGCTATTCGGCGAGCTTTGATATTCGACCACGTATGAATATGGAGACAGAGGCGTATTCAGGACTCACGTTTCACAATAGCAATTATTTTCCTATCAATTTACAAAACTTATTTTAATTTAATTAGTTTCATAATTTATTAGCACTTGACAATTTTTTAAATTTATTTAGTCACAAGAGTAGCCATATTCCAATAAGTATTCAAAATTGTCACCACCAACCTGCACACATAGTTGAGCCCTTCTTATCCAATTTCTACGTACATTCTCGAAAATTAAACGAAAAAATAGTAACCTTTTCAATCACTAACAATAACGTAACTGAATGTTTAGTAAAAAGCTCCCGCAGTATAACTTCATCTCCTCCCCTATTTAATTCGTCATAAAAAAATCACAAAAAAGCGGAAGGAGCAGTAGGTTCACGGCGACAAAGTGCACCGAACTTTACAAAAATGTATTACATTTATTTACTAACAGGAAAAAAAAATCCATAAATTCAGGTCGGCTCTGTTAGTGGACGGCATTCATTATTACGTCAGCACCGTTTGTACGGCATTTCAAACGGTGCCGACTTTCATTTTCCTGGAGATTAATGTTCGGCGCGTTTGAAGGGATTATGTTAGAAAAATGCAATCGGAGACAAGTGGCAAAAAGTAGTGAACCAATTATTGTAAAAAATAAGGTCAATGTCGTGGTCACCGAACCTATCTTAATTTGTTTTCGGTTGAGATAGGTCAGTTAATAGGATCTCAAATGTTGGAGTAACTTTATTTATTTTTTTCTCGAAAACTATAGCACATCCCTTAAATTTAATAAAATAAGTTACAACTCACCCTGTCTAACGCGATGATGTACGTGGTTAAAAGCTGCAGTCTACTATTTCGAAGATTTTGAAAACGTAAAACAGTTTATAATGGAATTAAATTCCCCAGAATCTGACGTTATAAGACGAAGCCAGGCAGCGTTTCAAATACCAGACGTTCAGGCGCAGTTACGTACTATACCTGAGCAGTTCTAAATTTTAATTCAAGCACTTACGAAACTACATAGAATGTAGAGGAATCTGTAAATATTATATGTAATGTGCAGAATCACTGAGCAGTTTATTGGACCGTGAGTCGCTTAGTGGTGTTGAAGTTAAAGATAAAATAACCAAAAATTTTGGTTTTAAAATTTTACGCGCAAAAATGTTGTGGAGAAACCATCTTAAATTTGCACCGCTGACATCTGTCGACGTAAAACGCTCCTTTTCCCTATACAAAGTGATGTATCGACCAAATCGTTCCAACCTGAACAGAACAAATTCTGCTAATATCAATTTATACTAATGCCTTGGAACACATTGCAGGAGGTTTCCTGAAATGTTAGAGTATGGCTTTTAATCGTTCCGTATAAATGATTGTTATTGTCTCGTACCGGATGTGCCGGCCCTTCATGCACGTAAATTGTCCGGTGTCTAGAATCTCAACAAGAAGAACAAATAATATCATTTAAATAAATGCAATTTGGTAGAAACCTATACACTTTTATGTTCCAGAGTTAAATCTAATGTTGTTTATATTTTTATTACATATTTATTAAATAATTTTACTGATTTACCTTACCTTTTTAAATATGATAACTATTAATTTAACATTTTATTACATTATCCAGATTAAAATCATTTACACTGTGTGTCAAATTTAAATGCACACAGTAAAGGCTGAAAACAGACGAGGCGTTTTTTGCCGATTCTACAGACGAAACGTCAAAACAAACGAGGCGGCTGGACATCGCGACGTTTTCCGTATGATCAAAACATACCGAGCGTTTTATAAGCATTAGTAAATTTCCTCAGTACGTTGTTGTCAGTTCATTCAGACATCCGTTTTGAAATAATGGATTCCGTTGAAGAGTTTGTGATATTTCTAGGTGTATTATACTGCAGATTAAAAAGAAAAAAGAATCGTAAAAAGGGACACACCCAATTATTAGTGAAAGAAAAAATAAAGGATACTTTTACACTTTGTACAATGAAATCAAAGAAGTCGATGAGAAGTTTTTTTAATTTCGTCAGAATGTCTATGACATCTTTTAATGAACTATTAAATTTCATGTATTAATTGTTCGATATTTATTTCCATATCTGTCACTAAAATAATTAAAAAATTTTAAAATCACGTCAAATGGCAACCAAGTAGTATACGTACCGATCAAAAACCGCTGGTGTCTGTTGCACAAGAGTTAGTACATTTATGAAGGGCCGCTTAAAGTCATAAAAACGCTTTCGGCACATGGTTGGGAACACCGTACGCTCGTCGCGTTAGCGGTGACATTCGTCACCGACGTATCGTCTGTTTTAATACATTCATAATGAGTGAAGCAAACGACGATTCGTCTGCAGAATCGGCGGCCGACTCAGCACAAAACGCCTCGTCTGTTTTCAGCCTAATATAACATTGATTCTGTGGTTTTTGTTTATTAACGAGTTTATCCTACTTGCAAAAAATAGCACTTCACGTCAAAAACTTTGCAAGTTTACATCGCACATACTTTAGATTGTTTTTTTCTTACTTGCAGAATATTGTCTATAATTAATAATTTCTTTTCGGTACATAAAAAGTATTTACAGAATTTTCCCTATTTCAGTTGCAGATAATTTTGACTGCAAGTTTTTTTTAGAAGTGCTGACTACAATATGAACTATTTTTTAAAATCATTTACGTCTACCTGTTTCCGCTACCAAGGCCACTCACCGACGCTAGCAGACAAGCTACCCCTAACCTGGAAATTTTTCTGAATTCATCTTGTGTTTTGTCTTTGTCCTTATTGACACACATTTTTCTGCAAAATACTAATATTTAAATTCCTAGAAATTGTACAAGCTGATGTATCTAATTGCGGAAAATATTTTAACATGTCGTAAAGAGGGAATATCTATTTTAATTTATTGCTTTTTTTATTAGATAATCAAACGTAGTTGGGTATTGTAAATACGCTGACGTTTTTATTTATGACAAGTGTAAACATTTTTTTATTTATTTAAATGTTGAAATGAAGTCAAACGATATACACCTACTAAGTATTGTTTTTGACCAGGTGAAACTGTACTAGCTCTAATTTGTGACACTATATTTATTATTTTACTAGTTTTTTGCCAGTTTTATTTGCAAAGGTACACAAAATAATAATTGAACAAATTTCTCTTCTGTATTAATAAAATATAATAATTTGAACCTAATGTAGGAAATAATTAATCAAAATGAAATAAATTGTGGGGAACATATACAGATTGAGCCAGACCATTGGATACACGGCCAGCGGTATATGCACTTTACAGTCGCTCGTTTGTTGCTAGCACGATGCACAGTGTGGCAAGATACCCCGAAAGTTGGCAAAAAATGAAAAAATAAAATGTCGCATCGAACAAAGTATTGTTGCTATTTATTATCAGCATGAATAGGGGCATGTTTTCCCCCACCACTTAATCTTGATGCATGCTTTTGTTTCTACCAAACCCGCAGGCATAAGGTCTATGTAACTGCGGTTGCCGCGTGTATTTTTAAATTAAATATTATCCTAACAAATTAGTTTGTTTTTTCAAATTCGCTATTATTACTTTGTTTGCAAATGGACCCATCAACACCCTCAGGTATGTATTATGTAAATTTAATGGATTTATGAATGAAATAATTTTAATAATATTTTGAAAATGCCTTTCCGAAGTGCCAAATATTTACGTATTGTTCTAAAATCCTTAATGTAATAGTTAACTTCCTCACGCTTCCCCACGTAAAATTTTATATATTAATATAGTAATACTAGAATAGATTCATAGTAAAGCTAAATCAAATACTCGTGTCTACTCCTTATTATTTTATTTGCTTCTTTCAACAACCCTGCAGTGTATCATTATACTCTTCGCAACTAAAACGAAGAGTATATTGCATTTAATCGGCACATTTTTAAAATAGTAAATATCGCTCATAGCAAAAAAAATTTCATATTATTGTGTTAGTCGTTGAATTCTGAATGACTTTCAAAATGTTCGCCTGCCTGTCCGTCCGTCTGTCTGTCCGTCCGTCCGTCACGTTTTTTGTAAGCACGATAACTTAAGAGTGGAAAGTCTGATCGTATTGGAATTTGGACTGTAAGTTACTGTTAGTTGGAGGAAGAACCCTATTGTTTTTGAAAACAATTGTTCGATAAATGTAAAAGTTATTGAACATTTTAATTAAAAAATGGTAACCTGAACAGGGTTACAACCCCTGATCAGATGCTACAAAAACATAAGTACTGCATAGTATACTACAAGCGTTTCGCTAACCAAGCTGGAATCATCGGGGGACGACTAATATTAAAATTTATTATACCTAAATAAATAAGTTATTTTTAAAGAACACCGAAGAGGATGTGTTTCATTTAATGCTGATTACATCGGATCCAGTAATAACCAGTTATAGATAACTTCCTAAAAAAAAAAATTAAACATTTTCCTAGGGAAGTATTCGATTTATTAATTGCCCCCAATATTTCTGCAGATAATTCAGAGAATGAGAATGACTGTTCCTTATCTGCATCAGACGCAGACGATTAATCACTACGGATAGGACATACTCATTTCTATTCACAAATATTAATAAAACCTTAAGTTGTGAATTCCTAATTTAATAAAGGAAATATATTACTAGGTTCTTTAAGTGTTTTGCATACTTCTGGACAAATAATGTATTAAAAAATTAAGTACTATAAATTTTATTTTTATTTTAGATTTTTATTTTTTTAATTACACCCTGTATATCGCAATATACGAGCAAACATCATAAAGTTGATTTATTTATACATTAACAACCATCGTCGGCTATTCTCAATAACAAAAATTTTACCAAACTCGTTCTATGAATAATTAATGCCAGCTTTTGAGGTATCTTGCCACACTGTGCGATGGGGCAATCGCAGCGCGAATATCGATGCGATACTGAAATCTGCTAGTCTGTTATCTCGTTGTCTGCTCCTCTCAGTGCTTTGGCAAACGCCCTGACTCTAATGCGCAATCGTTAACTTTCGTTCGGCCTTCGTATTCAACCAGGCGGCGACTCGTAGTTTATCCTAATTTTTATCATGTTTCTAATGGCACGGTATGTACAGTATAACTTCTAATATTTATATATAAATATATTTTCTTAAAAAACGAACAAAGATCGTAGGATAATTTTACAAAAAGAGAAAATATGTGTGTGTGTGTGTTGTTAATTTTTGTTATACACTGTGGGCCAAATTAAAGCCACCTTTTTTAAGTTTAATAAAATTTTCCAACCGATTTTAATAATTTTTGGGTATAATGTGTGGACAGCATTTTTACCTGGAACTTAGTTTTAGGTTTTTGAAACTTACAGAGTGGACCAAAAAAAAAATAGGTTCTACTAAAACAGTGCATTTGGGCTCGTTGTAAAGTTTGTAAATTTTCGTATTCTATCGATTTTCTAAGGTTCTCGATTAAAATCTGGCCCACCCTGTATATAACCCGAATATTAGAGTGGACCAACGAAAAATTATCCATTGATTAAATTCAACATCAAAGGTTAACTGTAAAAAAAATTAATTAAAACTTCCAACCTTTTCACTCGATATTCCACTGTACCGAATCCTTGTAATTTTCGTCGATAGGAATTAAAGCAGTATTTATCTATTTGCTATATTGGCTTTGGCAAAGGGTCCTTGTTCTATTTATGTGCCGTGTTGAATAGTCGAAAACCATCAAGTTCCAAAAGTGCGCTTAGTTATGCAGATATTTCATGACAAAGTTATTCGATCAATAATCTGTCTTTTGACGGTAAATCGTTAACAAGCATCTGGTTTAGACGGGATCGAGTTAACTGGAAATTGGAATTTGTATTCGGGATCCCATTACATTATTTGCAAATCTATGCAACAAAACTTAGGTCATATTCCTGTATATTCTATGTTCATTAACATTCCTCAAATAAAAAAAAATTGCATTTTGTTTTCTATTATTTAGTTTCACAAAGTCGTCACAAAAAACGGAAAAATGAGAATTAATTCTAAAAGTATACTTTCGTTTTATGCAAATTAACATGGTCTTTATTGAAACAACACAAAAATGAACGTACAAATTTGCGAAATGGTTAAAAATCACAAATATTGCTTCAATAGCCATTAAGTTCCAACATACAGTATCATAAACAACCAATTCGGCGATTTGTACACGGTTTAGACTGTTTGTATGCTAGAGTTTTTCAATTTGAATAATACGCTATTTAATAAATAATAATAAATGACTTTATTAAGGCGGGGCTCAGCCAAGGCTGCTTTAGCCCAACCTGAAAGTTGTTTACATATGCAATTTACAATGTGAATTTACAAGATATAACATAGTTAAAAAAATAATAATATTTATTCTAAAGTATGAGGTATATAAAATGGAGAAAAAGTGAGAATGTTCATAGCTGAAAACATGGTGAAGAATTTTATTTCATTAAATAAATGCACTAATTTATTTGTTTATAAAATGTTCTTTTACTTTTGACTTAAAAATACCAAAATTAGTTGTATTTTTAATCGATAAGGGTAGAGAGTTATAGATATATGGTGAATTATAAGAATAAGAGCCTTTAAAGGAAGAGGTGGAATGCCTAGGGATATGCAATAAGTGGTTGTCTCGTCTAGCTCGATTATATATATCATCGCCAAATACCAATTTAGATTTTAGGTAAGATGGTTTATTTGTCTGTATGATTTTATGAATAAGACAGCAGTAATGAATATCTCTACGGATATTCATTTTAATCCAATTATACTTGTGAAAATATGGCGTAATGTGATCCCTGCGAATAACATTCGCTGCAAATCTCATGCAAGAATTTTGCACTAGCTGAATTCTATGTTGATCATACGCTGAGAGGCACGGCCCATAGACCACATCGCAATAATCAAAAAGCGATAAAACAAGTGAATCTACCAGTTTTAATTTAATTGGAGTGCTCAACACAAATTTGTACTTGTACAAACCTTTTAATCTACAGTAAGCTGCTTGGATTAACTTAGTGACATGCTGCGAGAAGGATAAATTTTTATCAATGGTAAGTCCTAAACTTTTACACTCGTCTTTAACGGACAGAGGAACATTGTCTAATACAAGCATGTTGTTTATATTAATTTTTTCCCGCTGTCTCTCAGTGCCAGTCATAATTACAGTGGTTTTTAGGGGATTTAACGATAATGCATTTTTTACAGACCAGTTGTGTACCTCCTCAAGATCAATATTCATTTTATTTATTGCTATTTGCTGTGAGTCAAAATTAAAAGATTCATATAACTGACAGTCATCTGCATATAAATGCATATTAGAATGTACAATGGCCTGTATATCAGCAGTATATAGCACAAATAACAAAGGCCCTAAAATGGACCCCTGTGGCACACCCCTTGTTATTTGCAATACATCTGAAGATATTTTGCTACCGCCTACTGTGACCTGAACCTGCTGCAGACGGTTGCTTAAGTAAGTTTCGAACCACCCCAAAGCATTGACTGAAATCCCATAATATTTCAATTTAGCTAATAATAGTTTGTGATCTAAACAGTCAAATGCCTTGGAGTAGTCTAACATGACAGTTACTGTAACCATGGAATTATCAACAGCTCGTAACATATCATCTGTGAGATCAAGCAGCGCAGTAGTAGTACTAAAACTAGGTCTAAAACCTGACTGCTTTGGGGGTAGAATATTGTGAATATCAACATATTTTTTTAATTGATTGTACACAATTCTTTCTATTACTTTAGATAATATCGGTAGGATGCTTATTGGTCTTAAATCATTTAGAACAGCAACTTTCTCTTTTTTAGGGACAGGTATTATAAGGGCGTGCTTCCAACATGCAGGTATAACGTTTTCTTTTAGAGCAAAATTGATAATATGAGTAACTGCATTTGCACAGTAGGAGATGCACATTTTCAACATTTCAGATGAGATTTCATCAACCCCTTTAGCATTTGTTTCTATACTTAATATAATATTTACTACTTCAGCAGATGTAACAGTTTGCAACTCTAACGTTGAATAATTAACTTCAGCATACATATTATTATTATAATATTCTATATTTTCAGGATCAGCTGTTGTTTTACTAACCGAATTTATAAAAAAATTGTTTATTATATCAGGATCCTTTAACTGGTCAGGTATTTCATCATTACAATGTTTTTTATGTATGCTTAATTTATCCAAGGTTTGCCAAAGAATTTTGGAATTTCTGTGATTGTGGTTTAATACACTTAGAATATATGCTTGTTTTTCTCGACGAATAGATGCTGTAACAAGATTTCTCATTTCTTTATAAAACGACCATTTTGATTCGGTTTGCATACGAGTAATATGAATATTTTTTAATGATGATCGGTATTCAGACAAAGCCCTATCGCGTATTCTCATCATCTGTTTTATGTTGGGAGTAATCCATGGGTTTAATTTTTTTTGTTATTCTAATTTTCCTTTCGGGTGCATGAACGTTAAAGAGTTGTAGAATTTTAGAATTTAAAAAAGAAACTTTATCGTCAATATTTTCAATTTCTACAACCCTATACCAGTCAATATTTCTTGCGTGCATTTCAAACATTTCCAAATTTATATTTTTCATATCCCTAACTACAATAGATTTGGGATTATTTTTCCTAACTACTGGCATATCAACTAAACAATAAATAAGGTGGTGATCAGAGAATTGTGACATATTTATAACATTAGATCTTAAAATTATGTTTGGTTTATTAACCAATATATAATCTATTAAGGTGCTACTTTCATGCGTTACACGCGTAGGCTTATTTATTATTTGTGTTAAACTAAAAGACTCCAACAAGGATTCTAGATATTTGAATTCGACGGTAGATTTATTCAAAAAGTTTAAATTAAAATCTCCTAAACAAAACACATAATCCGCAGATATTAAAGTTTCAGCTAATATATCTTCTAAAGTTTGAAGAAATCTATAATTAGTATCTGGAGGACGATAGATACAACCAATACACACTTTATTGCCATTTATCTTACATGTTAGCCATAGATTTTCTACTCCGAAGGTATTATCTGTTTCTATAACTTTAATATTTTTTATATTATTACAATTTCTTACATATATGGCTACACCACCCCCCCTGCCGGTCACTCTGTCCAGTCTAAATAGAGAATAACCAGGTATATCTATCATATAATTATGAATATCAACACTTAACCAAGTTTCTGATAACAAAAAAATATCAAAATTATGTAATAAGATATATGATTTCAAATCTTCATATTTATTATAAAGTGATCTAATATTTAAGTGAGAAATTACTAAATTTGGCAGAACATTTTCATCATCGTCAGCTATCACGTCATACTCACTTAAAGAATCCATATAAAAAAAAAAAACTATATGAAAAACAATTGTGAAGAACTCCCTATTAAGTTAATTAATTTCATAAAACGGCAACAATAATAACAATAATTATCAGTTAAATATGTAACTTATATTAGTATTAGAAAGGGTAAAATTATTCTTTTTTATAATCCTTATAAATTTTATTTCAATACCTATCCTGCTATATAGTAAAATAATACAGAAAAAAGTGTACCCTAATTAAAATATTTATAATTCCAAAAAACTTAAAAAGTAGAATGCAAAAAACAACCTAACAGAAAAATAGACAATACAAAAAGAAACAGATAACAAGAAATTAAGAAATAAATAGTTATAGTTCCACCACGATGATAAATGCGTTACTTCTTAATAGGTAATTACATTTCCAAGTCTGCAGCACTCTGAATTAGATATTTCTTAGTTTGATGAGAAACAAAAATTTTGCCACCTAGGGTCCATACATTTGTAACTCCAAATTTTGTTACAGCTTCCTTTACCAGTTTTAGTCGCGCAGCTGTTAAGTCCTCCCTGACAACGAAACCCGTCTTCCTAAGTAACTTTTTGTTTTTGTAAATTTCAGCTCTTACTTTGAACGATAAAAATTTTACTATGATCGGACGACATTTTCCTTGTATAAATGGCCCTATCCTATGCACTTTTTCAATATCTTTTCCAGAAATATTGATATTTAATTTATTTTTAAAAAAGTTCTATTATCATGTTTTCCACATTTTCTTCGCCCATCTCCGTTATGCCATAGACTCTTAAATTATTAAGCCTGTTATACTGTTCATTTTCATCAATCCTTTTTTTCCAAAATTTCAATTTTCTTCTCATGCTCCTCAACCTTTCTTACAAAGGAACTTAGACAATTTTCCAATTTTGCAAACTTCTCTTCAAATTTACTAAAGATAGCCTCAGATTGTTGTTTACATATTTTAGTTAAGAGCTCTTCAGACAAAACTTCAGTACTGGACCCCTGTTTCAATGCCTTTTCTGTTCCTCTGGTCATGATTAAATAGATTTGGTAGAACTATATTTTAATGCTCGATATAATATGACATATGACTCCTGATTTTAAAATTAAAATGCACTTACTGATATGATATTTCCTTTTCAGACATACACACTGTGCAGCATAGGACTATAGGTTAATGCATAAAAATTTATAGCTTTTTTGCCACAGTTTATCCACACTTTAGATCACTTTATTTCGGGAGTTAAACACAAATATGTTCTCACTCTGACCTCATACTCCAAGGTATGAGGTCAGAGTATTTATTATATTAGTTTCGTTTTTACTAGCAATTTAAAACGCTTTAATTCATCAATCATCACAGTTGGAATGTACACATGTATACACAGATTGTAAGTTAATTTTTATTATTTAATTGGGTTAAATTTTTTTTGCATGCTTATGAGGACTATTTAGATTAAGTGCAGCAGCATATTGCAATAATTTAACGAAGCTGGTCAGCGACAGGTCAAATTATTCAGACAGTAGCTGTGAATAATTCATCAGTTGGAAAAGTTGTCAAAGATATTTTTAGTCTTTCTGAAATACGTATCACAGAGTTCGGAGAATATACAGACCGAATTGATTTAATTCGAACGGCTGTCAACAGGAAAGCAAATGATATCCGTGTAGATTTCTTATGTGATATGGAGGACTGTTGTTCGTCGTCGCTATACGCGATCGACGATTTTCAATCGCGTCATTCACTACTTGCTTTCGTTTTCACGTTTGTTTGAGTTAAATCAATTCAGTCTGTATATATTTTTTGGAAATAAGTAATGATACATTCAACCGCAAAATTAACCGGACTAGGTTTTTCAGGAAAATTTCAATTTGAATCAAATTAATTTTAATTGAATCTTCAAGAATAAATATTATATTATAAAATAAACGAAAATTTCACTATAATAACATAAAAAATACATTTTTTTGCAAATTTGAAAAAAAAAAATTAGAGAACTGCCTCAGTATCGAGTATTTCCTTCTCGAGCTTGACTGACAACTCGCATTCTTTGTGGCATGCTTTGTATCAAAGCAGCAACCTCATCCTGCAGTATTTGCACCCATTCATTCAGCAGCGCCTGTTCCAGCTGAAGTACCGTATGGAACTCGCCTTAGTTCCGCCTAATCCTTCTGCCTAGATTGTCCCCCATATGCACTATCTGGTGTAGGTCAGGACTCCTGGGAGGCCACCCTAGTACCTGAATACCAACATCGTGAAGATACTGGCGAAGTATCCGGGCTATGTGCGGTCGCGCATTATCCTGCATTAGGAGAAAATATTCTCCTACAAATTGTGCAAAAGGTACTACATGCTCTTCTAAACACTCCCTGATGTACCTGTCAGCATTGAGGCTACCTCCCCGAAATGTTACAAGTACCGTACGCGCTTCCAAAAAAATGCGTCCCCCCTCCACCACTAAACTGTACTCTAGGAGAAAAGCAACACTGGGCATATCGTTCTCCAGCAGTCGTCTAAACACATTGGAGACGATCAGGTGAATACCTTGTGAAATAAGACTCATCCGTGGAGAGAACGCATCGTCATTCGTCCATATCCCAATCGGCATGAGTTCACGCAAATTCCAAGCGCTGCCTGTTATAACCTGCGTCCAAAAAAAGGGCCAGGAGCTGGTGCATGAGCTTTTAAATTTTGTCCCCTCAACCTTCTTCGTACAGTATCGGATGAAACCAAGGGACCATGAGAATCTACCAATCTTCAAGTCAAAGTTGTACCAAGAAGTGTCGGTTTTCGCAGAACTTAGAGTAGAAGAAATCGTTCTTCAACTTCATTTTTTTGCTCGTGGTCTCCAGGTTTTCTTGAGTAAGAACCAGCTTCTCGGAACCTTTGTATTGTATCAAATACAGTGCCTAGAGGGATGCCAAGCAAGCTGGCGATATATCGGATGCTGCGTCCATCATTATGTAAAACAACAGCTTGAGCGGCATTTTACGAAATTTTTCACGATAAAACTTTCCTCATTTCTTCGGAAAACATCAGAAACACACATGAAACACAAGAAACAGTAATCGAAACAAATTAAAGAGCTGTGTAAAACAAGTAAAACGCAGACGATTGAAAGATATCTAAAAAATAGGTAACAAAAAATTATTCTCGTGATACGTGAAAGTCCAAAAAACTCGTACATTATTTCTTTCATGTATTTACATGTGTATCCATGTTAAATCGATATACAGAGCGTTTTCTCAAAATTTTGCGGTTGAGCGTAGTTTACACTTTTACACGCGATAAATTGGTAAACGAATACAATACAGTTCTTTTTCTACAAGTATTCAGCGGTTGTGATTCAACGTCATTTTCATAAAGGAAAAATGAGTTATGCATTTGCAGACTATTGAGCAATAAGATGTCTTCTATAAGATTCATTATACGGTAATATATTCCAAGCTGGGCTCAAATTTATTCTTATGTTGCATAGGGTGCTCCAATAAATTGTTCAGAAGCATAGTTAAAAAATTTATCAAAAAGTTCAAGAGTAGGTATGGCGTGCCTTGAGCCAGACAGTGACGTCACACACCTGGCGCCAGACGTCAAGTAGGGGATCTGCATTACCGACAGTTCGGCCCCGGGAAATTCAAAATGAATGATATGTTGAACGTATTTCATTCGCATTTAAATTTTTCCTTAAAAAAGCAGTACTAGGCGACTATCAAGGAGAAGATCACTGATTATAGTGTATGTAATATTTGAGAAGATTGTATCAAAACAATGAACAAAGCAACAGTGCTGGTCGGGGTGAAAAGAATCCAGCTATAATGAAAGACTGTTGTTGGTTTCTGATAAAGAGACAAAACTCACCCTACAAACAGCTTTCTCCGTCTCATCTACTGAATACAGATTACCTTTTCAATTTTTAAGACGTTAAGTGACATTTTGTATTTGCATAATGTTATAAATCGAATAAATTATAAAACAAGGACTGCTTATTTCTTGTAACTTTATTTTTTGAATAAAAATTTACTCTCAGAAAATACAATTTAAAGATGATCCTACCAGAAATTGTTATCATTTTCGGAATCAGCATGTTAAAATTAGTATCAATTAAGTTATTTGTTCAGTTCTCCCGCCAAAAAAGTTTAATGTTATTAGTATTATTATTACTATTAAATGTGAATAAATAAAACAGACATTTTAGATTTGTGGAATTTAATGTAAACAAATATTAATAAACGTGGGTTCTGCGTAGGAACAAAAATTAAGTCATGTAAGTTGTATTGTGATATTTACTTCTGTTTATTGTACAAAAATTCGGCTGGCATGCAATTGAAATAAATTGGTATTAAGTTTTACGGTGTCACTTATTATCACATGTTCGTTGTGCCTAGTTAACATATGACATAAATTGAACCGGGCAAATGAGGTACGGTGTAATAATTTTCACAGTAACTATTTTTGTCCATGAAATCACTGGAACAAATTAGCAATTCATTTTTCGTTGTCATTTATGCTATTACATTTACCGAAGATTTTTAAGAGTAGTATAATATGTCCACGATGTTCTAGCAAATACAGGAAACAAAACAGATTTTAGAAAGATTTTATACTGGAGTTATCTGGCGTATAAAAATCTGCAGCGAGATTCCGTTTTACGATTTGAGTTGATTCGATGTTTTAATTCGATAATGGTTTTGTCTAATTCAATAAAAAATATGCCAATGTGCATTATAACTAAAGCCGGCCCGTTGTAATGCAGTCTGCCGAGCGGAGATAGAGGGCGAATGTACGACATGCAGCGAGAAGTACTCTTTCAACAGGTTTTCAGCGACCAGTATGTTATATCAGCGTGTCGCTGGTACAGTTTTATTCGTTAAAAGAGCATACAAGTATTAGACTATTAGAATGAGAGACGAGCTTTGTCATATTTGTGTAAAACCGATTGATGTAAATGATTGTCTATTGAAGGTTATTCAATATCATAGGTTATCAAAACCTATGGCATGTGAAACCTATGACATATGAAAAGCCGGTTTTATACAAACATGGCAAAGGTCGCTGTATGTTTTGTCAGGAGTGTAAGCTGTTCTGTGGTATCCTCGTTAAAAATTTATATTGATGACACAATCCTTGCTATTCCTGAAAATGAATTAGATAATGTATTAAATTATTTCAATGAGCGCCACCAAGATCACTATGGAATCTGAATGTGTGACGTATTCAACAACAACAAAATGGTTTTTGTCACTTTGGCACCTTCTGTAACAGAGCAGCGGTACTTTGAACTTTTTATTTCGGTATGAACTCGAGCGCCAATTCTGTTTTAAAGTGTAGGAACACCACTTTATTCTATCAGTGGTATGATAGAAGCTAGGATAACTCAGTGAAAAAGCGGTATGTCCAAGGGGGTCTGTGTGTATGGTTGTAGGTTGCGTAGCAATGGACAACTTCACTTTTACCTACCGAAAAATGTGATTCTCGGTGTACAAACAGATTTATTACTTATGCCTTTGCGTTAAATAAAAGACAGAACTTCAACTTCACCTACTCTATTTTATTTAAGACTGTTTCACAAAAGACTAAAAAACAATAATAAATAAATACAACAGTTATGTTTTAATGCAACGTAGATACTAAGCTATATAACAAATAAGCAACCAAGGAACCAAGCAAAATGTTATGACAATGCAAAAGCGGTGATCAGTTATATCACGCACAGCTAAGTACCGGAAACTACTACTACGGTATTACTACCAACAGGCAATATTCAAATGTTTACCACAAGCATCTACAAAAGCAAGCAAGCGGTGATTTAAAATAACGCACAATTACGGCAGTTACTACTGCTGGTATTTACAACAAGCTGTTAATATCTATAGTTACTAATGCTTAAGGCGGTATTATGGCAGGCGGTCGGTGCAGCAGGTATATTCAGTGGAGTACAAGCAAGACACAAGTGCAGGAGGTCAGTCCAGGTATATATGACTGTCTAATCGCGAGCGTGCTATATCTTTGGATTATCCTAATGTCCCTTGTTAGGGCTGAGTGACTACGTGGGTCGGACGGAACGGCTAATACATTGCATCCCGAAGCACTTCATGAGATTTCAACCTAAGATCATGGACTTAAAACCTCACTTGTGCCACGATGCCTATACCTGGTAAAGCACCAACCTAAGATCATGAACTTAAGACCTTACTGGTAATTTAAACTATGGCTGAGATAGGATTTCAATTTAAGATCATGGACTTAAGATCCTATCTTTACGTCTACAATAAATAATGACAACCGTGTATTCCCGATGTTAATCTAACTATATGTGTAGTACTGAGGCTTTTAGTTGACTAACTCGATTCTTATGGTAAACTGTCCCTTGAATTGACTAGACCAAAGATATGCGTGAGTATTTTAAACGTATGAAGTTAATTTAGATGAAAGTGATAGGGTATCCCATCGACTTCGAGCCTGTCTATTTTACAACTTATAGTGAGTGAGTACGGTTGTCGAACGGATTGGATAATACATTACAGCGCGGGGCACTGAGATTTCAAGCTAAGGTCATGGACTTAAAGAGCTCACATATGCCGTGTCGCATGTACCGGGTAAAGTCATAACTTAAGATCATGGACATAAGATCTTACTGGTATTTTAGTAAACTATGACTAAGATGGGATTCCAACCTAAGATCATGGACTTAGAGTCGTATCCTTACGTCTACAATAAATAATGATAACCGAATATTCCCGATGCTCGTCGTTGAATAAATAATCCGAGTTTACTGGTGAAACGTGAGGTTTCTCGAATATCTCTGGCCGATCGGAATCGTAGGTGTTCGTAGGCAATTGTCGGACAAGATAATACAGCAGTAAATTCGGACATAAACGGTAAATCACGAAAATACAGATAAAAACAATAAAACTGTCAAAGTAATTCATACCACTACCTGGTTGCGGCGCAGCACACTGGATATCTGGAGCTGCATGCTGCTGAGTTGAGCACTGACTGGAGAACTCTCTCTTTTAGTCGGCGTGTTTTAATTTATACTCAAATTCTGGCGAAAATAATGGCATGGATCTGCGCGACTCGCGAAGTTGTCGGTGCTGTCCGTTTCATACGTTATTTAAGCTAGCTCGGTGCACCATACTGAAATAAATTCCCTGCGTTAATTAATGTAAACAAATGTTTATAAAATATTCCAAGGCTGGGAATCGCTTTCTCATAATTGTAAAACTATATATCCGAAAAGAAATAATTTAAAACAGCCATGTACTAATATTTGAAATAAATCAACTAATAACTTATCCGGCAAATTATTATTAAAACAAATAGAAACATATTTCTTTTCCATGAATAAATGATTTCAACTTAATTTGAAATTAAACTACTTCCCTCTTACTTGATTAAGTACAAACACAGTAATCGATATATCATTAGGATAAGAAAACAACCTAAGATTACCCTGAAAAAAGACCGGTTTGAAATAATTATATTTCAGAAATAATTGTTATTCCAAATACTCGACTTATAAATTCTACATTGGTTTAAAACGGTTTTAAAATAAATATTAACGCAAGTTATCGTATACAGGGTGTACCAAAGTGAACGAAACACCTACTTAGGTCTGAAAATTATTAACGGAAAAATAACGTCGTTACAAATGTTAAAATAAACTACCTTTATTAGATGAGTTATTAATCAGAACAAACCAACAAAAGATTATTACTAATTGGTACGAGAAAGACATTAGTTCTGGAAGACTTATCAACTACCACTCTCAACATCCCTTCAGACAAAAATTTAATATGAAAAATCGAATTTTAAAATTGAGTGACCCTTAATTCCATGATCAAAATATGGAAATTTTTAAACAAAAATTGCGACAATAGCAAATATGTGAAGAACATATTTGCCATTTGTATTTGTTGTAATTAATTTTATTTAAAATGGTACTCATACTGTGATAATCCTCTTTCATTGTTACAGAATGGGCAACTGATATAGATGGTTTTAGATTTTCATTATGTAGTAATACAGCTTTTAAACTGTATTTGGAGGAATCTATGATTAAGCGCCACTTAGAAGGGGAATGCTCGATATTAAGTTCCTGCATTAAACAATCCATATCAATACACGCGCATAGTGAATTTTCCATATTATAAAATGCGGAAAATATTGCATTTCTTTTTCTAAAAGTCGTAATCTTTGTTTCGTAAGCCAGTAAGTTCCACTCCTTAAGTTGGGAACCAAGAAGTTCTGTTTGTTGTTCTGACAGCCCCAAGTTACGTACCAAATTATTCAGTTAATTTTGAACAATTAAGTGATGATCATCAAAACTTTCTGGAATATATAAAGCGTCGGCACACTGGTCTCGGCTGTCTGAAGAGTCGTTACTATTTCCATTACCCCCAAAACAATATTTTGCCAATCTAAAGGCGCAGTTGGCACTGGTAAGTCTGATGCATTGTGAGGAACAGATCTTAGGGCTGATGGAAAATTCGAATATTTGATTTTTTGTTTTTCTTTTTTTGGAATATCCCTCAGTTCTTGTTACACAAAAATAGCAATCATCGAAATGATTGGTGGGTTCTCGCCATACCAGTAGAACCGCAAAAGGCATGCTTTCTCTTTTCCATTTTATCCACTGCACACGCTACAACTTAAACAAAAAACGTAAGGAGCCCATTGCTTATCTTGATCTCCGACTAAAACATCAAAATATTGAAAATACGCCTTTTTCACATTTTCAGATAATGGCCTCGCTTGTGACCTCGCAAGGAATTTTTCATAAATGTAACGAAACTTGTCAGGTGCGGTTTTGCAACTTCGGCGCGTTTCACTGAACACTTTTGTCGTAACAGAGTTATGTGAACAAACGAAAATATAATTGGGCACTTAGAAGGTCAAAACAAGACTGATACTGAAAATGTCCCACTTTACTTTAACTTGCTCTTCTAAAATTGACGACCCATCATAAAATTTATTACCTGGCAATATAATAGGGTCTATGTATTTACATAAAAATGGTATTAGGACTTGTTGGATATTTTTTTCAGTTAATCGGAAGGTATTAACAATATAAAAACAGTAGTATGAATTATGTTATAAAAATTGTGTCGGACAGTGTAATTGAAATTACAGGCAGTAGGACCTATTGAAAATCAAAACCCAGCGAACAAACCTCCTAAATTTGTAAACTATTGTAATTAGTCTGCTTGTTACTTAAACTTCAATTTAACAGCATTATGAGGGAGTAACAGTATACTGTTGTTTATCTTGAAACTGTTATTTTTACTACATTCAAACGTTTTAAAATGCAGGAAAACAAAAGACGTATACCATCCGTAATTTGAACTCATTAATTATGCAATTTGTTCTACTTTAGTAATTAAAGGAAGTGTACAAAAGTATTTTCCTGGCCATCCTTACATTGCCCAGTTGAACGACTTTTCCCGATTGCCATCTCTTGTAGGTGTTAAGTGTTAATTATATAATATAGGGTTAATAGGAGTTGTTACAGTTTCTTGTTTTTTAGTTATTGTTTAATATACAACCGGTGATGGGCTAAAGCACATTCCGAGAAGACTAACAACAGAAATTTTAATTTGAGTCTATCAGTCTGTCTTAAAATATATACACATTGTGCATAAAGGAATAAATTCATTATCTCGCGATATTAAAATATTTCAAAAAAATCCTTGGACCCGTCGATTTTTATTTTTTATTACGCATCTTTTGTTGCACTTATATTGATTGACGTCATCACTGTTCGAGTTATACAAACTAGGCTAAATTCCGAGTAATTCAACGGCGTCGCAGAGAACGAACCCGTATTACGTATTGAGTACACCTGTAACATACATACGGATGTTGCATTGTATCAAGTACGTAAATGATGACCGCACGGCGAAAATTAATTCCCATTCGGAAAGAGATACAAAAAGAATGGATAGTACTAGACGAGGCGGTAGACGAAATGACGGACGCAACGCAATCATGTGGCAAATGTGAGCACGAATTCTAGATCGTGGTAGACCGTCGCGTGCATTTTTAGTAACTAGTAGAAGAGTTGAAGCTGTAAATGCGGAAACTGTACGAAATCTAGCTGTAACATCGTTGAAAGCAAAGGGTATTACTAGTTTACAAGTGTTAATACTAGTGACCGATCTAGTACAGGATATGCTTGAAGGTGGCTAGTTTCAAAAACTGTCTTTCCACATTTAATACATGTAACATGTATTTCGTAGCAGAGAAAATTTTAAAAAAAATACGCAGGTGTAGTAGACGCGCTCATTGTAAATACAAAACAAATTTCGTGTAAGCAACTAAACTCTCATGGGGGACATGGTTGGTGGCAATTTTCTATTATCACAAGTATTTTAATGATGTAAAAACTTTTGTGTTTCGTGTAAATCCTGGTGACTAACGAACCATATCTGAGGCTCAGCAGTTATTAAACAATCAAGTTGTTGAGGACGATCTACACGTTACATATGCAACTATATTACAACTATAATGTATTGGATAGTATCCACAAATTAGAAAGTTCTTCCTTATTTTGTTAAAAATAGTGTTTTGTTGACATGTTTTCTTAACTGCCTCTCAAGTCACCGAAGTAACTCCCAGAAGATCCTAGGATTTTGTGTTGAGTGAAGAAAGACGAGGTCCTGCAGTTTATTGTGGAGTCCAAACCACATCTAGGGCATCGACAGTTACCTCACCCATCCTAATCCAAAACAAATTACAAATAAAATTTCTAGCTTGCTAGGGGATGGATTCGAACCATCGATATGAGTAAATAGCTATAAGCGCTTTACCCACTCTGCTACCATGCCTCCTAGCATACTCTCTTAAACTACTTGATACTGTACAAACTTTGACAAATGTATCCGGTATGCGGGTTACTAAGAGATTTAGTGACATTTTACAAAAAAGTCCAGGAACAATTATGTGATCTTAATCGGCGCGGCGTATCAGTAAGAAACATCTTTTAGCTAATCATTTACAACTTTTTTTTTAAGTTTGCAAATATCTCCATCGTCTATGTTGAACGATCATCTTCGCTGTACACAAATGTGTTTATACATCGAAGGAGACGTTTCTAGGAAGAAAATATAGAAACTGTGTTGCTCATGCAAATGTTCTCACGTGTTCTCTCTGATCGTTTGTCGTCTGTACAGGAGAGTTGAAACTATATTATAGTTTCAACTCTCCTGATTGTAAATATTTACAATTATCACAATAACCACGGCGACTAAATAAGTGCTCTACAGTTGGTTATTTACATACAGTGTATCCGTAAAGTTTGGAATAAATTCATTATTTCTTAAAGCAAAAATATTTAGAAAAAATCCTCGGATACGATGATTCTTAATTTCAATTTCATACATTATCTTCTATTTTTTTTGCTTTTGACGTCATCACTGTTTCCGTTATGACGTCATCGATATATTTTATTAAATGAAACACTCTGTATGTTTCTCCATTTTTAGATTCTGCCTCAACAGCTGATTCCAAATATGTATTACACTTAGGGTCTAAAGTTGAAAATTTGAAGATACGGCCATTAAAAAAAAAGTAAAATAAACACCTTTTTTATAAATTTTTGAAGTACGCTAGTTTTTGTTTGTTTTATTTTTGTATTATCATTGTCATCTTTGACAGTGAATCACTTAATAATACGTTACCTCAGTAGTGGTTTCTCAATAATTGTTGTATTATTTTAATTTATAACATGAGTGTATCTGTAATACAGAGAATTGAAATTTTTACGATGATGATGGGGTATGGTGATAGGATGCGAACTCAACAAGAAGTATGTAATTCATTTACAGAATATCCAGAACGACCCATAAGAAGATACAAAAGGAAAACCACTGACAGGAAGCCAGTCACACCTTTATGGCTTTCACTTGGTTGGCTCTATATTAGAGCATCGATCAAGCATCGCACACGCGGGCAACTATAGCAATCTGCGTGGTATTTCCGACCCAGGAGAATATATAAGTTCTTTCTCCAATAAATTTTAAAAAATATTGATTGACCAAATTTTAAATTATATAAATTAGGCAATCAATCAACCAACTAACGTCACTATTTTAATTTTACTTAAATACTCTACACCAATTAAGGATCTTCATTTTTTTATGTGCTAAACATGTTATATGTAATAAATTTACATATTTGTATGCGTTTCTTAAGCGCACTGCAGATGCCTTTGGTTAACTGCGGGAAGCGGATATTGCCGCAAGCGGTTACTGCAGCCGTTCTGACGACATGTATAGCGAGCGCCGCGGCCACAGTGAAAGAGTTAAAATTGTGCTTTTGCAAAAATATCTGTGTACGATACGATGTATGTACGAACCTGGAATCTACCATTTACTCGCGGTCTTTATTCATAACGTAGAAATTTACCATTATGTGCCTACCACAAATTTTATTTGGTTATCATTGTTATCAGTAATAGTAGTTCCTGTTTTTTTAGATAGAGTTTATTATAATTTATGGCAGATATGTTATCCACATATCGTTCAACGTCACTATGTTTATATTTCAATTACCCCGCTTGACCCCACGTTTATCAACAGTTTTGTGGGTTTTAATTCCTTGTGTTATTTCTCGAATGTCTTTTATACGGTAACGGGACGGCTGAGTCCCTCCATTTACAGCATCTCATTCATTTGTTTTGTTCTCTCAGCCTGCTGTGTGGTGAGCGTGTTGTTTGCACCATTCACTGTGAAGCACGCTTGAGTGCTGCTGTTTGTCTTTTGTTTATCCTGAATACGATCAATTGATTTTTTTTACATGCCTTCAGTGGCGTTTGCAGAACCGGATATGAGTTTCTGTGGTAAGTGTTTTTTTTTTTGTTTTTTTTTTTACGTTCTTGCAATTTTTTTGAAGACTGTGGCGGTTTTCCCAATTTGACTGTTTTTGTCAGTTCGCAGTTATAACAAGGGATCAGCTTAATAAATATGTTTATCCTTTTTACCGATGGAAAAAGAACATTTATATAAATTTGGTTTATGCTCGTATAGTACCGAATAACATTTTTTTTGTATCCTTATACATAATAAACTTTATAGCAAATATGTTTTCTGACAGCAACACTGAGAAAAGAAAAATATCTGTTTATGAAAGAACTATATATATAAGTATTTTTTTATGATTATTACAATTAAAAAATTGGTTTCGATAAAATTATAAATAATTTGTTCATTGGTGCCTATATTACAAAATTGTCGAACAAAAAAAACTTATATTGTAAATATTTCGGAAACGAATAATTGCCCGTGTTGTAGAGCACTGTTCTAATTTAAAGATTAGTTTTTTTTTTACTCTTGCTACATTATTATTGAAAATATGATGCACAGAGTGTTCTAAGGTAGATTGAAATTATCTGTTAAATAGAAAAAATCGATTTCTCATTGTTAAGGTAAATTTTCAAGATAAATTCATTTAAAGTTTAGAAAAGTGTACTAATTTTTATTATTTTTCACTTTTATAAAACATTTACCGCTATTATTATCATGAATTTGTTTAAAAATGCCAGAAGTTCATTTAGATATCACTACCGTTTTTAAGGTACACCCAAGTTGATTTTTGGTGAATTTTGGATATATTTTGCAACTTTTTTTATATATAAATATTTTTTCAAACGATTTAAAATGTTTTACAACATTGTATTATTATTTGCGAAGATATTACGTATTTTAGCCAAAAACCTTATTTTTTTATAATAAAAACAACTACCCCCTTTAGCTAGTATTACGAAGAACTAAATTACATGATATAATTCATAGCATTTTATAACAACTAAATAATGGAAAAATTAAAATTAGTTTATAATATATTACAATTTTTCTTTACAAATCCATCTTTCGCTCTGGGTCAAATCAGTACAACTCGTACTAAGTTTTTCGAACTTGCTAAGTGTTAAAGGTATTATTATTATGTACGTAATAAAATATTGAGTCCCAATACTACGCCATTGCGTTAGCGAAGAATTGAGGCAGCTCTCTGCACCACTATACGGAATGTTTTTGCATAATATCTAAAGAATATTTCTTCAACTATGATAGCAAACAGTTTAAAAAAATAGCTGCATAGCCCATCTTATATTAAAAGATAGAACTCCGATTAGTCTTATTTTTTTTTAATGAACCAATAAATCATTTATTAAATAATTTCGGGTCAAATCCAGGCCGGACCAACTCGAAATGCAGGTGTTGCCATCATTCGAAAGGAATGTAAAACTGTGGGTTCCGTGTATTTGCGATGTGAGCACGTTAAAGATCCCTACTCCCATGACAAATTGGGGGTTTTGCAAACTTCCCAGGTTAGTGGTGCCAGTGTTTACATATGCACTAATTGGCTTACCTCTTGGCCTTGGTAGCGGACATAGGTCGACATTAAATAAATGATAAAAAAAAATAATAATATTAGTCTGTTATTAGAAGTTATGTGAATGGATGGGAAGCTTTAAATTACGAATTGGGTGTCGCGACAGCCTTAAATCCTCCAGGAATTTAAAAGTTTGGTGAAAATGCGCTATATTATATAAAATTATTTGATAAGGTTGGATTTAATTATTTTTAATATTAGTAATACTTTTTTGCTGTAGAGGCAAAGAAGAATAAAATATAAGTAAAAACCTGTTATTGTATTTTTCCATTCATTGCTAAATCCTCGCATGAGGGGAACAATTTATTAATTAGATCACCAGAATAGGTGATGATAACCTTTTGCAGCAGTTTGCGATTTATTTCCGATTACTAATTTTTTGTTCATAGAACCAGTTACAGTGGTCGTTGAATGGTACAAGAGTATATATTAAAACAGCGAAATCTAAATAAAATTTAATAAGAAGTACATAGGGGACCCAGATCGGAACCTTGGGGAAATCATAATTTTTTAATGAGTGGAGCAAAGTTAAGAGTATACTAAACGTTATGTTTGTTTAAAGGAATATATTTTATTTAAACTAAGATAGCGTTTTTGACGATCTGTTTCCTCGAAATCCAATTAAGTGCGATTTAATACTTTCTCACATCTGGCCTAATAGATTTTTTTTACTTAAAATTTTACTCTTATGAAGACGAAAAGGCTATTTTGAGAACCACACAATGATTTAAAAAAATGGTATTAATGAAAGTTTTTGATATTAAGACGTTTGTATGTAAAAACGTAAATATATATCATACGTTCTTTAAAATTGGACTATTTTAATCAAAATTTTTTTAAAATAGATCAAATATTAATTACCGTAGATATTCTATAATTTTATCCACATCAGTTGGATTTAAACGAACACTCCTCCGTATATACAGAGTAAAAACAAAATAACTATATTTGGCTTGAAAAAAATATAAGGATTAGTAATGTTAGTAAATGCAGAACATGTCGGTATGTGCATGCTTATTAACATTTAAATATGGTATCTTGTATTTTCACAATACATAATAAGAAAAAGTAATAGTATTAGAAAAATTTTTATAAAAGTTTTATATGGCTAGATATAATATACATAGAATTAACAACTCCGTATCATATACCAGTCAGCAGACACTGTCTAAATGTTGCTTGGATGATGCTTGTCCTTATCCTGATTTTGCAACAACAAATCACAGTTAATAACACAAGGAAGCAGATGCAATAATTTGTTGTCTTGCATCCATGATTACGATTCAGTACTGATGATAAGACAAAGTTTCCGTATTGTTTTAACGAACCTATGCGTCACAAATCTAAAAGGATCACGCACCGTGTTGACATCCTTAATTCGCCAGAAGGCGATACCTTGCGAACCGTGTTTCAGTTCCCTGGTTCGCCAAACCACGACCCATGTAAGTGCGCCTTTAGTTATCCCACAAAACGCTCTCAGTTCGATGAACGATCTTGCACCTTTCCTATCAAGGCGATCTGCATTCTCATATTCTTCTATTCCTTCATGCCCTAACACCCACATCAAGGTAACGTAGTTTCTTGTTAATTACTTTACCATTTGTAAACATTCCCAGATAATCATAGACTTCAATGTAAATGAATTTGGAGCTCTCAGCGTTGCTTGGCTGTCAGCGAGGATATAGGTTTTTCTTTCACTTTTGCCCTTGACTGCATTTTCGACCGCAAGTTTCTATGACGCTGATTTGTACCTGAAAGATAGTGGGGATATGCCCTAAAACTTTTGATAATATATATTTTGGTTCATATATGCCTCTTCTCACCTCATTCTTTATATTTGATTTTTTATTTCTGTGAATGGTGCAATGAAGTTTTTCTTGGATTAATATTTGTGTCCTGGCTGCTCCTTATACTAATAATGTTAAAATCAACTACACGTATTTTTCAATAAGATGGACAAAGGCAAAGAATTACTTTGTTGTCTTTTATAATTGCAGTTGGTTGTGACGTGCATGCCAAGATCCATTGATTCAAGTCTAGGCTGGAAGCCGTCCTATCTTGCTTGCCTCTTATTATACTGACTATGACGTCAACTTACGTTTGACGATTATAGATCATAACAAAGGCGATAGAACCCCTCTTTTGATAGCTGTTATTATTACTGATTCGCTTCTCATTGTAGCCTTTATTTTTCAGCCATTAAACATGGATTGGATCCATCTATATTAAAATGTTCAAAACTTTTCCTTGGTGCTGCACTTTTGGTTGTTTCATTGAAAGTGTTATCAAAAACTCCCTCTATATCTAAGAATGAACGATATGTACTTATTTAGCCACAAACGTCTTTTTAATTTTACTTAAAAGTCTGTGTAAGGTGGTTTCTTTGGATTTGTCTGCTTGATAGAAACAGTGTCATACTTTTCTATCTACTTTCAGTATAGCTGCTATCCGGATTTTGCAGCAGCCCAATTTCATTTAAGTAGTCTTGAGAAGAACTTTTTGAAGTCGGGTAAATGGGAGCAATTCATTGATCCTGTCAAACTTCGTTCAGGTTATTCGTTTAAACCTTCTCATTGCTCTATTATACTGTCAATGCCTTTTTGTCCTATTCCAGTCCAATGTGGTTGACTCTATTGTCCTGTTCCAGATCTAAGTTTACTGAGCTCCTTGTTCCATCAACGTACATTCTAATATAATAACTAAAATCATTATTTCTAGGACACTATGATATCTAGAGAAATCAAGAATGATTGAAGGTAACGTTAGCAAAGAATACAATCAAAACTATTAAAACTGAAACTAAAATTTATTTCCTTCTTGTCCAAACCTGTCACACATTCCAAATCGAGAAACGTATCTAAGTAGCATAGAAAAAAATCTTTATGATTTTAATAATTCTGAATCTCTCTGTATAAGAACAATATAATTTGCCTTAACCTTTAAGTAAAATTTTAAACGTGACTGAGTAACTATAAAAAATTCACTGATTGATAACGAACGAGTTATTATCGTTGAAATGGCTGAAGGTTCGCATAAATAGCAAATAAAGGAGAGGCCCAAGGATATGTCTTTGCGGAACTCTTATTTTAACCTTGACCCCTTTAGAGAAGTGTGTCAGCTATGCTATCATGATTTTTATTGTGTTAATAAGGTTGGTCTAAGAAGTTTTAAAATATTTGTTATGTAATTCAAAAAAAATATATGTAGACGGTTTTAGGATTCATAAAACCTTTTATAATTTTGTGTGGTGTTAATAACAGATAAATTATTTATTAAAATTATTGTTACATCGTTTTATTTTCTGTGGTGTGGCAGAAATTTCTAATATTCCATTCGACTGGAAACATTCCATTGCCTTAACAAAGTTGGGATATAGTTAAAAATTTACATATTTACTCTACTGCTAATATTTTCTGGTATTTTTATTACCAGAGAGGAATTTAATATTTATATTTAATAAATCTAAATTGCAAGAGATTCATTTCGGCCGAGTAATACAAACATTTAATATAGGTATAGATCAGAGAAGTCATAAAGATGAAATCATAAAAATTTACATATTTCTGATGATTATATTGTTTTATATTATTATAAATTTCTTAGTAAACAATATCAGTTTTTGTAAGGATGCTACTTTATTTAAATCACTTTGCACTTAAAATAGTAAATGATGTCATTAACACATTAATATTTATAATTTTTCCAGTAACAGCGTCAACACCACTTGAGAATTAATTATATAAAAAGTCAGCACATAAAAAAAATATATATATTCGTTATTGTTACCTAGGACAACATTATAGAGGTCATCTCATTTAAATGACATAGTTTTAGTGTTAATAGTTAATTTAGTACCTATTTAAAGTTTCAAGTTACAATCGGCCATTTCATTAAAAAATTGAACTTACCCATAATGTGTCAAAAACTAACTTCGCACTCAATATTTAATATACTAATAGGAAAAAATAGCAAAACCTAGTATTAGTTAAGTAATTTATTTGAAATTTGTACAGAAAAGGTATACTTCACCGTAACAATTCTCAATAAGAAACGATAACAAATGAAGGGCACACGGGAAAACCCAAAATAGTCACATTTTATAAATTTTACACCGGAGCAATTTTAAAGTTTAAAAGTTCACAAAAATCGTAAAAAATAAATTGTATGTAACCGATCGATTGCCAGTATGCCAGGGAATCGTGTTATGGTTCAAATTTTATATTTTTTGTGTAAATTTAATACATAATGCAAATACAATGTGCAAACTACTATACAATCTGGAGAAAAACCAGAAAAGTTTCTTTATTCGTTTTTCCCCTGTAAAGAATTTTAGTGAAAATGTGCACAAGTGAAATACATTTTTCAATAATAATACACATGAAAAATACATATGAACAAATACTTTTCCTTTAATTATGTCAAAATTGTCAAAAAATTATTATGTTGTAAACACCCCACAATGTTACTGGTGGACTTTGTTAGTTTCGGTTCTTCCTCTGTATGGGCATTCCTTAAACGTAAGTTCTGGGCTCTGTCATATTTTTTTCCCCTGACTGATATAGTCAGTCGGTGGGTTCTATTACGATCAAAAAGATGACACTCAAATTACAAAACCGAGAAAAAGGGACTTTTTGTTTTTCCCCTCTATCCTTCAAATAAAAAAAAAACATTCAATAATGAGTTGCCCTACCGTGATTGTTTATGCACTCATTTACTCGGTGAGGTGAACATCGCATCAGTATTCATTGTCGCCTCATTCCTTCTTGTATACGAAGCAAAATATCATTGACCTTGACTGGGAGGTGGGGTAAATTACCCAGTCCTGTACCTATCATGTCTGAGAGAAATTCAATCGGTGAGAGATCGGGTGAACGTGTAGGCCATTGAAGAACATGCACATTAACTTCTTCCAAAACGTGTGTAGTTACTCTTACCGTGTGGGGGCGGGCATAATCTTGTTGAAAGTTTGGGTTAATCAAACCCTGAAGATATAGCACTGCAACAGGTTCTAATATGTTATGTTTGTAACTAGCCACGATCAAACTGCCTTGAACGAAAATTAAAGATGGCCTACTGCCAAAACATATTGCACCCCAAATCATCACTCCATGTGTAAGAACAGTATGGCGTTCAGTAGCTAGTTGTGAATTTTTTCATTCTCTACAGAAACGTCTCACTATCCCTCGTTCATCATGGAGCCACATACAAAATCGGAGTTGGTCACTAAAGACCATATGATGCCATTCCTGGATTCAGTGCACTCGCTCATTACACTACTCCAGCCTACGGCCATAATTAAGTGGAGTAAGGAGTAGGCATAGAAATGATCGGTAGAAGCGAAGCCCAAAAGATCAATATACCGACTCCATAGATACTTCTGTCCTAAAGTTTCCATCAAATTATTTCCCACGGCTCGTGTTTTGGAAAACATCTCTCTTACAGCCAGTATTCTCAGATGACGTTCTTCACATTCTCTAGTCTTCCTAGGACGTCCAGATCTGCAGCAGGGTTCATGAAGGTCTTCTTCAAACCACCTTAACCAACATCTTAACACAGTTGTCACGTTACGGTCTACGCGGTTGGCATTTTCCCTATGTGAAAATCCAGCCTCCTCCATACCAATAATCCGACCAAGTTCAAAATCACTTAATTGAATATAATTTCAAACTTGTCGAACTCTAGCATTACCACCTAAAAACATGACCTCAGTGCTACAGTGTGACGTCACAATTACTAGTTTCAGCTGAGACAGCGGAATTTGCCGTAGGTACTGTAAAAACGAATAATAAACAGAGCTAAATTATTTGTAGCGTTTAGTAAGGGCTTTCCTATAAAAACGGGATTGCGAGTCGTGAACTGAGCTCTTACATCGCACCTCATTAGTTTTTTTGCGCGTTAAACTATTGTAAAAATTAATAAAAGAAATAGTTTTTAGATTTAAATGTCAAAATAATAAATTAGAAAATCGATACCGTATAATAAAATACATTTTATTGAGAAATTCTTAACACAGCTTATGAGGCAATAAGTCAATAAATAATGGTTTTTTATACTAGGGTTAACAAACAAGAATTACTGTTGAAAAACATTGAAAACTGAAGATTTTTGTAAGTCTAACTGGTCATTAAGTAAATAATTGCCCTGATTATTGTTAAATTTAAAAAAATCCATTTCTACTACTTTTCGTGAGGAAATAACAAACCTCTTCGACGAAATTTATAATGACACTAATTATAAATTATGACAACGGCATAAGATAGTTAGTCCTGGAATATATGTCAATTTAAATAATGTGCATTTATCCTTACCATGAATATTATATGTACTTATCTTCCGAAATTGGCAATGCGTTTAAAATATTGAGAAATTCTTTGTAATTTTTATAGCTGATAGAATTTTGCAAGCATAAATATTCTTTTTCATTTTCCTGAAGAGCTTGAACAAATTCAGCTTGTTCAAACCCGATGAATGAATCTCACATATTTTAATGCATTTTGAAAGTGTAAATCCTGTTCTAAGAATATCAGAAATCTATTTTTTACACAAACTTTCATCATTCGGAAAAGGAACCACGCGCCTTCAGCGCATTCACATAATTTACAACCCGATACACTGCACTTATACGGCATGTTTACGAACATCAGCACTGATAATTTAATTTAAAAAACACTAGCTATAGCATAAAACCTCTCGGAAAAAAACAAATAATAAGCTAGGATGCACCTAATCCATATATAACACGTACAGGGTTATTCATTATAAATTACACACCCCTTATCATCGTTATTATTACCTATAGAAGCTTTAAATGGAAGTTGTGTGGTTATGACTGAATTTTGTTAAAATGCTATCAAGAGTACAGTATCGTGCAGATTTCAGGGGATCCAATAAAATATATTTTTTTAAATGGGATACTCTGTATATTATTAAATTGTTGGAATGATCCTTTGTTCCTGATTTCAAAAATATACCATATGTTACCCCTATCATATACCGTTTTTGAGTTATTAAATGTCGAATATCTTAAAACTAGTTACTGTAAATATGGAAAAGTTAATATTATTAAAGTGAGCTATGAAAATGACAAAATTGTGTTTGATAAGTGACATTTATTTAATGAAATAATCAAAATGGTTTACAGTGAGGAAGAAAAAGTCCAAATATTTACTTGTTATATACAAAATAACAAAAATATCCGTGCAGCAAAAAGAGCATATAGGGTGTTGTATTCAAATTGTCCAACACCATCAGAAAATAGGTTCAAAAATATTTGCCGAAAGGTGAATGCCGATAGGTGATGGGTTCTGAAATACTGAGTCCTAGCGGGTGTACCGTAAGCAGGTGCGTTCGGATCAGCACTGAGGCCTTCTTTTTTAGGGTAAATACTTCGAAATATGCACTTTATTACATAAAAACCGCAACGAACACCAAGATAACGTTATTAGAATTTCTTGTTGAAATTTCTTTGTTACATTGAACTACGTTTTCTTTAAAAATTTCAAACAAATTGCTTAGCTAATGCAAGTTGCGATTTTTAATCAAATCAGTATATTTTTAATATGCTAAATCACTTGAAAAAATCTGTTCACTTCTATAAAAGTTTATCTATGCCGCACTACCCATTGATTTGTTTATATTCACATTCGACTTTTTAAATTTAATCATAATATCTTTGTTTTATTTTTTTACATAAAATGTGTGCTGATGTATTAATATGAAGAGAAAGAAAAAATCTCCACTTAAAAAATACGTATTTGGGTGATTGGCTGAAAAATGCAATACAGTCCTAATATAACAAGCTTTAATTCAATTAACAATTAAATATTATTTCCTAGCATAATTTCTAATCCTTAATTATTTTTACATAGAACTTTTTAATTTGTATTTCATAGCGAAATCATCATTCCGTCCTTCCTCCCTTTTAATATTATTTTTATTGACCTTTAACTATCTTTTATTAATTAATTACAGACATAACTTTTCTCCATTATTAAAAATATTATTGATTCTTTTTTTTTATTCGTTTTTCCCTCGTTTTTTAATTTCTTTACTCTGAAATAATTTTTTTTTTTAGAAAATTAAAGAAGTTCAGTTACCCTCATAGTAAAGGTTTTATTTATTTTTTAAAATTTTTTTCTTTTCCTTCTTATTTTTGTAAATTATTTACATAATAAAATAAATTTTTTAAATTATTTGACAAGTACAGTAAACGATTAAATCAATAAATTTTTTGTAATTGACGTTTAAATATTTTATGCGAAAATACGATTTCTTCTCTTCTCTTCTTTCTTATTCACGGTACTATTACCATTTTTTTTCTTTCATTTCTCATTTTTTATTTAATTTTTGCAAATAAAAAAAAATACTAGAGAAAAAAAAAGGATTAAAAGAAAGAGCAAGAGCGTAGAACAATAAGATTCAGTAAAGGGAAAGAAGAAGAACAAAGCAGGCAAAAGTATTTAAACAAAGATTAGTATAAAAACGTAACTATCTAAAACAACGTGACTTAATTCAAAGAATTATGATGAATTAAGGCAATTTATAAAGAAACAGATAGAGAAATACACACCGCCTTCTAATATAATTTTGTACCACAATCAAGACAAGTTAGAATAGAAAGTTTAGAAGTAGGGCATAGAAAGAAATAAAGTTAATAAGTAAAAAGATTAGAAAAGAATTGTGCTTTCAAATAGAGGAAATATTCTGTAAATATTCTAGAAATAAAGAAACTAAACAAAAACCAACAATGCATCTGTCAAAGCAATTTAGATGACAGAGTTAGAGTAATATTTTTAAAAATCTGTATAATTGTAATAAAAAGACCAATTTTCGTCTTAAATATATTCGATATACAATTTGAAAATATTATGGCTATACCTGACCAACTCTAGTCCTAAGGAAATTTTTATATCATAAAACCAATATTTTTTATTTTCCATTTAACATTTTTTTTATATTATATTTCATTTTATTTATAATTTAAATAACTTATATTTTATATTTAAAAATTTTATTATACCTAAATTTTATATTTTTTTTTCTTTTCTTAATTTATTTCTATACATAATAAAATATTTTCTCTTCTTTCTATTATTATAATAATTTATCTTATCCCCATTAAAAATTTGTACATTATGTTTAGTGAAAATGTGTTATTTAATATTTAAATTTAAACATCCTATAAATGAAGTTCAAGTTCAAATATAATATATAAATAATCACATTTACAAAAAAAAAATAGTGTTAATATATTGTATAAATATTAGTCATTTGCGCATAATGGTCTTCACTGCTTGTGAAGACCATTATGATCAAACAGCTTCCATTGCAAATAGACAAATTGCAAATATTTTAATTTACTTAGTTAAAAACACAATTATTTAATTGATCTTGGTTTATTTTAATTTTGTGAACCAAAATATTAGCTTTTCATCACTTCATTGATTGAAGTCTTTTAAACTAGGAACAAAGACTGAAATCTGGCGAAACACAGATTCTAGACGTGGAATAAATTTTTTTAAAAAAGAAAGCATAGTAGGAAAAGTAAAAGTTTGTTGTGTCTTTCCAGATAGCAAAAAAAAATTAAGCAAATTGTGTTTACGCCATGATACGAAACTTTTTTTCAGATTTAGATCTTAAACCACTGGGAAAGTTAAAACAGAATATATTCTAGAATTTATCTGTAGCAAATTTTTATTAGAATCATTAGATAATAAATACATAATACATACTTTGAATTGTTCCGCTAATTAGTTCCAATTTTTTCAATAGAAATACTTCTCAAGGTGACTGTTATAAACTCTCATTATATCTTCTATGTAAATTATTCCCATGCATTTTATTATTCAAGTAAGTTATATGTTATGCTTTTCGAAGGTTGACATATTATTGTGTAATTTATTTATTGTTTTTTTTAATAGTAATGCGAATGCATTGTTATATATCCTCTATTTTTTCATGTTTTTTCCAAATTTGTGTGTCTCAATTTAATCCTTATGATTTTATTGCGTATTATGTCATGTTGTTACATAATAAACCTCAGAAGTTAAAAAGTCATTTTGTTAATTAATATAATAATGTACTTTAAATCTAAAAAAGGTGTTAATTATAATTTTAATTTCCTGCTAGTGGTATTATATAAGATTAATTCCAATTGCTGCCAGAAAATATTGTGTATGCTTCACCTAATCATCGATTAATATTATTAATTTGTTTGACTGAGGTTTTATTTGTTTAAATTGTTGTTGTTCTCAGCGTAGCGGCGCCAAATAATTATTTAATCGTTTTATAGGGATTAAGCTGTCTGAAATTAAAAATAAAAAAGTATCTTAGTGTTTTAAAGCTTAGTACCAAGGCGCAGTTACTTGGAAAATTCAACTGCAATTTCAGCTTAGTCTCTTAAGTCAGCAAGTTTTTACTTTGTTTTTTCTTGCTGATAGCAAGATTTATGACAGTATCTAGTAAGCACCAAAGTATGATTTTTTATCGGATTTTTACTCAGCCTGAATTTCTAGTAAAGGCCCGGTAAAGATTCAGTAAATAACCAGAATTTGGTGTTTACTGGGAAGTAGTTCAGTGGGCCTTGAAAAGTCCAGCAGATCATCCACAGTAAAACCACTTGTAATAATGTTGTGAATAGCATTGAAAACAAATTGCGTTTTTTACTCATAAAGTTTTAGCTTTTATTTAATTGTTCAGTTTTCTGTAAATTTTGGTATCAGATTAATTTATCCTACGTCTTGACAGGCCTCTAAATTTGGGTCGAAACTGATCATTTGCTAAAATGTTGGTCTCATTCAGTAGTTTTCTAATGGGACCATTTTTCTCTTGCTTGCATTTCTTTCAAATCTCTAAACCACTCATTTTTTTATCACTCGACACTAAATGCAACCTAATTTGGGCTGAGCAAACACAAATTAAAAGCAAAAGACTAGAGGAAAGTTCCAAACCGTGGTCCGAAAATCCGATTAAGTGGCCAAAATCGTCTTTTTATTTCATCGCAATTATTTAAATTCATAATTGGTATATCCATTTCTGCAATCTCGAGTTCATCATCATAATATTTAGTCTTGCGCTGATTTGCCAAGCCTTTATTGCCGATTTTGACCAAAGTTTGTCAAAATGATTGTTCTTTTTAAAACGCAGTAATTATTGTATAACATTTCGCAGTTTCCCCAAGGTAAATATTTTCATTTACATACACAATTAATGAAAACATA
Source organism: Rhamnusium bicolor (assembly GCA_029963845.1). Classification (NCBI taxonomy): domain Eukaryota; kingdom Metazoa; phylum Arthropoda; class Insecta; order Coleoptera; family Cerambycidae; genus Rhamnusium; species Rhamnusium bicolor. The sequence goes on along the minus strand of JANEYF010005400.1, from coordinate 404,577 downwards.
CCTACATATCTAATAACATAATTAATAACTTTATTACTGCCGACGCGACGTTTAATTGAAACAATACAGAAGTTTTTTACATATACGTGTAGGCCTATGAAAAAAGTTCCCTAGATGCCGCATTCTAAGTTTTTCAAAAACTGGCTTGCCATTAATACTAAGTTATTGATAAAAACGCAGATCTTTAAGTAAACGATAATTTATTCGTTAATAACCAAACATTTATGTGTTATGTTATGAAAAATTCTGATGGACACCTGGACAAGAAGCGTGTTATCCTTGTATATCCTTTGAATTGTTACATATTTCTCTATATTTTCTCGTCCTTAGATTAACATATAGGTATAGTTATTATCTCGGTTATTATTTTTTATTTTTATTTTAATATCACATGGCTGCATAACTTAAAGCCAAAAAAAAAATACTAAAAATTACCAGAAAAGTTTGAATTGTATTAAACATAACAAAATTAATAAAAATGTTAATATTTGCCGTTAACGTTAGGATATTCACCTATTTTGTGTACCAAATAAAAGTTTCTACATCTACTATAATGTTGCAAAACTTCTTATTTTTATTATTTCTTCATAGAACGGAAGAGGCTTAGTAGTCTAGCAAAATACTTCAAAGAGTATATAGAGCGAGGAAATCTTAAAAAATAATTGGGAATACATTCATTGAACAGATTCCTAATTTCGTTAGATCTCCTAATTTCATAGTCAGAAAGATACCGCAGAAACAGTTCTCATTGCTTTTCTAGGAAGTTTTAAATTTTGTCAATGCCATCGTCAGTAGAAGAGCTAACGATTTATTTGTATTTTTTTTGAAATTGATACACCTGTACCTCATCCCGTAGTAACCCTGCTGAAGATGATTTAATTGAATTGATAAATAGTTTACTCATACAAATATTTTCAAACGTCACAATAATCGAATAGTTTCAAAATGAACCGATTAAGTAAACATTATACATGTATAGCCGTTTTTCATGTCCACTAAAAGAAAATAATTTACACATATCTAATTATTATTAGCATTCAGGAAATATTAAAAAAATATATAACGCCACCTTGATAAACTAGCGGCCATTATAGTGTTGCAATTTTTGTGCTCTCCAATTTGATTCCACCATATTTTGTCTTAATAATCAAAGACCACAACTCTCGAGCTAAAGCACTCGGGCATTGGTCAGATTATTAACGCCAAATGTGGTGTCGTCAAAATTGACACCATCGCACTCTTGAAAAATTTATGAGAATATAATAGCCGACTATTTATCAACGCCTTGTTATATTACTCTTAACTATTTTTTTACCGACCCAAATTAAAATAACCCATTCATGGGATACTTCATAACTATCCCCAGGAAGCTCCCCTGCGAGTTAAAAATGGTTGTGTTATTTTCTGCATTTTCTGAATAATTGTAAAGCTGTTCATGTCAAATTTAGAAGTTTGGTCACTTTTTTAGGCGTTTGGGACAATGGTACAATAATTATTTTGGCAATGACAAGACGTGTAGACCATGAATATTTGCCAGTGGCACCAGGCGGAGGTGATTCCCGTCATATATTTTTATATTTAATTTTCATACTTTCAGTTCATTTGGACTTTTTTTAAGTTCTATATGATTTTTTATGGGCCATTACATTGCCCCATGTGTTGTTGTCTTTGAATGGCGGCCAGTGGAAACGAAAACCCATTATAAACAGTTTGTCGTATGTCACATGTTTTCCCCGTTGAGTGTAAAGAAGACGTAATTATTTTGTTTGTTTTTTTGAAATCTTTTTGTCATAGTTTCGATATCATGAACTGACACTACCGTTTACAATAGACAGTAAAACGGTAGACCATTTGAAGTTTCCGACGACGCGTCGTAAAGATGCTGTGCGTGTTCTTAAAAAATCCTATGACTTACCAATATTGCGTTGGCGGACAGTTTTATAATAATCCGCAACCTGCAACATGAGATTTGCATTTGTAATTTATCCGCCTAGTGTATTGTTATTATTAGTATACGATGGCTTCCATTTAATAACGCAACAAAAGTAAATATCAGGTTCACATGCAAAAAAATTTCAGGATTGATTTGAATACTTATCTGTAGTAATATATTAAGTGCATTAAAAATCGAAAATTCAGCGCATGAAAACGTGTTGCCTAGAAACTGCTTCGAGTTCATTTTAATGTGATTTGACAAAAAGTGCCCGAGACGCAGTCGAGAGTACTTTTTCAGTCGAATCATATCAAAATGGACGAATGCGGTTTCTTAAAAGCAACACGCTTTGAATGCTGAATTTTCAGATTATTTTTAATACATGAAATATATTTATTAGACTTGGAACTAGAAATATTTTTTATTATTAAATGAATTAACAATTCAAATTATTGCAATCACATCTGGGTATACTTTTATTCCCGTGTCACAATTTTTAAGCACATTTTTTTTAAAAATCGAATTCTAAAATTATATTTTTTAGAAAAACCCAAAATATTTAAAAAGTAGGTAATTAATTATGTTTCATTTGTTTCTATAAGCCTGCTATCTTCACAGAAGAATAAAAAAGAAAGAAAAAAATCCTCGATTTTTATATTGATTCAACTGACGTTTTAAGCTGTCAGGCCCAGTGCAATTTTTTGCTGTAATTTTATGTAAAATTTTCACTTGGAGTGCAATTTTCGCTAAAAGTTTGTTCTTATTAGTCCAAATTTTCAAAATCTTGCTATTTCATTGGTTCTTATAATGTGAGGGAAATAGTCCAAATATTTTTTGTAACATGCAATTACCATATATCTTAATATGCTGTGTACAATTTCTGGAAACGTTCGAGAAACCATTTATTTAAGCTTTCAGTGGCTGTTCACCTATATATTATGTTGTACTTCGTTTCTGAGAAAATAAAAAAATATAATTATATATTGTTTATGCTAAATTACTGCAAAATAAATAAATATTTCTTCTCGTACATGATACAAAAAATCCTTGTTTAGATTGTGCAATCATTTTGTAAGTCACAGTGGGATATTTTCCCATTTTTTTATTTGAAAATCGAAAACCAGACATAAAAATAAGAGACGAGTGTCTTTTCTTAATTTTTTTTTAAATTTAAACCGAAAAAAAAATAAGATAAAATTTCGTAACGTCACTAAGGGCAAACTCTAATAATACAATCTGCAATCGTGTGTTGTAGTGATTTGATATTAGACTGTAATCTCATTTTTCGTTTGCTTATTATTGTAAAAATATACTAGATAAACTATCTGATCTACCTTCTACATATTTTATTTTCATATTTGTGTGTTTTTAAAATATTTTAAAACAAATACACAAACAAAAATGCTAAAACAGGAATCATTACAGAATAATACAAGTATCAATCTTGTCAGTATTCCAACAAATTTTTGGTGATTTCCCTAGTTTGCGCTTAGTGATATAATTATGAAAAATTTGAAGTTTAAATTGGAATAACTATTTTATAACGCCGTGTAATATATTTTCTTCGGTATCAAAAATGCAATACCCTATTATGTTATGATATAAAACTAACAAACTTGTTGAATTTTTATTAACTTGTTTTCAGCTCAGTTTCTGCTGATTAGATTTTTAAGTTCCCCTATTCCCTTACTTGATTAAGTTTTCATCGATACAATTTTTTTTATTGCCAGACCTGTAGATCAAACTTCTTCCAATCGCCCTCCTTTCACGACATACTTAAGGAATTCTTCCTTTTATCATTTCTATACTTACACATACTTTTAGTATTATTGAAGTTGTGAGAGGTAGAATTAGCAAACATTTTATTAATCTATTTTTAACTAACAAAACATTGACATCCGTTTGCACTGTAATAGATAAATTAATCCTAATACTTGTAATAATTTAAACCTAACCTAAGCACATTGTAGTTCTAACGCCCACATGTAAGAATATGTATACCATCCGTAATTCAGTTCACCGACATGCAATTTTTAGCCATGTTTTATATTTTGTTTGTGGTACGTGCGTTTCATGTGAATTAAGCTGCTCCAGGTCGGTGCAAAATGTCGCGTATGAGTCAGATCAGATTTCCAAATTATTATAACGTCTCAAGTAAAGTGTAAAAACTTGTTGATCGTGGCCTTTCTTATATTTAACTGTATAATTGTGTAAGGGTTACATAGTAATTGTTTCCATGAGAAAATTTGTAAACAATGGAATGTTTACCAACTCCGACTGAACTTAATATCTTTTACTTATGTAGTATCCATATTAAATGAAATGATAATCTATTTTTTTTTTGTATCGAACGTGGATTATTATTAATCATTATTATGTTATAATTATTATTATGTTATTATTTAATAAACATCTGCAAAATCAAGGATGAACTAATAAGAAAAACAAAGATTTTTGTTGTATTTCAACTCGTTTAAAATTAATATTTGCGGCAAAGCAGATTATAAATAAAACAACTGACACTTTCAGCGTTGTCCTAGCATCCCCTGGGCTCTATATCACTTCTTTTAAATGAAACTATACCATATTCCTAAAATGAAGTGAAACTAACACAAAAGTTTCCGGAATCACCAAAACGCACGCTTCACCAACCAAGTTGGAATCATCTGGGAATAATTAAAACGTTAATCAAATGCGCGTTAAATATATCTCCGAATGTTTTGGTGCTTGTAGAAACTACTACATAACTTGTGATTGTACCTTGTAGTCTACTATGTCATCAAAATGAGAACCTTTAGACTAGATTAGATTGCAAGTGGTTCATCTCTCTTCACTGCAACCTAAAAAGAACTTTGTGATAACCCTTACATCTATGTGTTCTCATCAATTTCTAGGCTTCTAAAGAAGCCTAAAACTTTCCTGGAGGATATGGTTTTCCACAAACGATTCTGGTCCGATGAATGATGATTCTGTACCATCCCTCTTAACTTCTATTCCTTCATGCCTTGACACCTACATCAAGATAACCTTGTTTCTTGCCAGTTACTTTACTGTTTGTAGACATTCTCAGACTTTGTCAGATTTACAAGTAAAAGAAGGAAGCTTTAAGTGTTGCCTGGCTATCTGATAGGATATAGATTATTGCTCCTCGTATGCCTTTTTTTAATGCATTCTTGAGTGCAGATTTCCATGGCGTAAATTTTCGCTTGAAAGAGGGTGGGGGTATTTGATAGCCTACATCTGGGAATTTAATCCTCCATGCTCCATCTTTGATCTATCTGTATACCATATAAGGGATCCGTTTTAAAATTTGGGTTCTCCAGAGCTCCATATTTGGCGATTAGTTATCAGTTATTATCACTTCAAATATTTGGTCATTGAGACTAACTGAAATTCATTCAGAATACTCAAATGTCCAAGCAGGTCTTATAGTTTAGAATTTTCTTGGATTGCAGTCTTTGAGCGCTGAGGGCTGCTTTCCTCTTTACATTCATATGTAAAGCTTCCATTGCTGCTGTTGCACAGGTTCTCATTGATCTATGATTCCTAGGCACGCTAACCGTTGCACTTTTAGTAACTTGTTTTATCTTTTTTTGCCACCATGTTAATGATGCATAGGTGACAACTGTTAAGCAGAGCCAATATACCATTTTGGGTGTAGGCCTCAAGTTTTACCGAAGAGCCTGCGGCATATCCAGAAGGCCCTCAGCAGCACAACTTTATTGGCCGAATATGTTTCAGAAATATTGGGTCAACATGTAAACGTAAGATTCCTTTATATTGGTCTTATAAGTCTTGTCAATATTGCGCCTATGTTTGGTTTATTTACTGGGGAAATGTGTCCAATATTGCGCCTATGTTTGGTTTCAGTATTGGGGACATATTGTATCCAATGTTGGTCTATATTGATTTACTTTATAAGGGGAATGTGTTTTTATTAACACAGGGCATACATTTACATACTTTATTAGATTTTTAATAAAAAATATAATAAACTTAAGTTCTCTAGCGCTTCTGTCCCCTTCTGTGTCCTTTGTCCCCGCTAGAGAGAAATTGTGATCGTTGGATTTCCAAATCGATGGCCTCAGGAAATTTCTTTCAAACTGCACCTATAGAATTAAAGAATTATTAGTGCCAAATCCTCGACCCTTTTTTCCATGAACTTACGTAGAATGGGGACAACAAAACCATCGCAATATTAGATGTCTTTACTATGCATATCTATTGCGCAATGCGCAGTATAATGCCAGAGCGCTGCGGCGTTTTTAAAGTAGCTAGCTTACGTTCTTCTGGAACATGGACGAAGATTGCACGAATTTTGAAAATATTAGACAGCGGAACCAAACACATAAATTTCACAGTCACAGTAGACTTGATAGGTATATTTTAAGAAACAGGAATATTAAGTAGGTATATAAATCTGATTAATTAATAATATATGTAGTGTGTCATTTTACTACTATGTGAAAACAAAGAAGATAACCGTCAGTTCAAAAAAAGATATTTGCCTATTTTAGTTGTATATACCTATTTATATTTGGTCTTCATCTCGTGCAATGAGATTTATTGTTACTTCTTTTTGATGAATATTTTTATTGAGCAAATACTCGAACATTTTTCACCATAATTGGTGATCTATACAGGGTGATTTACCTTAACTTGCGGATAATTATTCAGTAGATTGTCCCCATCAAAAGTAGGTAAAAAATGTAGGAAAAATATGTCGAAAAAATTTACCCTATTTATTTGGTAGCAATGCGCCGTTTATGTCAATATCATATCAAAGTATTCCTGCGACATAAACGCTGACATTATTGAACCGTATTGATCTAAGAAAATAAATTCAATTTGATACACACTCAACTGATGTTGCAAAGAGACTCACTGCGAACGGATGGAAGCGGCCAAGAGTGGAGGAGGATCACCTCAGGCAACCCACTGCCTAGCGCGATACACTTACATAGTTACATTGTTTACGTTTTAAATTCTCGACTCAGTGGCGTATCATTACAGGTTTTGCCACAAAAAAATATAATAAATTACTTCTAATTGCCCAAAAATTTTGCAGGGGCTTTCCAATTGGTAGAATAGTACACCCTTTTATTTTCTGCATGTTAAGGTAAATCACCCTGTATATAGTTGAATAATCCAGCGCCCTCCGTGAAATAAATATATACCCACTGATTAAAGATTAGGAGTTTTGGATTTTCTCCTTTAGCAGGCTGCAGATAGATACAGATACAGATTGGCGGAATATATATTTGTACATATTGGAAAAAAATTGCAAAACAATATATGCCCAATATTGGTCATACATGTCATATATTGGGCTGTCATTTATATATTGGGCCTAATTTGAACATTGGTCCAATATTTTGTGGTGCTGAGGGCCGCTGTTGCTCTTTCAGTAACTCTTGTCAGGTGTTTGTTCCAGGCGAGGTTTTGGTCTAGGATTACACCTAGATATTTTACTAATCAGAGAAGCAAATTTGCACAGCATTCATTTTTTGGGGCTATTAGGGAATGCTTCCTTCTTTTTTGTAAATGCTATGATTGTTTTGCTTGGATTAACGTGAACCATTACTATATGGCTGAAAAAATCATCTTGGGAAGTTGTATATATTTAGTGAAAACTTGAATGAATTTGACTCCACCTATATAAAAAAATATCAAGGTGTTTTCACAAAAAATGTAACGTATTGTACTTACACGCTGTATATAATTACAGCTGATCTCTACCTACGCCAACAATATTACAAAGGTCAATAAGTGTAACTCCCAATTACTGTTTAATTGTTTAGATTTTACTACTATAGAATAAATAAATAATAATTTCGTTTCTAGAAACCACTTACGAATTTTCATAACTACGCAGTTTTAAAACTAGTATAAAACAATATTTTGTTTATAGAAATGATTCAGTCAGTCATCATAGACAACCACGACATGTTGCTCCTCCACTTAATTAAGAATAAAAATTCAAATAAAATACTTTGCTTTCGCCTCACACTTACCGTGTCATTGCCAGTACACGTGTCCCAATTATTAGTGTGTTAAATATTCAATACCACTATGATAGTAATAAATCTACCATAGAATAACAAATAGTTATGTAAATGAATAGTGGTTTCCAGAAAAATCGAGGGAATAGGTACTCCGCCTTATCGCGCATTGAAGTCTCCGGATTCCTTGACACTACTTTGTTCTCCATATCTTTTGTTTGAAGGTTAACCTACATGATAAAGTTAAAAATAAAATCGTAACACATTATAGGCGTAGGTGGTGAATAATGAATTAATTTATGTAATTCAGTGAACGTTTAACGAAACGTGTTTTGGTTACAGTAATTATGTATTTTTCTCGAATATTTCTGGTGTCAATCTTATCGGATAGTAATTTATTATTTGTTTGCTTTTTATAATTAAGTTTGATGAAAATATGAATAGGGTTGTACGAAAAAGAAAAAAAAGGATTGTCATAAATACTACAATTGTATGATTTTACTACAAATTATGATACAAATAGGCACCAATAACTAATTTTAGTGAATTTCAAAAAGAAATTGTAAGGTGCAATATTAAAACTTATCTCGAAATGCCTGCAACGCCCAAATATTGAAATAACAAAATCGTCCAATGGTTAGTTATGTTTATAAAAATCACCATTCATAGCACTCACATTATAAATGTAACAAAATGACAGGGTTGGGTGTTAGGTTTTCTGGACTGAACGACATTTTCAAATGAATTGAAATGATACATACGTAATTGCATAACACAAGAGCAACGACCTGATGGTAAACAAATCTGATGGTGACTTATTGGTTGCGTACGTGCATCTCTAAATTAAAACTATTACTACAATTTGGAACAGATTTTGCTACGTATTATTTCGCAATGCCACAAAATTTCTGGAGGAATTTTCCGTTAATATTTTTATTAAGATCTTTACAATATGTAGGTAGTTTGTACAATATTTGTTTGAGTTCAACAAAGACTGCTTAGTAATTTTATGTACATTATAGTTGATTTCCTACTGTATCGTAAATAGTTACTTTTACCATCCTAAGAAAACAAACAGTCAAACAATATTTGTTTATAACTACAATAATTTAAATATTTGCAATATTTATAGTCTTTTCATATGTATGATGTGATGAATTACAAACTTTGATGAAAACAACTACAATTCTCATCAAACAATGTTGTCGTAAAATTATTAACAGTTTTCTTTTCGTGTTTTAACAAAATATATAATTGTAATAACTAGAGCGTGTATCTCGGATGACATTTGCTAACGTTTATTGAGATGTTCACGTTTCTCAACATATAAGACAGTGTCCCTGACCCTCGAGATAATTAATAATTATCTTTCAACTGTCTCAAGGTCAAGGACCTTTTTTTATCTGTTGAGATACGTAAACATCTCAATAAACGTTCGAAATGTTATCCGAGTACAGGCTGTAAGTAATAACATCTTAATTTCTGTGTCACATTCAAGCCTTAGAATGAAGGCCACAAAACACCATCATTGGGGAAGAAGTTCTCTTCAGTAAATGTTACTCATTAAAATTGGGTATTTGCCAAACTACGTCAAACTTATTAAGCATAAACATAATTTAATCCCCTGAAAAAGACTTAAAATAAAATAAAACAAAATTAACTCCACATGCACATGTGAAACTTGCTCCTTTATTTCTTACCTCTTCTAGAGGATTTCAAATTCCCTTTTTTCTCACAATACGTTAGTGAGATTCAGAATAACGCCTGAAATAATAAATAAAAGTATATGATATATTTCAGAATAATGAAGGCACTTTAACCGGCATGCGTCAGCTTTTGGCAATTGGAAAAATGTAAACAAATCTTATGTATATATATATATATATATATATATATATATATATATATATATATATATATATATATATATATATATATATATACATACAGGGTGTCTCACCAGGAACTGCATTGATCGATATAGGGAAAAGTACGCTCCAGAAAATTTAGGGAATTACTAATGGCAGTGTGGTCAATCCAACTAAAATAATTACAAGCATCTGGCACTTCCGGCTATACCGGAAGTCGATACCAACTTGCAATAACCTTTATAACATTCTTCGTATAAAAAGATACTCATTTGCTTTTTGGCATGCAGAAAGACCATAAGATTTAAAGTAACAAAGTATAGAACGTTACTGCGGGATGAGATATAATAGGACGAAAAGGATTATGGGTAATGCTTTGTAACTATAGCCACGCAGGTAGCTATAGTTGCCCTGTAAACACGGGGTCTCTCAATTGCAGCTACAAATGCGCGACTGGCTTTCTGTCAGTGGTTTTCCTTTGAGTTGTTGAACCTAAGTTGTGCCTATCCTTATAGCCGTCATGATTACGAGTACTGACTCAGAAACACGTGTCGGCGGATTTATCCTTTTTTGCGGGCATTACCCATGATCCTTTTATTCCTATTATATCTCATCTCGCAGTAACCTTCTATACTTTGTTACTTTAAACCTTAGGTAGGGAATATCACGCAGGTAGCTATAGTTGCCTCCGTGGCAATATTGTCTGTTGCCCTCTAAACACCAGGTCTCTCAATTGCAGCTACAAATGAGCGAGCGACTGGCTTCCTGTCAGTGGTTTCCTACTATACATACTCACGTATTTACCACATACCTCCTAAGATCTCAGAAGTTGTGATCTATTTAACATGCAATTCTTATTACGATTCGCTCATTTGCAGAGATTAGCTCATTTAGTGAATATTGTGATGGTTGATATGTGTTACAAATTTTAGCTGATTTAAAAAATATTCAAAGGGACTTAGCTGAATAATATTTAATCATCTTTATTAACGCTAATTTCAGTATTCTGTTATCCTGTAATTTATGTATTCTTTCTTTTTTTGTCATTTTTTTGTTTTTTTTTTTTGTTCTTTTAGTTAATATCTGTAATTTTGTGTTAGTGGATTCTGTCTATTTCATTTATTAAGTAAATAAATAATCTTCACAATAAATAAACTCTTGCATTACATATTATTCAATCATAGCCAAAAAATGATCCGCTTGTATACTTATGAAAATTATGATTTGACACAACAGTGATCTTTGCAAATATAAGGCAGAATATTCCAGGGGTTCATGATATATCACCAGGTGTATGTTGTTTAACTATTACATCTAATTAATATGACAATATCACATAGATTTGTTTACATATATCGACAAAACGTCACGTCAGGTGCGACTTAATTAATTCTCGTAGGAAGTTTGACGTAGGATGGTTCTTTATTTTCCTTAAAAATTATGAAAGAATGAGTCAAGGTTTACTTTTCTCTATATGTTGGTATTCATCTGTTATAATATGCAGGATCCTCATCTTAATCATTTTTCGCAAATAAACATTAAGTAAGAAAAACTAAGAAAACATATTTTCTCTCTTCTCTTTTTGTATAAATTTGCTTATTTTATGGTGTACTACGAATAAGTCAATTCAAGGTAACAGACAAGGTCGTTTTAAAATTGAAACAAGAGTTTTGTTGTCAATTTTAATTATCTAAGTATTCGTAGATCCGTTTTCGAGGAAAACTGAAAAAAGACGATTAGACCATAACATTATTTTTTATATTAGACACAATTGAGCACTACATCATTTCACCTAAACATGGAACAGACAAAAAATGCTGGCAGAGTCGAGTAGATAAATTACCTAGATATATTTTAACTTGGCCCATTTGTGGTAGTTCATGTAATAAAAACTTCTGCTGCTGCGTTTTAAGTGCTGAGAATTTGAACGATTTGGAGTTGATGAGGTATATCTTTAGTAGTACATTAAATTTAAAAAACCGTAAGAAAACGTAAAGCTTCCTTATGTTTGTTTACGCAATCAGAAAATAGAACACTTTTTAATTTTCTGTTTCTATTAAGCTTCGTCATTGCACTGTTGTTAGATATACGAGGAAGCAATATGGAAATTAAAACAAAACATAATTTATAAAAGATATGCTTTGTGGATAATTCTGGACAATAATAAATAAAATACCTAGATTTACCTGTTTCCTCTATAATACCAGGCTTCAATAGAATCCACAACGTAGACATACTTTAATTCAACAATCACAAAAGAAACTAGAAAATCACTTACCAACCCTAACAGTTCATAAAACAATAATTATTACAACACTACATGTTAGTTAAAAACCTTTTGGAGACGATGTCTGTACTTGTCGCGGAGAGAATCCTTTGTTGGTTTTACATCCTGGATGTGCCTTTGTTGTACACCCAGATATGTATAGGTCTCTCCGGCATCCAGATGTTTTTTAGGATCCTTCCGTTTGTCCAACTTGAACTCCATGCCCATTGCCCGCGTGTATTCTTCGACCACCCTAAGAGCGTTTTGTAGTTCACGCTCTCCGGAGGCATAAAAGTTTAAGGTCATCCATATAAAATAGATGGGTGACCTTATGCCTCCGTTCGCTAGGTGACCCACATTGTTATCCACGGGTTTGGTGGAGCCCAACAGAAAACGGCAGCAGTGAGATGCAGAAGGAGATAACTCAAGGAGTCACCATGGAAAACTCCTCTTTTAAATGCTACCTGCTCTGTCGTGACCCGTTGTGCACCTGATCTTATGGTGAAGCGAGTCTTCCAGAGCGGAGCAGCTATTTTATGCATCTCGCTAGTGAGATATTCGAGCAAGTACAACAATAGCTCGTGCGATGTTGTATCAAATGCCTTGCGGTAATCAATTCAGGCCATCGATAGATTCCGCTTGTATTGCAGAGAATCCTATGTAATACAACCGGTCTATCAGCAGGCTGTCTTTGCAACCTGCCATGCCTTTCTTGGCACCACGCTGCTCTAGTATCTGCTGGAAGACCGGATTAACAAACCTCAGTGTTCTAGCATACAAGATACGTGTACATATCGTGTAGCAGGAATTGAGCAAGTGATCGGCCTATAATTCTTCGGATAGTAAAGATCCCCTTTTTTGGGGATAAGCACAGTACGTCCTTCGAAGAACCAGTCCGGAATCTGCTGCCCCTCGTTCAACCATGTGTTGAAAAGTCGTGCCAGACGGCAGTGAGTGGAAGGAAATTTCTTCCACCACCAGTTGTTAATGCCGTCTGGGCCCGAAGCAGCGAAGTTCTTGGAACCAACAAGTGCTTGTTGGACTTCCTTCGTACTGATTGCCAGGCATACTTCTTCTGGCTCTTCAAGATGTCTGTGGCACAAGAGCCTCGAAGTGTGCAATTGCAACAGTGTCGCATTCAATAGAATGGACGTCGTTTCGTAGATTCCCTTCCAGAAGGTTTTGACATATTCTGCAGTCGGCCGATTATCGACAACACGCAGTGGCTCTTGAAGGAGGTGGGAAAGATTCGTATGGAATAAATTGTTTTGCTCCATACTCCTTACCCGCGTCTTCAAGGTTTTATTTATCGCCATAAGCGCTCGGATTTTATCTAGGCTGTGCTGCTTGATGGTAAGCATCACTGTTGGACTTAGAGTGTGGTGTTGACGTCTTAGTCCGGCTGCGATGCGCCGGACTCTTTTGGGAGTAAAGAATCTACCGTTTGTCGTGTGTTCCATCACACTCTGGATCCGAGAATCGTGTTGTCTAGCCGACTGTATCTTGCCTTGGATTGGACCCTGTTTGAAGTGTTAGTTGCCCTCTCAGGGGTGGGTGAGTTGCTTCACAGCGTTGTACACGGCACAGTTGACTTGCCAGATGTCTGAATCTTCCGGAAGTTCCTCATCGATGACCGCGTCCAGTCTAGCCATGTCTTGTGGCTTTAGATTAGCCCTGGTGTTAAGGCTAACTCTAGTCCTTAAGTCTACATCGGTGAACTCTAGAGGATGTTCCCCATCAGCTGCTTATTGGTGCGGTGGGACTGCGGCTGGCAGTTCTTTCAGCTGACGGGGTGGCATTGCATAACCTGTCCTGAGGAAAAAGGATATTTGATCTCTCAGATGTTGCTGAGAGAAGGCGTGGTGTTCAGGGTATGTGATATACCAGGCATCATGTAACCGCGTTATGTATCCCCTGCGGTCAGGTTCGCTGCTCTCGTAGCAGGTCAGCAATTCATCCCTTAGTTATCTCGACCACTTAAACCGGCCGTGTACAAAGCCTGTGTCGTCAACATTGAGACCTTCCGGTGGGGCTCCTCCAACCTGTCTCTGACCCCCATCCGATTGGGATCGATCGTGAGGAGCCCTTCCTCTGCGTGTGATTGGAAACAGAGGTGTTCGTGTATTAGGGTGGTTAGCACTGATACCCCGCGGCCGACATTAGTCAGACAGATTCTTTTGTCTTACGCCAAATTTGTCTCTGTGTGTCCAGGGTGCACCGCGAGGAGGTTGCCGGTCCGACATTTGCACCCCATTAATTTTTTACTATTATTATTATTATTATAGCTGCACTTACAAAGATTAATTTTCTTCATTCGTTGATTCTGCAAAATTAAGTAATTTTATGCATATACTTTTAAGATGCCATTAAATCAACTACAATGGAAAAAACCGTAAGCATATTTCATAGTAAATTATAAAATACCATCTATTAAAGAACTTGGAGAAGATTGTGCACAAAATTACGTCATACTGATAAGATGGATGACAACAAAATATTACTACATTAATGCAAAAAAAATATTGTTCAACTATATAGAAATATAATTTGCATATAATTATTATGGTCATAATAAAACTAGCAACATTTAAAGAGGTAGCCTTTACATTTTGACCTACCGATAATTTATTTTGAACAACATATTTATTTGATGTAATTTTCAATGATTTTGCTCATGCATATATTCTTGGTGTAAAACTTCATAAATATTCATTATAATTTGTTTTAAATGAAATAATCTTTTAATTCTAATTTTAATACATCATTTAAATTGTGTATTGATTTAGATAAATACTAATGTTTTATGTTTATTGGTATTCATTGTTAGTTAATCCCATAATAGTGTTACATATTTATTATAATCTACTATAATTATGATTTGGCAACAATTATTAAACATTAGAAACTTTGCACTCTAAAGAAGGTTACTTCTTTAGATTGCAAGGTTTCTAATGTTGTTACAAAAGTAACGAAAAACTGGTAGATTAAAAATAAGGTTTTGAGAAATATAACCATCTCTTAGTATGTGTTTGTATAGGTTTAAAGTTAACACCATTTGGAGACTTTAATGCTGAGTTAAGCAGCAAACATGGATCCAATAAATATGTTTTAAATATTTGTTTGTTTTTGTAATTTATATGTAGAATTAAATACGTGTCAAATTATATGTTTCAATTATTACATACATCGAGATCAATACGCGCCTAGCCCATATTATCAAAAACGGCATATGAAAATAAATTGAAAATTAGTACCGAAAACAGCTGCAAGGCAATAGATAATATAAATACATGAAACATGACAACACCAACACCGGTCACAGAGTTGCATAATTTAGAATTATATACATCTAAAAAATCTAACTTTCAATGCAGTTGACATAAAATGTACAGGGTGATCATTCATGGAAGGCGTTTGGTTAAATTCTCGCATCTGCTTAAAATAATAGGGTTGTTAATTATATATATTTATATTTATTTCTTTGTGATATAATTGTAATTTTTTGAACATTTGTTGTAAATAAAATATACGGAGTATTTTAATTTTTGAACTTAGTCCCACACAGTCATTGAAAAGTGACGGAGCTCAACTTTTATTCATATGATTTGTATTTCTTATCAATGCCATTCATATAAAATATTAAGGACTGTAAAATTTTCCGATACCACTATCAAAAAAATTGCAAGCGCGAGTATAGGTTTTTGCGTCATATTTTTACTCTGTTTTTGTGGTTATCTCGTAGATAGTTCGGATGATTCAATTAGAAGAATAACCGACGACTATGGAAGACATCGTCTGACAGGTATGTATTTAGTTTATTATGTAGCTCTGCTTATTTATAGAAATGCCACACAACTGGTTATTATGCCACATGTAAATACTACTCGTATTCAGCATTTGGTTTCAAGTTGAAGTCGAGCTAAAAAGGAAATAAAATACAAACCGCGTTTAAAAAATGTATCGAAGTTGGATTTTTCTACAGAAGAAAAATACCAAGAGACAAATAAACATTTTTGATAACTTCCTTAATATTGACTTATTTTAATTTAAATCTAACTCTATAAGAGACACTAATTATAATACATTATATTTAATATGATTCATAAACGACTGCGATAATTATAGAGCCGGTAAATTCGGGAATATTCAAAAATTACAGTAAATTGCCTTTGAAAATTTCCGAATTAAAAAAACTTCTTGCTTCCATTGAGTTGTTCATGCTGAAAACTAAAATGTAGATTGACGCAGTTTAAAAATAGAGATAGGTACCTATTTAAAAATCTGAAGTTTCAAGTATGGGGGACAATGGGGAATTTCACTTGACATGAACCCGATGCGAACCGTTTTTGAGTGGTTTTGAACCACCATCCAATATTGCCGAGAGGTTATTTACCAATCTCTTGGTTATATTATATATGTTAACATTTGAGGAAGTTATTAATAAAAAATGTTTTGTTTGTCCAATATAAGGAAAAAAGTATAGTTCGGAGAGCTCGTTTATTGTACCTAATCAGTTCAATGTGTAAATTGTTGGACAAATAAAGGACTATAGTCTGTGTAAGTTTGCAACTTTTTTCTTAAAGAGTCAAAGCCATAAATCATTGTATTCGTGTCAATTGTCAGCAGGACCAGTTGTACGTAGATATACGCATAAGCGACTTATTTACAACTACTTTGTTACTTATTTGGATGATTGTAGCGTAGGATTGGTGAACAGTGAATCTCAAACAGTAAATGAATAAATTGGTGCTTTTATTTTGAAATTCATGCAGTTTTTAACCAGAAGAGATTTTTGAGCAGATAAACTTTTGCGTCCCTGATATAGACCTAAAAGTTCTAAGAAAATAATATATTTTTGCCGAAAAACTTATAAATAATTTCTTCATTTTACGTTTTCTTTATAAGTTTACTTAGAGTAGTCGAAGTGGTAACACGTATGTTAACCGTGAAGTTGTTTATTCGAGAATATTCATATTAAAACATTCATGAATCAATCGATGGGAAAATATTTAACTCGAAATGAACGTCAGTTTAAGGCCGAAAATTATTTCACCAGCAATATAGGAAATGGTGGAGGTGAACCCTTGTTACCTGTTCGAGCAGTACAAGAGCGAAAAGCTGACGTGTGGAATTTCTAAGAGTATTATAACTTGTATTGTATTGTTTGAGTACCGCTGACAATTGAACCGAATAACATTATTTATGGCTTTGACTTTAAGACGAAAGTTGCAATCTTACAACGGCTCGACTATAATAAATATATTGTTTAGAAGTCAAAAAAAAAATTAGTAGTTTAGAGATTTTTAGAAAGAAATAGATTTTTTAATTTTCATTTTCAGTAATAAAAAAATTTAACTGATAAAAAAGGTAAACTAGGTCTTGTTAAGATACATTTTCTTGAAGGTTTATGTGCATACAGTAATACACCAGATACTCAGAATGTGAAATGTTTACAAACTAATCCATAAAATATCCTAATCTTTAAAAATTTAAGTTGATGGTAGTTGCTAGAAGACAAAACGTTGTACTGAAATTTCTTTACTACTTTGCAAACTATAAAAAAGAGGCGTTGTGAAAGATCATCAGTTTTTCAATAATTATTGAAATAACACTGGTAAAATTAACTTTTTTTCCAGAAATTTGTAAAACTGCAAATTTTTTTTAGTTCTAAACGATATATTACGATATATTACTTCCTTTATTAAACCATTTGCCTTTTTTCAATAAGCCGGATTCCTAGTTGTTCGTCCAATGCATCCTTTTTTTGGTCGCTTTGTATATATATATTATATATCTGTGTGTAAATATGAAAATGCTTATCAGATTTGTGAGATGTGTAAACAGGTTTTGCTGTTATTTTGGTACAAGAATATTCCTTCTGCTGTTCTTTTTTATAAAGTATTTTGAAATGGTAATGAAGGTAAACTGGTTTATTTGATCTGAAACTGAAATGCTACTAATTGATCTTTATATTTTATTATTGAAGATAATTGTATTAAATTATTATATGCATAACATAAATGTGATACGTGTATGTAACCTCATCTAGATAATGTTAAGTATGTAAATTTATATGTATTTTATGAAAATATAAAGATCTCATTACAATTTTATCCCGTCTGAATTTTGATCATTTCACTAAATGTGTGCAATCATTCATTTTTGTAAAATATTGATTTACAGTCATTAATACCAGGATTTAAAAAAAAATTCTCATATTTTCATTTCTATTAGTATATATACCATCTTTTATGTTAGAACATTGAAAGTAATATACATGAATTTTCTGCAAATTTTTCGTTACAGTGTTCACGTATAGTATATGCTTCACCCATATCTCGTTATGAAATAAGTCAGCAAAGATTTTTTTAAATTTATGTATACAAATGTTTAAAAAAAACATTTTCACAAACTTAAGCTACTTTAAAAAGTTGCTGAATATTACAAACTAGGATTAATTTCAGTTTTTCAAAATTGTTTACTTTATACTTGATATATATAAAAAAAAAGAATTTTTTAACCATATTTCTGTATAGCTCATTTTGTTGAGGGTGGTTCTGTATGCAGTTTGAGTTGCAGGAAATCGATCACTTGGGTTATATAAATACGCATGACCTTTTTCAGTTTCCACCTGGATGACAATTTGAAAGCATAGGCATAAGTTCAGAATTCGACATTTAAAAATGGCATTTTTAGTAACTTAGCGTATAACATTTTTTGTTCCACACATTGTAGGGTAAAATTTGGGTCCTTCATAGTGTAAGGAAGAAAATGACATTGAAGACTGTTTTATGTGAATAAGTCGAATATAATGAATTTTCAACGTAAAAAACTCGCGCGCTGCGCAAATTTTTAAAAAATTGTATGGACTACGCATGCGTCATTACAGATACGTTGTCGCGCAATAGAAAACGCAACTTTTACAAGAAAAGAAATGTACGAAAAGAATTTTTTTTCGGGAAGTTAGATAAAAATAGATAAAGTTATTCGTTAACTTCATTTTAAAACAGGTTTTGTTAAAAAAATCATAAATAAACAGTCTAGAGACATAAACGCAAAAGTTCGTTTTTTTTTTGGATATTTCCGGTTCCGGTTGTCGGATTAAGGTCTACCCTGGTGCAAAATTTTCTTTTTTCTTACCCTAGTAAATACGCGAAACGCCATCTCGATACGAATTTTACCTGCCGATAAATTCCATTTGTTTATAAAGCCATTTTTTTTCAAATTGTTGAATAACAAATAAAATATATTTTTTGACAGATTTTCCATGAAAATGATAGTTTTTATCCATATCTACGGATTACATGAGGTGTGACGATCAAAAAAATTAATGGAAAGACGTTATTCCTTCATAAACAAATTTCAAGAACTAATCTTTGTTGTTTAAACAATTGAAAACATTTTTAGATATATCGAAAAAAAATTTGATATATTCTATGGTCTAAGTGTAACAATTTCCCAGAATCGAAAAATTTATATATCATTTATTTGCAGAGAAAAAATTTATTTATTAAGAATCGTAGTATGTTTATAACAATTGAACAATTGAACGGTCGTAAGTAGTAAGTCGTATTTAGTCTCAAACGACGCGGATTGACAGAACTTTCATTTTGAATCAAGGATTATTCGTGTCCGATGCACCGTTTTTGTTTTAGAGCGAAAACAAAAAAAATTGCAATTAATAATTGTTTATAACAAATTGCATGCTGTTTAGGCAAAAGTTCGATTAGACTTTTTTCAGCGCATTTTTTCCCATAAGAATCGACAGTGAACCAGCATGAGCAAAAAAAAAAACTTTTTTTTTTTTAAATTTTGAAGGAAATTTGCTTTTAATGTTTCAAAAATATTTTATTAGAAACTCTACACGTGTTTCGGCTTTTTAGGCCTTTGTCAAGAGTACAGAGTACTCTTGACAAAGGCCTAAAAGCCGAAACACGTAGAGTTTCTAATAAAATATTTTTGAAACATTAAAAAGCAAATTTCCTTCATATATTTAAAATATTTAATAATGTTTCACAAGGAGCCAACCGCAGAATCAGTTCAGTGTAAAAAAAGACGTAAGAAAAGTTTTCACAACTGGCTATTATCGTTTGAATCGAAGTCTTGATCCTCTATTAACTGCGAAAGTTAATGTTATATTTTGTAACATGTTCAACACAAGCTGCCCACCTAGCAGAAGTTACTTCAGCGAATGACAACCTTTAGCCTTCGAAAGCAAAATAATACAGATCCTAGACTCTACCAGTTGATCTCGCGTTTTGACCAATGAAAAGCTAGAAAGTCGTTCCCTATCTAAAATCAACGCTTCATTCTTAAAATGAATATAAGTGCTTTTTTGCTTGACGGTCCTTTAAGAAAAATGATTTATGGATTTTTAATATTCAAGATGGCTATGTTTTATCAACTTGGACTGTGTAGTGTGCGAATTATTTAAAGTCTCACTATTGAAATCTCGGAATTGGTAGGAAATATAAAGTTGGTTAAATAAGGAAAACGTTGGGTAATCTAATGCTCGTCAGGAAGTTGCAAATAAGTTTAGAATATTCGGTACCGTTCCAGAGTTAAAGTGGGGTTAAATTTTTTCTTATATTTATAACTTTTTTGTACTGTCAGTAGAAATTTTAAACGTGGTATGCACTGGTAACTAGATGAGACCTTTCAATTGCAATATTTGAAATTTTTCTAGGCCCACTAATTTGGTATATATGATTTTCATAGATTTTTTAAAATAGTTATTTGTACGTAGGCCGTAAATGTTATCATGTGAATTTTTCAGTTTGGGGCGCAAAGAAACAAGCCTATTTTCACTTCTTACATGTTCTGGGTTCCAGTTTAAAAAGGAAACCGTGTCATTGTTAAAATCTCCACACAGAAATATTGTATAAATTTCGGATTAAATCAATTAGATCGTGTAGTTTTACAAAAACCATTGTGATGTCATCGTCTGATGCATACAATTTCATTCTCTAAAATTATTTCTGTTTATTTTTCAGTTTTTCAAATAGATCAGAATAAAAATTATAGCCATATACACATAAATATTATTTATTTCTTTATGATCTACGCAGCAAATATGATTTGAATCGTATTTTTGAGTTATAACTAGAGCTCGGACGGAAGTATCGGCTTCCAGTGACGGCTTTTATGCAGACCATGATAAAGAGAATTTTACTTCATTTTAAATGTTAATACGTAAACTAGTTTTACGGCTGTTCATATCTAAATTCTCTAAAGACGTTTGAATTTTTTGGTGAATGTAATACTAACACACACACACACATGTATTTTTAACTAGCGATCACAAGAGTAAAAGTATATTACTAATATTTGTTTTAAATGTTCCGGAGTTAATCTCAAAACTAAAAAGTCCCTATAACTCGTGAAGGGATGTAGATATTGAAAAAGAAACTGAAAAACACTTCCATATGTTCCCTGTCGATTTTAACAGCATACTGTTTTGTGCAAAAGTCTCAGTCCCTTTGAATTCTTTAAAAGATCGAATAGATTTTTGTTGGGCGGCCACAGGCGATTTAATTGCTAGTTACACCTCTGCTTACATAGACATTTATTGATTCCATGTTAGGAGTTTCAACTCCGTACCTAATGCCCGTCTGGTTCCTAAATTTTTGTTTATAGATAGAATACCACCAGTCCTCTTCAAGTGAGTATTCATAATAAATTGACTTTATCAACTTTGGATATTATGGAATTCGTTAAAAAAAATTACAAGGTTTTATAGATATATTGTGTCACACAGGCATAAATATATTTACGCGACGACGCATGACCTACAGCCAATCCTGGCTTTGACGTCATCAAAACCTAAATTCCGAGCTCTAGTTATAACTTCATTATAGTGAAGTTTGTGTTTACCTTAGCTTCAGAATTTCCTGCATTTTAAAGTGTACCAGTACATATCAGCAACTTATTTCACATAACTTTCAATTATTAATAAAAAATATTTGATAGCTTAGTTTTTTTCCATCGATTTTCTTGTAACGTTCCCAAATTGTTTCTTTTGATGATGCCTGAAATACCACACAGAGAAAATTGTTTCTTTGAAATCACAATTTCAAATTTGTTGAGTGAATTCTCTTCCATCCAAAAAAATATCTGTTATTTCCAAAGAAAACAGTTGCGTATGAATCAATCAATCTTTGTTCCTTTGATAATCCATTTGGTTTCATAAAATAAAGTATGTTACATTTCAATTGATATTTTTTTGTCGATTTAATATCAATTTTTTTTAATTTTCCTTCTGCAAAAATGAGCGGGTGATTTTAATCAGATATCAAAATGTATATTGAATTAACGTGTTGAAGCTAAATTAAATCAATATAAGCTGTTCCAAGAAAGTTAAGGTTATTGCGAGAAAACGCATTTTCATTTGGGAACTATAGTACATTTTATCAACATAGAAATTTCCAATTATTTTTCAATAAACCGAGCACAAATAATTTTATTTTTCGATTATATTCACAAAAAAAATAACTAAAATAAAAAAATGCATATTTCATCTGAAGCCGTAAATCAGTTCTACAATTTAAAAAAGTGTATCTTCTCCATTTGCATCGATAATAGCTTGACATCATCTAGGCATACTGTCAGTGTGATTATTGATGTAATCTTGAGAGATGTTGGGTCAAATTCCTGGAATGATCGCTTTCAAGTCTCTTTGTTTGTGAACGAGGTTGATGGTCACGTATGGCTCTATTTAACATATCCCACATGTGTTGGTGGGCTAAACTATATACTGATTAAGATTTACAGGAAACAACTACTCAGTGGACAAAAACCCCGACATGCGTTGAATTAAATCAGCAAGTCTTGTTTGGTAGCTCTCACTATGTCTGTCTTGCTTAGTCTTCTTTAGGAGCCTGGTTTGCTATAATTGTTTGTCTTTTCCATTACTTATGGCATACTGACAAGAACATAACAAGTTCGAAATAGGTCTATGTCTAGTGAGGAATTGACAAATGATCTTAGCTACCAAACAAGATTTGCAGGTTTAATTCAATGCAGGTGGGGGCTTTTCCGCCGAGTAGTTGTTTCCTGTAAATCTTATTCAACAACGAAGATAAAAATATTGGCAAGAAATTAACAAGAGGAACAAATTTATTTCGAAGCTAGTATTGTAAATCCCATCAGTAGAATTTCAAAAACGGTATACTATCATAAGGAGGGCGAACAGATCTTCAAGAGACGAATTTTAATGTGATAGGCATCACAACGTAATTTTTATCGAGTAGTCAATGTCAAACCCGCCAGAGTAGTATATTTATAAATAATTTTATAAAAATCAATTAGGTTTCCTCTTCTTGGTAAAAGTTTAAAATATAGAGTGGAATGAAAAAATAATAACGCTGAAAAATTTTTGCTAATTATTATTTACTACTTTTAAAAACTTATCATAAGTACAACATATATCTTTTGGATGAGCTGTCCAGATGAAGCTAAAAGCAGAAACACGTGTCGGCAGATGTCTTAAAGTTTTTAAAGTGATTATTTAACTGGTGAGTACCTTTGTTTTATTTATTTTTTGGTTTTACTGAACAGAATAGTTGGAATTAAAAATAACATTATTGAGGCAGTCACACTGAACATAATGTGCATATTATCTTTTTCGTAACCCAAGTTTCAGCGTTTTGGCAAATAGTTGGGAAAATAATTGTTTAAAAAGATATATGTTGTACTTATCCATGATAAGTTTTGTAAAAGTAGTAAATAATAATTAGCAAAAACTTTTTTCAGCGTTATTATTTTTTCATTCCACTCTGCAATAATTTTATCCTGCATATGTTATATCCGTTTATTAAAAACTTTTAGGAAAATATTAGACATAGAGAGTGACTTTATGGATATAGTATATAAAGGATAATTTTAACGTTTTTTTTATGTTAATAAAATGATTATTATACGTGGAGTATTTTTTGTAATAAACTAACTGGATTACTTATATAAATCATTCAATATTTGACAATCGGTATGCTAATTTTGAAATCACATGATGAGCGAAAAAATTTCTTTAATTAACAAATACAAAAACTGTACAATATACAAAGTACTTGTCATTGTATTCATTAAAAATAGATATACTTATATGTTTTTTAAATTAACTTCATTTTTAATGAAAGAAATAGTTCAAAATAACGAAAAAATTTGACAGCATTTTTTTGTAAAATGTTATTTTATACTAAGCTATATTTCTTTATTATAAAAATATGTGAGGCCTAGCTTATTTTATCGAAATGTTTCCTCAATATTTTGTTGTTACACCTAATTTGTTTCTTTAGTTTACGAAAAATACATTTCATTGTTTTAATAAGTATATGTACCTGTTGAGAGGACAAATTTTGATTTTGATTCCAAGAAATGGTTTTCCCTGCAGGTGACTAAAATGTTTGGTAAAAGAATTTATTCATTATGATTCAATATGAATCTACATTAAGTAATATTGTAACAGTAAAACAATGAGGCAACCTTCTACAAACATATCCACTTTTCTTAACTGTTACCATCTTTGACCTCCCTTTTCATTCAGAAATAGTTATTCTGTGCTTGAGTCAAGATTTTGATGAGCTGGTTGCGTTGTTTAATAAAGCCTTAAAAGTACAGATAAGTAATGAAACAAAAAACACCGTCTATTTAAATTACCTCAAGAACAAAATCGTGATTTGCTTTTGTCATTTTCAAATACAGTAATAATACTCTTAACCATAAAACTTTTTATCGATGACAACTGTTAAACATAAGCCTCCCTTTTTATACTTGTTTCTTTCTGGAGTAACATTAAGTGACACAAATTTCAAGTCCCAGTGTTTCAATCGCGTTGAAAGGAACACATAAATATGTCTCGCTTCTTCTACTGTATTACTTTTGATGTTCTAACAATTTTATTGTCATTAATTTTTCTTTGAACTATATGTGCCTACTATATAATGCATGATTTTTTTTGTTTCATTTGCATGGTATTAGATGTTTTGGAGGAAAATGAGGAGGAAGGTTATAGCCGATCTTCCAATCATATAAATCGTAATAGATATTCATCCAGTAAGTTTCTGTCAATTATTAATAGAAACTAACACACATGCCAATCTTATTTTGTGTACAAACTAACACCTCTTCTAATTCATTTTCATATGCATACAGGGCGTCCCTGAAATAGATGAATAGAATAAGTATACTTGTGCATATTTAGCCAGTTCAACTGCTACGAAAGCACTAAATATCAATTGCCTCTTATTATAGTTATTTTCTCAAGAACTAACCAAGTTTAATGCTACCTCAACAGTTGAGTTGACTGAATGCGCTCATTAAACACTGCATAAGAAAGCTACATTTCTGCCAATTTCCAATTGCGAGCGGCTATATTCTAATTGGCCGGAAGTTAGCAAACGTGCAACCCAAACCATAAGATACAAAAACTTTGACTTTATCCACGAAAAAGTATTTATATAACGATACTTTAACAGTCCATCTGACGAGGCTAAATGGCAGCATTATTTCTGAAGTGTCGCGGATCAACGGTATAAAATGAACCTAACCCGAGCAACAAGGTACAAAAAAAAACGAATTAACCATTTGATAGAGAAAACTCTAAAAGGCATTGCTTTATAACAGCAGGCGGTCTGATCTGCAGCTTAATTTTAGTCAATGGAAATTGACAAAAAGTTACCTTTTACCCAACAAGGTACAAGAAAAATCGGTACACTAATCAATTTGTTTATTCGTGCACTTTTCAAATTTGCCCCGACAGACGGACAATTTGCTAACATAAGCCCAGCAGACGCTAAAAAAGAAGACATGTGAGTGAAATAGATAGTTGAGGATATCGCGAGGCGTTTTTACTGACACTTTTTGCTTTCCTATATTAATTTTCACATAATTGCCTTTGAATGTAAGGAGTTTTAATCTATCTACACAAAATATTTATACTCGTATTTATATAAAAAAAACGTTCAAAACCAATAAAGTAAATATATTATGTGCTATGTGAAGTTTATTTCAAACTTATTTGCAACATAAAAAATGTCGGCTTCTTTGAGGGTGGTAAAGAGATCAAAGAAGTCTACGTTTTTTATGTTGCAAATAAGGTTGAAATAAGCTTTACTACATAGGTTTCATGTGTAATACGCCACTTTGCATAGGTAGGTGTAGGTTTATCCGCGACGCCCCCGCAATAACTACGCCACTTAGCCCCGGCAGACGGGCGATTAATGTATCGTCATATAGATAGTTTTAATGTATTGTTATATACATAGTTTTTCGTGGATAAATCAAACCTTTTGTACCATATGGTTCGGATTGCGTGTTCGCTAACTCCTGGTCTATAAATTTAAAGGGCCTCAAATCTGTTAGGGCACCATCGTATTGTTATAATGAATAAAGACGGCGAAATGTGTGAAACTCAGATATAGCGACCGCGGGAGCCTCGCCATATTGTTTATTTATTGAAGAATAAAATTACATTATCTTTGTCGTCACGTATAGATATTTAGACATGAATTTCCCAATTTAAAATAGGTATACCAGAACAGTGATACTGTTGTGTTTGTCAGCACCATTTGATTAGGTGGAGTGCACATGACTGTAGGTACCATATCGTGATTGTAAGTCATCTATAAAATAAACAAAATATCCGAATGGGTGCTTATTTTCGACTTAATTTTCATGTTAAGTGCGTGTGGTTATTCCACAATGGGTATTATAGAAAGAACATTTTTGTTTATTGTGGAAAAAAATTTAATTCAAAGTGGCCGTTACCTACGAGACAAGAAGTATAACCGCAATTTCCCCATGCTGAAAAACGCCTTGAGAGTAAAACAAAAGAGTACGTGAAGTATGTGATAAACAAGTATGGCTAACTGTGGATAAAATCTCTAAAGTAAGAAACAGCAAGGAGGCAATAATTCGAATTTTAAATCCAAAAGAGCCGTAGAACTCATATTTGCTGGGCAGTAAAAGTTTGGAAAGCAATTATGAAGCACATGGTTGCAAGCGGCGTTTTATTGTAATAAATATTTTGAAGTTAATTTGTAATAGGCGCATTCAACCCCAAAACTTTAACACTATAAAGAAAAGATAGTAGCAATTTAACAATGCATAGGACAAAGAAAATTTGCTTACTGAAAATAAAAATTATGGTATATTAATAGCAGATGCTATCAAAAAAATTCCAAAGTAGTTTATCCTTATCTTAATATTTGGAAGTAATGGCATTACAGACGTTAACAGATGATATTCGTGTTGCCAGAAAAATTCAAGAATTGTTATGTAAAAACCCGAATATTAAAAAACTGTGGAATCGTAACGAGTGATGAAAGTTCCACTCGCGTATGCAATATTTTGCATACGCGAGTATTACATCTTTAAATGTAGAAAGTTCATTTTCAAAATACACGTCGACGTTTGCATCAAAGCGTAGAAGTTTATGAGAGGATACTATAGGAGCTTTATTAATAATGTAGGTGTATACTGTGAGCCACAAATAGCCATCATGCACAAATAAATATAGTTTAAAAAAAATAAAAAACACGCTTTTAAAGCACATCAAACTAAAAAGTGAAAAATAATTATTAATATAAACTGAAAACAATAATGAACGAAAAATACTAGTATTATTGTGAAAAAAGCGTGGGTTGCTCGATATACGAAAAATATGGCACAAAGCGCCCCACGCTTTTTCTACAATAATACTAGTATTTTTCGTTCATTATTGTTTTCAGTTTATATTAATAATTATTTTTCACTTTTTAGTTTGATGTGCTTTAAAAGCGTGTTTTTTAGTTTTTTTAAACTATATTTATTTTTCACTTTTTAGTTTGATGTGCTATGAAAGCGTGTTTTTGTAGTATTTTTAAACTATATTTATATTGCTTATTGATGCTGATATTATAACATATTACGATCCAACAGATATTTCTGAAAAAAAAATATTTTTTTATTTCAGCCGTGGGATTTGAACTCACGCCCGAGGAGTCCGTCGTTTCGCGTCGACTAAGACTTGCCCGCTCGGCCAACGACCGAACTGAGAATCACGGAATATACTTACAATATTAAGCCTCTTGCTCTCACGCAGAGGATACGTGAGGAAAGGACTGGCGATCCTGTTCAGGATAATGATATAAACTTATCAAATTATTGTATTGTTACCGGTTCTTCGTAAGTGTACAAAGTTTCAATTAAATCTGTCCGTTTAAAGTGGGTCAAAATCGAGTCCAAAGAGTCGGTTACAAACAAACAAACATACAAGTGAAGCTAATAAAAGCGTGTTAAAAATAAGGATAAGTCCTTGTAATTAATTGTACTTACATTAAATGGCCACGGTAACCAGGCGCGCCGCTGGAATTCGCACATTCAACCGTCTTTAATAATGAGCATTTTGTCGCTTTCTTCTAGATGATCTACAATCATAATCTTTTATAACATATATTTATTGTATTATTTTTTTTACCAAATCTGATATAACAATTTAACAGCAAAAAAATAAAACCCTATGTTTTGAAAAAATTGTAATTTTTTTAAAGAGCTAGGGATAATATGATCTGGACTAATACAAATTTAACCCTTATAAATTTAAAAATGGAGAATTTTACCTTGAACAATTGCAATTATATTGTAAAAAATATATATTAAGATGCTCATCTTCAAGAGATTGTAACTTTTGTTATGAAAATTTTAGCCCAGAAATGTTTGCTAGTTTTTGAACTTTTTTATGTTGAATAACCTGAATTCTATACACCTATTGCGGAAATAGCCCATATATGTAAAAATAGTAAAATCAGCTAAAATCATTTACAAATGCATTACTCTACGCCTATTGAAAGCTGATCGGTTCTTTAATTATATTGGTATTAGCTTCACTTCGCAGCTCATCATTCGCTGATAAAAAAAGTACCTGTCAGCTGTTGATGTTTGAATATATAGCTTTGGTTGCTGCATTTATGTTTTCTAGGTTAAAATGTGGTGGCTCAAAATGGGTGTTTTCAAACATTCAATAGAATTAAGCGGTTTTATCATAGTTATCATAGGGAGAGCTTACTATTATAACGTCACAAAAGTTTGTTTTTAAAATTTATATTAATGATATATTTTTTTAATTTTTTGTGTTTAAATTGTTTCATTTTCCAATAAAGAAAAATGTTTCTCTCAGGGAGCTATAAATTATATCTGTTCCTTTTAAGTAAGACCTCAGAGGTTTGAAGTTGAAAAAAATTGCAGAGAACTGAGATTTTTATCATTTTTTGTTTGGGTGTTTAGGTTAATTACCAAATGTTGTACCATGTTAAGAAGTTGTCAGAAACAAGTTTTCTGTCAATAAGTTGGTAACATATTCATATGTTGTTTTTTTCCTTCATATTGCTAATATAACGATCAGGTGCCTGAGGCAATCCACGTTAAGAGGAAGAGCAAAGAATCGAATTACCCTCAAATGTCATCCTATTCAGATGTTAGAACTTTTATGGGTTTATGACATCATAATCAATATTTCATCTCTAGGCGATGTAGTTTACCATCATAGAGGAGATATACACAATATATAACTTTTTTTACGAAAAGAATATTGATATGTCGCGTAGACATGTTTCGTTCTTCTATGAACTCATTGGTATTACAGGCTGGAGAAAAGGATGACATCGCAATGACATTAGACTAATATTCGTTGAAGTTCATGTGGATTAAAGCCATAGGTAATACAACGCGCCATCTCTTGATGGTGTCAAGCAGATTTTGCATAAGAAAACTACTTGGTACATTTATTAGGTCCCCAAACCAAAATAGTAAAAACTTTTTTCTGTTTCCTAAAATTTTTATAGATTACTTTCTCACGTCTGACACATTTTATTTTTTATTAGTTTTATATAATTCTGTGCCAAGGATATGAGAGATTATAGGCGTCTTTTTAGTATAAGCCAGTAGTTAGCATCAATACAGGGTATTTCAAATTTTAATGCTAGATCTTTAACAGAATTACAATGAGGTAATATATAAGCTAAAAATTTCTAATAAATGCATTTTGTAAATGTTTCATAAGGGAGTTAAAAGGGTGATATTAGAAATACCTGAAAGTCACGATGTTAAAACCTGAAATAACCTGAATAATAATATATTCATAGAGCTAGGGTATGCTTGGAGGTTCTTGTTCAATTATACTACAAACTGAAAAAGTCACTTTATTGATTATTAAAATAAAAAGTATTCTAAAAACAATTTGAAATTTTTGTATGTTTGTTATTAATAGTCTAAGCGGCGACCGTTGTCGGGGGCCCGACCTGATAACATGTCGGGCTAAAACATAATTAAATCAATAGTGCAGTAGTATATGAACACTCTGTCAGAATTTTTTTAAACCGCTATGGTCGCAGGTACAAAAAAAATTGGTTACATTTGATTATTTTCTCTTCATCTACGTGACGGAATGTCCAAATCATACTTATGTAGGGAGATAGTGAAGGGTCAGTAGTGTAATAAAAACTTGGTGTGCCATCCTCATCCCACCGTAAACTCATGGCACACCGACAAGAAGGGTAGTTTTTAAATCATTAATTTTACGTTAGAGCGGCAGAAATTTTTTTATACCATTCGAAAGTTTATATTATTCTCTATTCAACTGCATTGGTGTGCCATTGCTGAAAGTGAATATATTTCTCAATTCGCGACTAGATGGAACTTTCGCAAATATTTGGTCTGCCGTATATTTCCGACCACCTCAAGAGTGGCACACCACTGAAGTTGGATAGAATGTTTTGAATTTTTGAATGATATAAAAAAAATTGTGACAACTCGTGACGTATGTAAATGACCTCAATACTACCCTTTCATGTCGGTGTGCAATGAGTTTACTGCGTAGTAAATTACATTTAGACATTCCTTCACGTAGATGAAGAAAAAAATGTCAATCCGAAAGTGGCCTATTTTTTGCACTTGCGACCATAGCAGTTTAAAAAATCTCTGGCACAGTGTTCATTTTATTGTATTATTGATTTAATTATGCTTTGGCATCACATGTTGAGGTTAGAGTCCACAAGGGTCGCCTCTCCGTTTATAATATTATACTCAAATTGTTATGGGCTAAATTTTTTTTATCAAGTTATAAAAAACTAGTTTTAGATAAGAGGTTACAAAATTACATTTATTTTCAGAAATTTCATCTTTCGTACAAACTACAATTTGCGATTTCTTAGAAATCCAGTAAGTCCTTTGTTAACAAACAGTTTTGGATAACTGATGCTTATGATTTGATATATTTATAGATAGATATATCATTCAGTAAAGTGCTCTACTACATATTATTTTAGCTGATTTACTATATTTCTTTCAGCTTTCAATTTTTTTTATTTGAAATATATTTATAATACGTTTATCTGAAAGCTTTTATATAAAAATCAGTAATCAATAAATTGCAAAAAACGAAATATAGAGGTTGAGTTAGCAAGCTTTAGCTTTATAGAAACTGTATATGTGAAAAAGGCGTTTCAACTCATGTATTCTGGTTTTTACTGTTTTCTTTTTCAAATTTCAACTTGAAGTGATGTGAAAATATGCTTGCCTTTATGTCTGTGTTTGCGGCTGGGCATGTTATGAAATTTTATTATATATAAATTATGCATTATTTAAAACGTAGAGCAATTCAATCAGTTGTCGATAATAATATAACCTTGACGGATTCTGACAGTACGGGGTGGAACTATAATGCCATGATCTTGTTAAAATTGAAAAATTTATATCGCTTCTGTTTTTTCTACAGACTAGTATGTAACCGAACCTGAAACCGAATCCGAAAACTGAGTGTACCAGAAATTTTCAACAAAAAAAAAGTAACATCTCAAAAACAACACGCGATTGTTGTAAAAATACCTTTAGGTCCAAATTAGAAATAACAAATTCATTACTATCGTATTAATAGACCATATTTTCCGAAGATTTGTTACTAACTAAACCAGAATTGCCAACTAATAATTTGACAATTTATTTTGCATAACCTAACTATTTATTTCACAGACACACGGATAAAGTAAATATAGTCTAAGATCCGAATTAAAAACGACCTTCACCTATCCGTTTAATGGATGAAAAAATATTTTATATTAATTTTAATATGTTATAAAATATATCGCGAGTGGGTTGGCTAAAAAATTCCTGGCAAGACTATGATTA
Organism: Rhamnusium bicolor; assembly: GCA_029963845.1. Lineage (NCBI taxonomy): Eukaryota > Metazoa > Arthropoda > Insecta > Coleoptera > Cerambycidae > Rhamnusium > Rhamnusium bicolor. The sequence continues at coordinate 372,351 of JANEYF010005400.1, read as the reverse complement.
ATTAAAAATTCAAAAGTAACTTTTTTTTTAAACATTGCACTCATTTGTTTAAGGAACAAATTTTATTCCAATCGAAACTATGAAGCCTATAGAATATGCAAACGTTAGGTTGTCTATTTTTCCTGGCGTAACTCTTGGGTTGGCAGGTTTATACCTGCCAACCCAACGCTCAGAGTATTTACTAGTCTATCACTACCCTTTTCAATTGCACGAACAAATAGTATGCGCACTCTCTTTCATCCGATGGACGAGCCGCGCGCAGCTGCAATGCTGCGTCCTCTTCTATCGCACCGGATAGTTTGCTCGGACCTATTTGTTGCACATTTTCATTCTCACCAATATTTCGCTTTTAAAGCTCGCCAACCGGAATTTAAACCCCCAGACAACCCTATATCATTCTGTTCGCAATTTAATTACCTTTATTTTGATATAAGATTTATTCATTAAACAGATGAATGTAAATTACTAGTATCGAATTACCTGTTTATACCTGCCAACCCAATAGTTACGCCAGGAAAAAAATAGACAACCTAACGTTTGCATATTCTATAGGCTTCAGAGTTTCAATTGGAATAAAATTTGTTACTTAAACAAATGAGTGTTTAAGAAAAAAGTTATTTTTGAATTTTTAATTAATCAGAGTCTTGACAGGAATTTTTTAGCCAACCCACACGCGATATATTTTATAACATATTAAAATTAATATAAAATATTTTTCATCCATTTCACGGATGGGTGAAGGTCGTTTTTAATTCGGATCCTCTACTAATAGTAACATTTATCAAATGTAGGGAATCGGAACTTTTTTTTTAAATATTAATTACTTAATTAATTGTTGAAAAAGTCAAAAACAGTATCAGCGGCCATGTTTCCGATGCAGTACGTGTTTCGAAATTATTGTTGCTTGTCGGCGTAACATAGCTAGTGAATTGGATACGATGGGATAAATCTGGAACAAAAACTAACACGAGGTTGGAAAGTGCAGTACACAGTACTTGATTTGTGCCATATTCTCTTGTGCCTCATTTGGGACCTTAATGAAAGTGGTCAACCGCATGTGCATTGCCCATTTCCACCGCGCTTTGTTTTATTTTTGACCCTACTAGCTCTTTCTTTATAAATATACAAGTTGGTTCTAAAACATTGGGTATGGGTATAATTTTAACTACAGAAAATGAAATTTTCATTCTTTAGAAAATTGAAGTATTATTTTAATATGTTTAATTAAAACGCTGACAAGAAATATCTTTTAAGTCATAGAAGCTTTTAAAGTTTGACCCCATATTTTATAACCACCCAGTATGTGTCAGATTTTTGGTTTCTATGAATTAGTTCTTAAATTTGGGAACATATGGTTAATTTTCTTTAAGTGCAAACAAAAAAAAAACACAAAATATTAAAGATACGGTTGGAAAAACCAATACAGATTATTTAATTTGATTAAAAATCGAGAATAAAAATATGTATATTAAACAGTAATACATATTTAAATATGTAAAAGAGTTCCTCTTCAAACATACCTAAAAATAAAACGCTGGATTAAGTAACAGGTACGACTTGCCTGTTAAAATCAAAACAAGCTTTATTTGTTGTATTTATTATTAAATAAGATATATTATGGTGGGTAATCATATTGTTCTTTTGCCAGTTCAGCGTAGGAAAATCAACAGTTATAACATAATTTTGCAAATGATGATGCCCATACTAGCACATCTTGTACTGTTTTGTGACACTATTAGTTTTTTTTTGTAGAATATTTAAGTGTATAAATGAGTTGCTCTACAGTTTTAGCGCATTACTTGCAATTTGATTATTTATTTATAGTTACAGAGTGTGTTGATGGATTTTTTTAAAATATATGTCAATCATATAAGGTAATCTAAATACAGTGAGCCGCTAAGTATGGAACAAATTCATTAAAATGTAATCTAATTTTGTTTGGAAAAAATCCTCAGGCAGGTTGATCTTTTTTGTATAAAATACACATTTGGATATCAACTTCAATTTCCAACCTTTCTTTGTTTTCGAGTAATAACGTCATCGATATATATTTTAAATGGAAACCTCCTATCTTTTATTGATTTTGATAGATTCTTTAATTGTTAAATTGACAACAAAAAAATTTTGACACCTAAAGAAAAGTTTCGAGCAAAACAATTTAAAATTAGAAAATGTAAATGTTATTATTAACAAGAAGTAAATCAAAAATCTGTAGCTAAGTAAATAGAATTATTAAATTAAGTGTTCGAACTGCCCTCCACCGATTTTTTTCAAAATGGGCAAATCTTTTTTACAAATTCTTATACATTTTGAATGACTTCTTGGTTAATTCTGCGCATTTCATCTTTAATTCGTTTTTTAAATTCTCTAAATTTTTGGTCTATTGACATAGACCTTCGAATTTAACTAAACTCTTAAAAAATACTCAAGAAGTGTAAGATCTTGGGACCTTGGGGGGCCATTCTATCGGTCCTCGCCTACCAATTCACCTTCTAGGAAAGCAGTTGTACAGAAAATCGCGAACAGGATGTGCGGAGGTGCGCCGTCTGGGTGGTACCAGATAGTATTATCTGGAAGGCCAGGATCAAACTCGTTAGGAAACATTTCTGTAAGTACGGTACAAGGTAATTTCGCTAAAACTCCAAATATCTTTTCCATCTGAGGGTTCCTTTTCCGTCAAAGAAGAAAGGACCTAATATTTTATTTTCGACCATTCCTGCCCACACATTAAATTTTTCTGGGTTTTGAGTATGTGCCTCAACCATCCAATGATGATTTTCCTTGCTCCAATATCTGTAAATTTGTCGGTTCACTGAACCTTTTTGACAAAATGTGGCTTCATCCGAAAAAAGTATTTGGCGGTGGAAACTTCATAAAACTTCATTCGACGATCGGGGTCATCCAGGTTGAGCTCCTGCACGAGTTAATTTTTCTAGGGATGATATTTTTCTTACTTCAGTACACGTAGTACTGTTCTCTGACTAACTTCATTTTCTATTGAAACATTGAAACTAGTCTATGAGGATTATCGTCCTTAATTAACAAAATGTCAGTCTTCTTATCTTCACTAACTTTTGAATGGCTAGGTTTGCGATTGTCTTTAATATGCAGTGTTTGGTTTATACTTATATGTAAAAACATAAGGCACTTCGAAAAACTATTTACAAATTTTATTTGCAGTTTTTACTTGATATGTAAAATCGTAAAGCAGTTGGCGCACTATATTTAATGATTTTATTTGCTTAGCAACAGTTTTTGATTCATATTTTGTTAATAATGAAATTTACGTTTTCTAATTTTTAATTGTTTTTTTGCTCGAAAAATGTCATGTAATGTGTCAAAATATTTTTTTTTCTGTCATTTTGACAACTATAGGATGTCAAAGTCAAGAAATAAAGCGGGGATTGACGGTTAAAGAAATTGTCGATGACGCTATTACTCGAAAATAAATGATGGTAGAAAGTTGAATTTTATATAAAAATGTGTATTTTCATAAAATAACATCAAACTCTCCAAGGAATTTTTCCACCAAAAAGGATGATTCATTTTGAATGAATTTGATCCATACTTTAGCCGCTTACTGTATGTATTAATAAATAATAAGCATACTATAATTTTAATGCATATTGATTATAGACTTATGTATTGTAAATAATATTTATCTGAATGGGATTTGCTGTCATTACATTTATGGTAGGCAGTGGTGGATTTACTTATTTAGCACCTACATTGTTTTATATTGCGGTCCAAAATTATGTAATAAGTATAATATCATTTTCTGACATACCTGTGAAAACAACGAAGTAATAAAAAATAATAATAAATATTTTTTTAATAATGCAAATATATCCTTATGATACGAGTATAAACATTAATGTTGAGAAATGTTTCTAATATTTTTCATCTGTCTATGTATATAACAATCTACACATCTGATTTAAATTTTGTATGCTCACGCCCCCAAGTAACATTTTATCGAGTATTGTTCTAAATTTGTAGTTAATGTGGTGGATATGATTTTTTTACAAACCACTGTTTTAAATGTTTTGTAAATGGCTGTTCAATTTAAAAATTAAATTATGTACCCTTTAACTTAAATTAAGTTGTGAATAAAATGATTTATTGTAATAAAAAGGAGACATTGTAGCACCATTATATATTGCCGAAACGTCTTAATCTAAACTGTCTAATAGCTAGAAGAGGAACTTGTTCAATTACATTTTTACATAAAATTTTACACAATACTGTAAAATTGGAAAAAAATGCTATCTGAAGTTTATTTTGGAGTACCATCATTTAATTTCAGAAATCATCATATTTTTTTACATACCCTCAGCCCGTACAAATATGGTGATATCCTCACCACTTTATCAAATGATACATAACTATAATAACATTGAAAATTTGCTTGATATATTTACTTGTAATATTTTACAAATAAAAATTTAAATCATCTGTAAATGTTCTACAAATTTTATTGTCTGTAATCTTGTTTAGGTAGTTTTTAAGATATATACAATGTCTTTTACAAATTCTTTTTTACATGTGTTTGTGTATACAAGTATGTTTCAATCGTAGTATATTTTATCATGAACGATTAATCGCATATATTTAGATTTTGTGTGTACAAATAATATGAAAAATCTTTATGCAAGCTTCCCCATCCTGTAACTGGGGTTTATCCCGTGGGATGTTGTAATGTAAATAAATGAATTGGACCCTGCCCATACTTCCAGTGCATATGCGTAAATCCGCCACTGCATGTCGATGACAAAGGTTTTAAATGCAATTACCATTTCATAATCAGCAAATAGAACGGTTATAAAATGATGTCACTAGTCAAAATTATATATTACACTCGAAAAGCTTTTTGTTATAAATTCATAAACGTTTTTAAGTTCGTAATCGAATGATTTCGAACAATAGAAATAATTTTTCTAATGTCATTTATTTTAATAGTTACTTCTATGTAGAGTGCTTGTCAGAAGGTTTTTTGGTTTCGGTTTATCAAAAAAAGTTCTTTGGTAAAAGTCTACTCCCATCGAAATAAAACATTAGTTGATCAAAATTGTTAGAAATATGCTTATATTTAAACTAGTACATAAGTATCCTTCATGTTTAAAAGGGGAAAAAAGTTTTAATCAAACTCATTATATTAATATTGTACTTATTTAATTTTTAAAATGCGCAGTGGGAAAAAAAGATCTTAAAATTTATGTGTAATTTAAAATTTTTTAGAACTGTTTATTTTTGTTTTTTTATATGCATGTAACATCCCGTCTATTTTTTTATACTATTTTTATTAAAAGATTATCAGGCAGTAAATAATCCGCCCTCTAAATTTAATAATTACTTCATCTATTAATTATGTTTATGATTCCATCCACACATTTTGTCTAAAACGAGTAATTTAAATAATCATTTACATATTTTTTAATTAATAACGTATATCGGGTGCCCACAACACCAGGTATTCCCCCAGTTTTTCTTTGTTTTTCAAGATTAAAATTTGAAATTATGGTATAGGATATTTGGCGTAAAATTACATTTTTTGATTTAACCGGTCCCAAAAATACAATTCCAGTTTAGCCGGAAGTACTCGTATATTTTTTTTATTTTGACTAGCACCCTGCATATTTTTAAATTTTATTTGGTAGAGATTTAAATTACCTTTACAATGTTTTTTCAAAATAAAAATTTAATCAGAAATCACCTTAAAAAATGGAATTGTATGTGATTAGATTACTAAGCGGTCATAAAAATCATATGTTTAAAGTTTATAATACTTAGTAAATAGCTAGGTATTAACCAAAAGGTATTTTTAAATATTTTTCACCCAAAAAAAAGTACAGTTTTGCTGATTTAATCAATTTATGGCGTTTTTTTAAATAAATATTTTACAAAAATTAAACTAAAACTCACATTTTTAAATGGTACCCTGTACATTTTTTACGTGCTTTCGGTAGAGCTTTATATTAGCTTTACATCTCAATATTTTAAAATTTGTAATCGATCCATAAATGGACTTGACCTGCAGTTTTAAGTTCGAGATGACACACTGAAGATTTAGCATTTTGTCAGTAATTAACAGAAAATATACGAGCTTCAGTGTGATTTGAAATGTCTAAGCAAAGAACAAAACGCCAAATTAAGAATTTCAAACCACAGTTTCAAGTTCATTTATGCATCAATTTTAAATAAAACATCTAAATAATGTACAGGGCATTTAAAAAAATTAGTTTTGGTCGTTTATTTTTTGCAAAATATTTATTTAAAAAAATGCAATAAATTAGTTAAATTGGTAAAAAAAGTCATTTGTTTTAAGTGAAAAATGTTTAAAAATACCTTTCGGTTAATACCTAGCTATTTACTAGGTATTATAAACTTTAATACTCGTAATATGATTTTCATGACCACTTAGTAATTTCATTACACACAATTCCATATTCAAGGTCATTTTTGATTCGATTTTGAATTTGAAAATACCTCTGTATATAACTAAAAAAAAAATACAGGGTGCTATTTAAAATAAAAAAGTTACTGGTAAACCGGAAGTGTATTTTTGGGTCCGGTTATGTCAAAAAATGTATTTTTATGCCTAATATCCTATACCCTCATATCAAATGTATCTTGAAAAATAAAGAAAAAAGTGGAGGGTACCTGTGGTCTCGTGGGCACCGGGTATAAATATTTGAACTTATTTATAGATATTTAAGTTACTCAAAATGTCAACCCTCCGTTCATAGAAATATCTTTTGTTTATATTTGTTTGTGTATATATTTGCACTTTGTTGTACTGTCTGCACTTTGCATGTAATTTATGTTCGCTTTGTGTGTTGCTTGTATAGTTGGTAGCACTGCTTCGTCCGTGGACGCTCTCTGGGACATACATCCTCGACGTCTGAGTGAAGCAGGACTCAGCCGTCATTCAGGTATTCATTTTTTTTTTGTTTTGTATTTCCTTTTTCATTTTTCTCTATCCCACATTTCATATTCAGTGTAAGTATTTATTTTATCAGGGACAATTTTTTAAGTAACTAAAAGTAAGTTTAAATATAAAATTAAAAATATTGAGAAAAGTCGTGGAAAACTTAACAATTTAGATAATGTTCGTAATATTTTGTTTATCTTATATTAGAATCGATAGTTTTATGTGTCTTCCTGGTGGTAATACATATTCAACTTTTTGTTTTTTTTTAATATGTACCCTTTGCGACCAACATCGATTTTATTGATAATTTTTTGCTAGCATATACGTTGTCTATGGAACAATTGAGCGTCTTTACCAGTTTTCGAGATATATAGGTACGAAGTAATACAGTAGGATTGATATTATATCTGAAAAAGGATAAATGTCAAAAAATAAGACGAACAAATACATTTTATTTAAGTTAATCAAAGGCTGTTAACAAAAATTAAGGAAAAATCTCATAAGATATAACAAACTTTGTTTGTACCAGATATAGATAGTCAACCGAAAGGACACAGTTGTATGGCAATTCTCAAATGATATTCACCTAATAAAAAGTTTATTATGTTGAGATCTAATCTAGTTCTACTATTAACAAGGGGAGGGCCAAACGTTCAAGTCTCCGAATCGAACGAAACTTCGTGAGCTTGCAGTCCTTGATACAAATAACTGTTTGTTCAAATAATATGGTGCACCTCTCAAGCGTTTTTGAAAATTAAGTCTCTAAAAATTTAATGTTGAGCTTATAAGGTATTGGAATAAACAGGCTACAGCGAGCCACAGGTGGCCAAGTGACGAAGGTGCTAGACTTTGGAATATTATCGTGAACTCCACCGCGGAATCGATTTATTTCTAGAAATAAATAGAAATAAATAGAAATAAATAAAAATGACTTGTAAACGACATGGAAAAGTAACATTTATTATTACTTTATACGTTTCAATAGATTATTTGAATACACGAACCTTTGCATATATGTATTTATTAGTTGGAGTTTCAATTAATTGACGAATCGTATGTTTGAACACATCCCTCAGGACTATTTAAATTAGGTTTTCCTTGTGAAAGTATATAATTTCTAAATATGTAAACATAAATAAACATGAACAATAAATAAATATAATCTGACTAGTTAGTGGTGTTTGTTCGTACTGTTCTGAATTATGTTTATTTATTGTTTGTACTATTCCGGATTATGTTTATTTATTGTTCGTGTTTATGTTTAAATATTTAGAAAATATGTATCTTCACAAGGACAATCTGAGTTAAATAGTCCTGGCAAAGATTAATGTATTGAAAGGTATGTTGTTTACATGTAATTTTTATTTATTCCTGTTTATTTCTAACTATGTTGATATTTCTGTACGCATGAAGTATTAAAACAAAATTAAACAATAGAATAAAATTGAAGATGCCTGAAATCGATTTAGCAATTCAGTCTTATTGAGTCTTGCGCCTTTATCACTGGGCCACTTGGGGCTAGCTGCAGCGAGTTTATTCCAACGCTTTATTATCTGAACGAACACTGAATTTTTTTGAGGTTTATTTTTCAAAAACGGTTGACAAATTATTTTGACATATAAGTATTTTTATTGATGACTTCAAGTTCACGAGGTTTCGTTCAAACTGGGGACTTGTACGTCTCACCCTTGTTAAGTCGTAGAGATTATTCTATGGATCAGTGAATTTAAATAGAACAGGAGTAGTGCTCAACATATTAATCATGATCTGTTTATATGGCGGGTTTTATTTGAGTGTTGCGGTCTATGGTATTAAGGTAAGAGTCAATAAGTTGATTAACTATATTTTATATAGAAAAGAAGAAGACTGTTTATTGTATTATCAATTGAAACACTATTGCTAACTACTGAAAACATCATATACATTTGTTTCAGACCTTACAGTCCATGTATTTAGTTGACGAATTTAATTAATGTAAAAACTAAATAAAACAAATGGCAATTATTAGAACTTAGAAGTGTTGAATGATATGATATTGCATAAAAAAAATATCATAATGAGTTTTTCAGAAATGTAAAATGTGATTTTTTGTTATTTATAATCAGTCAAAATCACATCCTAATTTCAGATTCGCACTCTACGCGCAAGAATACGTATATGTATGCAAAAAATTGTCAAAAAAATCAATACATGGGTTACTCTTCTTAAATATTCTATTCTTCGATTAAAATGGAAAATGATTTGTTGGTTTAAAAATCTATTGTTTGTAGTAGTAGCAAGTATGTAAGGGAAAAATAAAATAATGGTTATTTTATGTAGGCGGTAAACTGTCAGTAGTAGTTTTTAAATTTCCCCTTATAATGTAAAATATTATTAACTAAATTCTAAACAAATTGACTTAGATTCCAGCGCAGTCCTTACAGAAGATACCGATAGTTTTATAATTGGCCAGAGAGTATGGGTTTCTGGAACAAAACCAGGGCATATAGCATATATCGGTGAGACCCAGTTTGCCCCTGGAGATTGGGCTGGTATAGCTTTAGACGAACCCATTGGTAATTTTGGTGACATAAAGAATTGAACGGAAATAATGATACACGTTTTAGGCAAAAACGATGGCTCCGTTGGGGGCATACATTACTTCCAGTGTGAACCCAAAAAAGGGAGTTTTTTCAAGATTAACTCGTCTTACGAGGGTACCTTTAGCACAAGAGGGCATGGGATCTGGCGATACATATGTTGCTTCTACTCCAGTGAGTAATGGTGCTAGAAGAAATCCTATTTCACCAACCGGTAGCACAAGAAGTTTATTAAAATCACCAGTGTCTATAAGTATGTTTACCTTTGTTATTGGTGGCTGAGACCATAATGATAAGTATTGAAATTGTTTACATTTTAGGTGGATCGAACACAAGTTTAGCCTCTTCGGCAACGCACCTCATAGATTACCGAGTAGGTGACCGCGTTATAATTAAAAGTAGTCAGGGTTCCAAAGTTGGTACTGTAAGATATATTGGTACCACTGAATTTGCAACTGGTGAATGGGTAGGTGTTGAGTTGGATGATCCTAGGGGGAAAAATGATGGTTCAGTTAACGGAAGGAGGTAGGTGGTGATTTTGATATACAGGGCAATACAAATATTATAAATCATCAAGAAGTGTGTGTGTGTGGCAACTTTATTTAATCTTCAGTTAAATAAAGTGAGAGAATTACGACTTTGATATATTCATTTAAGTATTAACTTTTAGTATTTATTACTATTTGTAAATTTAATAAAATGCCACTGTAGTTTAAAATGGTACAAAATTTGTTTCAATTCCCATAACGTTTAGCTGAAAATTAGAAATATTAAATATATCTTTTTCAGGTACTTCGAATGCCGTGCTAATTTCGGTTTGTTTGCACCTGTATCAAAAGTGAGCAAATCTCCATCAAAAATTAAACCAGGTGCATGTCAGATACATTCCGGTGGATTACCCCCAAGTGGTATGAAACGAACGAATTCTAAGGAATCGATGTTGTCAAATTTATCATTGACTAGTGCAACTTCTGGCATTAGAAGGGTAAGACTTGGGGTCACATCGTTAACTCCAAAGGTAGGTTGAGTGTTGATTTTGAGGTTATGATAAGACTTGCCAGTCAATTATGATTTGAAGATAAAATTTGATAAAATTATCAACGTTTTTAGCAAACGTGATATTATTTTTAGCCAGTTGTAAACTTTTTTAAATAAATGTTTCTGTGGTTTTAAAGCGAGTTAATTAATGCAAATTATGCGTAATTTGAAATAACTTTTATATCGTTATTTATTGTACAATTTAGTTCGAAGAAATAATTGTTGGCATGTACTTATTAATAAAAATATTAAAAGAACAATAAAAGATTCAACACCAACCAACCAGGGTAGTCAAGATAAGTCAAAATTTATAATTAGTTTAACAAAATTTATAATTTTGCATGTTTTTGTTTTAAACTGAACTGTGGATTAACTATGTTAGTAATAATTTTAACAAAAATGCACATTTTTAATTAAAATATTTTAACTTTGTTGTTGCAACTTATTATTTTGAGTAATAATATTTGTAAATATTTAAAAATACAACTTATAATCTTGCACATACGGTTATAGTTATTAACTTTAAAAAGTAACTTTAAATATCTAACATTTTTACTGACCAACTGAATTGGAGAGAGGCCATTTGACAGATTCGCTAGAACTCTTCACCCTAGATCAGTCACAAAGCAGCATTCCAGTATCACGTAATTATCACTCTCTTTTACAATGCAACGTTTTGAAAGTAAGAATTTTAACGTCCATTAAGATATTTATCATATTTCTGTTCGTCTATAGATTGACATTTAAAAACAGGTCCCATTACTATTAAAGATTCTAAAAAGTTCATAGTTGTTTTAAACTTCTCAAATTTTTCTTAAAATTTGTTAAAATTCATGAAATTGCTAAAATTAAAAAAAATTCTATTTCTAGAAATAAAATTTTAGTCGTCTAGAAAATATATCATACAAATATTTACGAAAGTAGAATGCATTCCATATGACCATATACCAATCGTATTTCTGTTATATAAAATATTTCAAACTAGGGGAAAGATTGAAAAATTATTAACAAACTAAATATCACTTTATACAGAGTGCTCGAAGAGAAAGGTTACAAACTTTAGTAAATGGCTTATCTCGATAATTGATGACGAAACCCTAAATACATTTTATAAAAAAAATTGTTGGCGTAGGAGATATCAAGCTACAAAACAATATTAATTGTTTCTATCAAATTACTTCTAAACAGCTAGGGATATTTTTTTCACATTTTTCCGATTAATATATGCAGTAATGTGATAATTTTCTAATAGCGTTAAGAATGATTGTTGCCACCCCTTTTTTCAGTATCTTCTATGAGCCCAAATAAATTCGTTATTTGAAAATTTCGTCTTATTCTCAAATTAAATTTCTCGGAAAAGTTATATTTATTACTTTGTCGTGAGAGCTATCATTTTCGAGATACTTTTTATATAATTGCTGTTTGTAGAGGGCGCACTTTTACCTGATGTTTTTGGCCACAATTGGGAATTTAAGCCTTCACTTCACCGTCTTGTGGCTAAAAATCGACTAAACGAATAGTTTTTATTTACATTTATTTGACCATATTTGTATAGTTTGTTTGTCGAGGTTTTATTATTGTTTTTTTTTATCTTCATTAACGTTTATTCCACAATATCCTAAAAAATTCAGTACATAATACGAATTGTATATAGAATTGTTACTCAAGGAAAAATGTGGATAGGAATCCACTTTCACTATTTTTCCGAGAAAGACGTGGGGTTTGTTTATGTCACCAATAGCTGTGGTGTTGTGGAGAATACAGATAGAAGATACGTATGGGTTAAAGCATAATTGATGGGAATGCGTGTCCAGTTCAAGCCAGAGGACTCTAATGCAAGAGGTATTTAAAATTATAATAGTGACAATTTTTAGGTTAGTAGGTACTTCCACAAATTAGCAGAGAATAGTGCAAAATAGGCAAACCTTATTGGATTTACTTACCTACTTTCGATTAATGTAATAACATATATTTCTTTATTTAAGAAAGAACCCACAAAAGCAAATAAAACTAATGTAAACAAACACAAGAATCAGCTGATTTTTACTTTTCTGATCACAGCGCCATTCTATGTGCCGTGGTTACTTCTCACATCAAAGGTTCCACCCACAATCAAGGAGCTGGGATGTTTTCTAAATAATTCTAAAGCAGAAATTAATTCTAGCATGAATGATGGATATTGGGTGTGTGTCCGTTGCCACATTCCGTACCTCGATGTATCTTTAAGGACACAGGGGTTGTATTACCTGTGGTGGTGGTGTGGTGTTATTTTTCGAATTTTTAACAGTTAATTTTGATCACTTTGCAGCTTATTAAAATGTAACTTTTTGTGTTGAATAAAATTTCAGTAGAATGTTTTTGGTCGCATTTTTAAAAAGCAAAAATGGAATAATTAGCACTTTGTACAAACAGCAATAAAATAAAACAGTTACATCTCAAAACATAACCGTGCTAAATTGCATACGTCGTCATTCTAATTATTACAGAAATATCCAAGGCCTATTACGCGGCTCTGTATACAGGGTGATTTAGTTTCTGTTGGCAACTTCAGGCAATGATAAAACTCATCAAAATAATGAGGATTTGTTATATAAACTTTTTCTTTTGTTTCTGTGTGTTCATCTATACTTTTTTTCAGAAATTAGATACCATTTCCCATTTTGGTATGCAACTTTAGTACACAACGTGCATTATTTAACAGGAGTCCTGTCAACACCGGTCACTTTCCAACTTTTTTTCACTACATCGCTGACCATTAACCGTAATGCTTGCCTATTTTTTGTTTTGCTAATTTCTTATCTTGCTTGGTTATGAAGTTCTTAAATAAAATTTACTTTTGTGCACCACTCCATGATTGCTTAATAAACGAACAATTAAAGTAGTGGCATGGCATATGATTTTTTTGGTATTTAAATATTGTTTGACCTGCAAAGCGGCACGACCCCTGTGTGTTTGTGCTATTAATTAATAATGTCAGTTTTTTTCTAATTCTAAGTATGCCCTTAATCACTTCCCGTATGGTTTTTGTGATGATAATTCTCACACAGAATTCTCACAATGTATGATGAAAATTCTCATTTAAGTGCACGAAAGACCCCGTAATACTTTAATTTACCACAAACAAAAATATTTAGGATTTAAAAAAAAGACCATCGAAATGTTCATTGGATTTATCAATTACAACCTTTCCAAGGATTAAATCCCGATTTAGACAAAAGGTTAGGTTTCTGCCGATAGATTTTAGGTTCAATAAATGAAAATCAAAAATTTTTTGAATATATATATATATATATATATATATATATATATATATATATATATATATATATATATATATATATATATATATATATATATATATATATATATATATATATATATATATATATATATATATATATATATATATATATATATATATATATATATATATATATATATATTGTGGTTAGATGAGACATCTTTTGCAAGAGTTAGAACAGTAAGCATTCACAACATTCACGTATAATAATAATGTGTATATGTATTTAGATAAATTTAATTTTACAATTAGCTTACGATATAGTAATTACAGACCTATTTATCCTTAATATATTTCAATAATTTGTTTCTAAATAAATTTATAATATGTATTTCCTTTGTAATTTGGAGGACAATTAAATTTGTAAAATATCATCGGCAAAAAGATGTATAGAACATTTTTTTTACCACATTAGTAATGTCATTAATATATAATAAAAACTTATAAAGGGCCAAAACAGCTGCCTTGCGGAACCCCTATATTGTTTCTTATTGGTTTAGAAAGCGTTTATTTTGACAACTTGATTCCTATTTGATAAATAACTTTCTATCCATGTTAATACGCAGCTTTTAAATCTCATTTTTTTTTTAGTTTCTTTAAAAAAAATGTCTCGGTCAGTGGTCTCAAATGCACAGCTTAAATCCATAAGTACAGCCCATATTATGTTACTTTTCATATTTGATATACTTTTCTAGTTATTAATAACTAGTTGTAAAGCTGTTTCATAACCATGATTTTCCCTAAAACCTGACTGATTAATGCTTGCAATATTATGTTGGTTGACATATTCCATTAGCTGTTCCCTTAAATACTTTCCATAATTTTGTCACAAAAAGGTAACATGTTAATTGGTATGCTTCACTTTTGGACCAGGGACAATAATTGAAGTTTGAAGTAAATCGGGAAAAATAGTTTTTCTCAGAGATAAATTAATTAAATTCAATAAATTGTATCCAAGAACTAAAAATGTGGATTTAATGAAATCAAGGTCAATGTTATCTACGTTTCCCCGTTTGTTTTGACTATAAATAACTTTCCTTAGTTGAGTTAATGATATTTTTTTAATGGGTTCATAGAAATCCTCATAAAGTAAGATCCGCTTTATTTCAGAATGAGTTTAGTGTTTATATGTGGGTGGATGTTTTAACTAATCAATAATCATATTATTGGGCCGCATATCCTGACACCTCAATTAAATGCTGCACTATTTCGAGAATTTCTTGAGAATAATTAATTTACATGAACTGCTCGAAAACGTTCTTTACAATCTACAAGTAGAAGGCTGGATGGAGTTCCAGCATATTCTAGTATAATAGTAGGAATGGCTAAACATGAACTACCCTTAACGTTGGATTGATCGCACCCATAATAACATGCCGAAAATGCAGCCCGGTTTTGGTCCCGTAGCATGGCATCCTAGATCTCCAGACCTTAATCCTCTGGATTATTTCATTTGGGGTACCTTGAAAGGAGAAGTTTTTGAGACACCAGTTCAGATTAGAGATGAATTAATAAGAATTGAGAATACCAATTTAAGGCAGAAACCTATTAAAATAATAGCGTCCATAAATTTATTAATACGCGCCAGTGTCAAAAATGTATCGAACAAGTCATTTTAAATAACTTTTGTGAAAGTACTGATTGTTTTTTTGACCTATAATTTTATTAGAATTTGCCTGTTTTTAGGTTAAAATACCAATAACGTAACTTTCTATTTTTACTTTAAAGAGTCCTAGCGTAAGGCACAAGAGGGTACTTTGTTCAATAACTTCTTAACCAAACAAGATAACAAAAAATTACTAGAACAAAAAAGATGGTAAAATAGCCAAGCATTACGGTTAATTTCCAAAAAATAGTCAGAGACGTAGTGAAAAAAAAGTTGGGAAGGGCGAAAGGGGCCACGGCAAGATTGATATACCGGACGGTATATCAATCTTGGCAGAACTTCTGTTAAATAATATACGTTATGTACTAATACAATAAATTGGGAAATGATATCTCATTTCTGACAAAAATTACAGAGAAAAATGTTTTAAAAAAGGTATAATTAACAGAAACCGTATATCCTGAAAACAATTTATATAACAAACCTTTATTATTTTGACAAGTTTTGTCATTGCCTTCAAACTGAATCACCGTGTATAGAAAATAGTATCGGAGTCCAACATTTTATATAAATGTAAAAAAAACATCTTTATTAGGCTTCCGTTCATTTCAGGACACGAGGCTAATTTAAATAAAATATTTTATACAAAAAATACCTTAATACAACTAGAAATGTTCTAGGATCCAACATTTAATTATATAGGCGTGCATTATATTCTTGAAATTTTTCTTGAAAATTGCAAATTTTTTTTGAGCATGTTTTCAGTTTATTATACATTTTTTTTGCATGACGTTTAATGTTTTGTTGGTTTGTGTTATCTCTTTTCCTAACAGTTGTTAATGTACTAAATATTGATTCATTTTCTGACTATCACTGAACAAAATTCAATGGTATTAATTATTGTAAATTCTCTTAACAGTTTATTTCCTTTGAATCTTGTTTGGTTGATGGCAAGTTTTTGGTAGAATTTATTTTTGTTTTATCACTAATCCACGATTTTTGGATTTTGTTTTTGTTAGAAGTCTCCCACAAAACCTACTACCACTCCCATACCAACAAGGACAGCTCTTCAGGTAACCTACTAAAAATGGTTTACAGGAAACCATTTTGTAATCATTAAATAGTAAAACCATCATTTATGATTTAGGAGGGTATAATAACTATAGTATTAACTGATATTGTTTAAATGCTATATACAATTTTATTTTTATAAAATAAAACAACTAAACTGTGTTAAGTTTAAACCTAATTGTTGTTCTAGCTTATTTATATGTTTAACTATTATTATTATTATTATTATGAAAAAATTATTGTTACTATAAATATTAATAAACCATGCTTATCTCGTTTTCTATTTTTTTCTCCTGAATACTTCAGATTTTTTTTATAAATTAATTGTACCTATGGGATAGAATTTTTTTTTATATAAAATATGCTTTTCATAGAAACCAGTGCAAGCATAAAACAGAAGGTAAGTGCCCGATAAAAAGTAATAATTATAAAGGTGTTTGCATTGCGAGTGGCGAAGGAATCCAACTTCCACTTTTCCTTAATTATTTACATACATCAATGTGACTAATGAATATTTTCATACCGGGTGTTACTGATATATGGTCACCCCTTTTTTTTTCTTTTGTTTAACTTAGAGAAATGATATTATAGTGTGTCGCAGCTTTCATGAAACCACTCTTGTATTTCAAAAACTACTAATACTATCTATTTGAAATTAGGGTGGTTAATCACTGCTCCCCAAATTGAACTTATCGACGTAGTAAAATTTGAGATTCATCATTGGTGTGGCGGCTGTTTACTGGTAAACGTATGGGCGGACTTTCCGAAAATTTATATTGGCGATGTTTTTTTTAGAAAAAATCGATCAGATATTCTTAATCACGTACCTATAAAAAATCTATTTTTGTAAGATTTTATCAAAGTGGGTTCAAAGGTGTTTGAGATGGATGCAAGCATAACATATTTTTTTCAATGAAAAATAATTTTTATCTACGAAACGGTTGCTCAACTGGAAAAAAAATCTTCAATCATTTTTTGTTCAGAACAATGTATTATACTAGTTTGATTTGGTTGTGAAACATAATTCTAATTTTTTTAATAATCCAAAGATTAATATATACGGGGTGGGGCAATAGTGCGTCGGACTTCGTTATCATGAGTTCTACGATAGCTAGAAGTTAAAAAAAAAATACAAGTAAACTAGATAAAAAAGTCTATAATCGGAAATTATTTTCGATTTCACAGGGCGACCCAAGACGAAATTACAGGATCAAGTGCCTTTTTTTTTTAAATGGAATGCTATGTATATCAGTACATTTTTTGAAGTCTCTTTATAGACTCTGTTTATTCCTATATTATTATTGACTATCTCCTAACCACTTGAATGTAATAAATTTTTTTTGTTGAAATAATGCCATCTGCAGATGCATATTGAAAAAATCACCAAAGTCACAATTATGAGTTTTAAGAAAAAACTTACGTGAATACTAGTTACGAGATATCTAATTAATGTTTTTGAATTATTTTTACTTCCTAAAAATGTACAGGGTAGCCAAAAATTATTTTTCAATTAAGAACTTTTTTAATTTGAATTTTCTGAATTTTTTCAAATGGAACACCCTGTATATCTTTCAATGATGTGATGTAGAAATGAAAAACAAACATTTTTTGTACGTGCTTCCCTATGGCTAATTGCAACCATTTTTGTTTTATTGAGCAATAAGTACAAAATTCAAGAATAAACTTAAAAATAGAGGTTTCTTCAAATAAATTCATTAGAAAAAATTATATTACGTGCTCTACATGTTGCTCATTTTGATTGAAACACGTCTCTATGTGCTTTTGATATGAGGTTTCTACTGTTCCTAAAATTGCCGGTGTGATAAATCTAAAAGCAGTTATTATCCTTTCCTTCATATTTTGTACTGTTGGTGTGTCTTTATAACCAATTTCCTTCACGTATCTCCATTTGAAAAAATTGAGAAAATTCAATTTAAAAAGTTCTTAATTGAAAAATAATTTTTGCCACCCTGTACATCTTTAGGAAGTAAAAATCATTCAAAAACATTAATTAGATGTCTCGTAACTAGTATTCACATAAATTTTTCTTAAAACCCATAATTGTGACTGGTGATTTGTTCAATATGCATCTGCAGATGGCATTATTTCAACAAAAAAATTCATTACATCTAAGTGGTTGGGAGATAGCCAATAATAATATAGGAATGAATACAGCCTAGAAAGAGGTTTCAAAAAATATACTGATATACATAGCATTCCATTAAAAAAAAGGCTTTTTTTATCTAGTTTACTTGTATTTTTTTTTAATCTATAGCTATCGTAGAACTCGAGATATCGAAGTCCAACGCACTATTGCCCCACCCTGTATTTTGTTTAAAACAGCAAGTCATGAAAACAAACATTATTGCAAGTTTTCATGACCACTTATAGTGATCACATACAATTTTATTTTACAAGGTCATTTCTGATTCGATTTTGATTTTGAAAAACTATTGTAGGTAATTCAAACCTCTATCAGATAAGATTATAAAATATACAGGGTGCTATTTAAAATAAGAAAGTGACGAATACTTCCGGTTAAACCGGAATCATATTTTTGGGCCTGGTTAGGTCAAAAAATGTATTTTTATGACAAATATCCTGTATCCTGATTTAAAATTTTTGTCTTGAAAATAAAGAAAAAATGGAGGGGTACCTGGTCTCGTGGACACCCGGTATATAATATAATTTCTCTAAGAAAAATTAAACAAAAAAAGGGATGATTAATATCTCAGTGACACCCAGTATAAAAGTGCTTTCTGATTATATACAGGTTATTCCGAAACAGTGGATTGCAATTAAATTTATATTTTTCTAAGCCAAGCTTTCGAGTTAATAATAAAATAGATTCCCCCAAAAATCAAAATATGTTTTAATCATCATAAAATAAATTTACTTTACCTATGCCCATATGGCAGTAAAAATACAAAATACTCATTTTTCTCGGTCTCGCTGCTTCTAAAAATTTAATATTTTATTTTTTGTTTACACGACGTTATTTCCCGAAGTATTAAATATGTCAAAGAAATTATTCTTTAAAAATATGCTCCCACTTATCAAGATTACAACTGTTCTTAAGTCAGATTTTTTGAGAAATCAATAAGCAAAACTTCAAACTATCGCACAGTGTTCCGTTTAATAGACACCAGCTAAGCTGAACAAAAATTAACTTTGTTAAAATGAGTTGTGTGTTGCAATTATGATTAAATATAAATTTTTTACTTAAAAGAAACATCACATCTTATTTAGCAACAAAACTTTAATATACAGTGTGTCCTTAATTCGATCATCACCATTGGTATATCGGAAATCATAAGATTGGATTTTTTACAGATTTGAAATCTGTATTAAATTCTCGTTCTCCTGATGTGTGACACTGTACAGTGTGTCCCAAATTCGATTTTCACCATTGGGATATCGGAAACCGTAAGATACAAAGAGTCAGTTAAATTAGCAAAGTTGAATGCTGATTTTAATTTCGTAGATAAATCAAGGCTAACAGCAATCGTTTCCGAATTATTTCCAAAAAAACCAACATTTTGTATTATGATTTTGCCAAATATCTCAAAAACGAAAATACGAAATTTCAGTTTTACGGAAATAACTTAGAAACTATCTCTTTAGCCTTGATTTCTCGACGGATTCAAAATCTGCATTAAATTTGCTACAACTTTGCTAATGTAACCAATTTTCTATCTCTTATAGTTTCCGATATTCCAGTGGTGAGGATAGAATTTGGGACACACTGTATACTTTAAATTAGATATGTGTTTCATATAATACTTGCAAGTAAATCTATTCTCTGTCAAAAAAAAAAATATTTGTTTACCAATCAAAATTATTTTTTATTTCATTGAAATCATTCATAGCTTGTTCTGAAAAATATATAACCTTTAAGAGTAAGAAATATTGATTTTCAAACGAAACATATATTAAATTCAAATTACAATTATTTAAATTTATTTATAAAATTTATTATTCACGAAGGGAAGGATTTTCAACATTTTATGGGGGAGAATCATATCTGATCATATTCGCACATCTAATTCGTAATTCATTATGAACAGACAATATCCATTATTTAATAATTTAAACTGGAATAAACTCCTTTTAGACTGTAAGTAAAGTTTATTCGTTTAAAAAGTGTAATATATCATAGTTCATTTTTCTGTATGAATACATCTGGTGGAAATGCAAATAAAAATATTCTTTTTGAAGAAAGTGAATAGTTGTGTACTCACCATGTACAGGGTTATTCATTATAAATTACCCACCCCTTATCATCGTTATTATTGCCTATAGAAAAAAAAGTTTTAAATAAAAGTTGTGTGGTTATGACTGAATTTTGTTAAAATGTTATCAAAAGTACAGTAGCGTGCAGATTTCAGGGGATACAAAAAAATAATATTTTTTTAAATGGGATACTCTGTATATTATTAAATTTTTTAAATGATCTTTTGTTCCTGCTTTCAAAAATATACCATATGTTACCTCTACCATATACCGTTTTTGAGTTATTAAACGTCGAATATCTTAGTTAAACTAGTTACTGTAAATATGGAAAAGTTAACATTATTAAAGTGAGCTATGAAAGTGACAACTATTATGTCTATAAGTGACATTTCTTTAATGAAATAATCAAAGTGGTTTACAGTGAGGGAAGAAAAAGTCCAAATATTTACTTGTTATATACAAAATAACAAAAATAAACGTGCAGCAAAAAGAGCATATAGAGTGTTGTATTCAAATCGTCCAACACCATCAGAAAGTACGTCAAAAATATTTACCGAAAGGTGAATAATACTTCCAGTTTTAGTAGAAAAAAGCGTGTAGTTCAAGCAAACCAGGAAGAACAGCTAAATATACTGTTTCATCCATATTTATTCGCGAATAGACTTTTTTTGAAACATTGTATTATTTTTTTGGAAAATTCTGAATGTAGTATAAATAATGCAGTTGATCAGTTAGGTAAAAGTTATTCCAAAATCCAACGTATGTTAAAAAATAACAGCTACAGACCATATAAAATTTTACCCGTACAAGTTTTAACAGAGGCTCATTAAAGGAAAAGGCTGGACTTTTGCCGCCAGATGATTCAGAAGTTGGATGAAGGTCCCGATTTTTTTTACTAAAATATTATAGACTGATGAATCATCCTTTTCTATGGTAGGAGTTTTTAATAGGAAAAATCGAAGGTCATGGGAAAACAAGCACAACAGAAAAAGATTGATAAAACAAATAAAATCAGGAAGAAAAACTGTTAGCGTTTGGTGTGGAATTTTCAGAAACAAATTTGTTGGGCCTATATTTTATGATTATACTTTAACTGGAGTTACCTATCTGGAAATAATTATCCCAGAAGCAGAAAATATTCTTTTGCAGAATTTTCCGGAAGTCGAATTTGATGATATGATTTCGATGCAGGATGGGGCAACTCCGCATAGTGTCTTACCCGTTCGAGATCATTTGAATAACGTATTTCCAATATGGATAGGGAATAATGGACCTATTAAATGGCCACCTAACAGTCCGGATTTGACCCCTATGAATTCCTTTTTTGGGGATTTCTAAAAGAAAGTCAATAATAATAATAATAATAATAATAGTATTGGAAGTCATTAAAGACATGATTCGACTTGAAATAAACAATCTGAATGTAAATAATGAAGCCATTTCCGGTGCAGTTATAAATATAAGAAGACGTTATCAATTATGCATTGACAGTAATGCTGGACACATAGAACATCTTTTATGAGATCATTTATTTAGATTTAAATTTTCTAAATAAATCTTTGTTATCTATTTTGTATAAATATTTGGTTTTTTCCTCACTGTAAACCATTTGAATTATTTCATTAAGGAAATGTCACTTATCAAACATAATAGTTGTCACTTTCATATCTTACTTTAATAATGTTAACTTTTCCATATTTGCAGTAACTAGTTTAACTAAGATATTCGACGTTTAATAACTCAAAACGGTAGGGGTAACATATGGTATATTTTTGGAATCAGGAACAAAGGATCATTTAAAAAATTTAATAATATACGGGGTATCCTATTTAAAAAAAAAATATTATTTTTTTGTATCCTCTGAAATCTGCACGCTATTGTACTTTTGATAGCATTTTAACAAAATTCAGTCATAACCACACAACTTTTATTTAAAGCTTCCATAGGCAATAATAACGATGATAAGGGTGGGTAATTTATAATGAATAACCCTGTACATATTGATCATTTCTCTCACTCTATTTCATTGCTTGATTTTTCACCTACGAAAAGAATCCAGATATCCTAATGTATTATTTTCTGAGAAATTCGAATTCAAAAAGAAACAAACAATTGAACATCAAATAAAAATGTTGTAGCAGAAAAACTTAAAAAGGTAAAAGTTGACACACTATATATTAATACGGAAATCGACATATAACATTCCACAGATTAACTGCGATTCGCATACATATTTTTCACTTCAGGTTTAGTTTTAGTTTTTTTATGTTTAATAAGATATTGGAGTTTAAATTTAAAATAACACCGATATAGGATATTAACCTAATTAACATAATTACTTTTATAAATATTGTTAAAGAAGTTTTTTAAGAGTTAAAATTTCTTTTGTGACTTTAGATTATTAACTTCCGATAGATTTATGAATGTCAGCCACAAAATAACTTAGATATGACCTCCAGAAGTAACTGTTAATTTCTAAAATAATGGTGTTATATCACTACATTTAAGCACTTTTTAAGAGGTTGAATATTACCTCTTATAGATTTCACGATGAATATACGTTCTTTATAGAGGTGTACAGTATATGCAATATGTATTTCTTGATAATCTGTTGCAGGTCGTAGGGATAACAGCTCTTGCTCCTTATGTTGTCCTGATAATCTTCCTGGCGCGGGAAATTTCGCTATCTGGAACTGCCGACGGCATGGTTTTTAATTCTCATGCACATTGTAACGTGAGATAATATTTATAATAAATGTGCAGGCTTTCAAACTACTTCTTTTAATATTGTGATATTTCAGTAGAGTTTAAGAGCATTATGTTACCAAAATTTGTTAACGCAGACCAGTTTATGATAAAATATGGACATTGTAGGCCGAAAAAAACAAGCGTGTCCCAAAAATTATGTTTTTAGAAAAAAAAAATCAAACTTTCTGGATACACAAATTTGAGTAACTTACCTGTCAACACATAAGTGGCTTTAAACTTAAGTAGCATAATTAAATTGACCAAAATCCTAAATTTACATTTCTATTCACTTTATCTTTGTCAGCATCACAATGGCGGCGACAGTAAGTACGTTCGTCTTCGAGCTGGTCTTAAAATAATGGCGGAGTTGTGTAAAGCAAGCTCGGCCGTTCTGGAGAGAATTCAGAAATAGATTGGCATAAGAAATATTTAAGGAACGTATATTAATTCTCTTCAAGACGTTATTTTACGATATCAAATGGCCAACAAAATGCTAAATATAGCGTTTACAAAAAGCCATTACTTTAAGGAATGAAACTAATATGTATCACCAGATATCTTGTTCATAGAGTAATGAAAACAATTTACAGATTTTTTTGTGCCGCTAATTTTACGATTTTTGTGATACTTATAAATATCCCATCAATTAGTTCATTTATACAAGTTAATTATATAAACCTTTACGTAACGTCCTTTGAAAACTATATCTTGAGCTTTTTTTTTTGGTCATCTGACATCGGAAAATAACATCTTGAAGAGAATTTATATACGTTTATATAAATAGTCCTATTATTTTTGCTCAAGGAATCCATGTTGACCGGGTTGGTCTCCTTTTCCGGACACCCTATATGTCAAGGTCAATAGTAACAGAATACTCACTGCAATTCAAAGAAATACAATTTGGCACAGTTGCGGAGTTTGTGTACAGAGAAAGATTTAAGTGAGTAGGTAAACTATTATACAACATTACAGAGTTATATGAAAACGACCGCCGATATAGAGTACGGTATTTGGGAATCGCAAGTTCAGTAGGAAATCTTAAATTGATATTGTGTGTATCATACCTAAAACTAATTTTGTCTCGAAAGTACAAGGGCGCCGAAGTATGAAGAAGTTTATGTACAAGTAAGGCCAAGTGATATTTAAATAGATTTTCTATTTGAAGCCAACCCAAGCTCTTTTATTTTATGTGAAATATGGTCAAAGTTTCTCAGCTTGAATACAAATCTACAGCAACTATTTTGAATATGTAGAAGACGATTTTTTTGTTAAGTTATCTAGACAAGGAAAATAAACTATATTGCAATAATGTAACATTGGCAGCACTAACGCTTCTGCGATTTTTTTTACTCATCTTAAAGTTTAAAATACTTATATGAATATATAATAATTTTAATGCAATGTAACATTTTTTTATTAACAGAGATACGTGTTCGGTAAAACGCATATTACTTTCGAATATGAAGCCTAAATATTTTATTCTATCTACAATTTTCAATGGAGTATTGTTTATGGCAAGATGGACATTACTTTTTATTGAATTTTCAAAATTTCTTGGTGAGGAAAACATAACGGCGCATTTATCTGAATTTAGTTTTAAATTGTTGTTTTTTGAATAGTCCGAAATGAATTTCAGATCAG
The DNA here is from genome assembly GCA_029963845.1 of Rhamnusium bicolor. Classification (NCBI taxonomy): domain Eukaryota; kingdom Metazoa; phylum Arthropoda; class Insecta; order Coleoptera; family Cerambycidae; genus Rhamnusium; species Rhamnusium bicolor. The sequence continues at coordinate 347,203 of JANEYF010005400.1, read as the reverse complement.
CATTAAGTTTGTTTAAAACTGCATCAATATCTAATGGACAAAAAGAAAGTGATAATTGCGTATCATCTGCGTAGGATAATACTTTTGAATGTTTCACATGTTTAAAAATGTCGGTCGTATATATTAAAAAAAAGAATTAGTCCCAAAGTAGAACTTTGTGGAACCCCCTAATGTAATGGGACAAAACTTGGGAATTTTCTTCTTCCATTACAACTACTTGAAAACGGTTATTTAAATAATTTTTAAAGAAATTTGTAGATGTAGCATTAATATACAGTGTCAATTTTTGTATTTTTCCTGTTTTTCGGCCGTAACCTTGTTATTCAATTGTTATTTTATTTCTCTAACTTGTATTCCTCAAAAAAAAAGTAACTATAGTTTTGAGTTTTTTTCCTAGGTCAAAAATCAATCAATGAAATCGAGTGAGGCACTTAAAGCGATCACCTTGTATATATTATTGTACGTTTTCCATTAAATAAAGTTTTTTCCCTTTATTCTTTTCTAAAATGTAAATTACATTATTGTCAATAATGTATTTAAATTTAATAAAACTTTATGACTATATTACATATACGTAGTAGACGAAATATGCATTAGAATCTACATACTTTTGGATTTGATAATCACACGTGAAATTTAATAAAAATGAACCACTGGTTTTTGCATGAAAAAATCATCGTTGTCGACCAGTTTCGAATATTGAAATCAGTTGTTGCTGTTCAACGTGAGTTTCGTTTGGAATTTGGGGATATCAAAGGCAAAGTTGAATCATCGCGACCGACTGTTTACAGATGGGCCAAGAAATGATAGGAATGGGCCTTCAAAATACAATAAAAAAACAGACCGTGGAAATTCTGTGAGAACTAATGAAAATACTGAACGAATCATAGTTGCAATACAGCAAAGCCCCTAGCATTCTGTAACTGTGGATATTTCTGATAGAAGTTTGCACGCTGACCTTAAATTCCATCCGTATAAGATGCAAATTGTCCAAGAGCTTAGTGTACGTCATAAAGAAAATCGAGTGGAATGTTGCCAGAATATTTTTAACAGAATTCAAATGAACTCTGAGCTGCCAATGATACCTTTGATGTCTGACGAGGCCAATTTCCATTTATAAGGTTTCGCTAATACGCAAAAATATCTGTATTAGCCCGTCATAAAGCTTAGACAAGTTCATCAAAACCATTACACGTTGTTTGGTGCGGTATTTGGGAAATTATCGGGCCTTATTTCTTCGCAGATGAAAACGGTCGTCCAGTAACCCTGAACTCAGAGCATTACGTATAGAGTTGACAACGTTTCTTCAACCAGAATTACATCGGCGAACAATAAAAGATGTGGGATTCTAGCAAGATGGGTCCACGAAACATACCGCTCGCCCATTTTTAGAAATATTGTATGACTTGTTCCCTGAACTTTTAATTTTGCAAAAAGTTGATTGAAGATGAAGTTACTTTGTGAAAATCCATTTTGATTTAAAAATTATAAACACTTTTTATTACTTGTCTAGCCTTGATAGCCGCATATCAATCTATGACACACCGAGCCTTCAGCTTACCTCTATCTGAGACAGATTTAAAAGAAGAATTAGACACAATAAGAATTATAGCACATAATAACGGGTACCCTCAAAATATAATCAACAATTTAATCTACAAAAAACAAAATAATAAGTCCCTCTTGAAAGAACTTTATCCCACTATTAACGAGAAAAAAGTTCAAACATACTTTTCATTACCATATTCAGGTCAACTCTCTTATTCAATTAGCAATATTTTTTTCCAAATTTAATATTAAAACATCTTTTAGTTTTAACAAAAATATAGGCAGATATCTTTTCAATGCAAAACAAAAAACTGATATCTCTAAAAAATGTGGTGTACATCGGTTAGATTGCCCAGAATGATATAGATATACACAACATATTCACACACAAAAACAACATTCCAACTTTTATAAACACCTAACAGATTCTGGTCATACAATAACTGATGACCATCAACCTAAAATATTACGTATTTGTGGGAAAAGTAAAAAACTTAATTTATTAGAAGTGCTAGAAATAAATAAATTAAATAGGAATAAAAATTACAACATATTAAACGACCGAATAGATTTAAATAATTCTCTGTTATTAAACTTATTCAGATAACCTGCTGCTAGTAAAAATCACACCATAATATAATTTACTGTCTTGAAAACAAACCATTACATTTAAAGACATAACATCTGTACAAATCTGAATTATATTATCAACCATAAAGTGATCCATCCTTCTATTCAGTTCACTTTACATTTAAATGAAAGTAAAATCTGTGTATAATTTAGTTTACTTGAAAATGTCCGAACAGGATGAAACTAGTTGTAAAATAACAAATAAAGTGAAAATAAAAAGTGTTTATAATTTTTTAAATCAAAAAGTTTAATTTTGCGTTTTGGTGATAATCCTTGGCCGTTTAGAAGCCCCGATTTAACTGCCTCAGATTTTTTTATGGAACTACCTGAAGGAAAAGTGTTCTCCCAATATTTTGACACCAGTGTCATTTTAAAACCTGCATTCATGCTGAATATGAGGTCATATCTAAGAACGTGCATACAAAAAATGGTGGACATTTTAAAAATGTAGTGTTTAAAGAATAAAATCCAATGGAGTCACAGCTGGCCCTTGAAAATTGATACTACTCAATGTATTAATTAATTCCTTGCTTATTAGTTTTTCAAAAAATCTGATTTAAGACCTGTCGTAATCTAGACAAGATGGCGCATATCGATGGTCTAGTGGCAAAACCACGTATCGTCATATTTAGCGTTATTAAGATTTATGTACCTACTATTCTCTTAAGGATTAACTTCTGCGTGTTCTAGTGCATTCCAGGTAACATGTTAGCCAATAGGAATTGATATTTTGAAGGTTTTTAAAATCACGTATCATCGTTACCAATTTTTACCAATATGCATCATCAATCAGCAGTATGTTTATTATGACAGTTTGTTATGCTCTACCGTTTTTGGCAGTTTGGTATAAATAAACAGATAAGTTGTTTAATTAACTATGTATGGATCTACTTAATATAGAAACTATATTTGATATTAGAATGTACATTTTCCATTAAGTTATAATATTTAAACAGAAAAAGCACGATTATTCTGATGATTCTTGATAGGTGTTATTTATTACAAATTTAAAAAATTAGATGATATGTGTTCATGTTACGATTATATCGGCGCTTAATAATAAATATTATTTAAAGTTTGTTTTAATTTTAGAAATATGAATTCCAGAAGCAAACGAATGTTAGAGTTAACTTCGTTTACTTCTAATTAAAATAATGTGTTCTTTAATTCTTAATTTAATAACTCGTATCAACAAAATTTTGTTACTGTAATAGCACTTAACAAACTTTATAAATAGCTTTTCAATATTTTTGTACTTTTATTTCTGCACAAACAGGTAAATTATTTAAAAGTACGTAATACAAATTTTAGCTGCATTGAAACTTTAAAACAAAAAATATTAAGTTTTTTCTTTGGTCTGAAAAGTTGTGATTTTATTGATAACCTAGTATTGCCACTAGGCCATCGATATTTCATATATGGTATTTTTTTGATAATTCTAACAGTTCGGAAGATAGCGTCGTGAAAAGAGCAGAAAATGGGAGAAATAATTAATTGCCAACATAAAATACTTCCCAAACACATAAAAACCGTATTCAGCGAAACCTCGAACAAAAGTAAGAGCTTGAGCTAAAATTTTAAATAACTTATTCTCGGGTCAAATCCTTTGTGAATTCTACTATTAGTGTTTAAAAAAAGTTCGTTAGTGTTTTTAATCTATTTCAGTAAAATTTAAGAGGATACTTTCATTTGCTGCAAAAAAAATGTTTAGTTTTTATGCTCTAAAAGATTTTTTCATCCTTGTTTATGTGGAATGTAAATCACGTTTCTTGTAACTAATAACAGTAATAACTCGACCAATATGTCTGAAAAACTAATCAAATATAAGGATAGACTACGTTATTCCGTTCTTGAGATATTCCACCTACAAAATTGTGTATCATATATATGTAACGTCATGTGACGTCAATTTTAAAGTAATGCTCCCCAATGTAATATTATATAAGTTAAAATAATATTTAAACGTTATAATAAACAATGTCTATTATTGTCGCGAAATTATTGTCAAGTTTTAATCAAATTATTATCATATTAGGGAGAATAAAATTGTTTTTATTTTTATAACAACTAATGTTTTATTAAACACCTTCGAGTTTTTTTTTACATTTTCTTTATAAAAAAAGTAACAACTATAAGGAAGCGCATATACATTAGTGTTCAAATTAGAATGTTATCTCAAATCATTCAAGAACAACAGTGTTCCTGGGATAACTCCACCTAATGACAATGACATTATTCACTTACAGTCGGGCCGTTATAAGATGACATTTTTCGTGTTAAAAAGTCAAAGACAAATAATGTTACTCGGTTCAATTGTCAGCAGTACTCAAATAGTATGATACACTTCGAAATTCCACACAAGTCAGCTCTTCGCTATTGTACTGCTCGAACAGGTAACACGGAATCACCATTTCTTTTTTGCGGGTGAAATAATTTATCACCTTTGGTATAAACTGAAGTTCACCTCGAGTTAAATGTTTTCCTTTCGATTCACCACTCCTACGCTACAATCATCCAACAGAGTAGTCCTAAATAAATTGCTTATGCGTATACCTATGTACAACTGGTCTGCTGACAATTGACACCAATAAGACTATATAACTTTGACTCTTAAGAAGAAAGTTGCAAACTTACACCGGCCCGACTATAGGTAAAAATTGAATTACAATTTTCGAAGACAATCCGGTACAATAAGATTTGAAATTAATTGTTTCTGCCCCATGTAGTTGGGTATAAAAATAAATGTGTATACGTAAATTGTTAATTTAAAAGCTATAATAGTTCAATAATAATGTAAATGCATACCTCTACAAACATTTATATAGAAGGAAACGTTAAAACTAATATGTTTCTGGAAAGGTGAACATTTTACGGATCAGTGTCTTGTTGATTTATGTATTTTCTGAAAGGTCAGAGTTTCTCCTAAGCGAAACAAGTAAATTGAGCAACGTCTTTTAAAATAGAATTTTCATTATATACATGTATCTATAATTTTTGTCGTTATACCGAATTTATAGGTCACGGATCAAGAAAATTAAAAAATTAAGATGATACTTGAAATTATAAAGTTAGTTGGAACCTTTGATGTGATAACACTAACATTGAAGCAGTTTTCACAAACACCAAAACACCGGTTACTATAATCAACGTGCCATTCGTCAACCAAGTTGGCATCATCGTCTCAACTTCCTATGATGTGAAATGGTTGGATTATATTTCTTCCAGTATAATTAAAATCGCTAAGATCAGTATCGTAGAAGTTCTGGTATCAAAAAGGGTCACAATCCCTCTCCCTTCATATAGCACACGGATGTTTTAACTGAATACTGTTTGATGTTATTTTTACCTCCAATTCGCTCCATTTACTTCAATTCCAATTTCATTACATCATGCCAACTGAGATCGCGATGACGTGAAGGGGTACGCACAAAAGCGGTGGGTAGGAATGAAGTCTAACTAAAACTTTTAATTCGGCGATTTAGTGACGCCGTTGATATCCTCCGACCTAAAACTTCTTCTAGATACGTGGTTGTTCTGTGTCGTCCTGATCCACGTTCTCACTCATGTCGATCTTCCTCAGATGACCTTGACCAGTATCTTAATACCGTTGCTGCATTATGGCTCACGCGATTAAAGAAAGCCGGGCTTCCCTCATACTGATTATTCGGTCTAGTTTAAAGTCACGTTAAGGACGAGAATTGGCTCATCTACGAATTCTAGACATTTATAAATTTATAAAGGTGTTTAAAACTGAAATAAATGATGAAAATAAACAGATCTAATCTGGTCAACTTTCAATAAAAATGCGCTAAAGTAATCAGTAATCTAAAATAAAAAGTACAAAAAAAGGCCAGAAAACGTAATTTGTTGTTAAAATTTTAATCGTCCCTTAACTACAATGGAATAAAAAAATTTCAACAAAATTTGTCAACGAATTCTTGGTGCTGCGTTTTTTTTACTTAAACCGATATATTAAAAACATATAGGGTAAAAAATATTAAAGTATATCATCAACGAATGAATTTATAAGGGGGGTGCATACTTTTGAAGAGACCACCCTGTAGATAAACTGTAAGCAGTTTTGTTATTTCTGTATACATGTTAAACGTATGGCAATTTTTGGTTGATCAATCTTTTCAAATCCTATAATAGAAGACAATAATATGTAATTAATAGAAAACCAAATATACTAAATTTAAAGTTTTTAAAATTTATATTATTATTTTAAATTGGTTTAATATTCTGGAAATATATAATATACGAGGGTCATTCAAATATAAACCAGAATTTTGTTCATTAGTCTCATGTAGTGACGTGAACAGTGCAGCGCGCCGGGGAGTCGGTGGCGAGAGAATGGCGAGGGGATAGCCATGCACACGGCCCTCACCCTCACGTTCGCCATCTCAGTATCATTATGACTAAACAGAAAGTACCAGCGTCTGTCGCGCAATGCATTATTCGTTTCCTCGCCAACGAAGGTGTGAAATCGAGTGAACTATTGAAGAGACTCCAAGCATAGTTCGGTGATGCTACTTTGAGTAAAACCCAAGTGTTCGATTGGGCCCAGAAGTTTCAAGGTGGTCGTGATAAAGTGGAGAATCAAAGCCATAAACGGCAACTTCTTGAATACCCATCTTACAGTCCAGACTTGTCCCCATGTGACTACAATATGTTTGGTCCACTGAAAGAGGCATTAGGAGGAGAAAGATTTGAAGACGATGCTACGGTTGAACAGTAGATGCGCAATTGGCTACTGGGGCAGCCATCTTCTTTTTTCCATGAAGGGACCAACAAATGTCCTATCCAATGGAGAAAATGTATTTCTGTTAAAGGAAATTATGAAGAAAAATGAGGCACTCCATTTGTATTTTTTAGGAATCACCAGTAAATCTGTATTAAAATATTCCGGTTTATATTTGAATGACCCTTGCATTTTGCAAATATCCATTGAAAATAATTATAGCGATATTTTATTGACTTTTCACCCACTAACCTAATATATTTCTGAATTTTTTTTTTGCTTTTCTGCAACTTTTTTTATAAGATATAATGTAAGCACAAGTATTTTTCTTTTGGAGAACTGTTGTTGAAATAAAGTTTAATATAATATTGTATAAGCCTTAGGTATCTTTTACATGTTATTTGTTTACTATATTGTTATATAACGAAATATGTTTTCGCCGATACCCACTAAAATTGATTTTAATACTTTGTACTCATCAATAATATAATATGGACATTCCGCGTAAAGTCAAATTTTAAGGCTTAATTTTACGAATTGAGCATTAACCGGATATTAAACTCATGAATGATGGTTTTACTAATATCTTTAAAACTATGTGACTTTTGTTACTATTTTATTACTTTTTGCCCAAAATAGGATGTACTAAAAGAAAAACAACAACACATCGAACAACTTCTAAAGGAAAGAGATCTTGAAAGGGCAGAAATCACAAGAGCTGCTAGTCAAGCTGATGAAGCTGAACAAAAATTAACTAGTTTAAGGCAGGAATATGAAAAGGTTGGTGTAGAAAAGTTCACTGGATCATTCCATAAACTCTATTTAAATAACATATCTATATTTTGAAGAGCTTTTTTATTATTTCAAATACAGTTGCCCTTTGTTTAAAATATTTTATTTGCCACAGAGGTAGACGGACTTCTTGTCTTATTTTCCTAAGTAGTAGAATTCATTCGGTATTTGAGTTTATTGAAATTTATCCATAATGGCTCCATCTCAATATCAACGTTTATTTTTTGTTTGAAATGAGCTGGAATGATCTTCGTATTAGGTGAGAGCTGCTATGTAGGTATAAACCATATATTTTAGTATCGATCCGAATGTGAGGTGAAGCTTCAAGAGCATATGAACTTACTGAACAAATTAAAAAGAAGATCGAAACGAACTTGTAACACAATTGGAAGATGAAAAGCGTAAAAATGAGGATCTACTATTTCGGTTAGAAGAAGCATCTATCACAAAAGATGATATTGAAGTGAGTGAACTGAATTAATATGTAGAAATCTTAGTATATATATATATACATACATACATACATATATATATATATATATATATATATATATATATATATATATATATATATATATATATATATATATATATATATATATATATATATATATATATATATATATATATATATATGTATATATATATATATATATATATATATATATATATATATATATATATATATATATATATATATATATATATATATATATATATATATATATATATATATATTTTTTTTTTTTTTTTTTCTTATCGTTCACTTTTTATTTCAGAAAAAAATATTAGCACAAAGTGTAAGTTCTATTGTGTGTGTATATGTTTGCTTGCTTTTTAAAGTTTTGTAATGTTTTAATACTGCATTAAGCTGAACGTATTTTTTTGTTATTTAAATATTAAATATTTTTGTCAGGTAACAAATGAGGGCAATATTACCAAAATAAAAAAAGAATTGGAAGAGCAGTTATCAAAAGAACGTGATAAAGTAGACAGTCTAGAAGCAGATGCCAACAAATTATTTGAGGCAGAAGAGAGCCTGTTTAAAGCCAGAGAAGAAATAGATTCTCTCAGAAAGCAGTTACAGGACGCCAGGAATAAAGAGATTTCATTAGAAGGGGACAGTGCTTCTACCGCCGGTAAATATATAAAGAAAATTATATGTGTATGTATGTATTTTAATTATTTTTACTTCCAAAACAGTACTTATAACTTCTTTACAAAAAGAAGTAGATCAGTATAAGAAAGATTTAGAAGAAAGGGATGAAATGATTACAGTACTAAAACAAGAAATTTTAAAAATTAGTTCAGAATTGAAGAAACAACTGGAAGAAAGTGAGAATAAAAGATCTCAGATAGAAACTTCATGTACCAAAAAAAGATAGCGAAATATCAAACCTTAAAGCTGAACTAGAACAAGTAAATAAGTTGGCCCAAGATAAGATAGAAGCACTGGAAAGTCTTACTACAGCAAAATTAAATTCAGAAACGTCTTTAGAAAAGAAATTGAAAGATTGAAGATGGTGCTTAGCGTCAAAGTTCTGGATTTTGAAACTATTTCAGAAAACTTTAAGGAAAAAAGAAAGTGATGTAGCCAAATTACAAATAGAATTAGAAACAACAAAAACAAACTTAGATATTACAAATAAAGAATTAGAACAATATCAAAATAACTTAAGTAATGTCGAATCAAATTTAAGAACGGAACTGGAAACGCTTAAAGAACAGTTAAAACAGAAAGCAACTGAAAATGACGCCACCAAAAGTGAGTTGTCGAAACAAATTTTGGACCGTGATAAAAAAATTGAAGAAGATCACAACACCCTAACCGTGAATTTTGAAGAAATTAAACGACTCAACAACGAACTAGAAAACGAGAGAAAAATTTCGGAAAGCACTACTACTGAATTACAGGAAACATTTAAAAAGGAAATAGAAGAAAGAAATAGCCAGTTAACACAGATTACAGCCGAACTGCAACGGAAGAGTGAAGAAATTGAAGTTAATGTAGATGTTTCTAATACCCTTAAAAATGAATATAAATCAAAGTGCACGGAGCTAGATAACTTAAAACGGGAATTTGACACAGCCAAAAAAAGAACTAGAAAATATATTAAATTCAAAAAAGTGTGGATTTAGAAAAAGTCACTGAGGTACTTAAACGGAAAGAAGACGAAATTCAGTTATTACAAACGGAGTTACAAACTACCAAAGTTGACTTAGAATCTGTCTCAAATAACCTGATTCAGTATCAAAGTAACTTAAGTGATGTAGAAACAAATTTAAAGAAGGAGCGCGATGAAATAAAAGAATCATTAAAAGCAAAGATAGTGGAACTGGAAGAAGCAAGAAAAGAATTTTCTGAAAATTATTCTCAAAAAGATAGGCAAGTGGAGGAACTTACAGTAGCATTGACTAAAAAAACTGAGGAAGTTGACATGTTGATAAAAGATATCAGTAACGTTAAGGAACTTCAAGAAAAGTTAAATAAAGATGTTTCTGAAAAACATGCTAATGAGATAGCGGAACGAGACGAAAAATTAACATCACTATCAGCAGAAACTCAAAGGAAAAATGAAGAAATAATCGTTATATATACGAGGATTAATCAGTTAGAAGAAACTGTTAAAGAAAAAGAATTAATAATAGGTAATTTAGGGAACGACATTGAAGACAAAAACAAGCAACTCGAATCTGAATCTGAATCAGGCGCAAAATTAAGTGCAGAACTTGAACTAATTGTGAAAAGTAAGGAGGACCTAACATTGAAAAACAATAAAATGGAAAAATTGCTTGTGAATCTAGAAAATACAAATAAACTTCACGAAAATGAAATTACCGTTTTAAATAACGAACTGCAGTCGAAGTCTGAAAATATTAAACAGAAGGAAGAGATAATACATATCCTTGAAGCTGAAGTTAATGTAACAAAGAATAACTTGGAAAAAGTTTCAAACGATTTAATCCAATACCAAAATAATTTAAGTGATGTAGAATCAAATCTTAAAAAGGAAAGGGATGATACTCGAATATTGTTAGAACAGAAAACGCATGAACTTGACCAGATTAAGAAGGAGCTTTCAGACAAAATTTCCCAGGACGATGTTAAGTTGGAAGAAGCTTCGAAAACAATTGATGATAAAGCAAAAGAATTAGAAAAGCTAAACGAAAAAATGTGCGTTTTAAAAATTGAAAATGAAAACATCGTGAAGGATATCAGTGAGAAGCACAAAAAAGATTTGGAGGATATAGAAATTAAAGTTTCTGATTTGCTTACGGAAATTGAAAATAAAAACAGTGAAATAACAAAATTATCGGAAACGGTGATAAAATATGAAGCAAATGTTAATGAAAAATCCAGCGAGCTAGAAAAAATGCGTGACGAGTTAGATATAGCTAAAAGACAGAGCCAATCCGCAGATGAAACTGTTTTACAGCTCAACCGTGAAATTAAAGAATTGAAAACAAGTAATGAAGAAAATAAGAAAAAACTAACAGAGGCGAATAACAAACTCGACGAGATTTTATCTCAGAAGGAAGAGCTAGAAAACGAAGTAAAAACATTATCAGATTCTGCTGATATTGTAAGCACAGAATTAGAAGTATTAAATAAACATTTACATGAAAAGGAAAATGTTATGAAAACATCAAAATCTGAAATGGAAGCAAGATTGCAGACTTTTGAAAATAAAATAAAAGAGCTGGAAGGTAATAATAAAGAACTTGAAGTAAAAATGGAGAAGCAGAAAATGGAATATGAAGAGAAACTTAAATTAGCTTTGGAGGCAGAAGACACGCTTAAAACCATTATATCAACCTCAAACAACGATTCAGAGAAAGTTAAAGACTTACAGAAGAATCTCGAAAACACAAAATCAAACCTCGCTGAAAAGGAGAAGGAACTAAGTAATCAAAATAATGAAATACTGAAACTCAAAGAAGAATTAAGTAAGGTAAGATATACCTCAACCTGAAAATGACCTTTGAAAATATCTAACTTTTTTTGTTTTCTTCTAGGGCAATTCTCAACAGAAGAATGTCAATGGTACTGTGGATAATTCTGATCCTAACTCTGTAAGTAATTATTTAATATAGTAGTATTTTTTTTTAATGCATGGTATGATGTATATACATAACATACAGGGTGCATGACATTGAGTGGCCTATTAGACATTTTCGAGAAACTACAAATAATTTGAATTTGAAAATTTGCACATGGAGGCTGTCAGGGGTGATCTATTTAATGAAAATAATACCACGTGACATTTCCGGTTACCGAAAGTCGGCATCAACGTCCTTATTTTAAATGGCATACCATATTACTTATTCACCCCTCTAAGGAAGTTATGTATTCGTGAAAAAAATTTTGAAAATTTTTATTGCATTTCTGGACGAATCTCGACGAATTATGACGATACACAAAATTTCAGACAGAAAAAATTTTCCGTCTGTGTGTGTGTTCGAGATAGCAGCTACAGTTTTTGAGATAAAGCTTTCAAATTTGGTACACACATTCTAGAGATTAATGAAGAGATTGAATTCGTTGAGCGAAATCGATCCCAATGTCTAAAAAAATATTAGTGACATTCCACCAATGTGACTTTTTTGAAATGTCAAAATGTGACTTTTTTGAAACGTCAAAAAAATGTGACTTTTTGAAACGTCAAAAAATGTGACTTTTTGAAACGTCAAAGTAACTTTTTTGAAACGTCAAAATGTGACTTTTTTGAAACGTCAAAAATTACTTTTATTATATAGTCTCCACCACACGTCGAATTTTACTACAGTGAGAAAGTTCTGATCCCCAAGTAATTGGCAGCGGTTTTTTATGTGAGATTCAGTTTGCGTAACGTTATTTAACGTTATATAAACGTTTAAACAACATGTTCCCATTGGGTTCCCTATCTAAAAAAACAATGGTTTTTGAGATATTTCGATTTTAATAAAATCTTATGCGAAAACTAATCCGTAACCATTGTTTATTCCATATGTTGAGGAGAAATGGAGCTTATGTGCGCACAAACTACAATTTTCAGTTTCAAATTATTTGTAGTTTCTCGAAAACGACTAATAGGCCACTACCGTGATATACCCTATATACTTAGATACTTCTTTTTTTTGTTTTTTTTTGCTACTGCTTGCTATTTTATCGAGCAAATCACAATATGAGACTTAAACAGCTCAAGTAATACAAACTTCTAGATTCTTCATCATAACCAAGAATCAAGAGTTCCTACAGCTTGACTTAGTAGACCCTTAAAAAGAGTAACAATTTTAATATTTTAATAAACGTTATAAAGTTACTGAGTAATAGAAATATGGTGTAGGGTTATTGAAATTAATATATTTTTATAGAATTTTCAAATCATTTAATGACGAAAATATCGAGAAACAATCAAATGCAAGAGTAGGCCGGTTTCTGGGATTTCTTCCAGATTCTGTCTAGCTTTTTTGATTTTTGGTTTTAATTAATTACATAGACGTTTAGAAAGTAATAAAATTAAAATATGCAAAATTTAGTACCGAATGTGAATCAGATTTTTTTTTTAATTTTATTTTATTACATTAAGCATTACTTTAGCAACATTATAATAAATATTTTGCTAGTAAATGGTTAAGGATGGGGTCAATTTTAATACTTGATGTTTCTTTTGATTTGTCGAATTCCTGGGGAAAACAATTTGACACATCGTTTTAAAATTTTCCAGTTCTAAATTTAAGCGAAAAAAATCAAGTGCGACATTAAAATATCCACCCCAGTAGATACCACAATGTATTTCAGTCTTTTTTTAACAGTTAAACTAATGAAGAAAAAATATATATTTGATTAGATCTTAGGTACTGTAACAATTTAACTAAAAATGCACATTTTTTTCTGGTTTCTATTTGCCTAGAATTTTGCAATTTTTTTTGCTAACGGTAAAATATGGCTAATGAATACAGTATTTTTTGGCAGCACGCTTATTTGCATGATTTATTTTATTAACTAGGCAAGCATTAACTCAAAAACTGATTACAAGCAGCTACTAGAGGAAAAAATATTTGCTGAAAATCAAGTAGCGTTCTTAAACTCTATCATAGTGGATATGCAGAAGAAAAACGAAGAGCAGAAGGCCAGAATAGAAATTTTAGAAATGGGCTACAACTCTTCTGCTGCTGATGAACTAGCGGCGTAAGTATATTTATTTCATTTTCTTTACCAATTATAATTTTCTGTACGTATATTATGTTTTCAAATAAAGAGGGAATATTTGTTTCAGATTTCAGGTAACAATAATCTATTATCTTTAGCATATGAAATTACAACAAAAGATACGTAAAATCACAAATATGATTCTGTGGTAAAACGTATCATAAATTACGGAAGCCCTGAAGTGATAAATCGCCATCTTCAAATAAGTTACTTTTTAATTTCACGAAAAATAAAACGATTTTCGACATTATTTTTATATTTTATGGCCTAATAAGCGTGTGCGACTGTGTTCAGATTGGCGTGTATTATGTGCGTGTGTATGAGTATATTCCATAAAATTTTGTGGCGCAATATAACAATGAAACAACGTTGCGCTTTTATTTCTTAAATAATTTGTCTCTAACTTAGATCGTCTGATTAGTTTCCTAGTTATATTTGTCAGCCAGTGATGAGTTATCATAAGAAATGTATTTACATCCATCTAAATAAGGTCCAAAACAGTATGTAAATTGAATTCTAGATGATAAAAGAATTAAAAGAAATCTTATAATTTCTTTTTCTACAATGTTTATTTTCCAGAGAAAAAAGTAATGTGTGTGCGATGAGGGAATTTACTGTATAGAACAACATGCTCGGTAACCAGTATATACAGGATGATTGGGGAGAAACCTCCAGTATTTGGGGAATAGGTTTAGGTGATTAAAATAAACAAAAGAAGTTCTACAAAGATAGGTCCGATCCTCAGCTGTTACGGGAAATAGTGGAAAAAATTGTATTATGATAACATTGTTTAATAAAAAAAAAAAAAAAAATTAAAACTACCACCGTCGACGTCCATGCAATTATCAGTTAGTTTGTGGATCGCACAATGGTTTTCTCTTATGAGTGCTGCAGAATTGACAATTCGATCGCGCAGTATCTCTTTTGTGCCCACTTTTGTTGCGTAAACTAATGACTTTAACCAACACAGTGACAATAATCGAGAGGATTTAGGTCTGGTGACCTTGGTGGCCAATTCTGAGGACTGCCACGGACAATACAACGGTGGGGAAATCGATTGTTTAGATGATTTCTATTTGAAAGAAATCTTAACTAAACGGTTAAATGGTTAATACTACGATTACATGAACACAAAAAAATAATATCTCCGTAACGGCTGAAAATCGGAATGTTTATAGATTTTTTTTTTGTTTATTTCAATCACATGACCTATCCCCTAAATAATGGGGTTTTATTGGGGTTTCCTCCCCAATCACCCTGTATAAATATAAAGCAACTTTTATAGAATCAAAATGTTATTTGTAGCGGTAAAGTACAGAATATTAATGTCCAACTAAAATTAGGCAATATCAGATTTATGATCCCATGTAGTAGTTTAGAGTGTTGTTATATTTTATTTTTATTTTCATATTTATTACACAATATACAGTGTGGTGATAATGTATGAAAAAAATTCAATAAAATTTTCTAAGTAGGCTTTAGCAAAAAAATTCTCAGACAGGTCAATTTTGTGTATTAAAAAGGCATCTGTTCTGATAAATTGCATCCTTTGATTGTGTTTTGTTTTCGAGCTATGACAATATCATATATTTTTTTTTATAGCAACCTATATTTTTTTATGAATTCGTATAAAGGACGCTTTTCTGTATATGCTGGTTAAAAAAGTAGCTGGAGGAAAGTTTTCGAGATATTTGATTTCAGTTTCAGGTGTGGTCAACATTTTGAACATTTATATGTTTTTAAGTTCACCTTCATTGTAATAATTTTTAGTTAATTAATTTAATATTTTAATAGATTATATAGTAATTTTTACTTTCATGACAATTTTATTTTATTTTAGAATGAATCAAAAATTTTGTTTTTTGATTCGAAGTATTTTTATTTCAAATATTTTTTAAGTTGCGATGTCGTTGTCATTTTCTTAACTGGCAACTCATATTTTTTTTCTACGGATTTAATTAGAGGTTTAAATTTTAGATACGGCGATATGAGAATCGTTGCCCAAGGTTATTTTTCCAATTTTTAAAACGACTGAAACTGTGGATGTCAAATATTTCGAAAACTTTCCTTTTCAATATGCCAATTTTTTTATACGAGCATATGCAGAAAAACGTCCTCTATTCGAATCCATAAAAGGATATAGATTGCCATTAAAAAAATGCCGATGGCGCAATAGCTCGAACACAAACCACAATCGAAGAATGCTATTTATCAGAAAAAATGCCTTTGGCAAGGAACTTGACCAGTCCGAGGCTTTTTTTGCATAAACCTTCCTGAAAAGTTTTATTGAGTTTGTTTCACACATGATCACCACACTGTAGGTATATTATATGTTATTTTTTTTTTTGTAGACTTGGTTTTAAAACTGATTTTAAACAACCTACACCAAGGATGTATTGTGATATATGTGAGGAGTTCGATCTCCATGAGACTGAGGACTGTCCCACCCAAGGTGATGACGAACCAATGCCAGTTAATCTTCACTTAGAAAAGGAATCAAAAGGGAAACCTCCACCAAGGGCTTATTGCGAAGTTTGTGGTGGTAAGAATATTTTTCTTTTAAATTATATTAATTTGACGGTTTTAATAAAATATGTTTGCTCAAGTTATTTTAATATATGACATTTTGTATGAGTTCCCTATAAAATAATTGGTATCAGTTATTAACAAGAGCATAGTTACGTTATCTTTCAGATTTTGTTTTAATATTTTATGACCCGAAACTCATTGCAGTTTACTATTTGTTTAAAAATTAAGAAAATATGGCTAAAACAATTTGCAAATATTACAACAGTTTTTTAATGAACTTAACGGTTAAATTATTTGTGAATACAAAAAAGTTTTTTTTATGTATTGAGAATTTAATGTACAAATTTTTTAGAAATTAGTTTAATTTAGCAACAAATCAACTCATTATTTATCTAATTACGTAACTGCATTTTTTTAGTTTCAATCAGTTAGATTTAGATTAACTGAAAAATGTAAAAAAAATTCTGAAAACACACCCTACCTAGGAAGCTCCTAGATCCGCCTTTGGCTCAGGAAAATTTTTAAAATATGTAAAGATACACAAGGTGTTGTTATATGTATTTTAAAGTTTGTGTCGTTTTCAAATAAAAAGTTAGATAATTTATCGTGTATTTTTTATTTAAAAAATAATTATATTGATTTTCATAATATACAGGGTGTTAATTTTTTTCAATTGTTTGGCTATGCCTATGTTTGATGTTTGTTTCCCTACAAAATCGGATTCCTCATAAAAAGTTCCTACCACAAGACTAAATTTTAATTTTATTCTCAAGCTTTACAATGAGGACAGGAAATTGAGTGGCCCATTTATATCGGACACCTTATACATATTTTATATGAAAAATTATTAGTTTCAAATGTTTTCAAAATATTTTTGTTCACAAGAGGTTTCCCAATTTTGAAAATTTAGAGAGCTACTAACGGCAGTGTGGCCAATCCAACTAAAATAATTACAAGTATCTGGCACTTCCGGTTATACCGGAAGTCGATAACAACTTGCTTATTTATATATATTAGGATTTTCGAAAAGAGCATAAAATTCTGAGTCAAAAACATGTAGGATACCCTATGCCTAAACCCAGCCGTTTCAGACGACATTTAAAAAAAAATTTGACAGGTATAATGGTTTACAACCTCTATAACTTTCTTGGTGTAAGATACTTATTTGCTTCTTGGTATGCAGAAAGATCATAAGGTGAGCTATGCTCTACAGTTTAAAGAAATTCAATAATAGTATACCAAGTGCTCCATTTTTAATGTTATATTTTGTAAACTTCAAACCGCGAAAACTAGCTTGTCCAATGGAACACCCTGTATTTGTTTACATCAAGTTATGTATAATTAAATTCCTTTTTTTCTGATACAAGTATTGTAGGGTTTAAGTTACAACTTTTTGAAATATTTGCGATTTTCTTAGAAATTCAAGAATTTTTAGTAAAAATTTTATCAAATTAGCCATGATTATTCAATTTAAATCTATAAATCGCTGTTAAAATTTTTCCGTTAGTAATATCGAAATTCGAAAACAAATAATTCATCCTAAATTTAATTTAAATTACTTAATATATAAAGTTACAGACAATACTGATGCGTATTTTTTTTTAATAGGAAATACGATTATTTAGTTTCATAAAATGATGCAATAAATCCATATGGTACTCAATTATTTGTTTAATTTTTCGTTCTCATCAATAAAAATATTTTAACACAGATTTAAAGTTTTATATTGGCAACCTAGCGATAAGGGCGTGCTAACACCGTCTTAAACATTAATTTAAAAACAAAAAAATTATCTGTTTTGAAAGTGTAGATCATTGCATAATATAAACAATATTCTTTTTCAGTTTTTGGTCATGCCACTGAAGACTGCACAGAAGATCAGGAATTTTAATAACAATTTGTAAATAATTAGGTGCCTATTTATTTCCAATAAATTAATTCTACTTTAACATGTTACTTGTTAAATTTTCATGTAACACTTTTTGTTAGTGATTGTCATGTTTAAAACAAATAAAACGAATATATTTTATTATTCACTTGTTTTATTTCCCCTTTTTAAGAAAATGTATAACTAAATAAGTTCTTGTTTTAACTAGGTATTTTAAAAGTTAAAAGATAGGACGAACATGCATAATAAATATAATCATTTGCTACGAAATATAATTAACAAATTAGGTACAAAAATATTTAAAAAGTTAGCATATGTGAAATCATATTTAATTTCCTTATGACAACTTATTTACTAGTTTATATTTAAAAAACATTTTAATCTAAACCTTCTTTCTTCTCTTTAATTGCTTCCTAAAACAAAACAAATTATTAACCATGTAAAATATTCAGGCCATTAATTTATAATCAGATATTTTCTTTTTGATGTCATTTTGATGAATAAGAACTTAAAGTTCAGAATCTGTAGTTAGTAGGGACTAGAAGCATCAATTCTGGATTATGACCAGAATGAGGTACATTATGGTGGCATCTTCTCTATTAACATATGGAACAGATTAATGATATGGTTAGTTAATAGGCTTCTGTGTGTAAGGTTTTTGTGACAATCTTTATTATTCAACAATACTTTTACAGAGATCTATAAAATGCAGGGTAAATATATTAAATTATTTGTCACAATAATAGTTAATTTTATTTTAAATAAAAAATACTTTTGTTTCGTTTAAAATTTTTTGTTAAAAAAAAATTATGGAAAATAGCTTCGACATAGAAGTAAGTCACTGTCAAAATTTGACAATAAAATTTGCATAAATTTTTATAGAGCTTCGAATTATAGCTGGAAAAATTATTTTTCTTATATATATTTTTTTTTAAATAAAAATGTTTTGAATTATAAATGAAGAAAAAAATGTATGTTCAATGAACCTTATACAACTATTACATTATATGTAATAGTATATTACATATAATATTCAAAAATCGTGAAAAACATATGAATCAGAAATACACTCAGCAGTAATATAATAAGTACATGGAAAATTATCGATAATTTGGGAAATTTGTATGAATGCCCGTTAACTTGCATGAGTTCAGATTTCCCAAATATTATCTATATAATTTTTCAAAACATGAATTATATTTTATCAGAAAATTTCATGATGAAATAAAGCATGTTTAAGAAATGTCACGATGACAGTTTATAATGTGTAAAAATATTAATAATACTTAAATGAATGTTAAAATTTTTGAAAATGTCATTTTATCCACCTAAAAGATACTTAATGCCTAACTTGAATAAGCTTAACAAGAAATGTCAAAAGTGACAGCGATAATTTTCGATAATTTGCATTAGTGCAAAATTATTGCTGTAATTCAAGCTAATTGGTCGGAAAATCAAAATAGATATCCAGGATTAGTCAAATTTGACAGGCGAATGAAATTTTCAAATCAATTGGGAGTAAACAATTGAAAACTATAGAAGATGTATACTATTATTTTTTCTATGTTGCACATACTGTATCTTTCATCAAAGTAACCTTTTCAAATTAAATATAATAATAATGGTATATTGGAAACGTGCAAGATCTATTTTAAATTTGCCCATTCTTGAGGTCAAAAATGCTAAACAACAAATTGAAATTTTTCCATTTTTTAAATTTTTTAGATATGTGGATTTCATAGAAAAGTAAAATTGGGACCATGTTTCATTCATTTCTTTATTTTCAGATGATTCATGAACTGATACGGAACAGGTGCACAAAAAGTTTATTGGGACAAACCTACAACTGCAGTTAATACCACATTTGATATTCTGACTGTAACCTCATTTTTCGTTTGTTTATTATAATAAAAATATAGCAGATAAATCAGCTGACCTACCTTCTATATTTTTTCCAATATTTGTGCTATTAGAATGTTTTAAAACACAAAGAAAAGTGCGAAAATAGTAATCACAACAGACTAATAGGATGCATGCACGTGACATCACAGTTCTCAGACTGAAAGAAAACAAAAACGATATCTGTTCAGGTTTTAAGGTGATTGATTAACATTTTCCATAAAATTATTCAATTTGTAATTTTTCATATGTGTTTTTGTGGACATAACAAAATGGGGAACTCAAAATATCCACATTGTACAATTTAAAAAATGGAAATACACGCAATTTATTCTAATAACTTAAAGTGTAACAGTAAGAAATCTTTGATAATTGATCTTATTTTTATCTTTATGACAAGCGTTTTTTGCAGGATATTCCTTGTTAAGAACTTCTTTCATCTAACCTACTGTGTCTGAAAAGCTGTGACATTAATGCACATGACCCATAGGTAAAAAGAAAAACTTTTAAAATCAGAATGGCTTAAATTACCTACCAAAAGTCCTTGAGCAAATATAAATTAATTATTAACACGTATAGTATACCTCTAAGGCAAATAGTGTACTTCTTTCTATCTACTGCAGTAAGCCGCAATAGATTAGGTACTACACAGGTAACACTAATGCTCTTATTAAGATCTCCAAGGTCGCTTTAAAATTATACAATAAAACTTCGAATAAAACCAAATGATCCTCAAGACAAGCTTAGAATCACCATAAAGCAGCTTCTAGCCAAAAAGGGCCCATCCTAAAAGGGTCTTGAAGACTAAATTTTAAAACTATATTAAAAACCATTTAGTTTTAATTTCATATTCTTAAAGAGTTCTTCAAGGCAACCTTAAATTTATATATTAAAACGTTTTGCATTTAAAATAAAATTGCAGCAGACTAAATTACCTTGAGAATCATTATAATTAATCCTAAAAGGGTTTTATTTTGTTTTTAAAGTCGGACAACTTTATGTGTGAAATAGTTAAAACAACGGCAAGTCTCTAATGGGGCAGAGTGGTAATATTTTAAACGTAACGCATATAAAGCTGATCAAAATTAATATTCAAATGCAAACTATTCGGAAAAAATTACCAACGGATGGCACTTTTCTTCTGACAAAATATAATAAAATAGTTCTACATAACTCGAGCGCCACCAATACAATGTTTTTTTTTTATTATCTAAAAATTATTTTAAAAATATCGTCAATTTTTATTTTGCATCTAAACATCCAAATGCATTTTTTTTTATTAAATTGCATGTTTGGACACACCGTCCTTCAGTTATTTAAGAGGATGTAAAGCGCATATATTTCAATAATATTTTTTTCTTTGGCTATTGAAAATATTCATCATGGCGGGTCTGTATCTTATATAAAAAATGGCGTGGTCTAGATAAAAACTGATTGCAAGTTAATAGAACATTTTAAATCTTACAAGACTTAAAATAGCGTTTTATTTACCACTTTAAGTACAATTACTCTCCCAGACATTTATTTACTCTTCCTTTTAAAACTGCGTTGCTTTAATATGTTCAAACTTGTGGCCTTATTGATTTAAAGGGATCTGGCGCGCTATGAAATCCTAACCTTAAAATTGTGCCGGTTTTGTGATTGCTGGATTTAGTGACTTCGTTTTAATTTAAAATACTTGTCACTAATATTTTCCATTTTAAATATGTCTTCTAGTTTTCATTCATGCATAAAGTAGGTACACGGACTGCACTGGTTCACTAAATCAGCAATCAGTTTATTGAGCAGATGGCGTGTTTTCTCCGATTATGGAGGGGGTAGAATTAGTTTTAATAAAGTCATCAAAAATCCAACAGGCATTTCTTTTAATCAAATTGACTAAATTAAAACATTTGAACTTTAAAATATTGTTAATTTACTCTTTAAAAGTAAAAACTATGTTTTAGGATTTAATGTGGAATTTCATTGAGCATATAGGCTTAAGATAAAATAGTTTTCTTACTGGGTTTTAATGACTACATCAAGGATACTCCATAAAACTACATTAAAACCATTTGTTCCAAAATGGATTGTTTTAAAACCAATTTGCTATTTAATTCTTTAAAAAGGTAAAGTAGTTTTAAAATAGCCAATGTCAAGAGTATTATAAAACTAGTATAAGATTAATAGGGCATTAGGAGCAAACAGTTTTTTTATTTTAATTTAAAGAGTGCATTAAATCCTTTGCATAAGAATCAGTGGTCTTTAAGAACTTTTAGTTTATCTTAAGGTAATTTTGAAACCACTATCACTTTATTGAACATGTTAAAGCACTTTTAAAACCTAAATAAATCAAAAGTATCTTAGAGTTGTTACTTGGGTAAGATCCAATACAGCTGCATCCTGCTTTGCAAGATAATTAATTTTTTATTTTAGTTGAAAAAAACACGTTTTAAACGAGAAATTTAGTAGATATGCCAGTTAAAAAATGTTACATTTGTAAATGTGTTCAATGTATACTTACGCTAAAGAATTAGATGTTTAAATACTTCCTTACCTTAAATCGTTCTTCAAATAACGACAGCTCTGCAATTAAATCTGTTATAGCATGCATTAATGCTTCTTGAGGTGAATAATCTGAGGTTGTTTGGATTCGTAATACAAACTTATGCTCCAAAGGATGAGGCAATTTGTACCCAGCAAAAAGAACATTTGGATCTTTCAACAATTGACTAAAAAATATATATTTAAAGAAATTGTAGAAGCATAAGAGTAGTACCTAACATACTTTCTAATCATGTTTCCTAATGTATGATCTTCTTTATTGATTGTAAAAATAGCTGCATTTGGTACTTTTGTATCTTGTTCTCGTATTATTCTAAAGAAAAGTGAGGTTAGGTTAAATGGGCAAAATTTAAATATTACTTATCGCTTACTTTTTTTCTCCATCATATAACAAAAATGATTCGAAGGTTGGTGGCGCATTCATTTTGAAATGTTATTTTTTATATTACTATCAATTAATGAACAGCTTCAAAGAAATTACACAAACACAAACTTGACTCAAATTAAAGCACAGAACAGAATTAAAGAAAAGATTAAAGCTAAAAGCTACAAATACATACAATGTTGCCAAGAGCTATTTTCCCAAATTCTAATATTTAAAAGCCAAACCACACTGTATATTATTTCTCACGAAATCATTTGAAACTAGACAAATTCTAAAAACGAAACTTGTAAACATTAATTTTATTTACTTTAGATATGAATAATTCAGTTGAAAATGAAATTTTGTCAGGTTGATATGCATAAGTCGAAAAAGCAACATTAATTTTTAAATCAGGAAACCAAAAAAAAACATGGCAATACTCACCAAGAACATTTTGTATCTAAAGCATTTGTCTATTATAAATGCAGAAAATGTATAATGCAGTCTCAAACAATATTTAAATAATACAAATCTCAAATGCCAGGTAAAATCATTAAATTGGCAACCCTAAAAACATCAACAGTGCCGATAAAGTAGATACTATTTGTTATGCATAGCCATCTTAGAGACTTTAAATTAACTATTAGCTTCAACAGTATACTCATAGATGGTGCATTATTAAATAATTATACAGAATTTTAATATCACTGTTTTATTAAATAATTAAAATTATTTAAAGATTTCATAACATTTCATACATACCATCATTACATTTAAAATGTTTTAATTTTCGCAGACTGTATTCTTTGATTAAGATAAAATCAATTTTGCGAATCCGTAGTGTCCGCCTCCCTTTCGACTTTTCCTCTTTTCGTTTTCGTCAGTCTGCGTGAGTTTGTTCTGCCGGTAGGTTGTTTTGCAAGTCTCGCTAAAAAATGGCGGAAGCCACAGGTGCGTCAAGTGTTAATCCAAATGCCGAAATCGTCAGGGGCCAAGTTTTCGAAGTGGGTCCACGCTACACAAATCTCGCTTACATCGGAGAAGGAGCCTATGGGATGGTCGTGTAAGTATTATCTCATTTTTATCAAGTTTACCCTGTTTACAAACTTACACGCCCTAAAACAATGGAATATTGGTATTTGCGGAAGAAAAACAATTTTAATTTTTTGTTTTTGTTTCTGTCCTTTTGGGTATTTAGAGTTTAATAGGCGGATATTAAATTTTATTTTTCAAGTTTAAAATTGAGGTTATGTTATGATATCTTTCTACTGCCACTATGAATTTATTGTAAAATTATGGCAAATCGATCATTTCTAAATACTTCACGCCTGAAATTTACTGTAGTAATTTAATTCATGAGTAGGATGTGACATTTATCACTTATCAGTTCAACAATTTTTAGAAAATGGAAATGCAGTACTTAGAACCTATTTAATGTCTATTCATTATTAATAAATTATTTTTAGCTCCTTGCATATCATTTTTGTTTACAATGCGTTTACTAGCACCTCAAGATATTTCAGATAAATACTTGTTTTATGTAATAGGTTTGTAAATAAATAGTAAATTAATAGTGAGGTCATAATCCTCGCGCAATATAACTAGGCAACATAAAATTGTAATTACAAAATATGAATGTTAATTTAAGGTGGGTATGTAGATATCGTGATAGATATAGATAAGTGAGAAACTGTTTACTGTGGTAATTTTTTATTAATTAATACTTAACAGGTAGGTACCTACCTATTAATAGAATTAATTATACATCATTGGTAACAATTTATTATCATTGTCTATTACGTATTCTTGTTCTTTATTGTACAATACTCTTAGCTAAGTGTTTCAAATTAAGTACAAGTAGATACATATTTAAAGATACTAATAAATCATTAATATTTTGTGTTTTGTTTTAAAGATGATCTTAGAAAATATTACGGGTGCAATTTTTGCAAATGATGGGTAGATACCCACACAGCACACATACATCCATTAGATATCTATAGATATTTTGGAACCTATGGATATTAATTAGACGTCCATAAAGTATTCGCGATGGGTAAACCATCGGCCGAAATTTGTACACTTTCCATTTGAACACAATTTTCAAGTATTTCTTGTATTTCATTGGAATTACCTATGTACGTTATTACTTGCATTCCTAAGAAATACCATGTATTTCTTTGTATTTCTAAGAACTATCATGTATTTCTATCTATAAGTTTTTCCAATGTTACTAAATATTTCTATGTATGTATTACCATGTATTTCTAAACAATATAAAGTAGTTTTAGTTATTCTTCCTATACAAATAAAACCACGAAGGGGCGGTCACGGTCACGCATGAGCTGTGCTGAACTACTTTCACCCATTCGTGACTGTGGATCCCCTCCGCTGCTAATGGACAAACGTAAATAGGCATACCAATGGCCTTGTTCGCACCTTCGTGGTTTTATCTGTATAGGTAGGTTAGCCTAAAGCAGACTAAGCAAGACAGACATAGTGAGTGATAAGTGTATCCCTCTGGTGGTCAGTGCTACTACCCGTCAGACATCATTAATGTCTTAGTGACTGATAGCGACCTGCAAAGCAGGTCCCAAGAGCTGTGATCTCTAACCCTGGTGGGCTAAACTATATACCTACTGAATAAGACTTACAGGAAACAACTACTCAGCGGACAAAAGCCACGACCTGCATTGAATTAAATCTATTTGTCTTCTCCATTACTTATGGCATACTGACGAGAACATAACAAATTCGAAACCGGTCTATATCTAGTGAGGAATGGACAAATGATTTTAGTTACCAAACAAGATTTGCAGGTTTAATTCAATGCAGGTCGGGGCTTGCAGAGTAGTTGTTTCCTGTAAGTCTTATTCGGTATATAATTTAGCCCACCAGGGTTAGGGGTCACAGCTCTATGTACCTGCTTTGCAGGTCGCTATCAGTCACTACGACATTAATGATGTCTGACGGGTAGTAGCACTGACCACCAGAGGGATACTTATCACTCATTATGTCAATAAACTGTGGGACTGCGTCTCCTTTACTCAAACAAATTTAGGTTTTCTAGATTTCAGAGAGTTACTTAGATGTGATTTGGAAGGCGGTTAAAATATATTTTAAACACAAAGTTCTGGCATACTTACAGGACTATTCGCAAACAATGACTTAATTCTGAAGTCATTGATCGCGAACATAAGTTGAGCAGTGACAACTACAGTTCAAAATCTCTAACAATTTTCGTGTTACAAACTGAACCTTTGATAAATGACAAATAATAATGGGATACACCCTGTATTTAACTTGCATTAGACACATTCTTTTATATTAGTTATAGTATAATTTGTGATATCCTGCATGAATATATTTTTATCAGAAAGTGTTAAGGTACCTTATTATTTGACCTTTCATTACATTTCAATTTTAAGAATATAAAGTTGTATAAGCCTGGGTCGATTTTGGGACACTAATAAATAATCCAATTTATTTAATAAAAACCAAGATGAAAACATTTAGGTAAACTAAAAGTTTGTCAAACATTTTCTGAACGTAGATGAAAGACGTGCTATAGAACCTAAAAACTCGAAAATTATGGAATGTTAGAAGTTTGTTATTTCAAGATAAATACGAAATTTATATTTTTTTTATTATTTTAATATTCCTTGGACACATACCTACCTTACGTATGTGCAATAATCTTCATCGGGGACTGTCTTAATATTGTTACGCCACTGGACTGTGTAGACTGGTTAGATGAGACTGAAATTGTACGCGAACGGTCGGGAATATTCTGAAAGGCTCTAGACCGTGTGAATGGATGTATAAATAAGACGCACGGTGGGCTGAGACTCAGTCTTAAGTTGAACGTGAACGAGTAAAGAAGAAATAAGAAAGAGACTTATAAGTGTTCAAGTGTGATGATAGTTAAGACAGTAATTAATCTATTATTATTAATTGTTAATTAGTAAATAAAGTAGTGAGTGTTACCTGGACTTTCAATCAACGAATTTACGAGTATAGGTGTTTATGTGGAAAGTCACAAAGTTAAAAGGTACCAGTTGAGGAGCAGACTTTTTAATCGAGTTTTGTTCATTTTTTTCACATATTCAGCTATTAATTGTGTTGGGTACTTTATGCATTATTTTAGTTAAAATTCAGCATGGAAAATAAAAATAAAACCATCAATGAGCCGATAAAGTACCCAACACAATCTATAGCTGAATATGTGAAAAAATGGACAAAGTTCTATTAGTAAGTCTGCTCCTCAATTGATCACGTGGTTTATGATATTGTATGAAGGCTCTGTATATTATAATACTGTTTGAGTTAACCTGTTTCAATAATAACATTGCTTCGTCACCGAAAGTGAGAGTAGATATGAATATCAGCGCCCCCGGTAATTTAAATTAAACATAGTTGTACCTATAATTATCCACAAATAGGTCCAAAAAAATTAGATAGGTTTCTAAAAATAACAGAAGATATTCGCAAATACCTAATAGGTGTAGCTGTCCAATATGTACGAGTAGAGGTACCCAAAATTTTTATATAAATAACCCTAATCAGGACATAGTCTACTGGTCACTCTAAGGGTATAAAACCAGGTATATACCAAATATCTTATTAACCTTAATATTTCCCCAAATATCTTGTTAACCTTAATATTTCCCCAAATGTCTTATTAACCTTAATATTTCCCCAAATATCTTATTAACCTTAATATTTCCCCAAATATCTTATTAACCTTAATATTTCCCCAAATATCTTGTTAACATTAATATTTCCCCAAATATCTTATTAACCTTAATATTTCCCCAAATATCTTATTAACCTTAATATTTCCCCAAATATCTTATTAACCTTAATATTTCCCCAAATATCTTGTTAACCTTAATATTTTCCCAAATATCTTATTAACCTTAATATTTCCCCAAATATCTTATTAACCTTAATATTTCCATAAAAATTAAAGAATAAGCTTCTAACTTAATTCTTAAGCGATGAAATTTCATTTGTATCTCTTAATTTATATAGTTTAAAAAAAACATTACATTTTCATTGTAAAATTAAAATTTTTATTTTTATAAATACTTAAAAATAAAAATTAGATATTAGGTATGGTCCAGTATATGCCTAACCCGAGATGGTTGCGAATTTGATGTTCTAATTTCATTGGTTAAGTTAACTAAGTACTGTCAAGGTCATTTAGACTAACCAATCATGTTGTGAATTTAAATCTCGGATTGTCTGCTGGAACAGACTTCAGGATACCCATCAATTTGCTGCAGCCTTAGAGTGCCCGCGCACTAAGCGCTCAGGTCGCACGACCATGGTCGTCGCGGCCAGAAGTATACACGACTAAGTGCGTGACCAGCCCAGAGCGGCATTCAAGTGTATAAAAGAAGACAGGATAAAGCACGCTGTACTTGAAATTAGTGAGTTTTAACGCGTGACAATGTCCCTATACGGATTGTACTGAACTGGACAAGCGTCTACAGATAGGTTGTAATTGGCGTTGATGCTCCAGAAGACATGCGCGAGATTGCGACCATGAATTTTGTCTAGACGAGTCCATTATGAACACAAAGGGGAAGCCTAACTTAGTTCATAGATAAGTATTAATAAATCCTTTTGGAATCGTAAGGAACTCGTTAGATGATAGTACTCGCCTATAAAGGGCAGGGAAAATCTTACTAACGAACTAAAAAAATACTTATTTAAAAAAAAATAATAAGTTTGCGATTCGAACCCTGGACCTACCGCGTGCTAGGCGAGTATCTTCTCTATCGTCTAACGAGTTCCTTGCTAACAAACGATTCCAAAAGGATTTATTAATACTTATCTATGAACTAAGTTAGGCTTCCCCTTTGTGTTCATAATGGACTCGTCTAGACAAAATTCATGGTCGCAATCTCGCGCATGTCTTCTGGAGCATCAACGCCAATTGCAACCTATCTGTAGACCCTAATCTGAATTAGCCGCCGTGTAGTCGACTGTGGTCACCCATTGCATTCTGTACAAACCACTGGCCGCGTGTGCACTGCATATAACTCCTTACAAACGGTTGGCCGCCGCGCGTTGGTAGCGCGACCTGGTCGCTTAGTGCGCTGGAGCTCTTAGGGCGCACCGTTACCCTCACGTTTACATATCCTGGGCTGTCATTTTGCATTACCGATGATTAGGTACGATGATAACATTATAACTGTTTTATATATGTGAACGCGTATTCAAAATAGAATTTTTATGGATCAAAATTAGACAAGAAAATAGTACAAAAAAAATTTACGGAATGATCATTTTAGTGCCACTCGATTTCATTGCCTGATTCAAGGCTTGATTTATCAAAAAATTACAAAACAATACTTATGTATTTTTTCTGAAGAATCCGAAATCGAAAAAGGAAACAACTGAAAGTGAAATAAAAAAGTAATGCTAAAAAACTGAAAAGTACAAAAAATTAACTCCCTATATGGACAACGTACATATGACATTCAACTGATTATAAATACGTTTCACATACATATTTTTTGCTTTCGGTTTAACTGGAAATTACAGCAACTTTTTTACTTTAAGTGATACACATGTAATTACACTCAGTTTAAAGAAAAATTTTCAGAATTCAGCAGTATATAATATATCTGTCTTTCATATTTAATAAGATATTGGCTTTTAAATTTAAAATAACACCAGTATATCTTTTAAGTCCCGTTTTAAGTCAAAGTCGTCTATGAAAACAAATAAAAACATATAAATAGTTCATTTATTTCAAAAAGATTCTGTATGTTTAATTTACAACAAATGTTCGAAAACGTTACTTTGTTGCTGCAAACGGAAGTGAAGCCGTTTGGTCAAATTGGAAATTCAACAATAGATTTAACCTCGGATTTAATTAACAACCCCGTTATTTTAAGAAGATGCAGAGGGAATTAGATCAAACGCATTCGCCTCCGCAGCAAAATGCTAATGCCTTCGAACATTTGTAAATAAAATCTATGGAATTACTATAATTTTTGAAATAAATAAATTATTTAAATAAACATATTAAATATTTCCTCGCGAGTGATGCAGGTGAGCCTTATCGAACACACCTACACACAGTGGGTTAAAATCGAATTTCACCGGTCAAAACCCAAATTTGTCGAATTTAAAATATATCCGTAATACTTTGTTAATAGGTAGAGAACATACCAACCCTTTCTGGAATAGGTATATTAGCATCTACAGGTCAATATACTCTTAGGTATTAAGCAACGCAGGAGTGCTTAGTTGATATCTAGCTTTCATAGTGTTCATGCGTCTATCTGTGGTAAAATTTTGAGGTGTGATATTTTTGTTGTTCATCATTTGACAGTATTAAGTTGGTATGTATAGGAAAGCCTTATATTTTAGTTGTCTATTTATTAAAACAAATAATACATTTTTTTTTTTGAATAATACTTAGTTTCAAAGTGTTATTTGTGTGCAGCTAATTTGATAACTGTAATAAACATATTTTTAATTTATAAAGTCTCTTAAAGTGCCAGATGCCACGATTTCTTAATATAACGATTACTTTAGGTCTATATTGTCTGCTTAAGAAAGATCAGCTGCGGGTATTTGCGGTTTTGTTATTTATTTCAAATTATGTCATTGGGTAACATGTGGTAGGGGAATAAAACTCTTCTGGTAGTTGTCGAAATTTACAATGAGTAAATAATAGTGACAAAACTTTTTTATAGTATTTCGTTTTTTACTACTTTTTTTATTTATTTACAGGAAGATATGACTGAAAAAAGAATTAGTAGGCGGCAAATTTTTGAAATATGGCACGAAGCTGGTTCTCGACGTGATAAGATCTAGCAAGTACAGAGTCAAACCTTAAATCTTATGGGCAATTTCACAGAAAAAGACGAAGAAATAGTGACTAATATTAAACAAAACATTGCCCTAATTTGTAATGAAATTAGTCGAAGATGGGTGAAAAGTAGTTGAAACAAAACTACATTTTTATCGAAGTACTCTACTTGGTTACAGAAAGAGTTTGTTTTTTCTTTGCCACCTCTTTCAGTCGAAGATACAGGTTCACATGTATCTCAGCCATCAACATCTGCAGTAGGTCGTCCTGTTAAAGATTTTCAGTCAAGTAGCGATCGATCAAAAAGGCGAAAGACGGCAGTTGTTGAAAGAGTTACAACACCGGAACTTACACACGCAACACAGATTAAGCTTAAGACTACAGGACAACAAGATGCTGCCGTGCTTTTTGCAGAGGCGACACAAACGACACCTACAAGGGATTCTAAGATAAGAAAATCATGGCTCTAAAGACGTAAAAGTCCACAACCGTACTCTGCAGATCAAGCGTTATCTCTGCTGGTCGAATGCAAGGACAGTAAACACCAGTATAATACACATAGAATTTTGCAAGAGCTTATGTATCTAATATATATCCAGCATATTATATGGTACAGGCTGCAAAAAAAATGTTAGTCAGCTCATGACAAAATTACTGTTACTGAAGGATATGCTGAAATTGAACTTCAGGCACTTCTTGATCATACTGCTTCACGTATCATTGAAGTGCAAGAAGAAGTTATAAAGACGTTAAGCAGTGAAAGTATTCAAAACATCATTTTAATAACGAAATGGGGTTTCGATGGTAGTAGTGGACAGAGCCAGTATAAGTATAGATATGTGGAAGGATTACATTTCAGTGATTACATTTCATAACGTCTTTAGTTCCTATTGAGATGTACGTGGAAGATAACTCATCCGAAAAGATTAATATTTGGCACAACCCTAGAACCTCATCTCCAAGATATTGTAGACTCGTAAGAATTCAGTTTATTATTAAAGAATTTTCCGAGTTGTCTCAAAACGAGTACACTTATATTAATAACCAAATTAACATTCTTAGACAATTTGAAAAGACTACGGAAGCTTACAACATAAAAGGTAACTACAGACTAGTATTTACTATGATCAATGGTAAAGTATGTAATGCCATAACAGAAACAACCTCGGCTCAAAAGTGTTATTTGTGTGGGGTAACTCCAAAGGAAATGAATAACATGGACAAAACTGTTTCAAGAAAAATTCACACAATTGCGCTCAATTTTGGTTTATCAGCGCTACACGCGTGGATTCGTTTTTTTTTTGAGTATTTCCTACATTTGTCGTATCGTTTAGAAATAAAAATATGACAGGCAAGAGGCCGAGAAGGAAGTGAGAACGTTCTTGAGAGGAAAATGGCTATTCAGCAAACATTTAAGGACAAAATGGGTCTCACAGTAGACAAAGTCAGGGCTGGAGGAGCAGGAACTTCCAATGATGGAAACACTGCGCCACGTTTTTTCTCGAATCCACCACTATCAGCTGAAATAACGGAAATAAAAGAGAATTTAATATACAGGTGTTCCGTGATATTAGAAGACATGGCGTCTTCTGGTTTTAAAATCGATTGTGACAAATTTGACACCTATGCGAAACAAACTGCTCAACTCCTTGTGCAGGAGTACCCGTGGTATTACCTGCCTGCAAGTGCCCACAAGGTGTTAATCCATGGGGCGCAGGTGATAGACAACATCATTTTACCCATAGGACAATTATCCGAAGCGCAGGAGGCCCGTAACAAAGATTTGAAATTCTATCGCGAAAAACACACTCGGAAGAATATCTAGAGTGACTACTAATACCGATTTATTTCACGCCCTTTTAGTATCATGGGATCCACTGATCACAAGTTTAAGGCCACTTCCGAAAAAAACCTTTAGTCAGCCTATCTAAAGATGTTTTAGATTGCTGAGTACAATTAAGTGGAAACAACAAAAATACTATAAAACACCTGAATCCTCAGATACTGATGAGACCATGGAGACAGAAACAGAATCTGAAACAACAGAAAGTGAGGACGACGATTGCGAATACGACGACTAACAATCCAAAGTTTTTGTTATTTATGTGTGTTCATTTTGAGTGTTAAATTTCGGAGAGACGATTAATTGAAAACGTTTTATTTCCAATATGACGCACTATTTTCCATTTAATTTTCATGTACAATACGTTGTTTTTTTTCTTAATTAATACTGTTTCATCCCCTAAAGTTTATTTTATATGTAGAGCTAAACTTTTATTTTACATTTTATACTACATTTTATAAACATGTACTTTTATAAAGACATCAAATTATAATTTTAAGAATTTCAGGATTTTTTTCACCCCTTATATCTCGCCGCCGTAAAATGTCTAATTTTTCTATATTTTTCCTGTTAACTGTTACATATACTTGATGTGTACAGAAAGTTTTAGAATTTTGGACGACTCGTATTTTTGGCCCACTGTGCTACAGGTTCAGAAATGTTTTTACCGAGGCAGTTGCCCGGGAAAGTGGCACTTAAAAAGTTAAAAGCAAACAACCACAAAACAACCAGCAATAACTTCCAAATGAATGTTTATAAAATAATGATCTGGAAAGGCTATCCAGCCAGCGATTTAAGCAAGAAAAAATACTTCATTTGTTCCTGGGTTGGCAAAATTTTTTGTCGTAGGTAAAGGTCAAGGTAGAGATGAACCATTTAGATAAGCCCCCTCAAATATTTACACCTATAAAGCGAAAAGTTGATAGGATATGAACACTTTGGGGTTATCGTTTACTGTTGCCAGGCAGTCTACTGATTCGGATAATATCTTGTTAAAGTACTTAAGATAATTATTACGAGCTTTACGTATTGCTTGCTGTAAATATCTGTCTAGAGAGTTCTTTTTATTATACAGGGTGGGGCAATAGTACGTCCGACTTTGATATCTCGAGTTCTATGATAGCTAGAAACTTGATTTAAAAACATGAGTAAACTAGACAAAAAAGTCTATAACCGGATATTGTTTTCAAATATACAGGGTGAGCCAAGACGTTTCTACAGTGTCAAGTAACATTTTTTTTAACAGAAATGCTGTGTATATCAGAACATTTTTTTGAAACATTCTTGTGGCCTCCTTTCACTCCTGTATTATTATTGACTTTCTCCCAACCACTTTGATGTAATGATTTTTTTTGTTGAAATTATTCCATTTACACGTGTGTATTAAAAATATCACTACAATCACAACTGTCGATTTTAAGAAAAAATATGTTAGTACCAATTATGATACATCTGTAAGATGACACTCAGCAATTTTCACTTCCTAAAAGTATACATGGTGGCCAAAGAGGATTTTTAAATTTACAACTTTTAGAACTGAATTTTCTCAATTTTTTCAAATGGCCTGTA
This sequence comes from Rhamnusium bicolor, assembly GCA_029963845.1. Taxonomy (NCBI): domain Eukaryota; kingdom Metazoa; phylum Arthropoda; class Insecta; order Coleoptera; family Cerambycidae; genus Rhamnusium; species Rhamnusium bicolor. The sequence goes on along the minus strand of JANEYF010005400.1, from coordinate 312,829 downwards.
TATTTTTGGACGATGTGATGTAGGAACATTTTTTTGTACGTACATTCCCATGATTATTTGTGACCATTTTCAATTCATTGAATAATAACTACAAAATTCAGCAATAAAAATTAAAAATGAGGGTTTTTGAAATAATTCAAGAGAAGGTAATATAATAAGCGTGTTACATGATGCCCATAAAAACGTCACACCAACAACAATCCAAAATTTGAAGGAAAGAATAATAAATGCCTTAGAAGTATTACACCGGCAATTTTATGAACAGTAGAAACCTCATTCCAAAGACGCATAGAAATGTGTGTCAATCAAAATGGGCAACATGTTGAGCACTTTTTATAAAATCTTCTCTTGAATTACAAAAAAAAACTTTTTTAATTTTCATTGCTGAATTTTGCAGTTATTTTTCAACAAATCGAGAATGGTTACAAATAGCCATGATGTACGTACAAAAAATGTTCGTTTTTCAATTCTACAGAACATCGTTGAAAAATATACAGGGTGTTTCATTTGAAAAAATTGAGAAAATTCAGTTCAAATAGTTGTAAATTTAAAAAATATTTTTGGCCACTCTGTACACTTTTAGGAAGTGAAAATGGCTGAGTGTCATCACACAGATGTCTCATAACTGGTACTAACATATCTTTTCTTAAAATCGATAATTGTGACTACTGATTTTTTTTAATATACACGTGTACATGGCATAATTTCAACAATAAAAAATCATGACATCGAAGTGGTTGGGACAAAGTCAATAATAATACAGTAGTGGAAGGAGACCAGAAAGAGGTTTCAAAAAATTTTCTGTGGCATTCCACTTAAAAAAAAATTGTTAGTTTACCCTGTATCGTCTTGGCTCACCCTGGGTATTCAGAAATAATTTCCGGTCATAGACTTTTTGTCTGGTTTACTTATGTTTTTAAATCAAGTTTCTAGCTATCATAGAACTTGACATATCGAAGTCGGACGCACTATTGCCCCACCCTATATTATGAGTTTGTATTAAAATAACTGCCTTAGAGACGAGACTACATTCATTGTTTTACACCTGAGATTTGAATCTATACACACGGGAAATAATTAAAACTTAATTATAATCTTCCCCACATGGTTGGCAAAGCACGCGTCAGTGTTCCTGTTTGTCTAATGAATGCTAAACATTTTGATTTTTTACACAAATTCCTTAAACTTATTATTTTTTAAATAAATAAAAATGGTATGAGATGGATCGTATGCAACACAAAAAGTGCCATACCAGATGTGAAATACCTAATCGAGTAAATAACGCGATGTATTTAGAAATTTTAAACGATGATTCAATCAAATACCAACTTTTTTAACATAAACGCGTTGTTTATTTTAAATAGTCACAATTGCGATTAGATTATTTTTTATTTATTCATGGAATACGATGTAAAATGGGAAACATTTATTTATATTACTTGTTATAGGTGCTTATATAATAAAAAAAACGCTTCCTGTGTAAAATAGATTAACAATTGTGTAGAAAATCGAGATACTGATTTGAAATTATGGTTTCTTAAAAGTTAAAGGTTTAAAACCAGGGGGAAAATTGCTAATCAAAAGTAGTGTATAGCAAGGGTTCTTTGATTATGGTGAAGTCATTGGACATGTACAATTAAGTAAACTCACGTCTAGAGACAATACTATACAGGGTGGGGCAATAGTGCGTCGGACCTCGATATCTCGAGTTCTACGATAGCTAGAAATTTTTTAAAAAATTGCAAGTAAACTAGATAAAAAAGTCTATAACTGGAAATTATTTTCGAACATACAGGGCGAAATTACAGGACCAAGTGCCTTTTTTTTTTAAATGGAATGCTATGTGTATCAGTACATTTTTTGAAGCCTCTTTCTAGGCTCTATTCATTTCTATCTTATTATTGGCTATCTCCCAACCACTTTGATGTAATGAATTTTTCTGTTGAAATAATGCCATCTGCCGATGGATATTAAAAAAATCGCCACAGTCACAATTATGGGTTTTATGAAAAACTTATATGAATACCAGTTACGAGACATCTAATTAATATTTTTGAATCATTTTCATTTCCTAAAAATGTACAGGGTGGCCAAAAATGAGTATTCAATTAAGAACTTTTTAAATTGAATTTTCTCAATTTTTTCAAATGGAACATCCTGTATATTTTTCAACGATGTGATGTAAAAATGAAAAACGAACATTTTTTGTAAGTACTTCCCTATGGCTAATTGCAACCATTTTGGTTTTATTGAGCAATAATTACAACATTCAAAAATAAAATTAAAAAAAAGAGGTTTCTTCAAATAACTCAGTAGAAAAAATTATAATAAATGTTCCACATGTTGGCCATTTTGATTGACGCACATCTCTATGCGCTTTTGAAATGAGGTTCCCACTGTTCCTAAAACTGCCGGTGTGATAGATCTAAAGGCAGTTATTATTCTTTCCTTCATATTTTGTACTGTTGTTGGTGTGTCTCTATAAACAATTTCCTTCACGTATCCCCATAAAAAGAAATCCATTTTTGTAAGATCTGGGGATCTAGCAGGCTATTTAGTAGGTCCATTTCTTCCAATCCATTGATGAGGGTAGGTATTATTTAAGTGGTCTCTAACTGCATTTAAATAATGTGGTGGAGCACCATCTTGCTGAAACCACATCCTATTTCGAATTCTTCCAGGGAGATTTACCAATAATTGTGGCAGATAGTTTTCCAAAAAATGAAGATAAATGAATCCAGTCAATGTACCATCAAAAAATGGGGCCCTATTACATGTTCTCCAATAATTCCTCCCCAAACTTTATAGACCATCTGTGTTGGTTATCAACTTGCATAGAAAAGTGAGGATTTTCTGAAGCATAATAATGGAAATTGTGCATATTAACAAATCCATTTTTATGAAAAGATGCCTCATCAGTGAATAAAACATTATTGAAGAAGTTGACATCAACTTGCATTTTACCTCTGGCCCAATTACAAAATTGTAGGCGCTTTTGAAAATCGTCATTAGATAATTCCTGGTGCATTTGAATATGATATGCATGCAACTTATTTGTTTTTAAGATTCGACCCACAGACCGTCTACTTATTCCTACTAATGAGGTCACTTCTCTTTGACTAACATGGGGATTCTCAACCGTTGCCAGCACCACAGAAAACTCATTTTCTTCGTTCACAACACGTTTTTTTCTTTCACTTTTTTTATATTCGACATTTCCAGTTTCCAGAAATCTATCGAGAAGGTTTTGGAAGCTGCTAACATCCGGAAGCTTTCTTTCAGGATAACGTTGGTGATAATTTCTATTGGCAAGTAAACAATTTCTGTTTGACTCGCCCAAAACAAAAGTCATGTCTACAAGTTCCGCTTTATTAAAATTCATATTGTAAAATTCCAAATATTTTAAATTCAATACAAATTGTAACTAACAACCGATAAGTGTGATAAATGCTCCTTTGTACACGACAATTTATACCAAACTGAGGTTTTATTGCTCGTCGAATAACGAAAACAGCAATAAAATGTACAAAAAAAAAACATTACAGTAAAGGACTGGTTAAATACTATTTACTCATTTCAATGGAAATGGTTCCACTAAATGCCCTCATTTCAAAATTGCATAAAGACGTGTGTCAATCAAAATGGGCAACACGTCGAACACCTTATAAATTTTTCTAATGAATTATTTGAGGGAACCTCTTTTTTTAAGTTTATTCTTGAATTTGACACTTATTTTATAAAACGAAAATGGTTGCAATTAGCCATAGGGAAGTAAAAAAATGTTCGTTTTTCATTTCTACATCACATCGTCGAAAAATATACTGGGTGTTCATTTGAAAAAATTGAGAAAATTCAATTTAAAAAGTTTTTAATTGAAAAATAAACACTTATTTATTTATAAAACGAAAATGGTTGCAATTAGCCATAGGGAAGTACTTACAAAAAATGTTCGTTTTTCATTTTTACATCACATCGTTGAAAAATATACAGGGTGTTCCATTTGAAAAAATTGAGAAAATTCAATTTAAAAAGTTCTTAATTGAATACTAATTTTTGGCCACCCTGTACATTTTTAGGAAATGAAAATGATTCAAAAACATTAATTAGATGTCTCGTAACTGGTATTCACATAAGTTTTTCTTAAAACCCATAACTGTGACTGTGGTGATTTCTTTAATATCCATCTGCAGATAGCATTATTTCAACAAAAAAATTCATTACATCAAAGTGGTTGGGAGATCGCCAATAATAATATAGGAATGAATATAGCCTAGAAAGATGCTTCAAAAAATGTACTGATATACATAGCATTCCATTTAAAAAAAAGGCAGTTGGTCCTGTAATTTCGTCTTGGCTCACCCTGTATGTTCAAAAATAATTTCCAGTTATAGACTTTTTTATCTAGTTTACTTGCAATTTTTTTAAAAATTTCTAGCTCTCGTAGAACTCGAGATATCGAGGTCCGACGAACTATTGCCCCACCCTGTATATTGGCTCTGTGGACTTTTCGTTCAATGTTGCGTCCACTATTTGTGGACGCAAAATAAGTGAATATTGTGGTAAAATAAATTAAATTTTATTTTAAAAATGAGTTAGGTAGTAAGCTGCAGTCAGTTTATTAATTAGGTAAAACTAAAAGCTTATTTGCTATAGTATTTGATTCTTCTGCATTAGATTTTGTAATTAGGTTTCTTTTTCTGTTTGAAAATATATAGGGTGGGGCAGTAGTGCGTCCGACTTCGATATCTTGAGTTCTATAATAGCTAGAAACTTTAAAAACATATGTAAACTAGACAAAAAAAAGTCTATAATCGGAAAGTGTTTTCGAATATACAGAGTGAACCAAGACGATTCTACATGGTTCTACATTTTTTTAAATGAAGTTCCATGTATATCGGAAAATTTTTTGAAACCTCTTTGTGGCCTTCTTTCACTCCTGTATTATTATTGACTTTCTCCCAACCACTTGGATGTAATGATTTATTTTGTTGAAATTATACTATTTACACGTGTATATTAAAAATAACACTACAATCACAACTATCGATTTAAAAAAAAATAATAATACTAGTACCAGTTATGACACATCTGTGTGATGACAATCAGTCATTTTCACTTCCGAAAAGTATACAGGGTTGCCAAAAAGGATTTTTAAATTTACAACTATTTGAACTGAATTTTCTCAATTTTTTTCAAATATATATATGTATATTTTTGGATATTTGTGACCATTTTCAATTTATTGAACAATAACTGTAAAATTCAGCAATAAAAATTATAAATGAGATTTTTTTTTTAAATAATTCAAGAGAAGGTATTATAATAAGCGTGTTACATGATGCCCATAAAACATCACACCAACAACAAACCAAAATTTAAAGGAAAGGATAATAAATGCTTTTAAAAGTGTCAGTCCGGTAATTTTATGAACACTAGAAGCCTCATTCCAAAGACGCATAGAAATGTGTCAATTAAAATTGGCAACATGTAGAACACTTTTTATATCTTCTCTTGAATTCCAAAAAAAAACGTATTTTTTAATTTTTATTGCTTAAGTTTCCAGTTACTGTTAAATAAATCGAAAATGGTTACAAATAGCCATAGGGATGCCCGTACAAAAAATGTTCGTTTTTCAATTCTACGTCACATTGTCCAAAAATATACAGGGTGTTCCATTTGAAACAACTGAGGCAGTTCAGTTGTAAATTTAAAAATTATTTTTGGTCACACCCAAGCACCAAAAAAAGTGGAGTAAAGAATCACTATGTTTTTTAAGTAACGCTAAAAAAGTTCCAAACTCTGACTTGTGTAAACATTAAACCATGCTTATTATTACGTTAAACATACGAAAATTTTTACCCTGACACAATCAGATTTGATTGCTTCAGTGTTGTAGAATTGCACACCTAATGAAAAAATATACATCAAATTTTTCAAGTTGAAAACGTAATACAGCAAACTATACTGCTCAGTGGAATTTTTGTATTTCATTCATAAAATAATAACTGTTTTTTCCAGTATTGCTTTTTATTTTTTTATCACGATTACAAGGTACAAACCGTCAAAACATGTTAACATATCCAAAGATATTTTAATACGTTATGCGCAGGCGCCGTCCGTCAAACCCGAGCCAAAGTGCCATGAGCCAAAGAGTCTCTAAACGCGAGTTTAAGTAATGCCACCAAATATTTTACGAAGAAAATGTTGGTATGTCGCGTATTGATATGACCCGCTTTACCAATAGCAGTATACATGTAACGCTTTTCTGTGAACTCATCGGTACTACAAACTGGAGGAAGTGATGTGGAATGACATTTTGACCAATATTCGTTGAAGTTGTTTTGGATAAAGCCACAGGTGATACAACATTCCATCTCTTTTTATGGGAATACTAGTCCAAAATGTGTATTTTACTATTGTCTTCTGGGCGAACAACTCTGAGATGTGGACAGATGAATTTAACTGCTTGTCAGTTGGCTCTGGTAGCGGAAATAAGCCAATAATTTATTATCAAAATAAATAAAATAAATTGAGATATTTCAATAAAAAAAAATCTTGAATTATGCTGTTTTTTTTTTAAAGGAACTGAATTTGTTTCTGTTGTTATTTTTTTAACATTCATCCAAACTTTTGTAAATTTTAGCGTAAAAAATGGTTCATTTCGTTTTCGACAACTTCCTCATTAGAATATGTGAAATTTAAAATTAATATTACAATATTTTTATTAAACAACTGTTAATCGGTTCCTTGAAAAATAATACAAATCCTGTAGTTGTTAGGTTTCTTTACATTACAATCGAGTCCACAACAGACTGCAAGTGAGCTGGCTTTATGTTGTTTTTTTGTACGCATCCGGTGTAAATGTGTAGATTAATTAAATGCTACCAACTAAGCTGATTCATAATTTTTTTACAGAGTAACTATAAAATATTCAATACGCGTTTTCTAGATATTTTGATCTTGAGCGAATTTTCTTATTCATAATTTTTTTCCTATCTACATACCTCTTTAAATTTACCTCTGAAGTATATTTGCTGAGGATTTATTTTCTTGTGTGGGTCATTTTCGCGCAATTCTTTAAAGCCAGTCCCCCGGATGTTCTGTTGCCCATGAAATACAAAATACATGTATTTTTTTTACCTACTGACAGTGCAAAACAGTTCCATATTTCCTGTAAGAGAATAAATAAATTTTTAAAATTATGTAATGTTTTTAGCAAATAGTCTTAAATATCATTTCCGTTCAGTGTGCTTGACCACTCGATATTTTGCTACCGAGCTCACTCCATTGCTGTTTCTTTAAATATTAAGAACAAACCAGAAATAAATGCCTACTTTCTCAATCTGCGAAATTCCAACAAATGAACTAGAAAAATAAAATGATTTTTTTATCTGCTCCTCAAAAGTGTATTAACCAAAATTTCTTAGAATGGCTGCTCAAAGTTATATTTAAGTTAATAACGGACATGCTTCAAATCCAAAAAATACCATCACCTTGAAATTTTATATTGATGATTTGAATTAAAAGCAATATGTCCCTGAAATGAATGACATAATTGAAACGGTAGATTTCTTGACGAAAATAGAGACTAATTTTCTATACAAATTTATGTCCTATTGCCTTAATTTTAAATTTGGTTAAAATTTTAAAATTTTTGAAAAATTTTGTCATCTTGAAAACTGATAAACGTATTTCTCCCATGCATAATTTAGTAGAAATGAAGGAGACAAAACAATACTGCATAGATAACAAAAGAAGTTTGTTCAATTTAGCTTGAGAAAACAACAAAATACTATGAATGCAGAAATAAAGAATACAGAATTCACATTAGGTGTTCAAAATGGCAGTCCTTAAGTAAACTGCGCCCATTGTAAATACTTATTTTTTTAGGTATTCTAGAAATTTGTTAAAAGGGTTGAATTAATATGATAAAACACTGTTTGTGAATCTGAATTATTTCACTTTAACCTTCATTTATAGCATGAAAATAAAGAGAATACATAATTTGTAGTTTTTCCTCAATTTCAGGTCCACCAAAAAGTAGATACGCCAATTAATTAATTCCTTCATTCCTTCCAATTTGATTTTCATTAAAAACTCTAACCCATGTTTTCAGATTTGAGATATTCATGAAACTGGAGAATATTTTTCCTGAAGGAGTATCTGGCTTATAGCTTTTTCTAGCAATACAATAATGATCTAAAAGGGCAGTTTGAATTATATTTTTGTCAATTAAATCATTAAAATTTATAAAAATATAGCAAATGGTACTTTTCATATATGCATAAATTTGCTTTTTGACACTCATTGTATTTCATATTTTAATTCAGTCAACCAACAAAATCCTTTTTATGAATGAGGCCCTTTGGCACCAAAATGTGGCCCTTGTAAACCTGTAATATAATTTAGTAGGTGCCCAAAAAATGTTAAATAAGTAATTGAAATAAAGTATTCTGTATAATATAATGGAATGATGCTAAGAATCTCGGCCAAAGATGTTTATTGAAAATTTGAGAATATAGTCGTAGTCGTATTATTACATCAACACGTTTGATTGTCATATGTGTACAAAGTGTACAAAGGGAAGGATGTGGTTAAAATTTTCATTTAACAGAATATATAAATAAACGTTTATATATATATATGGAAGCAGTATGTTAACGAGATAAGTTGCTTTATTTAATTTGTCAAATATCATACACATAAAATAACGCTGTGCATAATTAATACTGATAAAGGGTAACCGAGGAATGTGCTATCATGGATCTATATACAGAGTGGTTCGGATTGTACCTTCGATAATTTGTGAATAAATAGAAAATGCGAAAATAATATGAGATTTTTATGTGTGAGGTTGTTTGAAAGACAAAATGTATACCGAGCCAGGAGAGGAGCTTATTGTGAAAATGCAATTAGCATGCGACGAGATGAGCGAAAGTTGACATCAAATATCTGCTGCTGTGAATACAATAATTTGAAAATGTCAGAAATGTAACTTCGATGCCCTGTATTTCTGAAACGGTTGAGTTTTCGACATTAAGAAAACTCGTACTATTTTCACATTTTCTATTGTTTCTCAAATTATCGAAGGTAAAATTTGAACCACCCTGTAGTTTTAAATAACTCTGGGTTTATGATTATAATAATCCAACTTATTGATTCTGAAATCGAGTTACAAATAAATTGCTACTACTAGGATTCAAAAGATTATATATAGAATACAGAGTGATTCATTTTATAAGGCCTAAAACAAGTTATATATAAATCGCATGAAATTAAGATTTTTTCTCAAATGAATATAAAAAAAGTTAAAAACAATCCAATACATTAAATTCATCACATCTCCCGAAATTAACCATTGGCCTACAACACAAAAGTTTTAAAGAGTTAAAGTGAATAAGCACTAAGAAAAATAACACTCAGTGTAGCAATTTCGACGAAATTGCTACTATATGAGGACATCACACCCAATTCATACATGTACGCAATTTGAAAGCGATATCTCTAATGGGGTGTTTTCCATATATAAAAATTCATATTAAATTTCACATTAATAATATGTAGGGGAAAACATTTATGTGATAGCTTTAATGCGTTTCGTATAAACTATATCTAAGTTGTAGGTAAATAATTATTAAATAATATTTCCTGAAAGCTAAATTATTAAAGGATTTTTCAAACGCCAGAAGACTTCACCGCGAATTTATATATACATATATACATATATACATATATATATATATATATATATATATATATATATATATATATATATATATATATATATATATATATATATATATATATATATATATATATATATATATATATATATATATATATATTTATATATACATATATATATATATATATATATATATATATATATATATATATATATATATAATTTATATATACATATATTCATGCCATCTTCAGGTTCTGTCAGAACCTGAAGATGGCAGATGAGATCTGCCGAAACGTCGTTCAGACAACTACGGTCCCTCTCTGGGACCTATCACCTACGCGGGGAGTATACCCGGAAGACGAATTTAACATATATATATATATATATATATATATATATATATATATATATATATATATATATATATATATATATATATATATATATATATATATATATATATATATATATATATATATATATATATATATATATATATATAAAAAATTCTCGGTATCGCGTATCGTATTGTATCGATTAAAAAATATCGGTTGGGTGCAATGTGAACGAAAAATACCGATACACGAAGTATCTGTTCATATTCGATCCAACATTTATTGAAAGAGTTTGTAAAATTTTCTTTATTGGCACCAATATAAAAATATTAATAAATACAAACAACATGCAAAAATAAAACGATTCAAAACTCTTACCAAAATAAAAGTATGGATTTTAGATACAAACACTACTTCCTCTACTTTGAAGACAGTATGGCTACATGCTATGAGCGACCAATCAATTTCACTAAAAGTACTGGTTCTTCTATCTGTCATTTGGTTTGGATGGCCTTATTATTAGACTAGACCGAGATCCGTAAAAGATCTTGAGGCTGACAGCCGAAATTTTCTGTTTGCAACAGACCACAATATTCTGATGTGATATAATATAGGGTAATATTAAAGTAAATTTTTGCTCGAAAGTCAAAATCGATACTATTCGATAACTAACTATAATACTGGCTAAAATGTATCGTATCGTAAACCGGTACCGGTACAAAATATCGAGGATCGGAAAAGTATCGGTATCCAAAAATATCGTACCGTTTCGCGCATTACTAGTTATCCATGATATCGAGTAAAACTGGTACTGAAACCTTTTCTATAGCTTGATTGCGAGGATTTTATGATATTATTATCGATTGCATAATTTATAGTATGTGGTATATAATTTCAAATTAAAATGGCTTCCGGGGATTTTATTAAAGCATTAATCAACAATTTACGAATTAGTATATTAAAATTTACTGAAGGAAGAAAGAGAAATAATTATGTAGAATTTTTGTTGGTACTACAAAGGATATTGTTCAGCTAATTGCTGCTTTTTACATTATTACTGTTCAGCATTTTGGTTTAATCATATTTTTTAATTATGTTATATTATTTTTTTAAATAAAAATTGTATTTTGGTGAATAGTATTTTATTTATTTTCAATATAATATATAGATATTATAAAATCTAAATTAAATTGAACGTAAACTTAAAGTACACTTGAGAGTCAATTTTGCTTAAAATGTGTTTATTCAGATTAGTTGGATTTTATCAGACGAGGAATACAGTAATGAAATGTTTATTACTGTATTAAAAAAAAAGTATAAAGAAAAAGATAATTCTTGTTGTAGTATAAAACCGTCTCTGTTCGAATATATAGGGGAAAGCCGAGATAAAACAAATATGAGAACAATTTTACTTTTTATTTTAAATTTGTTTAATGTAAGTGTTGGTAATAAACAGTTTTTAATTTAATTCGTAATAAATTTAATAATTTAATAATTAAAATTAATTAACAGTAACTATTAATACTTGGTTATTGGACCACTTCGAACTCGATTTCGAATTATCAACTGTTGTTGTAGTTCGACTCGATTTCGAATTATAACTGTTGTTATTCTGTGTGGCATAGAACTTATATTTCCCCATGTATTATTTATTATTTCCAGTCAATCTACATATTCCGTGGTCTGACGTTTTTTTTTATATTGTTTTACGACGGATCTCCATATGCTTTCCATGGTACGTAAATCTGGACTGCGACTTGGCCAGTTAAGAACATTAATGTTTTCTTGAAACCAGTTAGTTACACTACGAGCTCTGTGGATGGGCAAATATCTTGTGAAATATACATTCGTTATTAGGAAATAATTGTCATATAGTAGGGAGCATAATATGATTTGAAATCCCAATACAAGGTGCCTCACTTTTCTTGGCTGTACACCAATAAGTTTATATTTTTGAACATGTCCATCTAATTTTATATAGGCGTTTGGTTTTTATATTTTCAGACTGACAAAATAATTTTATTCCAAAACATTTATCCGTTTTGTTCGAGGTAAAACACGTTTTTAAGAAAACATATTACGATCAAAAATGGAGCAAAAATTACTTGAAATAGTTGTTGTTTAGAATTACAAAATAATTTATACGTATATGAACTTTCTCGAAAAAAATGTTTTTTTTTATTTTCATTTATTTTCATTTACTTTTTCTATTCTTATTCTATTTTCCTATTTTCATTTTCTCTTTATTTTCAGTGCTCTCTTCTGAATTTACTTAATTCATGTTATTTATCATAAATTCCCAGGAACATTTAAATTTTGGATGCAATAAATGCAAAATTTATTTGTAAGACAGGGTACGGACTCATATGGAAAACCTGGAGAACCAGGTAAAATCAGGGAATTTAAAGATTCTAAAAAAATCATGAAAATATCAAGGAATTTGATAAATTTCGTCAAATATCAGGGAATTTTGCGTAACAATCTGGAAAACAATAAACTACCTTTGAGTTTCCAATCTTTTCATTGTTATTTTTATTTAGGTTTTTTTTTTTAATCGCGATTTTAATTTCAAAAAAAAAGATTTAGAAAAAAATTTACCCTCTGCTACGCCACTGGCCTCGTTCGAATAATAATCGCGCATGACCGATTTCCTGCGCCTAATAAACAGCTGATTTGATTAGCAAATAACGGATGTGTATTCTTATATATAAAAAACAAAGAGAGATACATTCGGGTTCAACGCGCGTTAGAAAAAGAGTAACATATTACTGCAGTTCGTGACTGTTTTATAAGTCTGTTCAGATCGTATCAAAATCAAAAATGACGAGAATCCTATAGTAAAGAAAGTGCTGTTGTGAGTGAAATTTCAGTATTAGAGAAAAATAAAACTAATATCTCAGACATTGCAAATTGTGAGAAAGGAGAAATTGATAGACGGCTGTCTAAATTGAAATAGGGTTGTGCCATACATTGAAAAGTACCGGGTATCGCGTATCGTATTCATTATAAATTACCGATACACGAAATACCGGTTCACATCCGATCCGGCATTTATTGAAAGAGTTTTTAAAATTTTCTTTATTGCCAACATTATAATATATAAAAATAAAATAAGAGTAAAAACTCTAAACTATTTTAACAAAAATAAACGTATATTACATATTATATACGTACAAACACTACTTCTATTTTAGGTATTACGACTACATGCTATGAGCATCCTATCAATTTCACTAAAATACTTGTCGATATCTCATGCAGTTGATACTGGCCAAAAATGTACCGTATCGTACCATACCGTAAACTGTAAGACCTGTGCAAAATATCGAGGATCGGAAAGAAAAGTACCGGTGCCCGAAAATACCGTATCGCGCATCCCTAAATTGAGAAAATGCATACGTTTCCAAAATTTTTACTAATCAATTTTAATGTGCCTTGTTTTATTCCAAAGATATATAGTCATCTCAACTATTTTGTTATACAGGCTGTAACAAATTCGCATCTCAGTACAGGCATCTCGGAAACGGTAAGAGATACAGCATCTGTTAAATTGGGACAAAGTTGCAGATTTTGGCGATCGGGAATATGCCGTTGAGAAATCGAGAATATCTCTTGCTGGCCTTGAGATTTTTGAAAAAAGGTAAAATTTTTTAATTTTCGTTTTTTATTTTTCCCTAACGTTATTTGAAGAGATATCGTAAAACTAAAAAACACTTTTTCATTGGCGTTTTTCTGTCCTTTACAATTTAGCATAAAAAGATTTTTATAAGACTTCGCGACCATCATCAAATACGTTATTTGAAATGCTGACCTGTATTTTTTTTTGTAGCATTTGAACCCTCAAACTTCAACGATGTATTAAATTTTTAGGTTGCTAAACGTTTCGTAGCTGTAAACCATCACCAACTGTGATTTTTTACCTTGATGATGGCTTACAACTACGAAACGTTTAGCAACAGAAGTTTAATACATCAATGAAGTCTGAGGTTCAAATTCTACAAAAAAAAATGCAATAAAAATACAAGTCTGTATATACAATAACGTACATGATGATGGTCGCGATAAGACGAAACGTCTTATAAAAAAACTTTTTAGGCTAAATTGTAAAAAATAAAAAAAACATCAATGAAAAAGTGTTTTTAGTTTTTCCATATCTAAATAACACCAGGAAAAAATAAAAACGGAAATTTTATTTTTTTTTTTCAAAAAAAAAACTAGAACAGCAAGAGATATTTTCGATTTCTCAGCGGTAAATTCCTGATTGTCAAATTCGGCAACTTTACCAAATTTAACCGATGTTGTATCTCGTACCGTTTTCCGAGATCCCTGTAGTGAGAAACGAATTTATTACAGCTTGTATATTTAAATATTTATGGTAAGGGGATTTAGTTTTAAATTTTTTGTGTGACAGTCGCAGATTTGGTTACTATTTTACATATATTTCCTAATAAAAAATAATTTTATTTGACGTTATTGTGTTTAATTTAATATCTAATGTAATATGCTCTGCATCACTCGTATTAAGTACAATATAAGAAATAAATAAAAAAAAAACAGAAAGTAAATTAAGTAAAATCATGTTTAATTTTATATTAAAAATCATGGGAAAACATAATTTTTGTTATGGAAAATCTGAAAAGTTCAGGGAATTTTTTTAGCTACATAAAGTCTGAACCCTGTAAGATTATAAAAATTAGGAAACTTTGTAAATGAGGATAATTATGGCATTCTAAACAACTTTTTTAAAGTAACTTTTTTTCGCTATCTTCAATGCTGATTTGACTTTTCGAAAATTAGATTTTTCTCTCATTTTAAAATGACAAAATGAGGAGTAAAGGTTTCTAACCAGCCACAAAATTTAAATAAATATATTTAAAAATAGTTCTTGTTGAAAAGTGGTATACACTGTATAAGAAGACCTTGACGCCAATTTGCTGGCGGCGTTTTTTATTTTTTCGATAATTTTAAAAGCTCAGGATTTAAATAACGAAAATCCTTCTTAATTATCTCCTTTACCCCGATATAAATTGGCTCGCATAAAATGAAAAAAAGTGCGTTTTTACATCGAGGAGAGTTTTTACGTCAGAACGGATGAATCCGGAAAAAAAGCTTGTTGAAAGCCGTGGTCTATCAAATCAACAGTTTCGCTCCAAGAAGCTTGAAAAGGAAAGAATGAAATAAAACTTTTTTGTTTGGGCACAAGAAAAATGTAAGAATAAGGCAGATAAACAGAAATCAGGGTTGATAAATAGGGTGCGGTGCGAATATAACAGATATATGTACCACTAGTAAAGACGTCCATATCCTGACGTAGAACCATGCGCGATTTCACAGCTTAGATATGCAAACTTTTTATCTGTAGTAGTACATGTGATATATCTAACGAAGAAAAAATTGCAGTCGTTTGAAACCTCCTCTCTGAGAAAAATGGACGGGCATCTGGGAACTATAGGACTATAAATTGAAAACAGCTCTTTCTAAAATTAAATTCTAATATTACACACAGGAGTATTGATGTAATACATTATCAGGAAAATGAGTATAATTTACAAAACTTATCGCTTTAAAAATATGTAATAATAAACTTGAAAGGTTCATAGATCTGAAAATGCATATGAATATAAAAAAATGTGAAATAAGCTGTAGATTGTGTTTGCTATCATAAGTGAAAAAACATTTTTTAGGTATCTGCCAAAAAAATACTTTTGACATTTAATGCAAAAACGAAAAGTACTTACTTGGTTTTTATGTACAGGATGCCCCGGGTAAGTAGGAGTTTTCTACTTTCATTATTAAGCTTGCGGAAAAAATTAAAATTTAATCTTGTGTTTTGTAGAGAAATAGATACACGACAAATATACGAGGTATATCCAAAAAACTGATTATAGATAAATTTTACACCCTTATATTATTACCAGAATCGATATACCTAGCTTGTTTTCGTGAAAATAAATACACAGGGTGTAGTTATATTTTAACCCTCTGCGTATTTCGTCGAATGCAATCGATTGCCACTGCTTAATTTTTTTTAACAAAAGAAAAGAACATTTGATTTCGATAAACTTTTTTCGGCCTCAACCAACAAGCAATTTGTTGGTCTCTGGATAACTTTAAACATCGTCTCACAGAAATGTGTAAGTAATAAATCTGAAGCAAGCTAATGTTTCCAGAAATGTTTGTAGGTTTTTAAGTGCAACAGAATGAAGTATTGAAAAAACAGAAGTGAAAATGAATCATTTTAGAAAGAAGTATACACATCCTGTGACTTCATCATCGTCTAGAGTAAATATTCGAATTGCTGTCCCATATTTACTATTCTTTTTTATGTACTCGGTTAAAGAAACACGTCTGGATATTGTCGAATTGTTTCTGCTGCGTTTTCAATACGGGACACGCAAATCTTCCAATGTAGGACTAGCATACATCGAGGCTTACACTTCTTCAATGTTTGAATAATTAGCAGTTTATACACAACACAGTAACTAAACAGTCATTAACAAGTACGATTCATAAAATGGAAAACTATAAATAACGGTATAACACACTTGATGCAAATAGCGCAACGTATGTACACGCAAAACGTCACTAGTAGACTCGTTTGTGTAAGGAGTAGGTACTAGTAGGTCAAAAACAAGCTGTAGGTTAGTATAACGCATTTCCTTTCACTCCCCTCCACTCGACATCACCCAATTACGAAAATGCCAAATTCCTGAATATATTGTAGTGCTTCTTGCAACTATTAAAGGCACTTACATTGCATCAATCAACTGTTTGTCATGTGTACGAAATTTTTATTAGGGTTACCGTTGCGTCAGCTCTCCAATGTGAAATTTTAAATAGCTGTTAAATTTGTTGTCCCGTTTTTAAATCAAAATAAAAATCAATCAGTCTCATTATTTAGAAATGACCCAAATGTTTTACACTGTTAATAAAATATAGTTAAAGAAATCTAATTACTTGGTACGGCAACACTGCTTTAATCCAATAAACCACTAGTAGGTACATTAGAGGCTGTGTCAGATAGCAAGCAGTTCCAGTTCATGATGTTTTTTTGAAAATCAAAAACAAAATTGATTTTCAAAAAAAAAAAAATACGATTATTGGCATCTACTGTAGTTAATATCGCTTAGGCATTTAAAACTCACCCTGTATATTAATCAATCTTCCAACTTAGTATTTAGCCGAAAAGACACCAACCTAGTTAGTGGCACAGATCAAGTAAGGTGACTATAAACAATACCAATTCATGGAGAAATAGTACTTCATACAAGAAAATGCAAGAAACATTTTTTTTATATAAATTGTGTGAAGATACTGAAAACTATAAAATATTTCTTGGTGATCAGGGGCGTAACGTTGTACTTTGTAAAAAGGTAATCCTCCTCTCTAGCTAGGTACGTCCCTAGCTGAATAAGAAATAATTTTATTTAACTGATAGATCTCTTCAATTGAAATAACTCGCTAACGTTCATTACACTTCAATAACTCCGAGAATACCTCTAATCATTCTCAAGGTATTATAAAAAACCGCTGCCAATTACTTGGGGATCTGAACTTCCTCACCGTAGTAAAACTCGACGTGTGGTGGAGTTTATAATAAAAATAATTTTTAATGTTTCAAAAAAAGTCACTTGGTGGAATGTCACTAATATTTTTTTAGACATTGGGACCGATTTTGCTCATCAACGAACTCAATCTCTTCCTTGACCTCTAAAATGTGTGTACCAAATTTGAAAGCTTTATCTCAAAAACTGTAGTTGCTATCGCGAACCACATAGACACACAGAATTCCGTCTGCAATTTTGTGTATCGTCATAATTCGTCGAGATTCGTCCAGGAATGCATTACAAATTTTCAAAAAATTGTTCACAAATGGTGAGGAAGTAAAATTTCAGTGATACTTTACCGCCCCGTTTCTCGAAAACGGTGCATACATATATAAGGACTTATGTTTATATAAAAATGTTTACTTTATACGTAGTATCACCTTCCAAATTCATGTCGTTGTTACATTTGTAGATTTTATAAGTTGATAAGTTAATTGTTATATTTATATTCGTGTGGGATGTGACACCAAAAATGTATAGGGTGGTCAATGTCAAACTATACTCACCACTCTTTATCTCATTTGTTGTTAATATATTCAAAGTTTTCAAAAGAACAAGGTCCAGCTGGTTCAAATCTGGACCTATTGAAGGTCAAACAATGTGTAATCTTATTTATTCAAATATTGATCCCATTGTTGGCCAATTACCAAAAAAATTGCAGACTAAATATTCAGAATTGGCCAAAACCGGGGGTTTTTTGGTATTTAAGTTGGATTTTTGTATTTTTGGTGTGTCTTTTGTGTTTTTGCTTACTATAATCTAAAATTTTCATTTTTAATAAATATTTTGGGGTACAAGGAAAGTTCCTTGTACCCCATAGAATAATTATTCTATGGACTGTTCTGCTCTGCTATGACAGAAGGTCATATCTGAAAAAAAATGTAATTTTAGAGAAATTAGCTGTTATATCCAATTTCGAAATTAACAATTTTCGTTATTGGCAATTAAATTTATATTCCTTTTATTAATGTAACCATGTAACATAATATTGTATACATACCTGGAGTACACTTGATTTCAAAAAAAACTGGTACACTTTCTTTTAGCTATGTAAATCATTCGTTCTTTGATTGATATTAATAATCTTACAAATGTCACTTTGACGTTAATCAGCGGCGTCATTATTAAAACGACATCTAACAGATATTCAAAAATTTCGAATTGTTTCTAAAATTGAAGATGGTTGGTCCATAAGAAGACTTACTGCTGAATACAATGTGAGTAAAACCACGATAATGAGTGTTAAAAAACAATGGGAAACCAACCAAATGGTATCCCGTAAAGTTGGTTCCGGTAGGCCCAGAAAGAGCAATAATCAAAAAGATGAAAATCTTATAAATTACCAAATAGAAAACCCTTTTCAGACTGCAGTAAATGCAATTTCAGAGACAAGTTTCCTTGCTTCGGTCTCTACTGCTTGCAGAAGAATAAAACTACAAAGCGACTTGAAGAGTTGTTCAGCGGCTAAAAAATACAAACTTTCAGAAGAAAAGAAGCAGGGTAGGATTATTTCTGCACTCAACTATATAATCAGTGATGAAAACTTCTGGGGACAAGTTGTCTTTTCTGACGAAAAGGTTTTTAAATCTTGTAACGATGGACACGTTCGCGTATATAGGCCTCCTTCCACTAGATACGACGAAAAATATACTTTCGATCCACAAATATCAGGAAGGTTTTCAGTCAATGTCTGGGCTTGGATGAGCCTAAATGGGTTAGGTGTGTGTTGGAACAGTGGTGGTCATCTCAATTCCATTAAATATATTGAAATATTAGACAATATTATGTTGCCGTCAGTAATAGAGGTGTTTCAGGAAAATAATTTTATTTTCCAACAAGACAACTGCTCCATACATACGGCCCATCGTGTCAGGCAATGGTTTCTTAATAAAAACATAGAGTTGTTACCGTGGCCATCTAAAAGTCCGGATTTAAATCCAATTGAAAATGTATGGGGACTAATGGTGAAACATATAAGAAAATTAAATAACCATCCAAATAATGCCCAAGAATTGGAAGAGATAATTGAAGACGCTTGGGAGAACTTGTGGCAAGAAGTTGACCTTGCAAGAAATCTGATTTTGTCCATGCCTGCAAGACTTCAGGCAGTTTTAGACACTAATGGAGCAATGACAAAATATTAGTTAATTCTGTATTACGTAATTGAAGTTCATTTATTTTATTTTTTTTATTGTACTTTTATGTTCAGTTTGCATTGTTTACATTTTTTTTTAATCTCAAGTGGTATTTTTGTGTTCTTATTTTAAAAATAGAATTATCATTATTCAGTTAGTATTTTAATTACAACCATTAGTAGAATTATCCGTAACAAATATTATTTTTTTAAACAATAATATGTCTTGAAAATATTTTGAAAAAGTTATTTTCTAATTATTTTTTAAAATTCCATTTGAATAATAAATAAAATAAAAGAGAAAGGTTTAATAAGTTTAAAAACACAAAGAAAACCGATCTCCTCCAAAAAACCTAGGTCCGGGGTATATCACCTTTTCCCACCCCCTTTCCAACATGCCTGGCCAGCCCTATTTACAGACATATGCACACAACTAAACTATTAAGATTTTCGATTACAAGAGTTGTACCTGTTTTTTTTTAAATCAAGTGTACAAGTGCGATTAAAACTTTATAAATAGTTTTTTACAGTTATGACTTCTTATTATACTAGGGTAATATTTCCCACATGTATGAATCCAATAAGATTGCTTAATTTTGGTCACAAGCTGCAATGAAAACACTTTATTAGCTGCAACATTTCTAAAAAGTTCCTAGGGTTATTGCCACTTAAAATTGTATTGATATCAATACATATATTGTATCCATAGAAATAGTAGTGGTTAGGCCACTAATATTTCTTACACAAAGAAAGTGAGAAATCTTTCATTAAAATAAATATTGTTACGTGTTTGCTATCCACACAAACACCTCTACTCGTAGATTCGTTGATTGAAAGTCCAGGTAACACTTACTCACTACTTTATTTACTAATTAACAATTAATAACAATAGATTAATTAATGTCTTAACTATAATCACAACTGAACACTTATAAGTCTCTTTCTTATTGCTTCTTCACTCGTTCACGTTCAACTTAAGATTAAAATCTCGGCCCACCGTGCGTCTTATTTATACATCCATTCTCCCCGTCTAGAGCACTCCAGAATATTCCCGGCCGTTCGTGTACAATTCCAGCCTAATCTAACCAGTCTGCACAGTCCAGTGGCGTAACACTGCCCCCTCCTTAAGCCTGAACGTCCCGATCAGGCAATTCATTATTCCCTGCATACTTGGCTAGTCTCTCTATGTGCACCACCTTCATCTTGGATTTTGGACTTTGCTGAATTCTATATACAACGTCGTTTAGTCTGGTGACCACAGTGTAAGGACCATCCCAGGGCGGGTGAAGCTTCGGGGACCTGCCTTTCTTTCGTTGTGGGTTATATAGCCAAACCAAATCTCCAGCCTGGAACCCTCCTGAATTCGCCTTAAGATCATAACGAGCCTTCATGCGATCACTTGCTATGGCAATTCGGTCTCGTACCAGCTCATGAATGTTCCTTAGCCGTTCACCAACTTCATCGGCGTAGTCATTTACGGAAAGTCGCTCCTCATCCGGTGTGCCAAACACCAAGTCACATGGCAGTCTAATCTCACGTCCAAACATCACGCGAGCCGGTGTCTGTTTTGTTGTTTCATGAATGGAGGCCCTGTATGCCATAAGGAAAAGAGGTAAGTGACGGTCCCAATCTCTCTGATGTTTCTCAACCACTTTGGATAGGTGCTCCTCCATGGTTTTATTATATCTCTCCACCATTCCGTCTGATTGTGGATGTAGGGCTGTTGTTCTTGTCTTATGAATTCCCAGTAGGCGACACATCTTCTGAAACACCCCTGATTCAAAGTTTCTTCCTTGATCCGAATGCAATTCTAGGGGCACGCCAAATCGACATACTAGATTATCTACCAGAGCTTGAGCGACAGTGGCTGCTTCTTGGTTGGGTATGGCATAAGCTTCAGGCCACTTACTGAAATAATCCATGGCAACTAAGATGTATTTGTTCCCATCATCTGTCACGGGGAATGGACCAGCTACGTCGATCGCAATTCGCTCAAAAGGAGCCCCTACGTTATATTGTTTCATTTGGCCCTTACTTCTTGTCCGTGGCCCCTTACTTGCCGCACAAACTTCACATTTGCGGCACCAAGCTTCCACATCTTGGCGGCTGTTCACCCAGTAGAATCGTTCGCGTACTTTAGTGAGAGTTTTGTTGATGCCAAAATGTCCGCCAGATGTTCCATTATGCACTTCCTGGAGTACTTTTGGTATGCGACACCTGGGAATTACCAATCTCAAAGTAATTTCCTTCCCGTCTGGACTTTCCCAAGCTCTTTTCAACAGTCCATTCTCTACTCTAAGGGAATCCCATTGTGCCCACAAAGCCTTCAGTCCCACTGCCTTGTCTGAAATGTCCTTCCAGCCTGGTCGGGCTCCTCTTTCTTTCCATTCCAGAATAGGACCAGTTTCTTGATCTTTTAACTGCTCTTCTCTTAATGTCTCTCTTGTCCAGTCGTCAGGAACATCAATTTTAACGGTGTTCACAATTAGTATCCCTTGTTGTTTTTCTACCCGGTGGCAATGCTTGCAGTCTTCCCGACAGGGTCTTCTGGAGAGAGCGTCTGCATTTTTATGGGATTTTCCAGGACGATGTTCGATTTTAAAATCGTACTGCTGCAGTTTTTCTATCCAGCGAGCTAGTTGGCCTTCCGGAGTCTTCAATTGCAATAACCACTTTAATGCAGCATGGTCGGTCCGAACCTTAAAGTGTTGTCCATATAGGTACTTGTGAAAATGGTCTATGGACTTGACAATGGCCAATAGTTCCTTCCGTGTCACACAATAGTTACGTTCTGGCTTCGACAACGTCTTGCTGAAGTACTCAATTACTTTTTCCTGTCCATTTTGAATTTGGGAAAGAACACATCCAAGTCCAGAATTACTGGCATCCGTGTCTAATACGTACAGACCTTTCCGTTCTGGGTATGATAGAACCGGACTCGAACACAGTGCTGATTTTAGTGTTCTGAACGATGTTTCACACTCTTGTGTCCATTGGTACTGAACCTTCTCTTCTGTAAGTCGGTGTAGTGGCTTCGCAATATCGGCAAATCGTTCCACAAATCGTCTGTAGTAAGTGCATAGGCCAAGGAAGCTTCGTACTTCGTGAACATTTGAAGGCCTCGGCCAATCTCGTACTGAGGAAATCTTGTCTGGGTCTGTTCTTATCCCCTCCGAAGACACGACATGTCCTAGGAATTTTACCTCTTTCTGGAACATTAGGCACTTTTTGGGATTCAATTTCAGGTGTGCATTTTTAATTCTCCCAAACACTTCTTGAAGGTTCTTCAAATGCTCCTTAAAATCCCGTCCCATAACCATCACATCATCAAGATAAACTAGACATGTCTTCCAAGTTAGTCCTCGTAGTACCAGTTCCATCAGTCTTTCAAAAGTTGCTGGTGCATTGCACAGGCCGAAAGGCATCACAGTGAATTGATAAAGGCCACTTCCTGTCGAAAAGGCTGTCTTGTCTTTGTCATCTGGATGAAGTCCCACTTGCCAATATCCACTTCGAAGATCTAGAGTGGAAAACCACTGTGAACCTGCCAGCGTACTTAGTGTGTCATCAATTCGGGGTAACGGATAGCTGTCTTTTCTAGTGACGTCATTCAGCTTCCTGTAGTCGACACAGAATCTTAAAGTTCCATCTTTCTTAGCAACCAAAACTACTGGAGACGACCAAGGACTGGTTGATTCCTCAATAACTCCGTCTTTAAGCATCTTCTGTACCATTGCAGAAGCCTCTTCTTGTTTTGCTAATGGGAGCCTCCTAGGTGGTTGACGAATAGGAGCTGATTCACCAGTATTTATCCGATGTTGCACTATGTTGGTCTTTGTAAGAGCTTCTGTGTCCTTTGCAAATACTGTACTTTCTTTCTTCAAAAATTTTAAAGCTTCTCTATGTTCATTAGGAGTTAAATGGTCTAACTGGGCATTTAACATCTTTACAATTTCTTGGTCCATATCTGTAGACGAAGCTCCAATGATTTGTTCTTCACATCTCGCAATCCATGTGACTGGTTCGTAAGTGCCAATTGCTTCGCCTTCCTTGAACGTCACTGAGTGTGAATTTAGGTTAACCATTCTAATCGGTATCTTGTCTGTAGTCTGTGTTAACGTCCTTGCCAGAATTACATTGTCTGTCATTTTAATTGAGTCATCCTTCTCAACGAGGCCAAAGCGGTATCGCACAGAATTTTCCTCCAGGACTGCCTCAATTACCTTCTCTGTTCGTGCAGGAATTTTTACTGTCCTCGAAGTTAGTAGCCTAATATTATGGAATTTTTCATCTGCCGTTGACAAAATAATTTCTTCATTTCCAATCCTGAGAACTCGTTCTCCAACGTCAAGTACAAATCCATATTTTTCCATAACGTCTAATCCTAAAATGAAGTCATCTGTAATGTCAGCTACGATAACTTGGTGTTTAAAACATAAGCGGCCAATCTGCAGCTCCATGTCGACTTCCCCATGAACCGCCGCCCTATCTCCCGTAGCTGTCCGGATGACTAATCCATTCTGTCCTTTATTTACTTTGAAACCCATTATGAATCCTGCCCGTACTATTGATGACGTAGCTCCTGTGTCGATTGTGAACACACATTTCTTCTTATTTACATAACCCTCCAACAACAGACTACTTTGAACTCTCCGAAGTTGGGAAACTTTTATTTCTCGGGGGTCACAACATTTCTTGGCCAGCGCAGCCCCCAAATTGCCAGCCATCTTTAGTTTTCCTGAGGCTCCTCAACCACAGCAGCATTTACCCTTTCTGGGCTGCGTTGACGACAGTTCCTCTTGATATGGCCCACTTTGCCACACCTATAACAACGGATGCCTCCAGTCGGCCTCCCACTACTTTGTTGTTGGTCTTGTCTCTGCTGGGAGTTCGATTTTGTCAGTAGTTGGGTCAACATCTTGTGTAGATCAGATATCAGGTTTTGTGTTGTGTTGTCTGGCTTGTCTTCTTCCACACTCACAGCTCGTACTTTTTGATTTGATTGTGTGGTATCCTTATAGGCAGCCTCAATCTCCAGGGCATGTACTAAAGCCTCACTACTAAGCTTATGCCTGGCCAACTTAAGAATTCGCCTAACCTCCTGGTCCCTTACTCCATCAATAAATGTACTAACTGCTAACTGTTGTTGAAATTCCATTGGTGCATCAGGATAGGCTAGATGGGCTAATCTTTCTACCGCAGCTTCGAACTCCTGGAGGCTTTCTCCACCTCGTTGTCTGCGTGATTTGAGCTGAGCCTGATATACTTGGGCGAGATGTTGGTCGCCATATCTTAATTCTAACGCTGCCTCCAAAATGCTAAAGTTTTGTTGCTGTGCGGCAGGAATTGTTTGGAGCAGGTCCAGTGCTTGGCCCCTTAGTGCTAATACCAATGCTGTTGCTTTTTCCTCATCGTTCCAGTTATTTGAACGTGCAGCCGCCTCAAATTGTCTCTTATAAGTTGACCATGAACTTTGACCGTCGAAGGAAGGTGGTTGTAACCTAGTACCAGACGACAGTACCAATTGGCCTCCCTTCTCTCTTAATTGTTGTTTCAACCGGGCTATCTCCCCTTCAACTTCACCGAATTTTCCTTTAACTTCAGTTATTTCTCCCTCAAACTTTCTTTTAACTTCTATGACTTGCCCTTCGACTTCACAGACTTTTCCTGCGACTTCAGTGACTTTTTCGATAACATCTCCTTTAAATTTTTCAGTGAGGGAGAAAATGGCTGCCTGCTGTTCATCTATGCTTCTTTTGAAGTCTTCTCTTTCCTCGAGTCGCCATTTTTCTTGATCCTCAAATATTTTTCTTAATTCTTCCTGCCGTTTTCTTTCTTGTTCGTCGTTTTCGGCTTGACGTCTTCTCTCTTGTTCCTCCTTTTCTTCCTGTCGTCTTATTTCCAGGCCTTCGATCATTTTTATCAAGTCTTCTTTTTCTTCTTGTCGTCTTCTCTCTTGTTCTTCTTTTTCTTCTTGTCGTCTTCTCTCTTGTTCTTCTTTTTCTTCTTGTCGTCTTCTCTCTTGTTCTTCTTTTTCTTCTTGTCGTCTTCTCTCTTGTTCTTCTTTTTCTTCCTGTCTTTTTCTTTCTTGATCGTTCATTCGTTCCAACAACGCTGCTAACAAGTCCTGTGTTTGTTTCTCAGCCATACTTCTTGTTATTGGCATTAACTCACGACACGTAAATCAGTTCAAAATAAAGTTTATTACACTATTAAGACCGTAAAATGTTGATATCACGTATATTTTAATAATGGAATGTTCCAGAAAAATCTCGAAACAGCACTAGAAAGTCTTATTTAGAGTCTATACCTCTTTTGTATTGACAAAATTCACTTATCTCCACTAATTGTCCAATGGAATGTTCGAGAATTTTCACGAAATATCACTAATAAGTCTTGTTTTGAGTCTATAACACGTTCCCGTCGACACAATTCACGTATCTCCTGTAGTTTCCAAATAGAATGTTCTAGAATTTTCCCGAAATTGCACTAGTAGTCCTTTTTCTCAGTCTACAACACGTTATTACTAGCGGCACTCACGTATTTGCAGCTATTTCTAAATCGAATGTTCTAGAAACTTCTCGAAAATCCACTTTATAGTCACTATTCAGTCCAGAAATAGTCCTCCAACACTGTCCAGTAGTTTAATTCTTCGTGTTACCACTAATTTCTGAGAAGAACACTGTAGAACCTTCTCGATTATTCCAGAAATTTCTCTTCCAATCCACTTCCGACACCAAATTGTTACGTGTTTGCTATCCACACAAACACCTCTACTCGTAGATTCGTTGATTGAAAGTCCAGGTAACACTTACTCACTACTTTATTTACTAATTAACAATTAATAACAATAGATTAATTAATGTCTTAACTATAATCACAACTGAACACTTATAAGTCTCTTTCTTATTGCTTCTTCACTCGTTCACGTTCAACTTAAGATTAAAATCTCGGCCCACCGTGCGTCTTATTTATACATCCATTCTCCCCGTCTAGAGCACTCCAGAATATTCCCGGCCGTTCGTGTACAATTCCAGCCTAATCTAACCAGTCTGCACAGTCCAGTGGCGTAACAATATTAATTTTTCATTTGATGTAACTAAAATGAATCAATTTGACGAAGTGTTAATAATTAAGAACATAATATTGTGTTGAATTATAAATGTTCATTTGGGAAATAGTCCGGTCAAATATATCTCGATTTTGTGTAAATAAATTTGTATTTAAAATACTAAGATCTGTTGCTTGGTAACGTCCCTCGACAAATTTAGTTGTAAAATCCCTCGCCTTACAGGCTCCAGGCTTGTGAATTTGATCACTAATTTGTCTCGTGACGTTACCAAGCAGCAAACTTTCGTAAATAAATATTTATTCTACAAAGTCGTAAGACATTGATATATTATTACTGATAATTACTTGGGGATCAGAACTTCATCACCGCAGTAAAACTAGACGTGTGGTGGAGTTTACAATAAAAGTAAATTTTGACGTTTCAAAAAAGTCACATTTTTTGATGTTTCAAAAAAAGTAACATTTTGACGTTTCAAAAGTCACATTCGTGGAATGTCACTAATATATTTTTAGACATTGGGACCGATTTTGCTCAACGAACTCAATCTCTTCTTTGACCTCTAGAATTTGTGTACCAAATTTGAAAGCTTTATCTCAAAAATTGTAGCTGCTATCGCAAACTAGACAGACACACAGACAGAACATGTTCGTCCAGAAATGCAATAATAATTTTCAAAATTTTTTTTACGAATACGTAACTTCCTCACTTTGAGGGGTGAGGAAGTAATTACTGCTGAGAAGTGATTTGAGACTTAGTGTTTGATAAGTGGGTATTAGGCACTGACTTAAGTTCTGTTTTTTTAAAATCAGTACATATTTGTATTGTTTGGTTATGTTTTGTTTTCATATTAAGTGTACAACTGATTTATAGGAATGTTCTTTCTGTTTAGAGTTAAGAAATATACTTAATCTTAATAAGGTACCAGAGGTAGTACATTATAAAATGTTGCAATTACAATATGAAATCTCAAAAATGAATGCCAACTTTGTGACTTTTAATTCCATATTATAATTGTATACAAAATAAAAAATAAAATCTTACAATTATGTGGTATAATTGAAGAGGGTATTTTATACAAAACCACTGGATTTTAGGTGTTTTTTTTTTTTTTTGTAAACTTTGCGAAAATTGCTTTTCTTGGATGGTGTGTTTTTTCGGAGCACCAGGGAAATACTATCTTTCTATTAGGACCACGCTGTGAATCTTATTTCTCTTACTAGTTCAGTAAATCGATAACAGTAATTGCAAAATTCAGCAATAAAAATTGAAAATGAGGTTTTTTTTCAAATAATTCAAGAGAAGGTATTATAATAAGCGTGTTACATGATGCTCATAAAAACATGTAGTATCACTCCGGCAGTTTTATGAACAGTGAAAACCTCATTCCAAAGACGCATAGAAATGTGTGTCAAAAAATGGGCAACATGTGGAGCACTTTTTATAATATCTTCTCTTGATTTACAAAAAAATATATATATTTTTAATTTTTATCACTGAATTTTGCAGTTATTGTCCAATAAATCGAAAATGGTGACAAATAGCGGTACGTACAAAAAATGTTCGTTTTTCAATTCTACATCACATCGTCCCAAAATATACAGTGTGTTCAGTTTGAATAAATGGAGAAAAATCAGGTCAAATAGTTGTAAATTTAAAACTTATTTTTGGCCACACTGTGTACTTTTAGGAAGTGAAAAGGGCTGCGTATCATCACACAGATCTCTCATTACTGGTCCTAAAATTTTTTTTTAAACCGATATTTGTGCCTGTCGTGATTTTTTAAATATACACGTGTAATGGCATAATGTCAATAAAAAAAATCATGACATCTAAGTGGTTGGGATAATAATACAGGTGTGGAAGGAGGCCACAAAGAGGTTTCAAAAAATTTTCTGATATACATGGCATTCCAATTAAAAATATGTTAGTTGACCCCGTAGAATCGTCTTGGCTCACCCTGTATATTCGAAAATAATTTCCGCTTGTAGACTTTTTTTGTCTAGTTTATTTATGTTTTTAAATCAAGTTTCTACCTATCTTAGTACTCGACATATCGAAGTCGGACGCACTATTGCCCCACCCTGTATATCATCCTGATCTAAAAAGAATCATTCTATTTAATTCTTTACTTACCTCAATTAAATTTTAATAGCGTACCTTGAAATGTTTCATTTAAATTTTTAAATAATTAACAGCGTCATTCGATACTGTCAATAATAATTCATGTTATATATTTTAATAATTTCTTATTGACATTGACATTTTTGTAACAAAATTAGACATTTCAAGTGTCAAACTGTTAAATTTATCCTTACCCCCTTTTATGAGGTCAAATGTGTAAACAAATTGAGTTTGCATCAGCTTTATTTAAATACTTGTAAAATATATTTTATTGGCTTTATGTAGTAGACATGATTTATAATCTTTCAAGAATATATTTTTTTTGTAAAGGCAAATGCAAAAAAAGTTTGGGTGCCGTGGACCTCCTTTCAACTGGCCAATTATGCTCTTCACCGAATTTATCACTATTTTTGGCCTTTAGAACGTGTACCAAATTTGAAAGCTTTATCACAAAAACTGTGGTTGCTATCGCCATCCTACAGAGATGCCGACAAATTGTTTTTCCATAGAGTTATGTTTTTTCATTATAATTCGTCGAGATTAATCCAGAAATGCAATACAAATTTTAATTTTTTTTCCCAAAATGGTACCATTTTTCTTTCATTCATTATGGCCCTTTTTGTGGTACCATATTCACCAAATTTATTGTGTCACCTAAAATGTTGTTGAAAATCTTGATTGCCAAATTTGGGAAGTCTCCCATTAGTATTTTTTGATTTATCGCTTACACATACACACACACCGACAGACATCATTCGGAAAATAGTCAGAATGGATTCAGGAGGATTCAAAACGTATATATCAACCAAAATCTCGAGATCGAAAAAATTACGATTACTATACTTCCTTATATTAGGTATAAGAAAGTAAAAACACAATTACTAGTTTTGTTTATGGCCCCTTATATTCTGTGCCTTAGGATGCGTCGCTACAAATGCCATCTTAAATTTAAAGGTTATTTGACCTTTGATAAATTGAATTCACCTTTTTTTACCGTAAAAACTACAACCACCTTTCTTCGCAGTAAAGTGAATTTTAAAACATCCCCCTCTTAACCAATTTTCTAAACAAGTGTTATTTATTAATACGCTTTTCGCCATAAAATTTAATATCCTGCATGTAAAGAGATAAAAGTACGAAATTAAATAACATCTCATTCTTCTTATTTAAGAGAAAATTAAGTTTAGTCATTATGTTACAAGAATGTGGTGCGAAAAAATGTTGTCAAGGTCCCCTAGTATAAAGTCGAGCGTTATGAAGGTGTGACGGGATGGAAACAGAAAAAAGACCTGTTAATGGATCAAGTCGAACAAGTATCCCAAGGGATGACCTCCATGTTTTATGCAGGCGGAAAGAAAACTATGTCTTTTTCAGCTATACTTTATGTTTACAGTGCGAGGGTTTCATTACATCCATCCAAATTATTTAATGGCACGCTTTTAATGATTCTTGCAATTCACAGTGGAACAAAAAGTAATTGGTTGCCAAAGTTTAGAATTTATTTGCTGCAAAATATGTAGAGTAAATTTTGTTTACGCAATTATACTAAGGGAGTTATAAAATTTATAAATTTAATATGTTACAAGGAGGATTTTTTAATATGTAAGGAATCTTACAAAGTGTTCAAATTGATTTTATTAGGCTTCCATGTGGGCGCATATTGGCGTTTGCCGAATGTATTAAAGCAATCTAGGATCGGTTTATATATCTGTGGCAGCAATAACACTTTCTTGTTTTATTGGACATTATTTTTAACGGTAAATTATAAACTTGTGTATTGTACTAAATTTTGTGCTAACCCACATAGAAAAAAAACACTTTGAAATTTAAATAATCGTGGAAAATTACGTATGTTGTCAGCAGTATATTTATTTATACCTACTTACTGATTTGTTGATATATTTTATTGCCAGTTGATGGATTAGGATTTGATCGGTACAGTTGCAGAATTTGACGATCAGAAACATGCCGTTGAGAAATCGAAAATATTTCTTGCTGTTCTTGAGGTTTTTGAAAAAAAGTAAAGTTTGGAATTTTCGTTTTTATTTTTCCCTGGCGTTATTTGAAGAGATATCTAAAGACTAGAGACACTTTTTTCATTGGCGTTTTTTTCCTTTACAATTTAACATAAAAAGTTTTTTTATAGGACGTTTCGACTTTTCGTGACCATCACCAAGTACGTTATTTTAAATACGGACCTGTATTTTTTTATTGCATTTTTTTGGAGCATTTAAACCTCAGACTTCATTGATGTATTAAACTATTATGTTGTTAAATGTTTTCTAGCTGTAAACCATCATCATCGTTTCCGAGATCCCTGTAGTGAGAAGCCAATTTGTACTGTCGGTATAGTCCAGCAGCCAAGCTAAGATGAGCCACTCGGCGAGAGCTCACCCTCGGCCGAGCCTCAGCCTATTATTAAAAGCTTGGAGAATACGATTTCGATTAATATTTCCATGAATTCTATTCTGCGCAAACAATTCATTTTTCAATAAATGTGCATTTCTTGCCCAAAAAAATGAAGATGCTTAATTAGTGTAGGGTATTTAAGTAAAATTATTAAAATAGTGACGTTAGTTGGATGATAGCCTGATTTATAGAATTTAAAATTTGGTCAATCAATATTTTTGAAAATTTATTGGGAAATAACCTTAAATGTGTCATCAAATATTATGATATTATTTTATACACTGAACCATTGACTTTTTAAACGTTTACTAATATTTAAAGAAAGACACACAGGGTGATGTTATCGGCACTAGAGCATCAATTTAAAAATTGAGTCCAGTTTTGGAATTTTTCCAAAGTGAATTATCGTTTTGATTGGACTAAAAAAATATATTATGTGTACTACCTTTTATTCAAATATTTGAGGCCGTTCCAGAAATATGGCCTACTACAGTTTTAATCAAAATCCACAAAACGCCTTGTATCTCAAGAACGGCTAAATTTGGGGGTGTTTTGAACATGGCTAAGTGTACTCTATCTTCCATTGCTCTATGTCACTTTAAATCTAGGACACCCTGTATAATCTTTTAGATTTTTAACTACAAGTAAATTGGAGACGGCTTGTCTATCAAAATTTTACAAAAACTCTTTCCTCTGCAGAATGCCATGGGCAAACTAGCAGTTTACAATTTTTTTGAAAAATATCTAGTGGCGTACTATTTATGTCTATAAAAGGGGAACCTCCCGTATCTACGCCATTGGTTTTCTCTTATTATTTCTGACTTGAAATGTAAATGCAGTTTTACGTAGAAAGGCAGTGTGCCAAATTATTAAAAACCCATAGCTTCTTTCTTGCTTAAATTATAAATTTTTTTTTATGAAACTTCAACATCCTGTATCCAAGTTATGGTGCATTTTTCGAAATATGCTCATAGAAGAAACTCCTCTTATTTTTACATACTCTACGCATTCTTGAGGTTTGTGCCTCGGAAACTGGACCACCCTGTATATTTTAGTTGCTTTGATTTCTTGAGGGATTCGTCCCAATCTGTCAGAAACAATCAGGACACTTGGATGCAAAACTTATGCACTAAATTTTATCTTACTTATACAATTTAGAGACTAGCGTCACGCCAAGGCTAAAAAATTGGAAAATATTGTAATAAATTGCACTTAATTATTTTATAAGTGGGTACATGTGATAAGAGATAAACACACATCATAATTTATGAAAACATTTTGATTATATTAAAGCATAATTCAATTAGAATGAATTATTTATAGACACGGTTTTCATTTTATCCTCCAGTGACATAGTAGTGATTAATGTTTGAGTAATTATTTGAATAATTTATTGATCCGTAAAAGTGCTCGACTTTTATATATGAAAAGTAAAAATACATCGATAACAAAATATTCAAAATATTTGCATTGTTGAACACATGTGTTACATATTTAGAAACTTTTTTTTAGGAACAGGTAGTATTCATAATTGATTACTGACATATATATGACTGATATAGTTACTCACGAAAATCTGAATATTACCCGTGAATATGTTAACTAGCAATAAAAACGAAAAAGCTGAAACATGTGATTACTAGTAACATAGTCGTTATGTATTTGAACAAAATATAATGCAATAAGAAAAACAATATTCCTTGTATTTTATGTAAATAATTGAAATGTAGAAAGGAAACTACTGCGCGATCTCACGAAAGTCTACATACGTCCCATTAGATGTTAGTGTCATTGCGGATAGTTCGAGAATATACGGAAATAATCAAGTAGTACAGGACGCGTAGATTATGATGTGTATGCGTTATGTTATAAATATGAAATGTTAGTGCGAAGAGAACGAACAGAAAAGAAATACCGATTGACATTAGAGAACTGATAGTGAGATTTAGAAATGAAGGAAAATCTTTGAGTGAAATTACTACAAATTTGCAGAAACCGCTATCCTCTATTCAGATTGTGTTGATAATTAAGTGTTAACATGAGACCCCGTAGCGAACATCGCGGTCGTCCTCTACTCAAAAACGGAGAACAGAGAGGAATTGTCAACCGCATTAAAGCAGAACCGTAAACAAGTGCCCTACAAATAGCAAAATATATTACAGTAGACTATAGAAAAACTGTACATGCTGAATGTTCGTCGAGTCTTACGAAAACACGGATATCATGTATGTACGTGCTGCACGACGAAAACCGTACATTAGTGAGTGAGTGCAATGAAAAGAAAGACTCGACTTGAGTTGACATGAAGGTTGGGATAGGGTTCTGCTTACTGACGAAACCAAGATAAATTATCAGTCTGAGAAAATGCAGACTATAAAGAAATAAATGAAATTTACAACCCATTGTAAAATATGATGGCAAGTTGGTCTTCCTTTGTGGTTGTATCTCGGCAATTGGGGTAGTTAAAACTGCTTTTAATGATGACATTATGGATTGTTTCAAATATACAGAGTGTCCCGAAATTAGTGTGCAATATTTTACCAGCTGCTTCTACTGCCAGAAATAGGAAAAAAAGTTCATATAAACATTGGTCGAAAAATGCTGCCTAAGGGAGCTACAGTCCCCTAAAGATGGGACCCTGAGAAAGGTTTTTATCGAATATCTCCAAAACCACTCAAAGCCAAATATTGAAAATTTACACAGCCGCTACTCTTCTTATGTGTAATAATGGAAATAATTTGAAAATTTTATCCAGGGCTGTCCCAAACTGGGGGGTTGTGGGGTTAAAATAACCCCAACTTTTTTATACGTAACTTTTTTCTATTTTTGACAGTAGAATATGAAATTTTAGAGTTTTATACGTAAAAAAGGTACTCTTGATGAACATCGATAAAATGCACCGTTTTTGAATAATATCGACTTGAACATTTTATAACATGGTATGATATAGGTATTGGGAATCTAAATTAATTTTTAATTAACAGGTTGAGTGCCACCTTAAAATAAAAAAGTTGGATCCCACAGGCCAATCGTTTTTTTTTTTGCTAAAACACTTAGATAATAAAGTCCTAACACACAAACAGTGGTTTATGATAAGAAAAAATAATCTAAACTACCTAAAATTTCATTTTTTTTTGTGATGCTACATTGGCCTCACGCGGCCACCAATTTGGCTATTTGACCTAAAATGCCATGTAAGACCAATGTGTCACCACGGATTCTTCATGTTCTAACATGTCAGAGAGTGCTGACAATAATAAATGCGAAGCTTGTGGGAAACAATTTTGTTTACATTGTTTTTCTGTTGTCCATAAAACGACCAAGTGAATCATTTATATTGATTTTGTAAGAATCAAGCTTATTTTAATTTTTTATATTTGTTATGTGAGTCGTTTATTTTAATATTTTATATTTGGTATACAACTTTTAACAAATAAAAGTATTAAGTTTATCATTTGCATGTTTTAAAAAAATTAAATATTAAAAATTAATTTCTCGGCCGCGTGGTGACACTCTGGTCTCGCCAGTGCACAGGCCAAATAACGTTTCAGGACCGACAGGCCATGCATTATATGATCCCATATGTTTTACACAGTTACATGAGACCATAGTCGACTTACGCAGCCAAATGTCACACAAGTGCTTGAGAGTCCACATTTGTCTCACGCGGCCGGTAAAGCAAAATCATGTGCGAGACCACATTGCCACCACTTGGCACTCAACTTGTTAATAGTAGGCCATGATTAAAAAAAGAATGCTTCATGCCGCTATGATATAATTTGATGTTAGAGCTGTCAACAAGGTTAATAAATTTGTATAAACAGTTGTATGATATAAAATCCTAAGAACGCGTATTGGAAAAAAAAAACGTTTTGTCCCCTTTTCTATCAGCTATTTCATTTGTGCGCCTTTAATCACGATTTTCATTGTCGATTTAAAATGCCAAGATTTACAGATTTACTTTATGCATTTTGTGTACGGTTTTTGCAATGGTAGTGCATTAGCCGCAGTAAGGGAATACCGACGAAGATTTCCCAATCGTAGAGTACCTGGGCGTCGAATATTTGCAGTTCTTCACGGGAATTTGGCAGACCATGGGGATTTTAAAAGGTCTCGAGGCGCAGGAAGGCCACAAGGAAATCATCGTATGGATATAGTTTTGAATCATTTAGAAAATGATCCACAAATAAGCATTCGAAGAGTTTCAAAAATTGTCAACATACCTTGCTCAATAGTTAATAAAAAATGTTAAGTACCTAGATAATTATTAATCTTAATTAATAACTTCAGATAGGAAGAATGACGGTAATGCCATACCATTTTAGATGCGTGCAACATTTAACGGAGGCAGATTTTTTACCACGACTCCAGTTTTGTTAATGGATATTAGCGAACAGAAATATTCTTTCTAGCATATTATGGACTGATGAGACAATGTTCACTAGGAACGGAGCTTTTAATATGCACAATATGCATCATTGGTCGGATGAAAATCCACGAGTTGTTCAGCGCACAAATTTCCAACATAGATTTTCGGTGAATTTATGGGTAGGAATCATTGGGGATCAAGTAATTGGCCCAATAGAATTCCCCAATCGTCTTAATGCAGAAGAGTATTTAAACTTCCTCCAAAACGACCTTATCGATTTATTACCGTTGAATGTTCCACACGAGGTTCGACAAAATATGCATTTCCAACATGACGGCGCGCCTGCCCATTTTGGGCGCAATGTTCGAACTTGGTTAAATCAAATTTTTCCAGACAGGTGGATAGGTCGAGGTGGTCCTATAGCTTGGCCACCTCGTTCACAGGATCTAAACCCATTAGATTTTTACTTTTGGGGTTATATGAAGGGTTTGGTTTACGCCACTGAAGTAAATACACGAGAAGAACTACTTCAAAGAATAAATTAGGCCGGAAATGAATTAAGAAGAAATACATTCAAGACTTTACGGGCTTCTCAGACTTTAGAACGTCGAGCGAGACTGTGTATTCAAGAAAATGGAAATTTGTTTGAACACCTGTTACAATAAAACTATGTAAAATTCAAATTTAATTTTGTTGATATAAAAAGATTACTGGATGATTTTTGTTCATATTGAGTATGATAGTTTCGCTCGAGTTATTCATAAAAAAATATTTTTTCACCTATTTTCCAAGCAACAAATTAAAAATATTAGTATGTACTTTATATGGAGACGAAATAATAGACAAAACTCATCTGGTACAATGTATCTTGCTTCATATGTTATAAAATTTAAAAAACAAATAAAATTTGTTAAATTTTAAAATTTTCAAGTCGATATTATCAAAAAACGGTGCATTTTATCGATGTTCATCAAGAGTACCTTTTTTTACGTATAAAACTCTAATATTTTATATTCTACCGTCAAAAATAGAAAAAAGTTGCCTACAAAAAAAGTTGGGGTTATGTTAACCTCACAACCACCCAGTTTGGGATAGCCCTGGATAAAATTTTTAAATTATTTCCATTTCATCTTATTACACATAAGAAGTGTAGCGGCTGTGTAAATTTTCAATATTTGAGAGTGGTTTTGGAGATATTCGATTAAAACCTTTCTCAGGGGTCTACTTTTAGGGGCCTGTAGCTCCCTTTGGAAGCATTTTTCGACCAATGTTTATATAAACGTTTTTTCCTATTTCTGGTCGTAGAAGCAACTGGTAAAATATTGCACACTAATTTCGGGAGACCCTGTACAGATATTTTGAAAGCTAACTTACAAGAACGTATTCGCAAACTGTAGCTTGATTTAGCTTGTATCTTTTAGCAAGATACCGATCCACGGTTAGTTAAGTAATACTTGCTCTTGCATGTGCGTACTCAACGTCCTCTCCCGCCCCAGTCACCCGATTTGAAACCCATTGGGGATGTATGGGAAGAATTAAAGCGACGTTTGCGTAAAAAGAAAGAGACGGAACGTGCGGGGTAAGACGATACAGAACGCAGAGCCGGATTTATCTGTATTGCTCTCTCGTTTACTTTTTCAATGTAGCCTTTTTTGTGCTCAGTTTAACTAGTAATAATTTACCAATTGTAGAAAAAAGTATTAACTTGAAATAAAAGTATTGAATTTAAAATATTGACTACACATACAGTAGTTGCAGTATTCAGGTTCGCTTAATATAAATTGTTACTACCTAGTAAGAACCACGAGGAGGTATGTGCATTTCTTGTTAGGAAAGGATGGGTATCGAGTATTAGCATAGAATAAAGAAATTATTTAAAAAGTAACAAGAAACCTTTAAAAACAAAATAAAAACAAAAAGTATACTCCCAAAATAGTAACAGAAACAAATATTTTTTTCGATAAATAAACTAAAAATTAAATTCTAATAAAGTTGTTATTGTAATAAAAACGGAAAGACGTATTCTTGTCAAAATGAAAAAAAAAAATATTAATAAATAATAACATACTGAAAAAGAATATTTCTCAAGCACTGAACTACGAATGTACAAAAACGGAAATAAATAATACAGTTGATATCAAAAAATTCACTTCTTCACTTCACATCACTTCACTTTACCTCACCTCGCATCGAGCCTTAATACCAAATTTCATTACGAAATTCGCATCTTTAGTTTTTTTCAATATTTTTCCACAAAATTTACAATGGTGTCAATTTTGGTTTGCAAAATTAGATTCTGAACTTTTTTTGGGGGGTTGCCAGAGGGGGTGAATGATAAAAATCGCAATTTTAAATTAATAATCGACCTGTTTGAGGATTTTTCCTAAAAATTCATAATTACGCATAAAATGAATTTATTCCGTACATATGGACCGCATGTATATTATTGTAAAATAAACACCAAACTGTAATCACAGGGCTTTATAATTCGAAAAGCATACCGCCTGAACCTGATGACAGTGATGACACTAATGACATACGAGTCTTGCATCGTGCGCACGCATGTTTTCTTAGTAAATGGGGACCGTTACAGCGGTAGTTTAACTGTGTTATATTTTCCAGTTTTCGCCAGGTAGTGAGGTAAAATTATTGTGCGACAGTTGCAAATTTTTTGCTGTTATACTTTGTTCAAATAAACATTCTTTTTTAATACAAAGAGTTTCTATTAGCTTCGTATTTAATGATTATGCGCCGATATTTGGTGATGTATGTAGACTTTCGTAAGTGTATAACGTACCGAGAGAACTTTTCATTTTTCCTGGATATATAGTAATAATTTAGTCAACTTATAAAATATTCAATGAAACTGTAAATCAAATAGATCTACTCCTATCGATCTAATTTTATCAGAGACCATTAAAAGTTATATTATTATTGCCGTTTGAACAGAGTTGCCACCTTTCCGTTGTTTGCCCGGAGAGAAGATTTTTAATAGCTGTAATTTTCATAATTTTTTTGTATTAGAAAACCTGTGTATTCGATTTTAAAGGTCACGTTTTCACAGGTAGAGAATAGTGTTTTATCCATATACAGGGCGTTCATAAATGATCGTAAACCAGTTAATAGATAACGAAAATTTTAAATTTGAGTCCAAAAATGTATCAATTTATTAAAACAAATCTTCTATGGTGAACTTTTTAGGTTATCCTATGTTTTAAAAATAATGATAATAATAATAATAATAAAAGTCTTTATTGATTTATCAAGCTTATAAGTGTTTGCAAACAGGATACAACATAATGGGTGAGATTCCGAGAATTGGGCAGAGTGCTCAATATCTGTTCTTCCACCTAACCCAAACAAAATAATAGTAACAAAAATAATAATAATAAATAAAGATAACTTTAAATAACATAAGTTAACGCTTTATAAAGTTAACAAACAAGGAAGTTTAATATATTACTAGCTGAATAGGCAACAAATATTCAAAATAGTAAAAAACAATATAAATACAGTATAATATAATTTAATATATACACAGTCACACGTAGATACACAGAAAATATTGACCATAATCATTGAGTCATCATCAGAACATTAAATAAATACTTTTTCAACACTATTTTGGACGTAAATTTGAATTTATCGGGTAAACTATTAACACATTGAACTATGTTGTACGAAAATGATCTCTCAAATATGGCCGTTCGGTGTAGATGAGGCGTAAGAGTGTTTTTAAAGCGAATATTAACATTGTGAATATCCGTTCTAAAATGGATTTTATTGTACAAGTACGGAGGAGATTTATTACGTAATAAGCTATTGAACAAACATATTTTATGCAAATGTCTTCGGTTGTATATACTTGGCCATTTGTTGAGTTTTAGTGTGTAACTAATGCGTTCAAATTTTCGTATGCCATGAATTAATATCAGGCAGCCATTTTGAAGTTTTTGGATCCTCCTTGCATCAAAACTGGACAAACAAGGACCATACACTACATCACAATAATTTAGCTGCGACAAAACCAAAGAATCACAGAGCAAAGATTTTAACTGGGAATTCAGAACATGCCTGTGTTGATAAATTAGTTTTAAATTGATATAGGCCTTTTGGAGGCTTTTATTGATATGACATGTAAACCTTAATTCCTCGTCTATATACAAACATAAGTTCCTAACACTATCGTTAAACTTTATTAAATTGTTATTTATATGCAGTGAGTTGCCAAATTTATCTAAAAAAAAAATTTCTATCTGCTTTCCTACCAAATGCTATTGCTGTTGTTTTGGCACTATTCGTTTCAAACAATGCTTTTCTGAATATGTTGATAATTGAAGTAAATCATAGTTAATAGCGGCAATTGCTTGCATAGAGTCCTGCAAATTAAAACTAAGATAGATTTGTGAGTCATCTGCATAATAGTGCTGAGAACAGGACAAAAAGCTTTTTAGGTTATGAATCAACTAAAGTTGAAAACCTTGGTTTAAAACAACAGTAATTTACAAACATGGTGAACCGGTTGTATATTAAACAATTGAAAATATCTTACAGACAATATATTCTTTCTGCTTGAGTTTGAAATTAGTTAAAAAAAGAGAAATAGAGTATAGTACCATAAGGGGCGGTAATGGACCTAGTACTGTTTTTATTTTATATTAATGCTTTGGTGAATATTGACTTAATGTCCAAAATTATATAATTTTTAGGGACACTGATATGTTTTTATTTTGTAGGTAAATAAAGACTTGAAAATTTACTTACCTTAACGAAGAAAACACAAAATTTGCGACATTTTCTCTATAAAAAAAATGATACAGACAAATTTAGTGTTTAATATAGATACATAATGAACTAACTTACGTTTCTATTAATGAGAAAGAATTTCATTAACAGAAATGTAAAGTTAGTCCACTGTGTATCGTAGTGAACTAGTA
This sequence comes from Rhamnusium bicolor, assembly GCA_029963845.1. Taxonomy (NCBI): domain Eukaryota; kingdom Metazoa; phylum Arthropoda; class Insecta; order Coleoptera; family Cerambycidae; genus Rhamnusium; species Rhamnusium bicolor. The sequence continues at coordinate 272,157 of JANEYF010005400.1, read as the reverse complement.
AGTACTATTCTGCGAGACGATTACGAAATAATGACATTTCTTACCTACGCAGTCACCAGGTCTAACCGTTCTTGATTATTTTATGGCCATCCATTTTTTGAAGAAGATCATTTAGAAATCGATATAGAAATAGAAGAAATAACAACCAGCGTTATTTTTTTTTTTTTTTGGTATCTGTCATAAATGACACTTAAAAGCATAAAGAATTAAATTTAAGTCAAAATTATTCTCTATTTTTAAACAATAATGTCTGTGTAGAATTCAGATCTAAACACAACATACCATAGCTTAGAAAAAAATGTTCATGTAGAAAGAGTTGTACAGGGTGGGCAAATTTCGATGTTTGTATAGGATAACTCGGTAACTGTAGGAGATACAAAAAAATGGAAGACACATTCTCGATCTCTTTTTTGAGACAATTTGCTATCGGCTTTTGTTTTCGAGTTATAAACAAAAGTTCGATTTTTCGACGTTTAGTCATATGCTAATATCTTGGTTATTTGTAAAGTTATGAAAAAACAACTTTTACATTCTTCAGGCACTTTTTTTCAGTATCATACAGTGGCGTTCAGAAAATTTAAAAAAAAAATGTTTTCAAGTTATGGCATGAAGTTGTATTTTTTTAAATCGGAATCATAGTTGGCTATATTTACATCTAATATTATAATACATTACAATTACAAAATAAAAATTCAAATTAAAGTAAATGTTCAAACTGATGTCCGTTATGTTCGATGCATAAATTACTCCTCTTCATAACACTCTGAACTGCATTATAAATATGAAAAATGGAAATGGAATTCTCAGTCTAAAAAAATTTTGTTTGAGTTTATTTATGTCGGTACTGGTTTTCTTGTATAATTTGTCTTTAATGTGGCCCCAAAAGGAAAAATCCAGTGGCGTTATGTCAGGTGATCGTGGTGGCCACCTCACTGGTCTGTTACGTCCCATCCAGTTATTTCCAAAGTTGTTATTTAATAATTCTGAAACGGTCCCGATATTATGAGATGGTGCACCATCTTGATGTAAGAACTGATTTCTTGTCTCAATTAAGGGTAGATAGATTGTCCATAAATTCCTCAATATTTTTCTGATTTAAAATTTCGTATTATCGTTGGCCATTAAGACTTTCTTGATATACGTGATATGTTAAAACCCGATTGCCACGTAAAACACATCAAACACTAAAACCAAAGCGTCCCTGAGATCGCACGTCAATTGTACGGTGAGGGTTCATATCAGATCAGTAGTGCTCGTTATGCCTGTTGAAAATTCCTGCACTGCTGTAGACTTCATCTGTCCAAACTACATTTCTAGGGAAGAATGAATCTTGTTGACTTTTTTGACGCTGCTATATGCAAAACTCCAATTGTCGCTGAAGAACAGTTGCTTGCAGGTGATGTTGTTACCTTATTGTATAAGGCCTAAATTTGTGTGCCTTCAAAATACCCAAAGCTCGACGTCTTGAAATCCCAGAATCAGCTTCAATTTGACGACTTGAAATTGAAGGATTTGCAACCGCCATGCCATTCCAATTACAGTTAATAGAAGTTTCTTCAGCATCTTCAGTGTTGTAATTTTTTGGTCTTGGCGTGTTGAAGGACCCACAATTAATAAGATTTTCTTTTAACCTCTTAAGAATAGCTTTATTAGGTTGTCTTCTTTCTGGATAGTGATTGAAATATATTTCGGATGCAATATCACAATTGTTATTACTTTGAATAAAGCATTCTAATATATCATATTTCTCGTAATTTTCGTAAGACAGCTTCACTTTTACGATTAAAAGGGGTGTAATTATGATGAGAACAGAATTATTAATATGCAATTTACTGACAAACGGATAAACACGGTCACAGATGACACACGCCTAAGTGGAATAAATATACATAAAGGCAAAATGTAATCTACTAAAAGATTATTTTCGCTATTAAATACTTACACATCAAAAGCGACCCCACATATGATTTATAGTTTGAGAGAGAAAAAAATTTTCTTTTTAACTATGATTCCCATTTAGAAAAATACATCTTTATGCCATCTCGAAATTGCACCTTTTTTTAAATTTTCTCGACGCCCCTGTATTATACAGAAAAAAATGCCTGAAGAATGTAAAAGTTGTTTTTTCATAACTTTACAAATAATTAAGATATTGATATGTGTGTAAAAGTCGAGAAATCGAACTTTTGTTATCACTCGAAAACAAAAGACGATAGCAAATTTTTGTTTTCCTTCAGTGAATTTGTCTCAAAAAAAGAAATCGAGAATGTGTCCATCCATTTTTTTTTTTGTATCAGTTACCGAGGTACCCTATACTAACAGCGAAATTTGCCCACCCTGTACGAAACATACTGGCTTGATAGTCTTACATCGATTATTAGAATTTGACATAGGTTTAATAAAGTAAAATAGAAATCATAAATAATAACATGATTAGTGCCACATGGTTTACACCAACCAGCGTTGTGTTATCTATATTTCTATTCTTAAAGAATTTTTGTAGACATCAGTAAACTTGTATTAATTATATTTCTGGTTACGTTTTAAAAAAGTAAATAATTTTATTTCATCTAATTTGTGTGATTTATTTATTTTCATGCATTGAAAAGATAATCTTTTTTATGTTAAATATACCTATTCCGAACCCCTTCGCAACTTATTCCATACCTTTTGTTTTGATATAACAAACATCTTGAGCTTTTATAGATATAGGTTACACATTTATTTAAAAAAAAATGCACGTGTTTTCAAAGTACCACTCTGTATGGACCGCTCCCTACATGTACCAATTTGCTAAAAGCTAGTACAGCTCACCGCATTACAAATGGATGATTATCTAATACTCGAGGGGGGCTACATACTACTATGTTTTTAGGAGTAGTGGAAAATAACATTGTTCCTCTTGGGGTGCTGTGCCCAAGAATATAGGATAGTCCGCAATATTAAATTAATAATATATCAATCAGTTGGTGTATGAACATTGATATGCACAGAAAAAGTGATGGGATGGTGTGACTTCTGTTTAAGAATTTTTGAATGGGAAAACCATTTCTTTTCATCTGTATTGTACAAAAAGTTTTTAGTAATTTTTTCAAATGTAATTAATGCCAATGTTGAAATCCTTGATTATTTTTTATAAAAAAAAGTCTACACATTCGCAAATGATTGTTAAAAATACTTATCTGTTATATTCTTAGTGAGTTGGAACCTTTGATGTGAATATAATACTGACGTAGTTTTCCACGAAACACTAAAACGCCATATACTGCAACCGACGCGCGTTTCGCCAACCAAGTTGGCATCTTCTGGAGATGATTAAAACTAACCTTATGCTAATAATGTATCCAATTTATACCTAAGCTATTGTCACGGGTTGGTGAACCGTGAGTCACTAACCAATAAAGCGATCTATTTGGGATTGGCCGTCTGTCACTATTCATACTATTTTTACACTTTGTGCTTTCCAAGCTTTCAAATGCATGCAGCTACCTAGTATTTGTTACATTCCTAATTAAATCTTAAATTGCTAATATCTATTTTATGGTTGGGCTCAAACGCATGGTTGTTCTACCATATTTGAGATGGACTATATGCTCTTTGAATCTAGTTTGAATTGATCATCTAGTTTGTCCAACATACTTTTGATTACAGCTAATATTGCAAATTCCCGACTTTTCGTTGTTTCAATTTAGTCTTTTCGATTGCCTAAAAGTTGTAGTTTATTTCCCGATGAATGAATCGCTGTCATATCTACTTTAAAAATCTTATCAATATCACGGGTGAATCGAGGATCGAATGGAATCGATACAAATTTCGGATTTTCTCTTTCATTTTGAAAAGTCTAGGAATTTCGAAGTATCTTTAAATTTACGTTTCCTAATTATTTTATCAATTAAACTTACAGAATATCCATTGGTCGCAGCTATATCCAAAATCAATGCCTTTTCCTGTTTGAACCTCTCCATATTCAGGGGTAAGCTTAATAGGCGATGAACTAGAAAATTAAAACTCGTCATTTTGTGTTGAACACAATGGTGAGAGTCCTTAGGGATATATATTAGAGTACTGGTATCTTTCATGTATATGTCAAAATCTAACTTATTTTCTCTATTTCTAATTACTAATGCATCTAAAAATGGTAGTTGTCCAGAGTTTTTAATTTCAGATGTGCATTTAACTGACGCGAAACAACTGTGTAATTTAGAAGTAAAGTTGTCAGTATCAGCGACTTTTGTATTAAACACTGCAAAAGCATCATCCACATCCTGGGGAAATACTCGAATTCTTCTTTTGCTTCAGTCTCGAATCTGTTCGTGAAGAGGCTGGCAATAAATGATGACAAAGAGTTAGGTTAGGTTAGGTTTGTTGTGAATAGATGTCAGTAGACCCTCCACTGCGGTCATCAGCAGGCCTATTGTGGCTCACTCCTAATTATATTTCACCCAATAAGTTCAGTCTCTTAATGAAACTGATTGGGTGAAAATGTGTCTAGATCCTCTGGCAGCAGTTGGCCTTTGCCAAATATTGAGAATCGGATCCTCTCCATAGCGGGACAGGTGCATAAGATGTGGTCTGCCTTCTCATCATCCTCCAGGCATTAAAGACACTCGGCGTTTTCCGCTAGGCCGAGTTTATGCAGATGATAGTTTAGTCGGCATTGCCCGGTATATAGGCCTGTTAGAATTTTCAGGTTTACCCTGTTTAACTCTAAAAGTTTCTTAGCTCTTGATTTCAAAGGGTATTTTATAAACGCCTTCGAATGAACTAATCCTGGTAACTCTTGCCAATACTGGAGAGTTTTCCTTTCAGCCCAGGTTGAGATAGCCATCTTGGCCGTACTTGAGGATATGCCAAGTATTGGTTCTGGTCCGATGAATCGTGTTCCCGCTCCTTCTTTGGCATACCAGAGTGGCCGGGTATCCAGACCAGAGTCACTTTGTTGTTTTTGCTCAAATGATTTAGAGCTTTCTGACAATTCCATACCGTTTTGGAGTTACACCGGTAGGAGCCAAGAGCTTTTATAGCTGCTTGGCTATCTGAGAAAATTTTTATTGACAAAGAGTTACCCATTGCTGTTCCTTCATGTTGTTCGAAGTAATTATCGTTGAATCGAAAACAATTTTGTTTCATGCAAAGTTTAGTGAGTTTAAGATTTTCTTTTACTACATCTTGACAGATTGTTTAATTCGAGTAGATCCTTAGGTAGTCCAAGGTCTGTGGTGTCGGAAGACTTGCAAACAATGAACAAACATCAAAGGAGATAAAATTTTCACCTTCTTGGAATTGAATATTTTTCACCTTATTAATGTAATCATTGGAATTAATCACCGACAAACTAAGTGCAGTCGGTAAACTTTCAACCTCCTCTGTTAACCAGTTTCATAGGTGGTAAATCGGCGTTCCAGTTGCTGAAACAATAGGACGCAACGTCTTTTCTGGTTTATGTATCTTAGGTAAGCAGTATAGTCTGGGTACACTTGGGTTAGATACATTATGTTTAATTTAAATTTAACACAAAATTATTTTTATGAAGTTGGAGTTATATTCATAAGTTAAGATATTGTTACGACACTGGACTGTGTAGACTGGTTAGATGAGACTAGAATTGTCCAAGAACGCCGGGAATATTCTGGAATGTTTTAGACCGTGTGAACGGATGTATAGATAAGACGCACTGTAGGCCGAGACTCAGTCTTAAGTTGAACATGAACTAGTAAAGAAATAAGAAAGAGACTTATAAATGTTCAAGTGTGGTTATAGTTACGACAGTAATTAATCTATTTTTGTTAATTGTTAATTAGTAAATAAAGTAGTGAGTAATTGTTACCTGGACTTTCAGTCAACGAATCTACGAGTATAGGTGTTTGTGTGGATAGCAAACACTACCAATTTGGTATCGGAAGTGGATTGGAAGAGAAATTTCTGAAATATTCGAAAAAGGTTTTACAGTGTTCATCTCAGAAATTAGTGGTAACACTGAGAATTAAGCTACTGGACAGTGTTTTGGGGACTATTTCTGGACGGAATAGTGACTTTAAAGTGGATTTTCGAGAAGTTTCTAGAACATACGATTTAGAAACCGCCTCAGATACGCGAGTGCCACTAACAATAACGTATTATTGACTTAAAAACAAGACTCTAAGTGACTTTTCGTGGAAATTCGATTTGGAAACCACAGAAGATACGTGAACTGTGTCAACGGTAACGTGTTACAGACTCAAAACAAGACTTAATAGTGATATTTCGTGAAAGTTCTAGAACATTCCATTGCACAATTAGTGGAGATATGTGAATTTTGTCAACACAAAAGTAGTATAGACTCTAAATAAGAGTTTCTACAGCTTTCTCAAGATTTTTCTGGAACATTCCCTTATTAAAATAAACGCAATAGATACATTTTATGGACATTATAGTGTAGTAAACTTTATTTTGAACTGATTTACGTGTTGTGAGTTAATGCCAATAACAAGAAGTATGGCGGAGAAACAAACACAGGACTTGCTAGCAGCGTTGCTAGAACGGATGAACGATCAAGAAAGAATACGACAAGAGGAGAAAGACGAACAGAGAAAAATTATGGATGCTCAAGAAAGAAAACGACAAGAAGAAAGAGAAGAACAAGAGAGAAGACGTCAGTAAGAAAAAGAAGAACAAGAGATAAGACGACGGGAAGAAAAGGAAGAACAAGAGAGAAGACGACAGGAAGAAAGAGAAGAACAAGATAGAAAACGTCAGGAAGAAAAGAAGAACGAGAAAACGCCAGGAAGAAAAGAAGACTTAAGAAAAATGATGGAAGGCCTGGAAATTAGACGATTGGAGGAAAACGAGGATATAAAAAGAAGCCTAGAGGAACAGCAGGCAGCCATTTTTTCTCTCACTGAAAAATTTAAAGTCGATGTTATAGAAAAAGTTGGTGAAGTGGAAGAACAAGTCAGTGAAGTTAAAGAAAAAGTCAACCAAGTTGAAGGGGAAATAACCGAAGTCAGAGGAGAAGTAGCCCGACTCAAACAACAATTAAAAGAAAAGGGTGGCCAGTTGGTACTGTCGTCTGGTACTAGGTTACAACCACCTTCCTTCGACGGTCAAAGTTCATCGTCAACTTATAAGAGACAATTTGAGGCAGCTGCACGTTCAAATGACTGGAACAATGAGGAAAAGGCAACAGCATTGGTATTAGCACTAAAGGTTCAAGCATTAGACCTGCTCCAAAGAATTCCTGCCGCGCAGCAACAAAACTTTAGCATTCTAGAGGCAGCGTTAGAAGTAAGATATGGCGACCAACATCTCGCTCAAGTATATCAGGCTCACCTAAAATCACGCAAACAACTGGGTTTAGAAAGCCGTCAGGCGTTTGAGGTTGCTGTAGAGAGACTAGTCTATCTAGCCTATCCTGATGCACCAATAGAGTTTCAACAACAATTAGCAGTTGGTGCATTTATTAGCGGAGTAAGAGACCAGGAGGTTAGGCCAATCCTTAAGTTAGCTAGGTACAAACGAAGTAATGAGGCCCTAGTACATGCACTTGAGATTGAGGCTACCTGTGAGGATACCACACAATCAGACCAGAGAATGCGAGCCATGGCTGTGGAAGAGACCCCGGCAGATAAAACCATGCAGGTCGTATTAACCTAGTTACAAATGTTGATCGCACAACTGTTGACAAAGATGAATTCTCAAACGAGACGAGAACCACAAAATAGCGGCAGCCTGAATGGAGGTATCCGCTGTTACAAGTGTGGTAAATTGGGCCATATTAAGAGGAACTGTCATGAGCTCAAGATTCAAGATGTAATGTCCGAAGTACAAACGACCATGCAACTACCGATAAACTCGAATCTCCAGCCGAGACAAAACTCGCAGCAAAGTAGTGGGAGACAGAGTGGAGGAGGCATTCGCTGTTATAAGGGTGGCAGAATGGGCCATATTCAGAGAAACTGTCGTTAGCGCAGCCCTGAGAGGGTAAATTGTCGCAGTAATGGAGAAGCCGCAGGAAAACTGGCGGGCTGGTGCTTCTGGAAATGTGGCACAAGACCTTTCCAAAAGACCGTGTCAGAAAGACTGCAAGCCTTGCCACCATGAGGAAAAATAGCGAAATAATGAAGACTGTTAAAATTGATATTCCAGATTATTGGACAAAAGAGTCGTTAAGGGAAGCGCAGTTAAACGATAAGGAAACTGGTCCTCTTCCGAAATGGAAAGAAAGAGGAACTCGGCCCGATTGGAAGGACATTTCAAATAAATCAGTGGGGCTGAAGGCTTCATGGGCACAATGGGACTCCCTTATAGTAGAGGATGGACTGCTGAAGAGAGCGTGGGAAAGTCCAGATGGGAGGAAAGTTACTTTGAAATTGGTAATTCCCAAGTGTCACGTAGCAAATGTACTTCAGCAAGTGCATAATGAAACGTCTGGCGGACACTTTGGCATGAACAAAACCCTGACAAAAGTAAGAGAACGTTTCTACTGAGTAAAAAGTCGTCAAGATGTGGAGGCTTGGTGCCGCCAGTGTGAAGTTTGCGCGGCAAGAATTGGACCACAAATAAGAAATAAGCAATATAACGCCAGGGCCCCTTTTGAGCGAATTGCAATAACAAGTGGCCGTATGAAAGTTCGTTATGATCTTAAGGCTAATTCAGGAGGGTACCAGGTAGGAGAGTTGGTTTGGCTATATAACCCAGAACAAAAGAAAGGCAGGTCCCTGAAGCTTCACCCGCCCCGGGAAGGGCTATACTCTGTCGTCACCAGACTAAACGATGTATACCGAATTCAGCAAAGTCCAAAATCGAAGATGAATGTGGTGCATATAGAGAGACTAGCCAAGTATGTAGGGAACAATAAATTGCCTAATCGGGACGTTCAGGCTTAAGGAGAGGGCAATGTTACGCCACTGGACTGTGTAGGCTGATTAGATGAGACTGGAATTGTACGAGAACGGCCGGGAATCGTCTGGAATGTTCTAGACCGTGTGAATGGATATATAAATAAGACACACGGTGGGCCGTGACTCAGTCTTAAGTTGAACGTGAACGAGTAAAGAAATAAGAAAGAGACGTATAAGTGTTCAAGTGTGATTATAGTTAAGGCAGTAATTAATTTATTGTTGTTAATTGTTAATTAGTAAATAAAGTATTGAGTAGGTGTTACCTGGACTTTTAATCAACGAATCTACGAGTATAGGTGTTTGTGTGGATAGCAAACACGTAACAATATCAATAAATTTATTGTGCGAAACTGTCGGAAAGAATTATGACGGTTTATCAAAGCCCACCGAAAAAATTGCAGATTGTTTCCTATATATTAGTAGTTATAAATTTATATTAATACAATAAATTATAAAAAATTGATAGGTACATGAATAATAATTACATATTTGTTCAATACGAGTATAAATAATAATATATAGAATATATTAACATCAGATATCAGTTGATAAATGGATAAATAAAAACCTAGATGTTAGGGAGCCTATATTTAAAATATCTCATGTGGCCAGCACATAACTTTCTTATACCAGTATATATCATCCTGATCTGAAAAAATCATTCTGTTTAATTCTTCACTTACAAATTTTAATAGCGTACCTTGAAATGTTTCATTAAAATTTTTAAATAAATATCAGCGTCATTCAATACCATCAGTAATAATTCATTTCATATATTTTAATAATTTCTTCTTATTGACATTGTTGGAACTAAATTGGACATTTCAAATGTCAAACTCTTAAATTTTTTCTAGCCCCATTTTATGAGGTCAAATGTGTGAAAAATTTCAGTTCATATCAGCTTTATTTAAGTACTTAGAAAATATATTGTGTTGGCTTGATATAGTAGACATGATTTATAATCTTTCAAGAATATTTTTTTTGTAAAGGCAAATACAAAAAAAGTTTGGGTCCCGTGAATCTTCTTTCAGCTAACCAATTTTGCTCATAATCGAATTTATCATTGTCTTTGGCCTTTAGAACATGTGTACCAAATTTGAAAGCTTTATCTCAAAAACTGTGGCTGTTATCGCGATACTACAGACATGCAGACAGATTTTTTTCCATAAAGTTGTTTTTATAATTCGTCGAGATTCGTCAAGAAATGCAATAAAATTTTTTATTTTCTTCCCGAAATTGTACCTTTTTTCTTCTTTCATTCATTGTATCTTCTGGTGGTACCACATTCACCAAATTTAAGGGGTCACCTAAAATGTTGTTGACAATCTTAACTGCGCCAAATTTGGGAAGTCTCCCATTAGTATTTTTTGAGTTATCGCGGATACACACATACCATACACACACACTCACCGACAGACAACATTCGGAAAATAATCAAAATGGATTCAGGAGGGTTTAAAACGTATATATCAATCAAAATCTCGAGGTCGAAAAAAAATCACGATTACTATACTGCCGTCCTTATGCTAAAGGGCGTATCTGCAAAAACATAGTTTTGAGATAATTAAGGTTTTGCATTTTTCTATATGCCAACTTTGTGATACACCTAGTCGTATCTGCTAATATTAATGCATACAAGACTAATTGGCTTAGTGAATATTAGTCCAAAAATTACTGAGATGATCTATATCTGTAATACATTGCATAATCGATTTTTTTTGGCTAAGAAAATGTTAGACACGACCATTTGGCTTTGCAATATTACCATGCGGTGGAGATATCTGATATTTTAAAAAGATTTTTTAGGTAATTTAGAATACAGATACGCGCTTTTACTTTAGTAATAAGGTCAAATACATGCTTGCCTGTGTAAAAATCCCATAAACCGAATTTCGATACAATGTCAGGATACGCCCATTAGCCTTAGCACGGCAGTATACTGCTTTATATTAAGTATAAGAAAGTAAAAAGAAATAGATAAAACATTTATTTATTATTCAGTGTATACAAAAAGTCCACATCATAAGGACGTTTTTATATTTTTCTTCAGTTTTCTGCCTCTCAATCAAAAATTGTTACATGATTTTCGGTATAGCCAAAATTAACAATTATTATAAAAAATTAGCCGAAATAGGCAATATTACTAAAAATCTGGAATATAGCTATTACAAAAAGTTGTTACCTACTAAAAAAAATATTTTGTTATCCTGTTTTCACTGTGTTTATTTAAACACTATCAAATGATTATTTGTGACCTACTGACGTTAATATTTTTCTAAAAACTATGGCCCATTTAAATCAACATCAACAGGTTCACAAAAAAATCAATTATTTGGCATGCAATAAAACTATTCTGATCAATTCGATTTATTTTTCAAATATTACTATTTGGAACACTGCATCATTAAAAAAAAACGAATAGAGCAATTTTTATTCAAAATAATAAAAGTAAGCTAAAAAACAAGGCGAGAAAATCAAATCAGCTGCCTAAAATGATTAACCTCTGGTATAAACTATTTAATTAATATTTGATAATTCGAAATAAGAGCATGTGTTTTTAATTAAAAGTAGAGCTTATCTGTAGAATTCGTGGGTAGCCGCTGGATAAGCGGAAGGAAGCTGATACTCCTCAGAGGATCCTGCTTTTAAAATCACGAAATGGCCGTCTAATCCTTAGCTAGCACCTAACTTCCGTAGCAAATGGGGAATCCTTTTGGGATTGCTCGACGAATGTTCGCCAAACAAAAATTGTTTTGTATAGGCTTTGATTTGATATAAACTCGACGGAAAGGATGGAAAGGAAACTGATCAATACATTTACATAGTATGTAAGTAGACAAGCTATAAACTATTTGAAATATTTGCACTTGAATGTTGCCGACTGCATTTAATACATTTAATTTATTAATATTTTACACGTATGTAGTCTAATTTACCCAAACCTAACCTAACCTTGGTAACAGGCCCCTTGCATTTGCCGCATTTTAAAAATTAATTCATATATTCTAATAGTCTTATTAAACATTAACATTTATCAAATCTGTTTTAATAATTTCTACCGGAATATGTTTAAATTACTAATTGAACTTCCGAGAATATCAGATGCTGTGGGAACGCTGTCCTATTGGCGCGACGTCACAGGTCACAATATTTCCGGGTGATGAACGATACGCTACCTAGTTTATGCATTAATTAAGTATGGGTGGTTGTTTACTATTATTATTTTGTAGTTTCTGGTTTGTGATATTTATACAGACATATGGCTCCGTGATCTAGAAATAACGTACTTACCTCAGGATCCCGGGTTCGATTCCCGGTCGAGAAACTGGGATTTTTTCGGAAAGAGAAATTAATTCCAGTATACTCGAATATTGGATGTGTCCGTTATCTCTTAATGTGTAACCATCTCCCGCACAAAGTCATTCCAGACCTTCAGGGATAAAGGGAATTGTAATTACATGTGATATTATTATTTTCGGACAGTCCGGCGCATTAACTACAGCCACTCCCCACATCCCGCAGGGTTAGTGACTGTAGATACCAGAATTGTGTGCCATAAGCAGACGGAGAGAACCCAGAATGACCCTCCTCTGCATTTGCCCTGCCAGCTACTCAGCTGATTTTTGGCGGGCCGATATGATCTTAAGTTCCGAGAATAGCGTAGACTTTATCTCTCCGAGTACACCGATTATTAGGACGACCATTTTGACCGAATAGCCTGGGTACAGTACTTGGAGCTTGTACCTGAGATCGCGATGTTTTGTTCGTTTCTCCTCCTCCTTCAAGGTGATGTTTTTCTCCGCAGGTGCCGAGAACTCGATGACATACATCACCTTGAGTTGATGGTCGGGGAGGACTATGTCAGGCTTGTTGGCTTGGATTAGCGTGACCGTCGGGAACGAGTAGTTCCAGTAAATTCGGCATTTTTCGTTCTCAACAACGGCCTCAATATCTTCGGGGACGTAAGGCAACACTGGTGTCTGGTCTACCCCGTACGAGTGCCTTAGATGGTAGTATAGCACTCGTAACGCCGCGTTATGTCGGTTGATGTAGGCCGAAATCGCATATATGGGGCATGCAGAAAGCAAGGGCATGAGCGATTCCGGCGCCTGACGGCAGGTCTTGCGGTTGATGTCAGGAACTTCTATACGTCACAAGCAGCTACGGTAGACCAAGGTGTTGATAACACCATCTTGGCAGGCCATAATGGTTCCTCGGTGTCCGACTTAAGCCCGGCTGACCTTAGAAAAGCGAATATCAGCCTGGTCGATAAACCCAGTGTTTCTATGTTCTTATAGGAGACACCATGCTGGGGTTATTGTCGACGTGTTGCCGAAACAAATTTTCCTGTTGGGCAGCTCTAATTCGGGTTTTTAGGCGATTTGGCTGAGGTTCAGTGACAGCTGTGTATCAGCACCTCGCCGGCCACCTCGCCTGATGTCGAATGCGAGACCGAGTTCATCTGCTGCACTTTTTGCTGCCTTGGAGAATCCTGCTCCCACTCCTACAGTTTCGTGATGTTTTACAAACCGCAAGAGGGGATCTGAGCTCCTGAGGATGTTACATGACATACTCAATACTACTCTGCCATGCGTACACTCCAGACTCAAGAGTCTTCCCCCCCCACTGACGGGAGAGGTACACACGAGGAACAGACGATCTAGGATGAATGGTTCTGTGAATATTTATTATCTTACGGGTATCACTGTCTAATTGGTGCAGCTCATCCTCTGTCCACGTTACGACTCCGAAGGAGTGGCAATCATTCCGTCTGCGAGCTACACATCTTCAGAGAATTCTCCGCATTGTCCTCTCTGAGGTGCACGACTGCACATTTGTCCAACCTGAACTCCATACCGATTGCCTACGTGTATTCTTCGACCACCCTAAGAGCGTTTTGTAATTCGCGCTCTCCGGAGGCATAAAATTTAAGGTCGTCCATATAAAATAGATGGGTGACCTTATGCCTCCGGTCGCTGGGTGGTCCACATTGATATCCGCGGGTTTGGCGGAGCCCAACAGACAACGGCAGCAGTGAGATACAGAAAAAAAGATAACTTCTCACCCGCCTGTTCAACATTTTCTTTACAGCCATTAGCGCTCGGATCCTATCTAGACAGTGCGGCTTGGTGTAAGCATCACTGTCAGATTTAGAGTATGGTGTTGACGTCTTAATCCGGCTGCTATGCGCCGGATTCTGGGAGTAAAGACTCTACCACTCGTCGTGTATTCCAGCACACTCTGGATTCGAGAAGCGTGTTGTCTGGTCGACTGTATTTTGCCCTCGATTTTTTGTACACACCTTGGCATTCTCGACCCCGTGATCGGTTGACCTCTCACGGGGGGACGAGTTTCTTCGCGGCGTTGTACACGGCACAGTTGATTTGCCAGATGTCTGCATCTTCTGGAAGTTCCTCATCGATGACCGCGTCCATTCTAGCCAGGTCTTGTGTCTTTAGGTTAGCCCTGGTGTTAAGGCTAACCCTCGTCCTTAAGTCTACATCGGTGAACTCCGTAGGATGTTCCCTACCAGCTGGTAATTGCCGCGGTGAGACTGCGGCTGGCAATTCTTCCAGCTGACGGGGTGCCCTTACGTAACCTGTCCTGAGTAGAAAAGATACTTGATCTCTCAGATGTTGCTGAGAGAAGGCGCGGTGTTCTGGGTGCATGAAACTCCAGGCATCATGTAACCGCGCCATATATTCCCTGCGCTCATGTTCGCTGCCCTCATGTTCGCTGCCCTCGTAGCAGATCAGCAAGTCATCCCTTAGTTCCCTCGTCCACATAAAGCGTCCGTGTATTGCCTTGATCGTCAACGTTGAGACCCAGTGAGGTCCCTCCCGCTTGTCTCTGACCCCCATCCGATTGGGGTCAGTCGTGAGGGGCCCTTCTTCTGAAATTATATGGAACCATAAATTTTAGGGGTACTAGGTGGTTGGCCTTGGTACCCCCGGCCGATATTTGTCAGGCAGACTTGCCCCTACCTGTCCAGGGTGCACTGCGTGGAGGTTATCGGTCCTTTGCACCCTTATTATTATTATTATTTTATTTCATTTGATAATGTTAATACGTAAACCACTATACGAATCAAATGTATCGGGGCCTCACTTTAACCGCGAATATTCCAAAAACGGAGGAGGGAACAAATTTAAAAAAAATATGCATTCGTTATGTAATATTGCAAACCACTCACAGAAATGTTAATAACTTTGGTTACAACGTTACGAAGATTCCTTATGCTAAACAATATACCTGTTATTAACAATACTCTCGTCACATTAAACTTTAAGTGGTCATTTGTCGTGAAGTGAAATCAGTTATAGATTAGTTTTATGTAAAATTTTCTAGTGGTATTTCTTTCACTTCTCCGTGTTTGAGATATTCGTAGTTAAAGTGAGAGCTTAATACATTTGAATCGTATAGTAGTTTTATTGCAAACCTGTGACAGAAAACAAAGAATAATTATTAACGCAATATGTGCGTTTTGTTTTAATTGGCTATACTTTATTATATATAATTTCCTAAAACACTGATCACTTTAGGAGCCGTCGCTATCACTCTTATTCACGTTAGACATCGACGCTGGTTTGCAGACGGCCAGCAAACCAATTAGTTCCATTGCAGTCCTGCTTATTAACGGCCTCTCCCTTTTCCTTACCAGTATATTCCATGAAGGTTCAACAAGTTGCAAATCAAGTGCAAACCTAGTAGCTTAGTAGTATCTTCATGGCTGAGGGCTTTAGCCAGCCTAGGTTTTTTTATACATATACGCGTATGAACGGCATTTTTATTGTAAAAATGAACTCAGTGCAACGTTTAATAGTGGAGGCGTTCTGTAGTCGATCTTCCACCGACATAATTGAAATAAAAATAATATGAGCCCTACTCCGAATTTAAATATAAAACAGTCTGTTTCAAATAAAAGACGAACCATTAATAGAACATTTAATTCATACATTTATAATAACCATATGTGGATTTGTGGTTGTGATGTGAGAAATGAGCATTTTTACCAAAAGAAACTTACTGCTCAATATGATCGTGCATCATGAGCGGGTCATCTAATAGGGTGCAAGCAATTAATGTTGGTGAGTTTGAAAGTTAGTTTATATTATTATAAGATAAGTACTCTTGTGCAAAAATAGATGTTTTTCTAGAAAACATGCATAGTTTTCCTCTAATAATTGCAACCCTCACATTTTTATAGCACGAGCCGCCACTGGACAAAACTATAACACATTTGTGTTATAGTTTGTTTTAACTCACATCATACCGTTCATACGTACTATTTCCAACTTGTTTGATTTCATTAGAATATGTAAGAAATGTTGCTTTATGAAGAATAAGAATTGATGTACAATATGTGAAATAATCAAAAGTAAGTTATTTTGAAAGGAATTAGATATTCCTGAACCCGGTACATCGTTTCAAGTGGATTTTTATTTCTATATATAAATTATAATTGTAAAAGTAGGTAGTAATTTTTTTATATATATTTCCACGTGGATAAGTTGTGAATGAATCACAATAGATTTTTATATCTATTTTTATTAACAAAGTATGAGTGACTTACAAAAGTAGTTATTTTAAGCAAAAAATATTACTAATTTTTTCTTTAAATAATGAACTTTAACTTCAGAAAATTATTCATACATAGCTATTTTTAATAAAAAGGCGTGAGTGATATTCAAAAGTAATTATTTTAAGAAAAAATGTTAGTAATTTTTTTTACATATTGAACGTAACTTCAGAAAATTAGTCATGCATATTATTTATTGCTCAGGTGATGATATATCTTTTGTGTGCTTTCAAATCATGTAAAGACACATGCCTAACAAAAATAAAAATGTACAGGAAATTATAATTTTTAAATATAGACTACTTCACTTTCCTATATTCCCCTAATTTTATATTTAAAGCTGAAATTTCGCAGAGTAAGTATTTATTCCTGAAGCAGGTTGAAATCAAACACTAAAACATTCCATATTATGCGTGACGCGCATTTCGCCAACCAAGTTGGTATTATTTGGAGGTGATTAAAACTGTTTAATAATCTCAAGATGCCGCCAGCTTGGTTTACGAAACGTGCGTCGAGTCGTATTTTGGTGTCCGTGGAATCTGCTTCAGGGTTAGTAACTGTTTTATAAGTATTTAGAAATCCAAATGTGTTATGATATTCCAAATGGTTTTGGGACTTTACTAGGGGGATGTTTCACGCCCCAAAAACTTATAAACCTATTTCCTTTTTCGGAAATTATTGGTCAGTCTTCAAAAATTTTCTGAAATTTACAAAAAAAATACTGAAACTTCTGAGAAATTTACCAAATTTTAGAAAAATTTAATTATTTATTTGTTGTTAATGTCTTAGTTTTAAGCCCGGACAGGCCCCTCTTTGCTCGACTTGACAATTGCCCCGTCGCCATCTTACGCGGGGATGCCGGGCCGGTAACGGACCGGGTGTCCGGCGAGGACCACTTACATTGTTCCTTTCAATTGTTAAAAAAATTGTTTTGATTTGAATTTAATTGAATCGGGACGTCCTTGCTGGACTTTAGCAGTACAACTTTAATTGCAAAGCATTTACTATATCCGTACGAGGAGTATAGTTATGACGTGAGTGGGCAAGTTATTGAAATGTTGTAAGAACGACTCACAAGCACTCACAGATCGAAATGTCTGTATAGAAGCGAATTAGTATTGGGGAGAATTGTCCTTTATCTATAGAAATATCTATATAGATTATAGACTCATAAGAAAAAATCTACTGAAAATTAATGACCAAATAGGAAAACAGTTGTTATCAGAGATATTACTTAAAGTTTGACAATTTCATAAGTATTTTCAGTTATACTGTTAACTTATAGGAAACATTTTTTTTTAGTCAAATACACATAGGGTTGATTTTGTACACATTTTAATAATATGAGAAGAAAAATAATGAGAACCATATGTTCTATACAATATATATTACAATTCACAAATATCAAAATTACAAAAAGACAATAAATTACAATAAAATTTGTTCGTATTCAGAAAAGTCTAATTCTGATGACGAGCTGGTATCCCCATTATTGAAAAGAAATTGCGAGTTATTCGGCTTATGGCGTTTACGCAACTTCGTCGATGTGTTTGTAAACAGAGTATCAATTGATTAAATGATAAATGGGTTTTATGCTTGTCTGGTCCCAAGTATCCTGATTCCCTTAAAAGAGGGTGGCTAGACACTAGACGTCTAAGAATCCTACGATGTCTTCGGTATCATCAAATATTCCACATAATTTATTATCTTGGTTACTATTCCACCAACAAGGGATACGGGTTCTTTGACTACGAGGAAGTCATCGGACATGTACAATTAAATAACGCCACAAAATATTTTACGAATAGTACTGGTATGTTGCGTATTGTGATGTGTTCCGCTTTACCAATAATAGTAGGCAAATTTCGTTCTCCTATGAACTCATCCGTATTACAGGAAGGAACTGCTGCAATACCGATGCATTCTGAACTAGTCTTTCCATCAGGAGATGGCGCGTTGTATCATCTGTGGTTTTAATCCACAAGAACTTCAAGCAATAATGGTTAATCGGTCCAGTGCGATGTCATTCATTTCTCCAGCCTGTGGTATCGATGAATTCATAGAAGAACGAAACATGTTTACTACTATTGGTAAAGGGGATGACATCGCAATACGCAACATAACCAATATTATCTTCGTAAGTACATAAATACCGAGTAAAAATGACTAAGTACAAGAAATCTACATCTCAGAATTCAAAACTATAAAAAATCGATAGTACGTGGGTAGGTGTTTCTTACAGCAAAACCTTCAACAAATTTAAAATGTCTGTCTGTTTTTATCAAAAATTCTTCAAATCGCAAGTGTTTAGAAACTTCTAATTTTCAGCAAGAAGGATTGACATTTAGCTGACAATTTATTTATTTAACAAGGATTACTAATCATTTACTGAAATACTACCATGTATGACATTTTAGAGTATTACTGAGGAGAAAAGTGACATTTTATTTTCAGTCTTTACATAACCTAAAATTCATTTTGTTTTCAGATGTTTAATATTGGCTTTTTACATGAAGAAAACTGAGCAAGACCGTGCACAAAATATCCTTATGCTAAACGCAAAATGTTATACATATACAACAACGGACACCAAGGAGAGTTGTCATAGTTTAAGCCGGATTGGTTCTACGATTACACCAGATCAGAATGAACACCGAACATATCTTCAAGTGACAGATAGAATGATAGAATGTTATTACCTTTATTTTAGAATGGTTGGCATTGTAGGGAATAATTGATTTTCAGACTCTTGCCTTGACGTTGTTACTAGTCTAGGATATTAAAAATAATGGAGGCTTAAAATAAAACCATAAGAGCTGTTTTACTAGACTTACATTTACAAAAAAAAAACAGACTTCAATTTTGTCTCTAATTTCATCTACCAAATATGCATTTTATTTAAAACGAGATAATTGCTTTTTTTGTTATCTTTAATAGAAAAACTTTATATAGCGAAATGAAAAATAATAACGGTGACAATTTTTTGCGAATTATTATTTACTAACTTTTACAAAACTTATTCACAGATAAGTATAACATATATCTTTTTAAACAATTATTTTCTCGATAAGTTTTGTAAAAGTTATTAAATAATAATTAGCAAAAAATGTTCAGCGTTATTATTTTTCATTTCACTCTATATTTTAAACTTTTACCAAGAAGAGGATACCTAATTTGTTTTTGAAAAACTTTAAATGCGATTTAGAATTATAATTTCTCTCCTTCCAAAACCACGTGGACACTATATCAATTTTTATTTATGCCATGCTAATAAAAAATTCTGTAACATTAGCTACCCGTTTTTTAATATTCTGAGTCACTATACCAATATAAAAAGTAAATATATGAGGGAAACAAAATATTACTTCACCAAACGACAGCTCTGCCCGTAAGGTGAATTTATGAGCCCCAGCCGGAAGAAATATTACACTACTCGAAAATAAATGTATAACAAAAATAATGTATTATTTTACTGATAACTTCTCAAACGTTAAGATGGAAAAAAGAACCAATAAAAACTGATAATAATATATTTTTATAGTTTCCTAATATATCTGTGCCTGTTAGACTTTTTACGAAACATTTAAAAAATTGCACTGAAGTTGGTTTCCCTAAATTCTAAATTCAAATATAAAAAAAGTTTTTAAGCATAATAACAATTACTAGAATTAAAAATTTTGTATAAATTTGGTAAATACGGTCTGTAAAATTATTCCTGTTAAAATAGAGTCATATTATGTGTTACACAGTATTTTCGTTACATTTGTACAATTTTTTTATGCTATCCCAAATAACAGTTTAAATACTTTTAGATTTATTTAAGTTTTATCAGTGTTTTATAGTGGCCAGTTTATAAACAAATGATTTATGCTAGATTTATTATGTGACAAGTGCATTTAAAGATAGTTTTGTCTAAAGAAACTTTAAAAAAGTCTTCATAAGATTATGTTAAAACAAAATTATCTTTTAGTCTTTATTGGCTTATGACTGACTTATCAATGCATTTATCAAGCTCTCAATAAAACTTTTTAGTTAAGTTTTGCAAATACCATTTTTATGCTGATGGTACCCAAATTTATTTAAACAAACCGTATATCAATCAATTAATAATATTAATACAGATCTTGAAAATATTTCAAAATTCTCCATTGATCACGGCTTGATAATTAATCCTGTGAAAACATTTCGTATTTTATTTTGTAAAACGACTGATGGCAATTTTATTACTAATAACATAAACATCTCTTTAAATAATAATAAAATTGAACTGGTAAATGAAGTAAAAAATTTGAGATTGTTATGATTTGAGATTTAAATCGCATGTTACCAATTGAATTAGAAAAGCTTATAGCAATTTAAGATTATTATATAATAATAAGGATTTCCTTAATAATAAATTAAAAACTATACTTTGCAATTCATTGGTTGTCTCGCAGTTTAATTATTGTGACATTGTTTACGGCTTTTGCTTGGATGCGTATGATAAAAGGAGGATACAAGTGCCTCAAAATTCGTGTATGCGTTTTATTTTTGGAATATCTCGTTTTCAGCATATATCTCACAAATTGGTTCAATTAAAATGGTTAAATATGGAAAATCGTCACTTGTTACATGCAGCATGTTTTTTTTTCACAAATTATTAATTTTCAAATCTCTCCCGTATTAATATGTGACGTACTTCCTGGTTCTACACAAGAGCAGCAGTGTCACTTTGACGTCCAACACTACAGCGGTGCTCAAGGTACGGATATCTCGGGCGCCAGTTTCTGTTTAGAGTGCAGAAACACCACTTTACTCTATCGGCGGAACGATAGAGGCCGGGCAACTACAGTGAAGAAACGGATAAGCCAGGGGTCGAGAAAAGGTAACTTACACACAACAGTTAATGAAACGACTCTTATTCATTATATTTACATTTATTCTACACACTAATTATTATTTACACTTTATATACCTCTTAGTAACTACAACTTATACTACAAACGGTCTTAATTACAGGCGAGCGGGGACAATAAGCGGGCGTACAAGAGGTGCGAGACGGTAATACGGTGATTAAGTAGTGAAAAAGGTGACCAGCAATAACTAATCGGCCATAAGCAGACGGCGGACGGATACCAGGAGGGGAAGCAAGCGCCAATACAATACAATGACTATCTATAGCGGTTATTTACTATCGCTTGGCTGATGGATGGTTCCGGACTTATGATATGCCGAATCTAGTACCTCCAAGTCACCCTGCAGAATATGACGTGCTCAGGTGGCCTGGAGGACACGCGGTATAACGCGGTTACGTTTGGGGGGGGAAGGAGTGGTAAGCCTAACAGTTGCAAATTTAAAACGACTACGGTAAGGGCAAAATCCAAGCTACCCTGCAGAATATGACGTGCTCAGGTAGCCTGGCGGACCCGCGGTTACGGACGATACCTCCAAGTCACCCTGCAGAATATGACGTGCACAGGTGGCCTGGAGGACACGCGGTTACGAAAGTACCTCTAAGTCACCCTGCAGAATATGACGTGCTCAGGTGGCCTAGAGGACACGCGGTGGCAAATGATAGTACTTCCAAGTCACCCTGCAGAATATGACGTGCTCAGGTGGCCTGGAGGGCACGCGGTTAACGCGGTTCTGTTTTGGAGGGAGGGAAGGAGTGGGAAACTTACCAGTTGGACATTCAATACGACTACGGTATGGTCAAACTCCAAGCTACCCTGCAGAATATGACATGCTCAGGTAGCCCGGCGGACCCGCGGTTACGGACGATACCTCCAAGTCACCCTGCAGGATATGACGTGCTCAGGTGGCCTAGAGGACACGCGATGGCAAATTATAGTACCTCCAAGTCACCCTGAAGAATATGACGTGTTCAGGTGGCCTGGAGGACACGCGGTTAACGCGGTTATGGTTTCAACCTTCAGCCGCTCTCCCGTTCTATGGAAGGGTATGAGGCGGATACGTCTTTGCGCTCGCAGTTCACAAACTCTAAATAAGGTCCGAAAAGTACTCACCAGTCAAGTAATACCGATTATTTACCAAACCTTTATCAAACCTTGCTACTTACTTCCGTATCCTGGGCTGCTTCCTCTGGAGCGGTCGGGGTCGGCACGTCTGGTCGGTACTGGCGGCAGCAACGCACTGTCCTGGATGTTCTGAAAAATCCTCAAGCTACCAAACTCTGCCAAAAGCAGAAGTAGGATGAGACGCGGTAGTCATGCGCGGAATATGGCAATACGTCACCCGAATTCAATTTAAAACAAACCTATACCTTTATACTCACAACAAGATTACTACTATCCTGGTCGGCGTGGTTCTTCAGTCAGCAGCTAAACGTCAACTGACTTGTTTGAAAAATCGTCAAGCTACTAAACTCTGCCAAAAGCAGAAGTAGGAGGGCGCGGTAGTCATGCACGGAATATTGCAACTACGTCACCTGTTTACCGACTTAGAATAACTCCGCATTAAATTTATATACCTATGTACCTCTATACTCACAAGATTATTTACTGTGCTGATCGGCGTGGTTCTTCGGTTGGCGGTCAGACGGGAACTAATTTTATTGTTTCCAGTCTTGGGGTCCTTTACAGTAGGGCGGGCACAGGAGTGCCGGGGGCAATATGCGCGCTTCGCGTTTCGCGATTCACGTACTGCCTGCAACTCGGCATATCTGGAATGTCTATACAAACAGATCAACACTACCTATCTTATAATTAACAATTATACTATTATTAATGAGCAACTGACAAGACCACTATTAAGGGCGCAGTACTACAATGTTTAAAATATCTTTCGAAACAGACAAATTGCACCTAGTTACCTAATTTAATTCTATAAAATAATCACTTCGTTACAAATATAAAAAAATAACCTATAGAACAGATGTACATCATATGAATATTTGAAATAGATTATTACTACAAATACCAAGACATACATTAGCTCACTTTTGGAAATCTTTTAGGTATAATGTGACACAAATTATAAATTCTTTACCTAACAGTTTACGACGTATGTTATTAAATAAATTCAAAACACAATATAAATATTACTTGCTACACAGACAGACAGTTTAAATGGGTGTATTTATAGTTTAAATAATATATAATCATCTACCACAATAATTACTTTCATATTGCGTATTATTTGCTGCTCCCACCATACTCAAGTGTTTTTGTTCTTTTTTGTATATTTTGTATTATAAGAAGTATATTAATTGTGGAAGAACAGATCTTTACTTCGTTAAAGAAATTGAACAATTTCCTTGAAGTTTACCAATAAATGTGTTAATATTTTTGTAAATATTGTGTTTAATGTTTTTTGGTAAATAAATATATTTGAATTTAATTTGAATAGTTAATAAAATAGTGATGTAAATCATTAACCGGTTAAAAATTCAACAAAAAATGTGTAAATGAAATTTAATTATATATGCCAGTAAAATGATCTACAATAATATTTATGTATAAATGTATACAATAGTTATTTACGTAACCAGTTATGAAAAGACTAATTGTATTTGACGAATGTAATATTTGCCAAAACGAGCGAGCGAAGCGAGCGAGTTTTGCAAATTACATGAGTCAAGTAAAATTACTTTTCATAACGTGTTAAGTACAAAATTTTACCTAATCCCGCTTTAAAATAGGAAAATGATAATAATCAATTACGTAAAAATTCATTACATCACTCAGTTATGTAATGGGACTGAGTTAAGAAAAATGTGACGTTTCGTAACGTCAAAAATGCATTTAAAACTTGACGTTTCATAACGGGGTTAGATAAAAACTTTTACTCCATATCTGAGAATAGATGCCATTGGGTACACAACTAACAATATTCTTCCCGATTTATTTTGTATGTATTTTTTGTTGTATGTACATTTTCTCGTAAAAAAGTGGTTGAAAGAATTCGAGGTATACACTGGAAATTTTTTATGAGGCAAAGTTTGCAACAAAAATATATAAAATGCCTTACAATAGCTGTTTAACCGTACTCAACAAAATCTATAAATTTTTTAGATAAATAATGTCTACTATCTTCAATTATTAAGAGGAAATCTCACAAATATACAGAAAAATAGTAGGACGTTGTCGTATAAAATACACCATTTTCAAGAACTATTGTATCCCTTTAACTTAAAAATTAAGAAAAAAATTATAAAAGTTCATGGTGAAGAATATGGATGAATATAATTACTATAATATTTAACGTTTATTTTATACGCCATTATAGAAAAGAAACGTAAGAGATAGACGAAATTAGCACCATAATTTTCATTTATATTTCATTAGAACTGTTACTAAGTTTTTCTTAATTTTGAACTTCAAGTAGATACAATTTGTTGAAAATTGGGCATTTTATAGTCGGTCAAGACCCTTAATCAGCACCACGCTCGTATTCATACCAAATTTTTTTTATACATAACACATTTTCCTCAAAAATTAGTATACAAGTAATTTGTGTAAAATTTCGGTTTATTTTGTATTGTGCTATATCAAAATTGTTCATGTTCAATATTTTGACAAAATACTTTAATAAACTTGCTTTAAATTTAAAATATCAGTTATTTTATGTTACAATTTTGTATGTTGTACCTAAGTTTGCGGATACAGCAAATATGTTTTATAACCTAATAAACGTAAGAATTCTGTTATCATTTTGCATATTCAATTTAAAAACTCAAGTATACAGATTGGGGCAATAGTGCACCCGACTTCAATATCTCGAGTTCTGTGATAGCTAGAGACTTGATTTAAGAACTATACAAAAAACTCGATAACCGGAAATTGTTTTCTAATATACAACGTGAGCCAAGACGATTCTACAGGGTCATGTACCATTTTTTTAAATGAAATGCCATGTATATCAGAACATTTTTTGAAACCTCTTTGTGGCCTCCTTTGACTCCTTGATTATTATTGACTTTCTCTCAACCACTTGGATGTAATGATTTTTTTTTTGTTAAAATTATGCCATTTACACGTGTATATAAAAAATATCACTACAATCACAAATATCGATTTTAGTTGTTATTTCTGAATTTATTGTTCAATAAATCGAAAATGGTTACAAATAGCCATAGGGATATACGTATATAAAATGTTCGTTTTTCAATGCTACATCACATCGTGCAAAATAGATGGGGGGGCGTTCCATTTGAAAAAATTGAGAAAATTCAGTTCAAATAGTGGTAAATTTAAAAATTATTTTTGGCCACCCTGTATACTTTTCGAAAGTAAAAATGACTGAGTGTCTTCACACAGATGTCGCATAACTGGCACTAATATATTTTTTCTTAATATCGATAATTGTGACCAGAGCAGCATAAACTACTTTTGAAAAAGTAGTTAACTACCAACTACTGAGTACTCATGGTAAATGCATTGTAGTTGAAAAGTACTCGAGTACTTTGATTGAGAAAGTAGTTTAACTACGTGTCTTTTAACTACATTTACAACTACTTTTTGTAGGTACACTTTTTTACACTTGCAGTTGCACAGCACAAATTAGGTCATTATAGAACTTATGTACTTAAGACATTGAAGGCCTTTTTTGTCATGTTATATAACCGCAAAGTCTAAACTGTACTTATAATTTGTAAAATGAATCCCAATACTGCCAGCCTAGCCAGTCAATATGCGATGTGACAAAATGCCCCAAAATTCTTTTCTACGTCGGTGTGCAAATAACCCAACAGACAGACTAGCTTACCCTACACCTACAGTTCATTTTTACACATTGTTGCCATTTTCAACCTCTTTAATTCATTTAATTATTATTTAATATTCTACGTTTGTACGCTTTCGTCGCCACTCGCCAGATTAACTTAAACTTAACTGTTAAAATTTTCTCTCCTAATATCGAAAAACTAGAACAGAAAATGAAAAGTGTAAGTTAAAGTTGGCTATCTTTAATAATAATGGATATAGCAATACATGCAGCATGCAGCCTCACTTTAGAACACAGTACACAGTGTATATATAATTACAGACGATATTGACGAGTATATTTTATTATTAATAGAAAATACGAATATATTATTTTCGTGTAGTTTTATATTTTATGGAACTAATAATCGTAGTTTCTATTAATAAAAGAAATACGCACCAGTATTGCATGGCCTGTAATTACTTATATAGGTATACTACTACTATTTAAGATGGACTTTTTTTTAGTTTTTCGATATCAGTAGTAACAGGAACATTTTAAAAATATATCAAAACAAATTCTACAAAAACACATAAACAGTAGTTGCAATTACTTTAGTAGTTGCAACTACTTTAGTAGTTTAACTACTTTTAAAAAGTAATTTGAGTAGCGGGTACTCAAAAAATACTAGTGTATTCACAACTACCTTATAAATACTTGTAGTTAGTAGTTAAATTGTAGTTAAACTACAATTGTAGTTAACTACTAGTCAGCTCTGATTGTGACTGTACTGATTTTTTTAATGTACACGTGTAAATGGCATAATTTCAACAAAAAAATCATTACATTCAAGTGGTTTGGAGAGAGTCAATAATAATACAGGAGTACAGAAGGCCACAAAAACTTTTCAAGAAATGTTCTGATATACATGGCATTCCATTTAAAAAAAATGTTAGTTGACCCTGTAGAATCGTCTTGGCTCACGCTGTATATTCGAAAATAATTTCCGGTTATTATAGACTTTTTTGTCTAGTTTGTTTATGTTATTTTATTTTCAAAAAAAAAAAAACATCACAGATAAGACACTTTTTTCTGTATTTGAGTTGGTGTGTTATGAATTGGATTTTGGCGAAATTTTTTTCCGGTGCTTAGTTTAGTTATCAGTGCAGTTATAATGTATTCATTTGATCTCGTATATACATAAATATAAAAGTATTTTCTGATGGGAATGAGGCCACAAAATTATG
The DNA here is from genome assembly GCA_029963845.1 of Rhamnusium bicolor. NCBI lineage: Eukaryota > Metazoa > Arthropoda > Insecta > Coleoptera > Cerambycidae > Rhamnusium > Rhamnusium bicolor. Next base: position 244,810 of record JANEYF010005400.1, on the reverse strand, counting down.
AAATCCAAAATCGAGTGTTAAAATATTTAAATTACTTGTTGTAATAATCATAAAAATAAAATAAAGAGCGTAAAATTAACTTTTTATATTAGACTTTGTATTATAATTCCCCCCGCTCGTCAAAAACAGACTACCTTGCAAACAAACAAAAGCAAAGAGACTCGCGTAATGTTCTAAATAGCTATGGCTCCCGCAAATTAAATTTTTAAGGTGATTTATGTAACTAATTTTTCATTAGTATGCAGTGACGTATTAAATGAATTTTTAACCATTGTTTGTTTAAACTGTAAAGAATTTTTTATAAATGCCTATAATATAATACTTAATTGGGTAGAAGATCGATGAACATAGATGATAATCAATGGTGGTATTGCTTAAAAATTGTTTTCATTCTGTAAAAGTATATTTTTCATTAGAAATTTAAAGTTGGGAAGTATTGAAGATAGTTTTTTTTTAAAGAATTAATTTAAATAAAAGTAGTGTTTGGTTCTTCTACAGATTATCCTTACCAGTTGAACATACTAAAAATGTATAAAATATGAAAACTTATTATGGAAAAATGTTTGTATCTCAATAACAGAATTTTTTTTGAAAATATTCTCATTTGATTTTTGTTTTTAAAACGTCACTTTTTGTCAGATACACTTCATACCACTTTCAAGCCCCTCCCCTGCAGATCAACCCCCTGGAATTTTTAAATAACACAACACAAGGAGTTAAGTTAATACCTTGTCTGAAAGATATTTTAATTGTCTGTACTGTTTAATATTTTTTTTAATTCGGCTAATCTTTGTCCGAGATAGAACATTTTAAATATGGAACATCAAAAATGATCTCCTAAATTCAATTTCTTTGAAATTGCAAATACCCAACTTCTAGAACTGAGTTATTTTTTTTAAATAAGGTATAAGTACAGAGATATTTACCTTTAGTCTTCATGAACATGTAAATCGTCAGATACTGTTTTCGGGAAAATCCTCACTGGATTCAGTCACATATTCAAAAACCGGAAAAGTTAATGCTTGAGCAGGCATAGTGGGTAATCAAATAATTGGACCAATATTCTTTAAGTGTAACTTAACCGGAGCTATATATTTAAACTTTCCCCAGACAGAGCTTATTCCTAATTTGACAAACTTATTTCCCTATCCAATGAATCCATAGCACGTAAATCCCTAATGATTTGTTTTTAAATTAAATAAATTTTGTTTAATCCGTTCTTTTAATTTATTTTCAAAAAAAAAAAAAATCGGTCAATAAAAACAACTTTTCTAAAAATAATATAGATCTAATGAAAGTGTGCCTTTTGATTAGTTACCATTGTGGCAACTAATAATAGTACACAAAAAATAAATTCTTTTGAATTAGAATAACCACATACAGGAAGGCACAGTGACATCTAATTTTCTAAATTTTGACGTACCTGTTGTATCTTTTTAAGTACTTTGACAGATTTTCTTAACGTCCTATATAAAAAATAGTTATTTTGATTTAACAAAAAATACATTTAGACCGGAAATTAAATAAGACAAAATAAATATCAAATACAAACTAGCTTGACAACTAAAGGATTAGCTGCACATCCTTCGTGGCTTTAATTAATTTTTCTTTACTAAGTTTTAAAATTAAAAAAAGGGCGTGTACAATAATTCACGTACAGAAACGTTTAAAATTGAGTCTCCATATACATATCATTTCGCCGCACCCATCATGCTAATAGTATTTGTAAAGGAAAGGATATCATGCAACATTTGTTTATATGAATTTCACTAGGGGAAATTAATTTTAATTAGTATTTGTGTCGATAGTATGAAACTGATATAGAGGGTTGCGGCTGTGTTAGAACTGAAATGCCCCCGAGATTGTTTACCACGCATCTCTTAAGTAAGGTACTCCTGTCAAGTTATCATTTAATAGCTCCCTTTGTCTTATCAAGTGACATTGTTAGATTAAGATGTATAGAAGCTACTCAAAGAGATATCATTTATTGTTTCGAGAAAACTAGAAATTGAATAATTAATTGCGTTCACAGATAAAGTCAATTAGATGTACAGTTGCGGACAATAAAAAATGGGACAGCTCTTCTTGTGTAGTGTAAAAGTGATTTTTTTAAAATTATTACTTACTAGTGCTTTAATAATATGAGACATAGCTTCTATTTGCAATTTTTTGACAAATTTAAATGTCATTGATTGTTGTCAGAATACAATTAATCTCAATTCAAACAACTAAATTTTAGCAAAAATCTTTGGTAAGAGTTGCCTCATTTTGTTTAAGGCTGGGAATTTTCCAGATTTTAGTATTCGAATATTCGTTCGAAAAGGTATTCGAATTTTCGAACTATTCGGATATTCGAATATTCGGATTATTCGAATAGGTATTCGAATTATTCGGATATTTGAATATTCGGATATTCGAATTATTCGAGTATTCGGATATTCGATTAATTCGAATTAATCGAATATCCGAATACTCGAATAATTCGAATATCCGAATACTCGAATAATCCGAATTATTCGAATAGGTATCCGAATAATCCAGATCCTCGAATATTCATTATTAATAGGTATAGCACTGAATACTAGTGAATAGTGAATACTCTATTTGAGTATTTGGTTGGATAGATCACAATAATCGTGACGTAATCCACACCCACAATAGGGTATGTCTCCTGTACATGTGTTTTAAGGGTAAGAATTATTTAGTTAGTATTTTATTTTAGGATTGAGGCGCTATTGTTCACATTTAACTATTGAAGCTTAAATAAAACGAAAATAGAGCTAGTTTATTATACTTCTGTGTCATAACAATTTTTCCTTTTCGATAAAATAAAAGTGCTCTACAATTAGAATGTTTTTAAAAAAGACGCAGATTGTGAAGGTAAAACAAATATATGAAAAGTCAATAGTTAAATATTTATAGGTTTTCTAAAATTTAAAATTTAATTTTAACCCCTGCCTTAGTACAGTAAGAATAAGGTCGAAGCGAGAAAGAGATGAAATAGTTTGACTGGGAGTAAAACGTGCCACTAATGTGGTCTATTTATATATTTGGATTTTAGAATAGGTACCTACCTATACCTACTATCTCCCTATTTTGGTTGGATGCATACTGCATACCTATTCGTACATAATTTAATAATATATTTAATATTCAAATATAATCGAATATTCGATAACTCGAATATATTCGAATATTCGAATATATTCGAGTATTCGAATATTTCGAATATTCGAATGTTTGAATAATTTCCAATTAGAATAATTCGTATTCGAATATTCGAATACTTGAATTATCGTATTCGATTCCCAGCCTTAATTTTGTTACGTTCGTCTATTATGCCTAAGGAGAAGAGTGGTGATTAACATAGGGGCCAGGGCTGTTCACCCCTAAAAGCGTAGTAACAAAAGCAAGATTTATTATAGTGTGCTACTCGTAGGCAGTGGGTAGCGAACGACACACTAGCTAGCCCTCTATATTTTAGCCGGGAAATTGGGTGTGAATTCGGGTGGTTATTTTGGAGAAATAAAAACTCGTAGTTTAAGATTAATGACAATATTTAATGCCAGATCTATATATTGTGCAACTTTGTATAAAAGGTATACACTATTTAATATTTAAGGATAAACACTAATAAAATAATATGTGTACCTACTTCGTCGCTTCTTATGCAGCAACCAGCAGCGTAAGATTATAAAATGGGGCCGCCGATTGTGCATAAAAGAGGGTATGGTAAACGTACCAGGCAATAAAATAGTTGCAAAAATGACGTTTGGCTGCTTCAACTAAGTGAGTTACACAAGAAATTGTATATGAACGTATAACACTATAAATATGTAATATTGGCAAATCATAATAATAAAGTAAAATCACCCTGTATATTAAAAGGTGGTTTATCGGCTCGTCAGGAATCCAGGAATCATACCGTCTTGGCTACGACGTACACCCTGAGAACCATACATTCCTACAATCTTTGCAAGGGCGACTAACCCAAGGGAAGACTAGGTATTCTGGAAGAAACCAAGTATCCAATAGAAGCCTGTATCCGGGTAGAATCCGGGTAAAATCCGGGTAGGATCTGGGTAGAACCCTGAAATGTCATATAGATGCGTTAAAAATACGAAACATCACTAACCTGATGACATGATTTAATTGTTTAAGGGTATTTACGTCCAAGAGAGGGTCCTGTATCGACTTCGATGACTCGTCAAAAACGGCACTGTCGTCCAGTGGTTAGAATAGTAGGTATTTTAGTTTAACGGCAACTGCAAAATATGGAAAGTTGATACTATGCAGAATTTCAGAAACTTGAGTGAAATGACTTACGTTTTCTTCCAAGGAGATGCTAATACACCAAACTGCTTGAAACCCTTCCAAATCGAAGATATATTAAAGCTCCACAAACCCAAAAACGGTACACCAACAAAAACAAGCACTAATAAATGATTATTCGTGTAAAATTCATTGTAACCCCGCAAGGAAAATTTGTAGTATTTTACTTAAACTCTACCAGAATGTAGTCGAACGGCAATCGCCATTTTTCCTGAACCATCAGTCTCTGCAGGAATGCACGCGACACCTATCCGTATCGTATTTTGTAGGCCTGAACGGCATGTAACACACACCACAACACACCACCACAAGCCAGATTTACAATGTAACAATTTTTTTGTTGCCCTCAACTGTACATGTATAAATTTTTTTTTTTTAAGTGGATATGGGAATTTACCGTTTTTTTTTTTAAATTTCCTAAATGAAAATATTCTGGGAATTTTCCAGCCAGCATTTCAGAAACATTGATAAACGCGACTTTAAAAATACCTTGTGTTAACTAATTGTTCACAAAACACTTTTTTTGAATTCAATTAATACATTTTCTACGTAAGAATTAAATATGTCAAATTTTTTAAAATTAACATTACATCTTGACGTCTTTTCCGCCAACCCAATCATCCTTTTCCTTTTGCCGCATAATTCATGTTTGTTTTCGGTAGGCGATAGAATCCGCGGTTCACGTTCGGTCCTCCTGACTGAATTACGCGGCTCTGAAAATAAATAACTTAAATTTGCACAAAAATAATCGCAATTATCTCAACGGCTATTTTATGCGCAGAGATAGTCCCAACTATCTCGACGACCTTCTTATGCACAGAGATAGTCGCAACTGTCTCGACGGCCATCTTATGCACAGAGATAGTCGCAACTATTTCGACGGCCATCTTTTGCACAGTTAGTCGCAACTATCTCGACGGCCATTCCTCTACACAGAGATAATCTCGATAGCATCTTTCAGCACAGATAGTGTTTTGACAGTAGTTTCACATCCTCAACGGCACAGAGCATAGCTTCGACGGTAACAGATGCATAGAAATGATCTCGACGATACAGAGGTAATAGCGCATACCTTTTATTTAAGGCTCATAACAATACGAAGTCCACCTTTTCATATGTTCGATAGCGTACACACCAGTATAGGAGATGCTGGAACTTTTGGACCCTAGGTATCGGTCAATTCATATCAATCATTTTCCAGTGATTTTGATACTCTAAACAGTCCCTTCCATTTTGGCATCAACTTACGACTTTTTTTGCTGAACCGACAATTGATGATATGTTAAACACCAAGTCCCCTTCAGAAAACTCACTTGACCTCGAACGATTACTGACAAATTCGGACTTTTGTTTAAATTATATATCTCTAACTCAGTTATTCACTGTTTTACGCAATCGAGACACATTAATAGTCTCTTCACCATCAATGGAGTTAAAATTATGTGGTCCCGTGCGATAACCCAGCAACACTTCAGTTGCAGTTGCATTTAACGCACGATTTAATGTACAAAAATTTTAATAATATTGTCGAGCTCATTGATAACAAATTTTGTTTTCGTACTTTTAACCGGTTTTATGAAACAGAATTTGCTAAATGCATCGACAGTGACTAGTATGTGAACGTTTCCATGTTTGCTCTTACAAAAGAGACCCAAGTGATCTGCATGGATTGTGTGAATGGACGTGGGATTTTTGTTATGGAGGTGAATTTGAAAGTGTATTGAAAAACATACAATTAATGCAAGCTTGAACATATTTCATTATGAATTTTCTCATTTTCGGAAACCAGAACTTGCTGCTGATCCTTTCGAAGGTTTTATCAACTGAAAAATGTCCAATATCATCGTGATTGAATCTCAAAATTTGCCATCTACAAGCCATTGATAGCACGGCTCTATTCCCATGTGGAGTACGTTTGTAGACTCTACCACCCTTGAGTTCATATTCTTTTAAAAATGTCTCTATGCTCGTTTTTTGCTCAAAAGAAGTTCTTTAATATTCCTTATATGTGGATCAGCTTCTTGGGTAACCAAAATCCAGTCTTCGTCTTTCAGAATGGTTACACACACGCTTTCTGATGAAACCTATCAGGATTTCTGCTTAACGCGTCCACATGTCATGCGAATACTGGATTCATGTAGAATTTCGAAATCATATTCTTGAATTTCAAGAATCCAACGACCTATTCTTTGATTTAAGTTCTTTGTAAAAGCATCGCGAATAGCTGAACAGTCAGTATAAAGTTTAAACCTAATTCCCATTAAATAGTGTCGGAATCGTTTCAAAGATTTCTAAATTACTAATGCCTCCAATTCAAAAGAGTGGTAGCATTGTTCCGTTGGACTGGTAGTTCTACTGTACTAACTAGTGACATATTCCCGGTTGGTTTCGACTTGAACTAACATTTCGGCTAGGCCTAGTCTACTGGTATCTGTGTAAAGTATCGTATCTCTTTTGTTACTGAATAGGGATAAGGTCGACTCTGAAGTCAGAGCAATTTCCAGGCATTCAAAAGCGCTGTTCAGTAGACCAGGTCCATGGTCGATCTTTTTTTAGTAATTTGGTGAGCGGTTTAGATTTGGTCGCAAATTCAGATACAAATTTGCGAAAATGTCTTGTTAAACTAAGAAATTGTCTGATGTGGTGTAAATTATTGGGCACTGGGAAATGTTCTATGGCTCTGATTTTCAAAGGACTAGGTTGAATCAGACTATTGCTTATTTTATACCCCAACTACTCGATTTCATTGGCTAAAAATAAACATTTTTCTAAATTTAGACAGACACCATGAGCGGCCAGGACATCCAGTATTTCTTTTAAAATTTCTAATCCTTCTTCAAACGTAGCAGAACCTTAAATCTTTTAGAACATTGTCAGCCCTTTGAAATACGTAGGAAGCATTCATAAGCCCAAAGGGCACTCGAACATGGTCGTATTTTCTTTCAGGCGTTATAAAAGTAGTGTATGGAATTGAGCTTTCAGTTAATTTTATCTGATGGTACCCAGAGAGAAAATCTAATATTGTATAGTACCTCTGCCCCGACAGTCTATCAATAAAATCTTCTATCACAGCAAAGGATAATTTTCTTTCACAGTTTAACAATTTAAAAATCTCTGATCTACACAGAGCCTGGTCTTGTTATTTTTTTTTCCTAACCATAATAACTGGACTGGCATATGGACACTGAGATTGACGATTGGTTCCATTTTGCAAAAAATCATTGATAAGTTCTCTTTCTGTTTCGGAGGAGCGACATGGACGTTGATTGATTGGAGTATCAGACTTTAATTTGATCTGCATGTCCGTACCCGAAATTGTTCCTAACTTACTAGGAAAACAAACAGAGAACTGTTCTACAAGATTTTGAACTTGGTAAATTTTTATTATCCTCAATCCCTATACGAATAACTTGGATTGATTGTGCACGAAATATAAATTCTAATTTAACGTTAGAATACGAGATATTTGAACTCTTGGTAATGTCGTGGCCAATTAAAATATCAATATTAGGAATACACACCGGAACTACTAGAAATGTCACTGTTAACTCCACATTATCTAGAAAAATATTGCAACATACTTCGTATGTAACTGTAATCTCGAAATCTTCAAATACTGTTAGTGTAACATCATTAATGTTTGCTGCTCGAACAGACAATTTTAGACTTTGATTATCCAGACCGCCAGTATTTACTCTAACATCGTCTGATCCATTTAAGCTTAGATTCATTCTTCGGATTAAACCTAAGATGTCAGAGCGGTATTCAAAAAGACTTTGATTGACTTTGGGACGTAGAGCAAGCATATTAATTATTAAACTGTACAAATCTCTAGATGCCATTAATGGCATCGTTGGATGAATTGAAAAGCGGTATATCGCTGTCTTTTACTGACATACCGAATTTTGGGCGCTGCTCACATTTCAAATTTATTAAATCTGGTTGTATTTGGTCCACTGAGGGTGCGGGGAGAGCAAGTGTTCTAGGCGACCTCGATCGAAACCTTTGTTTTTTTTTATCTTACGCATATTTGAAGCACTGCTTAAACTACTACTTGGTGACCTGCTACGACGTCTTTTTTATTCGATGTCCCATTGTCTGCACTGTCAAAAACATCTTTTTAAAAGAGTCACTTTTTTTCACAATTCAACTTTTATCCACTTTTTTTTTTAAATACCCAACTTCTGATGTTAACTAATTATTCACAAAATACTTTCCACAAAACACTTTACTGAATTCAATTAATACATTTTCTACGTAAAAATTAAATATGTCAAACAAATTAAAACTAACATCTTGACGTCTCTCCCGCCAACCCGATCATCCATTTTTTTTTGCCGCATGATTCATGATTGTTTTCAGTAGGCGATAGGATCTGCTGTTCACACTTGAATTATAATTTTATTCGATCCACAGACTAACATATACTACTCATCAGAAATACGTTTTTTGTCCAGTGATAAGCTGTTTGAAAAGCCATATTTTGATGGACACTAAATAAAATCAAATTTAAAAATTTAGTGGCCTTTAGTGTAGGTTATATTTAATAATTTAAAATCTTTCAACCCTTATTAATGTAAACCTAAAATAGTAGCGATACATATTCAACGCTACATTTCCAAGTACGAAGGGATACCCTAGAATGCAAAATCAGCGGTTGGGTAATATTCACCTGTTCACCCTTACTTAACTCCCCAACTCCAGTAAACTTAAATGAAGCCTTCTTCTCTCTTGAAAATGTTTTAAGAATGAATTATTTCAATGTTATTTAAAAGAAGCCAATTCAATTTCGCAATAATGCCTAAATACTTTTTAGAGGACTGTCGTTGAAAACAAATAATGGCTTATACAGGGTGAGTTCACTTTAAATGGGAAAACTTTGAAAATCGATTCTTTATTGCAAAATAAGTGTAGTTGGTCGTATTATAAACATTTTTCTTATAGGAGTTGGTTTTCAAGATACATAGTTAACAATCCATGTAGACGAAGTATGTAGAAACAATATCACCATAATGTCTCAGGTATCTATGGAAATACATAAACAAACTGCCATGTTTCACATTAATTCGTATTAATACAAAAGTCAGTCTATTACCAAAGAATCATTTCTTTACTTTTGAGAATGGAATCGGAGAGTATTCCGAAACTTCAACTTTTATAATCTGAAATATTTAATATTTCATTTGCAACACCCCCGTCCAATTGTTGGCATAACACAATAAGCTGGGGGTTGTACTTATGAACCGGTAGCTCAGTGAGCAGGTCGTGAATAAGGGCTTTAGATTGATTTGAGATCACCAAAATCTAGGCTGGGCGCCAGGACTTTTGCAAGTACCAAATAATTAAAATTTTATTTTAAAAGGTAAAGATAACGTTAAAACTTGAATTCGGTTGGTAAGGAAGTTGAATAAAAAGATATTATTTTAATAAAAAAGTATAATCAAGACTAGTATATGTACACAATATTTACAAGTCAACAAAATGATATTGAAAAGGAAAAAAAATGAACAATGAAATGCCTGATCTCTCACAAATTTCTTCTGACCAAATATATGTGTTTACTGGGGACGAAGATCTTACGTAACTTCCAATGGGTTAGTCCAGCGAAGAATCCACCAACGGCTTGGCTCTTAATGGGTTCGGTGTCAATTTGACTTACCACTGTCAGTACTGCAGTTACCCTTGAGAAAAAATGCCAGTTGTGTAAAATATCGTTTTTCTGCTCCACCCTGTATATAATGATCAGTTCGATCCACCAGTTATCCTCTTCTCTTGGTCCAGGTATTAACATAAAAAGGGGAGAGTTTTATGAGATCAGTATTATAGGCAAAACAAAGTTAAAAGCTGTGACGTTTGAATTGTCCACCTACATAGACAAAATATGAGTTAATACAAATTTACAGAGTAAATTGCAAACTAAACAAACTAGGATCGGTGTCCTACAATATTTTAGGAAGTTGAAGACTTCAACTAACTTAAGTATCAATAAAAATTAAGTTAAATAGAAAAAAATACTAGTCCAACAAATAAACTAGGTGTAGCTACGATAATAAACAAAGTGAAATAGGTATTCCCTACATGTTAAGATATTTTTTCACTAAAAGAAGTTAATCTTCAAGAAAATAGAATTTAGAATGTCTGTATACAGACAGACAACTAGAAAGATAACGTAAATAAATATTTGCTAAATATAAAACAATATGATAGTTTTCAACTTAAAGGTAACGGTAAATTAAATCATTTATTAGTTCCTCAGAGAGAGGTTCTAATGAATTGCAGATAAAGTTAAATAAAAATATATACTTGACTATATGTTTACTTTAGATAATTAAAAGTTAAACAAGTGCCAGAGAACTAGGCAAAGCTCCACTAGAGCAGCGTTCATGACAATACTAAGAAAACGTTCAAGTAAGCATTCGATATTTTAAATTTAGAAAAACCTTACGTTTCTGAGATCTGGTTGGTAAATATATGCACTGGTATAAAATAATCCACCACAAAACAAATGCACCAAATTAGATAATTTTCACAAAGGTTATAAACAAATAGGTTTGCTGGTTTGGTCCAACCAGGTGTACCAATCTCCAAATGTCACCAGTCACCACTGTTTAGAGAGCGCTACCAACGTAGCTAAGTGACCTAAAACATCAAGATACAAAGACAGAAAACAACTAACTACGATACAAAATGGCGACATCCGTTGCCGAGTAAATCTAAAATTTACAATAACCGAAAGTTAGTTTAAATTAACACACGAAATTATTACAATATCAAAGTGATATTAGATAAATTGCCAGCAAGGCACGATAAATTGATACTAATCAATATCAATGATGGCTGTTGCAAAGAACCAAGGTGAACTGATCACCGAAAAGCAAATTCGCCCAAGGCGTAAATTAAGATAATTACGGTACAATATTATTATGAAAATTACCTCAAAGGTACTTTAAATCAATATAGCAACTTTTTAAATAATGATGAGCATAAAATCACAAGATAATACCAGAAAACATATAAATCTTACCAGACCGCAGAACTAGAGATGGTTTCCATCTGAATGCGGCACCAGGGACAACCACTGTCCCTGGGTGCCCTAGTAAGAAGAAAGTAGCATCGTAGTATTCTGCTACGTAAACTCGATCATAGTTTGGAAAGAGACAGACATTTGAGAGTAGAGTATGAGCAATAAAGATAGATGGATATTTAGTGCAAAAATCTGCAAACCCAACTGTCCCAGTAGAAATCAGTGGCACCATCTAGACTAGACTGGCTGAAACTTAATTCATCGTGGAACAACAACAAACTGGAATGAAATGGCTTGCAATTACGTTACACATTTTTTTGGATTAAAATTTTTTAGGTGCGAGGCATTTTTTGGATAAACAAGCGTTTTTCAAAAACCTACTTCTGACTAATACTTTGGGTGCAGAGGTATCTTTAAAATTTTTTTTTTGAACTAAATTATACGAACCTGTCGTAATACCCAAAGAAGGTGCGAGGAAACATAGGATGCCACAATTAAATAATATAGACAATGGATTAATTATGTTTTGAAATAAATATCAATAATAAATCGGGTCAGATACCTAATCCGAGGGAGGCTTGTATTGTGTCTTATATTATAAATTTTATATAACAATAAACAGTAGATTAAATAATTAAGCAAATATGTGTAAAATAAAGAAAATAAAATGTATAATAAAATATGCATATTATAAATAAATAATAATTGATATTGATATTATCAATATGGTCCCATATCTACGCCTATGGGGGCGACATGTATTGTGTCTTATATTATAAATTTTATATAACAATAAACAGTAGATTAAATAATTAAGCAAATATGTGTAATATAAAGAAAATAAAATGTATAATAAAATATGCATATTATAAATAAATGAAAATTGATATGATATTATCAATATGGTCCCATATCTACGCCTATGGGGGCGACATATTAATAGTATATTATTCAACGAGCCTATAATGATGGCTATTATAGCTATAATAGCCATTATATGCGAGTAGAATACTATACTTTGTCCACGACTATAATGTCACTTTTTAGCTGTATTTTACAAAACAAAGCTTAAGCTTAATGGCTTCATTTAACAAAATTTATTTAATATTAACATAACAATTTATTTTTTAAAATATACTACGACTAACTACTTACTTAGTTATATTAATAGTTACATTAACGCAGCTTTGGTAATGTCAGGCGGTGTACAAGATATCTCATTTTCACTATCGGTATCCATAGTTTCACTTTTTTATTTTAAACAACTAACAAACTTAAATGAACGAGATAAATATGACGCACACATTTTGACATTTCAAATCAATAACAAAAAAAAATTACGCTTTGACACATTGTCATGGCTTACTAATAAAATAATACAATTTGTTGGCACGTAGGTAAATGGTTTGAAAAACAATGTTGGAGATTGCCGCATGTTGCTAATAGATGATGCTTTGAAAAAAATTTACCTACTAATGTAGTTTCTGAGTGTTCATTAAAGTATCTCTTCGGTATGTATCATTTCTGTGCTTTCCAGAAAACTTAGAGAGACAACACTTATCTTTTGATTGCTACAATTTTGAAATTTTAAATTTTTAGTGAAGTCACTAACGTGATTTGTTATAAACAGCTGACTGTCCTCATTATTCATTAGTGAATAATGAAATCATTATTCACTACAGGAAATAATGGATAGTATTATCCTTGAGGAAACACATACATAATGAGTACATTATTTAATAGTCGTGGACAAAATCTTTTAAATCATTTGATAAACTTTAATCTAACATAAACAACCCAAATAAAAAAAAAAAAAATCGGTCCAACAAATTTAAAATTATTGTAGAAAACTTAAAAGAAACAAGTTTAACGCCCTGCCCTGGAGTTAGTACAAAACAGCACAGAATAATTAGATGCACATTTATCATTGTTTAATAAAATTATAGTGGATTATTTTAATTTCCTTCTTGTATATAACTTTCTTTTTTCTAAAATTTTTGCAAAATTCCACTTAATAATATGACTCATTCCACGCAATTTTTTACTTTTAAAATTTTCCTTTCCTAGCATAATTCTTGTGTTCAGCGTGCCTTACATTGTCTAGTCTAGATGAATGAAAAATGAAATGACGGGCAAAATTCAAAAAATTATAATATTTGTAGTGTTTGTAATTTTAGTGTTATTATATATTATATTATATGTTATATGCATTATATTATCTAAATGTTATTAAAGGAAACAGTGTACCCACTTATTTTCCTCGAGTTATGCGGGTACTGAATCACCAGCGATTTTCAAAAATGGCGAAGGCGCCAAGTGTACTGGTGTATCTGTAGACGAGAAAATAAGAATTGAATTGTAAAATATAAATGCATGTTATACAGTATTGGAAAAAAATTATTTAGAATGCCTGCGTTGTGTGTGTGCATAAAGAATAAAAATAGCAAAGTCATGTATGCTACAGAAAAATACTGTGTCTGACTGCTGCCTTTTTCTGCGTTATTGTATTTTCGAAGTAATAAGGGTACTTTTCCGTCTCATCGTATCCCTTCCACATGTGATCCGGTACGCCTTCAGTCCTCAGTAATCACATCCCTTCCACATCTGATCCCTTCCCTTTCTACACTAAGTTTATTGTAGATAGAACAAACAACAGTGTTGCCAGATACGTGGTAATTACCAAAATCGACAATTTGGAATTTTAACTGGTAGTTGTTAATGGAGCCTCTAATAATAGCATAATCTACGATAATTTTTTGAGAACGTCATTTTTTTATAAAATTATTTACACCTTGAGAAATAATTAAAATCGTTTCATGTAAAGTGCATAATATGCAATGAATACTGTTCCATTTTACTAACTGCGATGAACATTTGGCGACATCTAGTTAGTAGTAGGGCGGCATACGAGATTTTGTTCATGCAACTACGCTCATTTATTTTATAATTATAAAATAAATGCTACAATGCACGAAAAATGAGAGCTCTACCCCTTTTTCTGCAATGAGTGCAGACTGCACGCAGTGCTACATGTGGATGCATTTTTTCGAAGGTTAACGTAATTTAATCAAAACCAAAAAGATCAAACCTATAACCAAAAATCAATTAATGACGAACATAATAAATGGTATTTTATTAAGTTCAGAATGCGTGGAAGAATCATAAAATTTCATAATATTATACAAAAATATAAACGAAAATGAAGATGATAACATAATTTCTGAAGTCGAACTTGACAGCCAATTGTTATTATTTGAAAAGTTTCTACTCAATATACTTGTTTTACTTTTGTTTATTTATTTTTTTATAATAAAATTTTTGAATTGGCGTATTATTTGAAGTATCTGGTAATTTTTCCTAAAATCTGGTAATTTCATTGTTACTTTCTGATAATCACACTTTCACAATCTGGCAACACTGCAATAAATATTGTTGTGATCCCGTGGTGAACTGCTCTCATTTCTTTTATTATTTCGTTTGCGTGGTAAGTTAAACTGGCATTTCTCTTTGTCTTAAAAATGTATGTTTATACAACTGAAGAAAAAGTGCTAATGATTAAGTGGTATTATGGCGGTAATACTGCTGAGGGAGTTATCGGGCGATTCATTTTTACATTTGAAAACCGTCCTGTCCCGACGGTTCAAACTGTATTAAACATCATTCATAAGTTTGAGTCTGTGGGATGTGCGACAAATTGCAGAAAATGTAGTCATTTAAATGACGAAGACGAGCCTACAGATTACTTAAGGGAAAAATCGGGAAAGGCGGGAAACTAATGTCTGTAGTTTTGCCGAGGTATGTGCACCTTGTTTGAGTAGACAAATCTCGCAAGAAGTTGGTGTACATGAGCGAACAGTACGGAATATTCTGAAAAAAAATAAGTAAAACTGCTACAAAATTATGACTACCCAAGAAATTTTTCCTAAAGACCGTACGAAACGAATGAATTTTTGTGAAACCATGATGTAAAAGGTCATGAAAACGAAAATATCATTCACTGATGACACATCTTTTTCCATACAGTTCTGTAGTTCGATATTGGTCTAGGGAAAATAAACATTTGAGTGTGCCATTACGTACTCAATATCCAAAAAAGTAAATGTTTGGGCCGGCATTTTATCACCGATTAGGGTATTGCCAGGTGCAACAGGGCGACATTTTTGAGCCCCTAATAAAATAACGTTTAGAAAAAAATTGTTTTGTTTCATTTTTAATACGTTTTTTTAAATCCATTTCATTTTATAATTTTTTATTTTATTTTCGTTAGAATATTTGTTAATTTATTTTTATTTAATAGCAGAATGCCAGTTTACTTTCACGTCAAATGCCCAAAAATTACTCAAAGAATTGCCACAGTTTTTTTATGCATTTTAAAAACAATTATGCATCAAATAACTAGAAATTATCGAAATAAACAGGGATACGTAGTTATTTACAGAAATAACAACTATCCCCACAACATTTTGAAATTTACTAACCAAAACATTACCAACAGAGTGTCATCGGCCACCTGATTAAGGGCGGGCCATCGCAGCACATGACCTAAAGATAAATAATTTATCGGCAGTATTTGCCCCGCTACTAATTACTCATACCAATGGTCGTGCTCGCAACTTCGTGGTTTTTGGGGGCTTTAGGAGAATTTACCGCGAGTGGCCAATTCACTATCTCTGTCTTTGTTTCTTTATTAGTTTTAGATAAAGAGAATATTTGCAAATCGCTGGAATTTTCCTAAACATCTAACCTCTGTACAATAAACTCAGTGTGGAAAGAAGGGATATGATAGAGCGTGCCCTCTTTTACTTCACGTAGACAACGTACAAGAGGCAACATTGATACATAATTCTCTTTCTATCACATTCATGACTGCTATTTTTATCTTTTATGCACACACACAAACAGGCACTCACAATCAAATTAAACTTTTTCCAATAGTGTATACCCTATGTATAGCGCCAAGTGTGGCCAGTTAGGAAAAGAATACGAACGATGGCTGTGAACTAGGATGAAATAAGATAGAATAACACACACCCAGCGAACATAGGGACAGGCTCAGTCTACGCCCCACCAGCCTCCTACAATACCCTCACAATGTTACGTCCATCTCGCTTGTTCAATCGGTCCTTGTTAACAGTTGGTCACATTAGCTGTTTTACACATGGTATATGTTTTTGCAATGTTATTGTTATTACATAGTATATTGTATTTATATATTATATATTTCATATGTTATGTATCATATTATATAAATGTTATTAAAAGAAACAGCGTACCCACTATTTTCCTCGGGTTATGCAGGTACTGAATCAGCAGTAATTTTTAAAAATGGCGAAGGCGCCAAGTATATTGGTGTATGGGTCATTTACTCATATTATTGTGAAATAACATTTCAAGTAAACTCAAACTAATCTATATGTAGAGAAATTGATAAGAAAAAAAGGTGATTTTATTAATCCTAGACAAAATTTCGTGAAAACATGCAGTTAATTACGTAAAATCTGAAGTCAAACGGTATAATAGAGAATCATCTGTTCGTTTCTGAATTTTTGTTTCTGATGATTTAATTACGAAAATATTTTAAAATTACCGTTTATGAGAAAAGCAATTTTAAATAATCGTTTCTCCCAGATTTAAACCTATCAGTAGTAGTGCATTAACAATTTTTAGATATTAAGCGTAAACAGGACGTTACAGGTTGCGCTAAGCAATGAACAAAACTTCCTGTGTATAAAATTATAACTAACCTTCCTACTCACTAAGGTTACTTCGCGTGTTAGCTAATGTCGCTACGAACGACCCCTTAACGTAAAGAATGTATCCTTGTTATCCCACTCTTAGATTAAGACATACTAGTTTCATATATTATTATTTAGTATGATTTGAAGGAAACAACTACTCAGCGGGCAAATACCCCGACCTGCATTGGATTATACCTTCAAACTATGATAGATCGATAGCCAATATCATTTGTCAATTCCTAACCAGACATAGACCGGTTTCGAACTTATTTGTTCTCCTCAGTATGCCATAGGTTATGGAACAGACAAATGATAGTGGCCAATCTGCTAGTCATATACTAACTAAGGTAAATTGAATAGTGGTGAGAGGTATGAAACTTCTCGTATGGTCTAAATGCTACTATCCGACCGACTCATAAATGTCTCTGTTTCGGATAGCGACTTGTGCAGCAAGTACCGAGAGCGGCGACCTCTAGCCCAGGTGGACTAAACTACTGTTATTTACTCACCACTATTCAATTTACCTTAGTTAGTATATGACTAGCAGATTGGCCACTTCATTTGTCTGTTCCATAACCTGTGGCATACTGAGGAGAACAAATAAGTTCGAAACCGGTCTATGTCTGGTTAGGAATTGACAAATGATATTGGCTATCGATCTATCATGGTTTGAAGGTATAATCCAATGCAGGTCGGGGTATTTGCCCGCTGAGTAGTTGTTTCCTTCAAATCGTATTAAATAACAGTAGTTTAGTCCACCTGGGCTAGAGGTCGCCACTCTCGGTACTTGCTGCACAAGTCGCTATCCGAAACAGAGACATCTATGATGTCGGTCGGATAGTAGCATTTAGACCATACGAGAAGTTTCATACCTCTCACCACTATTCATATATTATTGTTTGCTTAATGGAGCTATAGTATATGGAGAACCTTCGATCATACAACAAATTATTTTTGTATGGTGCCATCTCTGCAACCAAGAAAGAAGTGGATCATAAATTACTCTATCATACTATCTGTTATTCGACCAGCACTACATACAGAGACCTTCCTATTCCTCACTCACCTTATATTCGTATATCATGTAGATTCTGATGAACAGTATGCTGGTGTCCAAGATGATTCTTCCGAACCCGAACCTTCAACTTCAGCTGATCTCGATTTTGAGTCAACTCTTCTGTATAAAGAACCACACAAAATTGTGTAAACTGATCTTTTCGGAGAATTAGATCTCCCAAAGAATATAGCAGAAATGTTAGGTTTTATATTACAAGAATGGAACCTTCTAGAAGAAAACGTAAAAGTATCTATATACCAGCATCGACAAAAAGATCTTGCCTAATTTTTTTTAAATGGAACGGGATTTTGTAGTTTGTAGTGACATAACTGATTTAATGAAATCACTTGATATTGAGCATAAACCTGAAGACTGGAGAAAGGTCTCTCGGAACGACCTTAAACAAATACCTAATGAGTTCCTTAGCAACAGTAGGTCTGAAAGTTACGAGGGAATTGTTGAAAATCTCACGGCATACCAAGACCTAGGGTGCAATATGTCCGTACAAGTTTATTTCCTTCATTCACCTTAATTTTTTCCGAAAAATTGTGGCTTATTAAGTGATGAACATGGGGAAAGGTTTCCTCAAGACATATCTGCAATGGAAAAACATTACCGAGTAAAGTGGAGTTTCGCTATGCTGACTAACTACTACTGAAATGTGATTAGAGATTCTACAGATATGGAATACAAAAAAAAAGCTAAAAAACGCAAAATTTAGACCGACAACATTTATGTTAACTTACCCTGTAACATCTTTCCAAATATATTACCTTAATACGAAATAGATTTCTTTATTTATTTTGTTTTAGTCGTATCGATATCATATCTCCTGACGGGGCTCGACATTCAATTTAAACTAAAACAAAGTATTTTCTTTAATGCTTATATTTCAATCCATAAGTAGAAAATGCAAAAAAAGTAAGAAACAGAAAATTCTGTTTGTTGACCAGTGTAATCCTATGATAACTCTTCTTGGGATACACAGAGTGAACTTAATTACGTTAAAATATTTCAGGATGGTATTCCTTAGCTAATTAAAAAAAAAAAGGAAAAACGGGTGCCCAAAAATTCTTCGTGTTGGAGTTACGTGGTGTTGAAATTTCCGAAAAGAAAATATCGAATTTTTCTCATACTGTTGTTATTAGTGCAGCTACTTAAACCTAATTTGGTATACAGTACACTTAGATAAGATGCGTTAAGATGTGATTGCATCACGATCTACAATTGACCAGTAGCAGAGATATCGGTAATCAGTACCATAAATTTGATAAAAAAGAAGTAGTCACACCCTGTAGAAAATTAAAGCGATAACATCTTTAGATAAATCATTCAATAATTATAGACAATAATTATTGTCTATAGTTATTTATTTGTGAAATCCTATGTTTTTTCTTACCATCTTTGGGTATTAAACCACAGTCCTATAAATTATTTAAAAAATTGTTAAATAAACCTCTGCGCCAAAAGGATCAATCAGAGGTTGATTTTGAAAAAAAAAAACGCGTGTTCCTGTTTAGAAATGTCTCACACCTAAAAATAATCTGAAAAATGAAACTTAATGTCAAATATTTTATATGATTAAGAGTTGTCGTTTCGGAATACTCTAACAGTCTACGTGCCTATGGAAATATATAAACAGAAAACTGTTATGTTTGACAATATTTTATCAAAGAAATTTTCCACTAGTTTGAGAACGAAATCAGAGAGTACTCCAAAACATCAATTCGAATCATCTAAAATATTTGCCACTTAAGTTTCATTTTTCAGATTAATGTTTTTTTAGGTTGGAGGCATTTTTGGATGTAAAAGAAAATAACTTCGCGTTTTAACTAAATTTATTTTTTAACGGTAACTTCCACACCAGATATGTTTTTATATTAAGCCGTTTTCGAAAGATTTGTGCTTTACAGACCTGTATCTCAGTTATGAAGCTGAGTGGGTCACAAGTTATTAACTTAAAATTATATCATTTAACCACTGTTACCATATGATATTTGACTTGTGAATCACCCTGTATATTATATATTAACTTTTCGAGTTATCTAAACAGTACTAAAAAATGTAAACTTGGTGAAAATGCATCCTAATTAAATGAGATCAAAGTGGATTAGATACGTAACAATGATGTTTCAAAAGCTTTGTATTTGCATACAGTAGATGAATTGTTGGATTGTTACAGTTGCAGTAATTGCCATAGACTGGTCTAAATTTAATTGTTCTTCAGCAAACTAAATAGCAAAATAGAAATTAATTTGAACAAATGTGGAAATTTAAATTAAGCAAAACTTAAGGTCAATGCAACTTCCAACTGTTACAAATCTAGTTATCTGTTATGGTATTGTGAAAATGTACCTGGTTGATTGTAAACTGTAAATGTACACAATAATTTGAATTAATGTTTTTTACGTATTTTAATTATTAAATAGATTATAGTATTATTTTGTAAGGTAGTCAAGAATCGTGAAGGAATCTTTAAACAAGATGAGAAGTTATTTACCAAATTGAACTTATATGTCCCTACATTTGGCCAATGAAAGTAACGCGCGATAATAAATAAACAAATTGAAAAATAGTGTGTGATTTGGTATTAAAACTTTTTTCGGTTTATTTGAATACGAGGCTTTCCCCCTCTTTGTTTAATACTCTAAACGGGATTTCAGAATAAAGGAAGTAAAACATACTAACTTCATATATTGTAAATAAAAAGTAATGTAGAGGAGATCTTAATGAGGTCAAATTGAAAATTTGGAGGTGCTTAGTCTCAAGACCGTTTAATTTAATGTTAAATGTATTTATGTCTAAAATATACTAAAGTGTATTTGATGTAATGTTAATGAATAAGCCTGGCCAGGGTTATTAATCCTACAGAGACGTACTGGGTATGCATCGTATCATAATAGTTGAATAAGTACAATAATAAAAATAAAAATATTTTATATATTGTGATGTATGTTTTTGTACTATTTCGTTCGCTTTAAATTCTTTTTTTATGTATTTTCTTATATTTTGTAAGCTTAGTGCTGCACATTATTATTAAACTGTTAAATGACGTTCACACATGTACATTGTATATATAAGTGATAACTAATAATAAATAAATAAATAAATAAATAAATTAAATCGAAATAAATTTTATTAATACCGGTACACTTTATAAAAATATGTACAGAACTCACCTTCTTAAGCAGATTTATGAAGTAGCTTGGTTGTCGTTATCACAAACTGGAGCACTTCTATAATAACTGTGTAACATCAGATATGTTTCCACAGTTGTCTCAGTAAGCGATGTTCGCTGTGGTGAAAGAATATGTTTGTATTTTGAAAAAGACCGTTCGACATCTACGGAAGTAATACAGGCATAAGTAAAACACTCTGTGAATTCACTTAACGCAGCTGTAGATGCACCATCACAAATTTGTCTTAATTTGGTAAAATCAGGATCTTTCCGTAATACACTCGAATTTTTCAATAACGGGCTTATTTTTGCGTCATTTATAGTCTGTAGCTCTGCGACACAATTTTTCTATTGCGTCGTGTAGTCCTCCATAATTGTTATAAATAATTTTTAAATCTGTTTCAAGGGAAACATCTTGAAAGTTTGTCTGGCTTTCCTTAATAGCTGCTGCCTCGTTAGGGTTGAACTGTAGTATCACAACTTTTATTTGTTGAAACTATTCAGCATAATAAAAAGCTGCCTTCCACCACGTTTCCCAACGTGTAAGAATCGGCTCTGGTGGTTCCGGAATACCAGGACACAGTGTGTGAAATGCTCGAAGCCGTTTAGGAGATTTGAGAAATACTTTTTTTGTATTTGCTATTAATGCATCTACCTCTGGAAAACATTTTCGAATCGTTTGTGCTACAAGATGGAACGCATGCACTTTACACGTAACATGTAAAAACCTACAATCGTCTCTTTGAAGAAAACGGCCCACCAAACGCATTGTCGCAGCACCGTCGGTCACAAACATCAACACTTGAGTTGTTGACAGTTCAAATTTTTCGAAAGTCTCCAACACCACCTGCGTAATTGTTTCGCCAGTACACGAGTTAGTCTTTTGCTAGCTAGTAAAAGTGGAAATGTTGGTTTAACAGGGTCGAGTACACGTACTATAACATTTAAAATAGAATTTGTTTTACAATCTGTGGTCTCGTCAACAAATAACTAGAGCCGTGTATTTTTTAATGCACATTTAATCCTATTTACAATGTCTTCACGAACACTTGATACATATCTACGTAACGATGAACGACTTGGTAAATTCACCTGGGGATTGTATTTATTCCAGAACTCCCGAAATGCTGGTTTATCCAATATGCGCAGGGGAACTTCACAGGCAATCAGCATTAACAGTAAATCAAACATAAACTGAGCTTCCAAAGAAGACACGCCATTTTTTTAAAATTTTTATGCCAGTTACTATTGACATGAATTTTGCAGCCGTATTTATTCTAGCACATTAAGTCTTGATCACAAACTTTACAAATTATTTTACATCCATCATAGAATAAATCCGGAAATTCACCGATAAATTTATTCACTTTATCAGCGTACGATCGTTTTCTACTTTTTACGCTCAACATTATTTATTATTTATTAGTACTATATGCATCGACGACAGATAACAACTGAAGTGTGTTGTGTCATCGTTATCGTAAACAAGCACGCGATGGCATTGGTATTGCGCCCGACCCTGAATCTACCATCGCTTGGCCAGGCTTACTAATGAATGAGTTATAACCAGAGAAAGGGAGGCAGCGATAATTTCCAGAGACGTATTTTACGTAATATGTTATATTGTTAACACCTAATGAAACATTCCCAAACAGAAAACTCATTAGTGCGTGTGTTCAGATGCGTCATGTTTTCAATCCTAATACTTTTTTTCAAAACTTTCCTTTTTCGTTCAAAGTGCTTGATACTTTTGCACACATTAGTAGGCTGCCAAAGTCGACGGGAGTTGTAGGGCCGTTTTTTCATTTCGTTTTTCGATATTTGCATTCTTTTCACGAGTTACAAGGACTTTTTGGTTCTGTCAGCATATGTTTTTCATATTTTACATATATTCGATCTTTTAAAATTTTTTAAAACTTTTTTTGTGTTTCGTCCAAAAGAGACGAAGAGTTTTGCACAGGATAGTAGGCTGGCAAACTCGACAAAGGTGTGGGGTGTTTTTCATTTAGTTTTTCGATACCTATATCCCTTCACGAGTTATATGAACTTTTTGGTTTAGTCAGTTTATGCTTTACATATTTAACAACTATTCGACCTTAATTTTTGCAAAACTTTATTTGGTTTTTGCATTTCCCAGGGCATCAATCTGCGAGGTGGCAGATGTCACACCTGAGCTGACCTTTTAATGGCAAAGAAAAAGGACTTTCCTACACAACCATAAATGTGGAGTCTCTGAAAAAATTCACATGTTTTAAGTATGCGCCCATTAATCTGTCAACGTTGAATGGTCCTTCTCGCGATACAAGTGGATTTTTAATGACAGGCTCCGGAGATTAACTCCGGAACATTTACAACAAATATTAGTAACCATGTACTATAGGAACTATAGTAATATACTTGTACTCTTGTGATCGCTAGTTAAAAGTGCAGGTGTGTGTTAGTATTATACTCATTAATAATTTCAGCTCTCTTCGTATTAACTTTGGGTGTTACTGAATTCGCCAAAATAAGCACAAGGTAAGATAATTGTGTCATATATGCATGAACATATCTACGCGGTGACAAATCACCTAGATACAACCCTGGAATTGACGTAATTTATAATTATATAAATTTAAATCGCTATTAATATGGACCAAAATCAACATGTTTTTTATGTTAATTTTTACATTTATTTTAAAGATTGTTTAACATAAAATATATCCTTAAGTGCATTAGAATATGTGCCTCCAAAAAATTTAAACCATTTTACATATTTCTACATTTAAATCTTTTTGACGAATATGTATGCGAAATATAAAACATGAAAGCTGTGGGTTCCTTTTTGTATTCAAAAATAACGCGTATTAAAGAAGACAGTGTTATATGTTATATGTTACATTATGATAAATGTAATACTAAACATAGGAAGTTATATATTTGTCTTGTGTGTACAACTTAGGATTTTGCAGATTTAATGTACCTATATTTTTTTGTTATGAATTTCTCGCAACGATAGAAATTTTATTTTCAAATGCTCTGTGTCATCCTGTTTATGTATTGTCTGATTTTGTTCAACTATGCGTTAGTTTTTGTGATCAGGGGAAGTCTGATAAACAGACGTTCATTATTAATAATAATCCACTTTTTATATTTAATGAGGTTTTTCTTTAATATGTGAATATTGTTTTTATGAACAAATTACATCCTTTAATTCACAAGAAAGTAAAAAAGGCATTAGATTTTTTCATTACTAGTGGTGTATTTGAGGTAAATATTAGTTTTAACGATATTTACGAAAAACACAATTTAAATGTTTGATTTTATAAAAAATTAAACTTGTTATATGTGACGAACCGTAGATAATATTGAATGTAAAAATTAGCCAGTCATTCTTAAAAATACAAAGAAAAAAGACTATTTACATATCAAGAAAGAACATGTTTTTTAACTATATAATTATTTCAATTTTTTTTCCTTATAAATATTCAGAGACCAAACATGGAAAGATGTTTAAAATGGTTTTAGAACTTTGCTATTGTTCTAATGGCTATTATAATATAAATTTTTAGTTTATTTTGAGTGTAATTCAAATTTGTGAACTGACATTGGATTAAGCAATTGACTCAAGCTAGCCTTATTAATCATATTTAATAGTTTTTCTAGTTGCTAAAAAGTCTTTAAAGCTACAGACAATTTTTCCCAACAACTTATATCTTGGTTAGGAAGCATTTTCGGAAAATCATTTATAACCATTTTTGTCTTATTTTGGTTCAGAGAATCTCAGTTGTCGTTTGTCGGTGATTTTAAACAACACCCTGTATATGAAACAACGATTTATGTAAATTAATAGTTATTTATGCATCAAGGGCATAAAGAGACGTTTATGACCTGCGGCTTGAAAATTAGAGCCCGAGGCGACAAAATTTGTTTAATGCTATAAACGCTGGTTGTGCCCGAGGTGTATACAAAATTTTATGTACGACCAGTTTTAATACATGATACGTAAATATATGTCGGCTATCTTATTAATTCTTCATAGGAATTTTCAATCTGTTAAATTCAGACATTCCCTAGAAATGACAATCGTATTGTCACACTAACAGGCAGAAATTTGATTTTGAATTTGTATTAAAGATGAATGTAAATAACCAAGCAATAAAGTAAATAAGCTGGCCATATTTTAATTTAGTCATAAATCGCTTTACAATCCTTTTATCGAAGTGTTTTGTATTTTTCAATTGAGCTGGAAATAGAAGAGAATGAAAATTTATTTGCCTGAACCCCACCAGAAATTACCGAAGCGGCAGTGGTTGCGACGTTGGACATGTTGTCTCAAAAGTCGAAAATGTTGTATGAAAAATAGAGCAGAAGCCCTAGGCGGGCGGTAGAGTGTTTTCCGATCCGGTGGACTGTAAAGTAATATTTTAAACCATCAAACCAAGTATATAAACCGGCCAGTTAACACCGGTCGTACATAAATATATTAAAATGATTTAAAAATTACATTGTCAAGTATGAATTTTTGTTTTAATACTGTCAAACAATTTATGTCATTTGATAAATATAAGATGTCGCCGCAAGAAAAAACGCAAATAGTGAATTTATATAATAAAATTGGCCCAAATTGTTCTTGCCCAAAGGCGTTTTAGAAGTGAAACAGGCAGACAACCGCTTTATCGGAATTTAATTCGTTGATGGGTAAAGAAATTCTCAGAGACTTTTAGTTTAAATAAAGAAAAGTCAAGTGGAAGACCAAGGCGATCTTTTGAAAGTAGTGTTTCTCAGGCCTTTGTTAAAAGTACAAACAAGTCAAATCGACGGTGTGTTATCAATCTTAGGAGCAACTAGAACAAGTCAATGATGTTGAAAACCTTAATAAAGTTTTCTCTAAATTGCCTCATAAGGTAACTACAGCCCCTAAAAAATAGCCCCTGAGAATGGTTTTTATTAAATATTGTTTATGTTTATAGCCCGCGGGCCCTATTATCGCCCTCGGGCGATAAATTAATTTTATAGCTCGCTATCCGTAAACCGGCTTCTACTTATTTATTTCTATCGTTTTTGAAAATAAACGAATCAGCAATTTGTTTACTAACTTTTATTTAACATATAATAAAGAAATTATCATTTGATTATTGAAAAAAGTTATAATTTTATGTTAACAATACAGTTAGAACAATTATTTATAGAAATCTTAGGATATACATTTTCATCCTGTTGTATATAATTGATGATTGCTACTTGCTCTACAGCAGTTAGCTTACCACAATAATTATTTAAAACAATATTAAAAGGCTGTCGTAATTCATCATCAATATTATTTTCATAAGATGCTGAGGACACGTTTAAGCGATTATTTGAAGGCATGTCATTTGCAGCAATTTTTTTTTAGCGATTTTTGGCTTATTAGATACTGAACTCTCAATATAGCTCTCAGCAACCGGTTGATTTCCAGCCGGCATGCCGCTTAATATTTGTAATGTTTTCTCTAGCATCCACTAGCAAGGTGGCCGATGAACGTCTAAAGCAATGGTCAGTATATTTTCTTACATTAGGTAACTTGAGATAGGTTGCTATGTTAAATGGGATTTGACCAAATGTATTTTTTCCAACAACTTGTCTTGAACATTTATTATTTCAGTAGTAAATGTCAATAGACAACCAACTCCTTCGCCTTTATCCTAGAGAATATCCTGAGGCCATTACCACTTCCCAAAAGTTTCATATCAGAATTTTATCTACCCCATTTCTATGTGTACTATATCAACATATTCAGCAGCAATATGAATGCAAATTTTTAGTATTTTGTTTTGCTCCGTACATTCTTGTATATTATGGTTCAATATTCGTATTTTATGCTATATCATTATGTTCAATATTTGTGTCCTAGAACCCTTACTAGTAAATAATTTGGTTGATTTAAGATATTCTTTCACTATACAAGTTTGTCTGTGTTTATAATTACTACTTTTTCGTTAATTATAATAGGATTCTGATATCCGTCATGTTTTAAACCTTATACAGGGTGCGCCACTTAAAACTCCCCAGACTCGTAACTTTCTTATTTTTTAAGCGACGACCATGTTGGACACATCAAATTGTAGATATTTTTAAAGCCTTTAAACATACATACAGGGAGATTTAAAAAAAAATAAAAAATTGTTACGAAAAGAAAATTAATTTCCTTGAATATTTTTTTACGTTACCCTGTACATAAACTGTGTTAATGTTGTCTTATAAAGGTTTTAATTAGCGTCAATTTATGTTATTACGTCATATTCGAAATTCTTTTTGGTTTTAGAGAAAAAAGTAAAAAACACTCTTTTCGATTCCAAACTGATTTTTTTTAAAATAAATTTGAAAAGAATGTAAATAATAATTGTATACTTTATTTGTAAAAGACATATCATAACAAAACAGCAACAAGAAACAAAAAAAAAATTTTTAAAAACAAGCTTTTATTAAAATGTACCAAAAAAGTAAATTGCATTACAAATATTGTTCAAAATTCAAAATGACGATTTGTTGCTCGAGTGATGGGCGAATTAATACATAACTGCAAACAAAGTTGACACAACTCTGATTTTTGTTTGAATATGACATATCAAAACTTCCATGGCTAACTTAAAAAATGTAAGTGAATATTAATACTACCAAAGATGGTTGATTTATTATCTCTAAGAGAAATAGTACAGACCTCCTCAAATGTGAGGAAGTTTATGCAAAAATTTCAGAAAAAGTATTGTTTATATGTGTTTTACAAATAAAGCATAGAAGTGTTCTTTTCAAATTTATTTTAAAAAAAATCAGTTTGGAATCGAAAAGTGTTTTTTTACTTTTTCTCTAAAACTAAAAAAAAATTCGAAATATGACATAATAGCATAAATTGAAGCTAATTAAAACCTTTATAAGAAAACATTAACACAGTTTATGTACAGGGTGAGGTAAAAAAATATTCCAGGAAATTAATTTTCTTTTCGTAACAATTTTTAAATTTTTTTTTAAATCTCCCTGTATGTATGTTTAAAGGTTTTAAAAATATCTACAATTTGATGTGTCCAACATGGTCGTCGCTTAAAAAATAAGAAAGTGACGAGTCTGGGGAGTTTTAAGTGGCGCACCCTGTATGATGGTTTATTTACACCCCGTAAATAATTTTCCTGTTACAAGGGACCCGATACCTTATTCTAGAGATAAAAAAACAGATTAATATTTGTTTCATAAAATAATAATTCATTGTCTTGCTTTTATAAATCTTTATATATTTTCCTGGATACAATGAATAAATCAGTATAATGAATACAAAACTTTCCTATCCACCTGATAGATTTTACAAATACAAAAAAATTTGGGACCCATGGACCCCCTTCAGCTGGCCAATTTTGCTCATCACCGAATTTTTCATTGTTTTTGGCCTTTAGAACAAGTGTACTAAATTTGAACGCTTTATATCAAAAACTGTTGCTACTATCGCGATACTACAGACATGCAGACAGATTTTTTTTTTCAAAAAGTTATGTTTTTTTATTATAATTCATCGAGATTCGTCCAGAAATGCAATAAAATTTTTTATTTTTTTTTTCCCGAAATTGTACCTTTCTTCGTCTTTCATTCATTGTATCTCTTTTGGTGGTACCACATTCACTAAATTTAATGTGTCACCCAAAATGTTGTTGACAATCTTAACTGCCAAATTTGGAAAGTCTCCCATTAGTATTTTTTGAATTATCGCGGACACTCATGCGCACTCGCACACGCACGCACCCGCGCGCGCGGGCACACGCATGCACGCACGCATATACGCACGACAACGCATGCACGCACGCACACACAGAGATCCACACACAAACGCACCGACAGATATCATTCGGAAAATAGTCAGAATGGATTCAGGAGGGTTCAAAACGTATAAATCAATCAAAATCTCGAGGTTGATAAACATCACGATTACTATACTTTCTTATATTAGGTATAAGAAAGTAAAAACCAAGTAAATTTTCAAAAGTATTGATTGACCAAATTTTAAATTCTATTAATTGGGCAAGCAACTAAAAACGGCATCATTTTATTAATTTTACTTAAATACCCTACCCTAATTAAGCGTCTTCATTTTTTAGACAAGAAATATACATTTATTGAAAAATTATTGGTTCGTGCAGGGCTGGACTCGCTTAAACTTCTATAATTAAGTATAGTCTATTTCAAACTTATTTGCAGCGTCTTCTTTGAATGCAGTAAAGGGATCAGACAAACCGACATTTTTTATGTTGCAAATAAGTGAAATAAACTGTACATTTTATATACATTTGTTATTTGCATTATGTAAATCATTCTTGAAATTCAATAATAAGAGACAGAAGGTTAATATTAATAAGAAGAGCTTGTGATTTGTTTCTTATGTGCAGCGTTTCTAAGCTTTTTTAGGTTTAAAAATATCATTCAAAATATAGTACGTTCCATTACTTTCCTGAAAAGAAGATTAGTGTTAATAATGAGGCTGTATTAACAAGCACACTTAAAATTTGTTATTAAACACCTATAGATAATAATATTAAAATATTATAGATAAAGATGTTAATTTCGTTTTGACAAAATAAAGTCAAAATAGAGCTTATTAAGTAATAAAATAACTCATAACACTTACAATTAAGAAAATTAATTAATAGAACGATGCAATTAATTAACATTTCAATAAATTTTCAAAATAATCACCTGCAGCGTCAATAAATTTTTGAGAATGCTTTAAAGCGTTTTTCACTGATCTATCAATCATTTCCGGGTTATTTCTAATGGTATCACATAAATTATCCTAGGTGTACGGGATACTGTTAGTATAATTACTACACGATCGTATTTTACACAACGTTTTATTAATGAAAATTTAATATCAACAGTCTCCTTTGGGAGTCACAATGAAACTCCCTCTAAATCGTATCATAGTCTACCGGTTATTGTTCCCGTGTATCGATTTTTTCGTTATATATATCTGACTTGAGTTGGCCCTATAAAAAAATAGTCCAGAGGTGTAAGATCAGGAGACCTCGGTGGCCAGTTAACCAGAACTCATCGACCGATCAATTTGTTAGGATAGTGCTGAATAAGATGATCTCTGACCGGTAAAAATGAATGGAGTCCAGCACTATTACCCTGAAACCAGATACTCCTAGTATTGATGCCTTGTAATAAATGTGGCAAAACGACTAAGAAAATTTAAATAAACTTCTAACATTAGTCAGGGTCCTATTATGTATATAAGATAATATTTTTGTGTATGGTTTTGGCAGGGGAAATAGGAGAGCTGTAAAAATAGTGTAAATGTTTTCCAAATCACCGTATACCAAATAATATGACATTTTCAAAGGTATTCCAGTTTAGTAATGAACATGGGAAATTTCATATTAATGTATTTAAAAAATATTTATTTATTTATTTATTTACACCATTCAACGGGAAACCATTTACAGAATGGAAATGACAAAAATATAATATAAAATAATATTTTAGAAAAACAAAAGTAAAAAACAATATTACATAGAGCATCAGAAACAACTTTAAACCTAATTGTAAAATGTATATTCACATATATGCATACAAACATATATACATACATATACACATACACACATATCCATATACTTATCTATAATTAACATATGCAGTTATTAAAAAAAAATTGTTGTTTTACAATTTTTTAACTGTGGCTACATTGCAGAAGAAAATATCAAGAGTATGTTGGTTCATTATAATTATTGCACATTTAATGTAAAGGCGAAAATTTACCAATATTTGTACGAGGTATACTCAAAGGATAGGTCATAATATGTTGCCTTGCGGTTACTCTGGGAACACGAAAACTTAACATTTGTAATATATATCGGGACAGTTAATATCATTACTTATTATTTTGTTTTCAAAAAATGACTGAGTTTTCACCCGTCTGTTTTCGAAGCTATCTAAAGAAAATCTTTCCAGGTATATGCATTCGGATATCCAATAGCTGGGTATACTCCTCTCTGAAACAAGCATGTTTTAAGAACTTCCGCTGCACATTTTCAATACGTTAACATGTATGTTATGATAAGGTCACCAAATAATAGCTGCATATTCAAGCTTAGATCTTACAAAAGTGTTATAAAGCAATTTCAGCGTATTTGAATTATTATACTCGCGGAAATTTCTTATGATAAAGCCTAACATTTTAAAGCTCTCTGATGTTATGCGATTAACATGATTTATGAAAGAGAGTTTGCCATCAAATATTATACCTAGGTCTCGAAAGACAGTAGGTCTTGCAATTACGATATTATTAAGAGTATAGTTAAAATTTAGTGTTTGTACTTTATTAGAAAATGTCATAACATTGCACACGAGATGTTTAAAGGTAATTTATTTTTAATGCACCAAATATTAAGGTTTTCCAATCTTTCTGTAGGGTAAAACAATTTTTAATAGTTTTAATAATAGAATAAATCTTTAAATTATCCACATATAATAAATATTTACAATTTAAATTAGACATAATGTCATTTATAAAGATATTAAAAAAGTACAGGTCCTAAATTCGAGCCTTGAGGAACTCCAAAAGTGGCATGTATTTCAACAGACTGGACTCCACAGCATTGCAAAAATTGTTTTCTGTCAGATAAGTACGATGTAATAAAGTTTAACATATTTTGCGAGAATCCATAACTCTGCAATTTTAATAATAAGATACTGTGATTCAGTTTGTCGAATGCTTTTGAGAAATCTGTATAAATGACATTTGTCTTAAGCCCGACATCTAAAGAATTTGCTAAATACTGCGTGATACAAAACAGATTGGTAATAGAATAGTTGATCTCCCTTTCATAAATCTATGTTGAGAAGGCGTAACGTAAATAATGTAACAAATTTAAATAAAATGTACTTAATCATGAAATTCTAAGGGAGTCCAGCCCAGTACGAACCATTAATTTTTTAATAAATGTATATTTCTTGTCCAAAAGACTAAATATGCTTAATTAGGGTTGGGTATTTAAGTGAAGTTTTAGTCAAAAACCATTTCCAAAATAGTTGACGTTCAAGGATGAGTTTGGGGTGTTTATAACTCGGCTAAGTGTGGCTATATCTACCTTTACTGTGTCACTTTAAATCTAGGACACTGTATATTTTAATTGTTCCCTACAAATAAATGATTGTTATTGTCTCTTACCACATTTCCGGCCCTGCACGCACAGCAATTTTCCGATGTCTAGTGATCAATATTTCATTCCATGCCCCACATCTAAAATACAATATAACAAAAATAAAAAGTGATACCCTAAATAGCCATTTTAAGTCAGAGATCACTACCAATCTTGAAATTTAAGTTTACAGCGATATATGTGTAGTCATAAATTTTTTTATTAACATTAACAAACTCAGTTAATTTTATGGTTATCTTATGACATATAATTACACTGCTCTTGGATCTGAAGACCGGCCTGCCAAATGTGAAAGACGCTCATTCTAGATTTTCTCCGTCTGCTTAGGGCACATGATTCTGGATTCTACACTGACTATCCTGCAGATTAGTGGCCGTGGATAATTTGCTGAGACGACCCGTTAGATTTGGAGGCCACGGGAGTAGTGTCTGATATCGGGAAACCCAATAATAATAGTACAAATAATGCACAACGTTGTGATTTTTCACTGAAGACATAACGCACGATTACTCAATTTCGCTAAGATGCCACTCAAGAGGAGCGGTAAAGCTGCTAAAAAAGACGAAAAGGCGCAAAAGAATATTTCCAAAACCGATAAGAAAGAGAATCATAGGAGGAAGGAAAGTTACGAAATCTACATCTACAAAGTGCCTAAACAAGTCCACCCAGACAAAGTTTACAGAATTATTCATTCTGTAAACTTTGACCCAGACGTCGGAACTTCCAGTAAGATGATGAGTATCATGAACAGTTTCGTCAGTGACATCTTCGTACATATTGCCACCGAAGCATCTCGTCTAGCGCATTACGTATAATAAACATTCCACAATCACTAGCAGAGAAATTCGTTCGTTTATTAGTTCCGTGTGAACTTGCCAAACATGCCGAAAGCGAAGGCACCAAAGCTGTAACAAAATACACCAACCATCATGGATTTCTCGAGGCAACAAGAGCATTAAAAATACTTTTTATGAAAGTGCCTTATCTGACATATTCGTTTTTTTTTTGTCGTGTTAGCTATGAAAATTCAATATTACATCCATAACAAAAACAAAAGTTGATTACCATTACTCCAAAACAAGTTTCCGTTGACCTTTTTGGATTTTCCATGTCGTTTAATATCAACACATTTCAATCAAATCGGTTTGTAAATAAAAATTCTATTTTAAAGAATCTGACATTTTATTAACTTCGTATTTTATGTATTTCTAGAAAAAATAATAAATTAATTATTTGGATGTTACAGAAGCATCTTTTCAAACCTATTATGATAAAAATAACATACTTATAGTTTCTTTATTTTACACTGTCATTCTTATCTGAATACGCTAGTATAAACGTTTTAGGTACATAACAAATTAAACACAATGCTTCAAATACATTTTATCGCAGAAACTATTAAACAACTACTTCACCTAGATGCAAGATGACAGTGGATTATAAAGAAATTGTATAATTTAAATTTTATCAAAATAGTTCAGAAACAGAGGTAGAATGTCAAATGTGAATATATCTTTTAGTTGAGACTGATGTAACTTTTTCAAATTTAACATTCCTCTATTTGAGACGGTTTATGAATTATCAAAACTAGAATAATTAAAACAATCTGAAGCCACCACATGCTACCTATCACTCTACAAAAAGCAAAGGAATGTTGTGTAAAAAAACACTAAAGAACTCTCCTTTTTATGAGAGACGGCACACTAGTGGATTATTTGCCAACTTACAAGATAAATATCTACCTGTCATTGAAATGTAATATACTGGGTGTTTTCCCGATTATGGTTATTTGCATAAGAATGTAGTAAACACGTGTAAATCACGCTGAGACATTCAATGTCTGTTCTGGAGTTTATCGCTTATGTCTCATTAAAGATGTGACACATTTCCAAAAAACTTCTCTTACCCAAATTTTCTTCATAATCCAAAATTTTAACTTCATTGTAATTCATATTATGATTTTGTAATAATGCATCTTTTGTTAACATGCATGATTCTTTATTATGTCTGACCTATGTCATTCCTATGTGATGTAATTTTATCTTTTACTTTTCAACAAGTTTGGCCAATGTATTTTTTTCAAAATCATCACACGGGATGCAATAAACTACATTTAAAAAATTCATGATGTTATCTTCGTCTTTTAATTTTGTGAAAAGTTTATTTATGGTTATTTTATTTTTAAAGCCAGTCTTATGTTAGTATAGTTAGAATATATTTTTTTCAATTTTTGTGAAACGTGTGTAATGTTAGGTGGGAGGTTGAGGTTCTAGCATATGCAGATGATCTAGTCAGAGGAAACTCTGAAGGAGTAATATCAAATACCCTTCAAGAGACAGTGGATGCAGTGAGTAACTGGTGCGACAGGGAACAGATGTCTGTAAACCCTCAAAAAACAGTAATAGTACCATTCACCCAGAAAAGGAAGCTGGAGGACTTAAGACCTCCCACTTTAATGGGTGAAACTACCATTTGCGGAGGAGGTGAAATATCTAGGAATCACTCTGGATAAATCACTTAATTGGAACTACCATCTGGAAAAGGTAATCCACAAAACAAAGCTGTCCCTATGGACATGCCGTCGTATTTGTGGCAAATCCTGGGGCATGGGTCCCCAACAAATTTACTGGATCTATATCACGGTCATCAGACCAATGATAACATACGGATCCATTGTTTGGTGGCCGAAAGGATTACAACGGACAGCCAAATCCAAACTCTCTGGACTGCAGAGATTAGCATGCATGACCGTAACGGGAGCAATTAGCACCACACCGTCAGCTGCAATGGAAATCCTCCTGGATTTACACCCTCTTCATATATATCTGGAGAGAGAGGCCAGGTGGGCAACCTACAGACTGCAACATTAATATGCCGCAGACTAGTATCATGGAGCGGAACAGGCTGCTGGATGACATAGAGAATCACAGCATCCTGGGAATGCCCTCGGATACTATGCCTACTATGACCAACTACGAGCTGACCTTCAACATCCTTCTCTAGAAAGAGATGAGTGGGATCGGAATAAAGCCGACCTACTGAAGGCAGACAGTTGTTGGTTTACAGACGGCTCCAAAACTCCCGAGGGAACAGGAGCCGGAGTACACAGCTACAGACCAAGGGTGAGGATAGTCTCAAACCTAGGTACTCATGCAACTGTTTTTCAGGCTGAGGTTCATGCCATTGAACTGTGTGTACGAAGGCTGGAATATATGCATCTTAAACGCAGATCAATAAAAATTTTCTCAGATAGCCAAGTAGCTATAGAAGCTCTTGGCTCCTACCGGTGTAGCTCCAAAACGGTATGGAACTGTCAGAAAGCTCTAAATCATTTGAGCAAGAACAACAAAGTGACTCTGGTCTGGATACCCGGCCACTCTGGTATGGAGGTAACGAAATAGCGGACTCCTTAGCCAGAGAAGGAGCGGGATCACGATTCATCGGACCAGAACCAATACTTGGCATATCCTCAAGTACTGCCAAGATGGCTATCTCAACCTGGGCTGAAAGGCAAACTCTCCAGTATTGGCAAGAGTTACCAGGATTAGTTCATTCGAAGGCGTTTATAAAATACCCTTTGAAATCGAGAGCTAAGAAACTTTTAGAGTTAAACAGGATAAACCTGAAAACTCTAACAGGCCTATATATGGGGCACTGCCGACTAAACTATCATCTGCATAAACTCGGCCTAGCGGAGAGCGCCGAGTGCCGTCTATGTCTGGAGGATGATGAGAAGGCAGACCACATCTTATGCACCTGTCCCGCTGTGGAGAGGATCCGATTCTCAATATTTGGCAAAGGGCAACTGCTGCCAGAGGATTTGGACACATTCTCACCCAATAAAGTTATCAGTTTCATTAAGAGACTGAACTTATTGGGTGAAATATAATTAGGCGTGAGCCACAATAGGCCTGCTGATGTTCGCAGTGAAGGGTCTACTGAGACCCACTCACAACAAACCTAACCTAACCTAACCTAATGTTAGGTAACGAAAAAAAATGTTTAAAATAATCTCCTGGTTATTGTCTACCGGTAGTCCATTATTACTCCGGTTGGAGACATTTTGTGTAATCTCATGTGTGGATGATCTGTTAAAGATTAATTTTTTTATCAATGAAGGAAGATACCCACAATTGATGAAAATCTCTAATAGTCTTTTAAGATTATTTAATCTTAATGAAGGGTGTGAAGTAGCTGTCACTCTACTTTTCATTCCCACCAATAAGTTTTTTTTTACTTTTCAGAATGAAATGATTCATAATGTAAGTATCGCCCAGATGAGCCTGGTTTAGTGTACCAAGACGTTATGACAGTATTGTCATCTCTTCTTATGAGTTTGGTGTCTAAAAAGGGGACACTATGGTCCTGATCTTCTTCTTCGATGGTAAATTGCAATTGTTGGTTGTAGTTATGAAACAATTCAAGCAATTGTTCTTTGCTGTTAGCGGGGATACTAAGAATGATATCGTCCACATATTTTCTTAAAAAAAGATATCTCAAAATCTATTATGTTTAAACAATCATTAATCAAATCATCCATCACATATTGAACTAAAATAAGTGAAACTGGGCTACCCATAGGCATACCAAGAGTCTGTTTATAAACAACATTATTATAGCTAACCACAGTAGTATTAAATAAAAATTCTATTAGTTCTAAAAATATTTTTTTTAGTGATTTTGTGGTTGTGTATTGGATCCTAATGTCTTTCAATAGAATTTTTTGCCAATTCAATTGTGATGTTATTAAACAATGATTTTACGTCAAGACTAACTATTACGTAATTGTCTGGTAGTTGATATTCTTGTATAAAAGTACAAACTTGAGAGGAGTCTTTGATAAAAAAGTTGTTCTTGAAATTATATGAGATGGTGAGAATATTCGTTACAAGTTGGGCTATACCCTTATTAGGGCTATTCACCCTCGAAATGATCGGTCTTAAAGTTAAAATTGGTTTATGAATTTTGGGAAGGCCATAAAATTTCTCGTTATAAAATTGATTAGGATTGTCTCTTTGTACAAAGTTGGTTATAATATTTGTGGTTTGTGTTAGGAGTAGGTTTTTTTCCCTATTACCAACGTTATGAATATTTTTAACAATATGATCGACATCTGACAGAAATTCTGGTATGTTAATGCCCTTCGACAAAGGTTCAATACTAAATTTACGACCCAGTGCTAGGAAATTTTAAATTTTATTAGGAATTTCAATGCCAGACAGATTCTTTATCCAATTTGTTGGAGTTTTAATTTTAGACCGTAATGATAATTTTAAGTTGTTAAATTTTCTAACATTAACGTTTTTGAGTTGATAAAACTTTTTTATTGTAATTAATAGATTGTTTTTGAAAAAAAGTTGACCATCGTGTAATAAGGTAATTTATTACTAAGTTTGTTTTTTGCACTTTTAAAAAAGTTTTTCCAAGTCTCTGACGCTGTCATGTGCTTAATCTCTAAATTAAGTATTTTTGTTCTTAACCTGTTATTGAATTGTGCAGCTTGGTGTAATGTCCTCCCTACAGCTTGACTAGTGAGGTTTTCAACGTTCTTTACACCATTCGTTATGTGCGTTGGTATCAATTCATGTTTTACATTGAATGAGAAAAGTCTTCCTGTTTCTTAATGTTGCTAACTTAATGTAAGTGTTTACCACTAATTTCAGCTCTTTCATAGTATTGTACCCGAAAGTATTACGGATGTGCTGATAAAACCCCAAATCTATCTATAAGTACAGAGATTGGATCAGACTAAGTTAAAAACAAAAATTATTAATTCAACCATGGAATGCAGTCACGTGGTCAAAAAAGTATATATATGTAAGCTACTGACATACAATATGTAACAACAGACAACAAGTAAATCGGTACCAAAAAAACGAATAAATGATTAATCATATCACATATCACATAATATATGTACGCAATATAAATATATTTAATAATATATTAAAAAGATTATAACTTGGTAAAGAGGGGGACTTTTTATGTTTCCCATGGAAACATTTTGCAAGACATAATTTGTCCTTGGTTCTTATAGGGTAATCGTGAGAAACGTTATTTCTTTTAAGTTTGCTACTGTTTAGATTAATTAAGCATAACAATTTCAGTATATAAATAGAAATAAATGTTAGTAACCATTTGGCCTTAAAAGTTTCTCGGCATGACTCTATATTCTAGATTGAACATTAGTCTTATAATACGCTTTTGTATAATAAAACACGAATAGCCTCAGTAGATTGTCTCCAGATAGCAAAGTATACTTGACCATAATAAAGTGACAATAGCGGTTTCTCGTGTATGCCGTTTTTTAAAGAAGAGAGCGCAAAGAAGACTTGTTCATCGTAGAGCAGAACTGATTAACTTGGTCAGTAGAGTTAAGATTTTGATCCACCTGTACCTCCAAAAATTATTTAGTTTTGTTCATGATTTTAATTGAGACATTGTCTAAAGATAAATTTAAGTCTGGTACACAGTGGTTTCCATAAGAAAATCTAATTCATTTAAGATTAAGTTATTCCTGTTGCACTAATTTTTAAAAAATCTAATATAATGTTAACCTTTTCAGTGGCATCTAGGAACTTTTCAGCTGATACGACGGTGGTTACTACCCGTCATATGTAAATAATCATCCGTGCTCTAAAATAAAATGCGCTAAATTATTAATAAAGAAATAATAAAGGTCCTAGTATGCCGCCTTGTGGAGTTCCAAGGTTCGTGTCAAATAATTGAGAATCCGTCTCCACAACTTTAACAATAAGACACCTATCAGTCATATATGATTTTATTCAGTCATTAATTTATCCCTAATACCCACTGTTGCCAATTTATCTGACAGAAAATTCGGGTTTATGGTATCAAAAGTCCGGGAAAGGGCAAATAATACAACACATTCACCACGGTCAATTTTATTATGTAAATATTGAACAAAATCAGTTGTAGCTGTCTCGGTCGAGCATCCAACTCGAAAACCATTTTAACAGGTAGTTAATATTTTATGAACATTTAAGAATTACTGCCTTCTCTATTAACTTGGAGAAATGGATA
Organism: Rhamnusium bicolor; assembly: GCA_029963845.1. NCBI lineage: Eukaryota > Metazoa > Arthropoda > Insecta > Coleoptera > Cerambycidae > Rhamnusium > Rhamnusium bicolor. Next base: position 205,272 of record JANEYF010005400.1, on the reverse strand, counting down.
TAGCTCCATAGTTAGAGATTTCAAGGCGACTATCTTTTTTTAAAGACAGGTATAACTTTAGCAGTTTTAAGTAAACTAGGAAATTAGCCTGGTTCTATCGAACCATTTATGATGATGGTGATTAACGTGCAAATTCATCGCAACACACCCTAAGCAGTTTAGTAGGAACTCCGTCTACGCCAGTGGATTTTTTATTGGGGTTAAAAGTGGTCTCCTATATATGTTTACCGACTCAGTGGTGTAGTTGGTTAGGGCGCACGATGGCAAACGTAGCTACAAATCTTTTTTATAGTAGGTGTGGCTTCGAATCGCGCTACCGGCAATATTTGTGGGAATGGTTGTATATCCACGTTTTTCTAAATGTAACCCCCTCTAGACAGATTCGGATTTTGACTCAGGGGTTGGTAAATTTATGTGGTGTTCATTATTGTTATTATTTTTTTTTTTCGGAATATCCGATGCCGGTCAGTCCTCCCGTGGCCTCCGACGCCTCACGGGAGTCGCGCCGGCGCATCAACTACAGCTACTCCCCACATCCCGCAGGGTTAGTGACTGTAGATACCAGAATCATGTGCCCTAAGCAGACGGAGAGAACCAAGAATAACCGCCTCCTGTATTTGGCCTGCCAGCCACTCGGCTGATTTTTGGCAGGCCGGTATGATCTTCAGTTCCGAGAGCAGCGTAGGTTTTATCCCTCCGAGTACACCGATTATTACGACGACCATTTTGACCGAGTAGCCTGGGTACAGCACTTGGAGCTCGTACCGGAGATCGCGATATTTGGTCCGTTTCTCCTCCTCCTTCAAGGTGATGTTTTTCTCCGCAGGTGCCGAGAACTCGATGACATACAACACCTTGAGTTGATGGTCGAGGAGGACTATGTCAGGCTTGTTGGCTTGGATTAGCCTGACAGTCGGGAACGAGTAGTTCCAGTAAATCCGGCATTTCTCGTTCTCGACAACGGACTCAATATCTCCGGGGACGTAAGGCAGCACTGGTGTCAGGTCTACCCCGTACCAGTGCCTTAGATGGCAGTATAGCACTTGTAAAACCGCGTTATGTCGGTGGATGTAGGCCGAAATCGCGTATATGGGGCATGCAGATAGTAAGTGCATGAGCGATTCCGGCGCCTGATGGCAGGTCCTGCAGTTGATATCAGGAACCTCTACACGCCACACGCGGCTACAGTAGACCAAGGTGTTGAAAACACCATCTTGGCAGGCCATAATGAATTCCTCGGTCTCTGACTTAAGCCCGGCTGACCTTAGAAAGGCGAATGTCAGCCTGGCCGATAAACCCAGCGTTTCTATGTTCATATAGAAGACACCATGCTGGGGCTTATCGACGTGCTGCCGAAACAGATTTTCCTGTTCGGCAGCTCTAATTCGGGCTTTCAGACGATTTGGCTGAGGTTCGGTGACTGACTCTACATCAGCACCTCGCCGGCTTCCTCGCCTGATGTCAAATGCGAGACCGAGTTCATCTGCGGCTCTCTTTGCTGCCTTGAACAATCCTGCTCCCACTCCTACAGTTTCGTGATGTTTTACGAACCGCAAGAGGGTGCACCAACGCGGAGGTTGCCGGCCTTGCACCCCTTTTTTTATTATTTTTTTATATATTACTATATATATTATTTTTATTACTATACTATTACTATATATATTATTTTTATTATTATTATTATTATTGTATTTTAAGTTTTAGATTTATGAACGATATTATACGTTTAGAATTTGAAATTATTTTATTTGATGTAGAAAATTAAGACGTTCCTGGAAAATAATGTTAAGTGATGTCAATTTGAAATAATATGCTTTGCACTGTTGAGTTCTAACTTACCAACATTGGTTTCGATATAAATTCTTATTTTACATCCTTGTCGCTTTCGAAAATAGGACTCGAACGTGATATATTAATCAACCTCATTAGATCCATCCATAGAATCATATTAGGCGTGTAAAATGTATGCAAATTGACGTCCAAAATACGCTGCTGGTGGATCCCGGTTAAGTATATTCCAGTCATTTGCGTTATGTAAAATGGTTACAGGTGATGCAGGTACACGGTTCTGCAACAATGTGTTCTATTATTGAGCGAAGACCGCAATGCGACGGGTCAAGGTCACACATAAAATAACACTGGAAAATTACGAACTTTATGCAAGCTAGTCTTTCTCCAACGTTTCCCCTCTGTTTCACTTTCTTATGTCTGCAGGGGCTATGTTTAACAGAGCAGATTAGCCAAAGAAAACAACGAACATTGAAATTATTCATGGCAAACTGAATTTTTCAGGAAGCAATATACTAAACTTCGATTGAAAGTTGAAATGTTTGCAGTTGGGATTCTCTTTTACGTTTTTATAGTCTTATTTCTTTAAGCAGTTATACATTGCACACCAATAGGATGGATTAATAATTAGAGTTGGTAAAAAAGGGCCCAGGACATAGGCGTACGCATCATAATAAGTGTAATAAAAGAAATGAACTAGTAATAAAAGCAATAAACTGTTACAATTTATAAAAATGTATGCACAACTTACCCTCTTAACTAGCTTGGTTATCAGAAACTGGAAAAGATTTGTAAAAACTTTGCAGCATCATGTATGTGTCTATGGTTGTCTCCAAGAGTAGTGTTCGATGTGGTGAAAAAATATGCTTATATTTTGAGAACAACCGTTCGACATCTATTGATGTAATACAAGCTTACTTAAAATAGTCTTAAAACTCACTTAACGGATCTGTAGATGCACCATCAGTACCATCACAAATTTATCTTAATTTGGTAAAACCGGTGTCATACTTTAACATATGTGCGAACTTTTCGCCAACGGGCTCATTTTTTGCGTCACCTATGGAGTGTAACGTCGATTTACTTCGTCCACTATTTGCAGTGACTCCGCTAACGACAACGCACTATTTTGTAAGTTTTGTATGACGTCATTTAATCCATTATAGTTCTTGTGAATAGTTTTTAAAGCTGTCAACAAAAACATCTTCGAATTTTGTTTGACTTTCCTTAAGAGCTGCAGCCTCGTCTGGATTGAATTGTAGTATCCCAGCTTCTATTTGTTGTAAATATTCAGCATAATAAAAAGCTGCCTCCAACCATGTTCCCCAACGTGTAAAAGTCGGCTGTGGTGGTTCGGGAATATGGGGACACTTGCTACGACATGCGTGAAGATGTTTAGGAGATTTAAGATACACTTTCTTTGTACTTGCGATTAATGCATCTACCTCTGGAAAACCTTATCGACTAGTTTCTGCCACAAGGTGTAAAGCATGCACTTTACATGTAACATGTACCAACCTACAACCGTGTTTTTGATGAGAACGGCCTACCAAACGCATTGTCGCAGCACCATCGGTCACAAACATCAACGCTTGACTTTTTGACAGGTGACATTTTTTTCACGTCTCCAGCATTACCTGCGTAATTGTTTGGCCAGTACACTCAGTTAGTCTTTTGCTAGCTAGTAACAGTGGAAATGTCGGTTTAAGAGTGTTCAATACATATTTAAAATAGAATTTTTTTTACAACCTGTTGTCTCGTCAACACAACCACAGCCGTGTATTTTTTTAGTATACATTTAATCTTATTTACAATGTCTTCGCTTACAGTTAGTACATAATTACGCAACGTTGTGCGACTTGGTAACGTCACCTTGGGATTGTATTCATTCCAGAACTCCTGAAATGGTTGTTTATCGAGTATGTGCAGCGGAACATTATAGGCAATCAGCATTAAGAGTAAATCGAACATAAACTGTGTTGTCAAAGGCACGCCATTTCTTTTAGTTTTATGTTGCACATAATTTACGTGACGTTTACAATCACGTTTGTCCCAGCACATCAAGTCTGTCTCGCACACCTTACAAATTATTATAGCACCATTGTAGAATAAATTCGGAAATTCACTGATAAATTTATTCACTTTGTCAGCGTATGGCCATTTTTACCCCTGGGCAGGTCTGACATACTTTATTATTAAATTAATATCAAGAATAAAATACAACAAATAAAATTATCAACAATACAACGGAGAGGAATACACACCACGAGGCATAACAATAGACTAAAATCAAATGTTAGTCTTTGCTAAAACAGTCTCGCTTACGTAGTTGGCTATTTCTCTACCTGGCAAGTTGCGGACCGATTTGCCAACTCTATTGATAATACTAATAAACTTTATTCTCCAAAAAATTTTACAGCATAGTGTAAGACACGTCAGATAGCTTGACATAGTTTCCAATACTCTTTAGCTCAATTAAAAAAATGTTATAAATAATGTTATATAGAATTAAAAGGTAGACAATAATACATGATTATAATTAAAACATATTGCATAACAAAATATAGTACGGGACATGTAATAAAATGCATAATGTCAAGTTTCTTTCAAACTTGTTTGCAACATAAAAAAATAGGCTTCTTTGACCTCTCTACCGCCGTCCAAGAAACCGAAATTTTTTATGTTGCAAATAAGTTTGAAATAAACTTTACAGGTATACGTAAATACAGACATACAGGCAAAATCACATACATATTTACATATTCCTATATTTACAGAAAAATTATAATTCCGTCCTCTATAAATTATTGTACCGAATAATAATATTTTATCTGTAAGATATTTTTTAAAGTTTTATGAAAGTTACGATTACTTAAGTTTTTAGTTTCCAGTATTATGCCCATATACTGAGGGGTCTCTTTATATTTAGATAAATTATGATAAGAAATTGATGAATCATCACTTAATCGAGTGTTATAATCATGGTTAAAATTATTTGTTAAAAATGTGCCTGTTATTTTTGACATTGAGCAATGTTTGTAATTTGTATACCTATACAAAGTAAGGGTAATATTTTTAAGTTTCTAAATATGTTACATGAAATAAGTCTTGACTCCTACCATGTTTCTGACAGTTTTTTTTGTATTTTAAAAATTCTTTGTGCACTTGAAGAAACGCTCCAACAGCTAATACCGTACGAATATTCTAGAAGAAAGTGTGCATAATGGTATGGTAATATAGTCTCTGTACTAGTAATTATCTATAACCTGTATATTGCATATCATAGGAATGTTAATTGCTTGAAGATGATATTGACATGAGATTTCCAATTAAGCATATTATCTATGTTTTGTTGTCAACTTGTTCAATGGACTTCCCATAAATTCTTAATACACTACATTCCACGATTCGAGATATTCAATAAAAATTGTTTTTGAAATATTTAAAAATAACCTATTCTTAAACCAATCAGGGAAATTTTGTATCTTATTTAGAATGTAGCTGTAACGTCTCTTAAAGATTTTGACCTACACAAATAGGAGTTATCGTCGGCAAACATAATGAAGTTGCCTTTATTTGAAACATCACGTAAGTCACTGACATTAGAATAAGAATAGCAACGGTTCCAGAACGGATCCCTGAGGAACAGTACATGAAATATTTTGACTGTTAGATTTAACAGCATTTACTAACAGCTGGTATTTAACAGCCTACCAAATTTAAAGAAAATATGCATACAACCCAAAAATATTTAATTCACTAAATTTTTGACCACATGTAATCCTAAATTGTAACTAGATATTGACTTCTCGTCATTTTCTTATATCATTTACCAGTAAAAAAACATTTTTGTTTCCCAAAAATACTAAATGGTTACTAAATTGTTTTACATTTTGTGATGTAACTAATTTTCCTTGCCTTAACATTACTCGTATTTCATACGAAAGTTAAGCAACGGCAGTCGCAGTCAGTAATTTGATGGTAACTCAAATTAAATACTGTAGAATCTAAATTCTACAAAAAATTTAATGAACTTGAAAAAATTATATTACCAAAAAATCACCCAAATCATATAGAAGGCCCTCAGCAATTAGAAACCTTTAAAAAATGTTCGAGACCGAAACTACACGGCTTCAAAGTGTCAAATACCACATCACTTTTTTTAGCAAATTAGATAAAGAATAAGAAACCATATTCAAAACTTCAGACCGCATTTTTTTTATCTCAATTCTCCGATTTTTAAAAGCCAAAATAGTAAAATTAATTTTCATTAAAAAACCGCAGCATAAGCGCGACGGCCGGCGCCGCGACACACTTACAGAAAATGAAATGACCAAAACTCATAAAAAAGTTCATAAACAATAACTACAAACCGGTCTGAACGCTTTTATTGCAAAGCCGAAAGACCCTACAAAATTTTAATTTCTGTGGTCGACAGAAGCAAATACTTAGAGGCCAAAGCCATCGTAAAATAGCAAAAGCCATCGTAAAATAGTAAAAGCCAAACTTCTGTATTTCAATATATAAATTTTAATATTAATTTTTACCAAAATCAATTAAACAAATAATAATTAACATTAAAGTAAGATAGTTTAAGACAAATTAATAATAATAATGTCAGACAACAATCATTGTTTCCACAGCGCCTAATTAGCCGCCAAATTTCTTTATACGAGACCATCTTGTAAAATTGGAGTTTGGTACACCGTGTAGACCATTCAGATAGACAGACCGTGTCGGAGCTTTCACTAAATCGGGAGCTTTTAGAACGGGGTAGCTTTTGTTCTTATTCGCGATTGTATTCTAACATCGCAATAGATGACGACACAATCCCTATAAATATAAAATTTCAGGCAAGTTAAGACGATTACTTTCCTAGCAGCCACGCGAGAACGTTGTAATACTAAATTCATTTTAAAAGTATAAATTGTTCACTTTTGCATTAACACAGACTTGATGTCCCTTCGAGAACGATCAATAATTAATTTAAAACCGATTGTGAACCCCATTAATAAACACCAACTGATCTACAGCCCTCAGGACAATCTTTCGTTGACCGTTTCACAGGTAAATAGATCTCCTCGGGTCCCCAGAAGTCGTAAGATAAGCAATAAGAGATTTCTCCGCACACCAGGCTGGGTTATTTTTTGATACTCAAGACACGAAGATGGCGTCCTATACCACCTATAAAATATTTTTACAACATCCACTGCAGAAAACCAGAAGCACTTATTTGACAGCTTTTATCATTCGTGGAATTTGGCTTGAGGAGTCTTCCATCATCAGGTTTTACTGTAAAACTGTACGTTGGTTTTTATTTATTAAACTTAGAAAACCACCAACAGGCTTCTACGGACGTAGGTTGTCTACTAATAAAAAATTAAACGTTATTGCAAAAGAATATCATCGTCTGAGATCACCGAGAACAGGTAAGTAAGTGACTTGCATACTTGGACAGAATTATTTTTCAAAATTATTTTTCTCGAGGCTAGGCTTTTAAGAAAATTCTCGAACCTCATTTTTATATTAAAGTATCTGTGGCCAGCACATAACTTTCTTATACCAGTATATATCATCCTGATCTAAAAAAATCGTTCTATTTAATTCTTCACTTACCTCAATTAAATTATATATATTTTTTTGTAAAATCCAATACAAAAAAAGTTTGGGTCCCGTAGACCCAAGCTGGCCAATTTTGCTCATCACCGAATTTTTCATTGTCTTTGGCCTTTAGAACAAGTTTGCCAAATTTGAAAGCTTTATCGCGATACTAAAGATATGCGGACAGATTTTATTCATAAAGTTATGTTTTTTTTTCATTTTAATTCGTCGAGATTCGTCCAGAAATGCAATAAGAATTTTTTTAATTTTTTTCCCGAAATTGTACCTTTTTTCTTTCATTCATTATATCTCTTCTGGTGGTACCACATTCACCAAATTTAATGTGTTACCTAAAATGTTGAAAATCTTAACTGCAAAATTTGGGAAGTCTTCCATTAGTATTTTTTGAGTTATCGCGGATACACACACACACACACGCACCGACAGACATCATTCGGAAAATAGTCAGAATGGATTCAGGAGGGTTCAAAACGTATATATCAGTCAAAATCTCGAGGTCGAAAAAAATTACGATTACTATACTTCCTTATGTTAGGTATAAGAAAGTAAAAATACATATGTGTGTTAGTGTAACATTCACCAATACATTCAAACGTCTTTACAGAATGTAGATACCTGCGCAGCAATTCACGGGTTATAAGAAAAAACATAGTGATGTCACCCCCAAATTTGGCTAGTGTAGAAGTATAATTTTTTTGGCTTATGTCATACATTTTCCGATAAAACATATTAATATTTTAAAATGAATAAAATTTTCTTATCCATGGTCTGCATAAAAGCCGCCACTGGAAATCGATACCTCCATCCTAACCCTAATATTAACAAACGTTATTAAGTACCTTTATCATGTGGATTTTGACTTGACTGATAATATTTGTGTATTTAATTTGTGCGAGTTTCTTTGACAAATCCGTTGGAGAAAAAGGACGGTATTGAATTGATCTTTCAGTATATAATATATTGGAGAGCGACCAGATCTATAACAGAATCAATAGTTGGAATAGAGTCATCTGTCATGGGAGTTCTTAAGAATCCTGATGATAATGAAAGACAATCGTCCAGAAAAAGGCTTTATAGTACCGAGATTGACAATAAGCATACTTTCACTTGTCATTTCTAGGTTTAATTAATAATTGGTACACAAATTACAGACATAATCAAAAGACCAGCACTGTTGTTTTTCAGTTCGGAGCATAGAATAATCTTAAGTTTTTTCATTTGAACAGTTAAAAACTGATAGTGAGGAGGCAATATCATTAATAGAGAACAGAGACCATTCGTTTGGAAAATATTTCAGTCACAATTTCTAAAGGTAAAGAGTTTATACAGTTACATATACTGTGCGTAAAATCACAAATACGGCCAGTAAGGAAAAGAATACGAGCGATGACTGAGAATTAGGATGAAATGAGATAGAATAAGACACACCCAGCGAAAGTACAGTCTGTGCCTCACCAGCCTCCTACGATACACACACATCGCGACCCCACCTATTACTATTACGTCCATCTTGCATGTTCAGTTGGTCTTTGTTAACGTTTGATATTTTACACACTGTATACATATTTTGCGAATTTACAAATGACGCAGATATAACTCCGATATATCATATTGAGTTATACCAATAGTTGTAGTGCAGTAATCTGCTGGTGATTTTCACATTCTTCTCCATATTTTCAGTTTTGGATGGTTATTAATAAACAGCAACAAATTGTTCCCAGCGTAAGATATCTTTTAACAATATATCGAATGAACATATTTCATATTGAAATGTATGTGCCGAAAGGATTTATAAAGTTTATTTACGTATTTACGCATTTAAGGAGGTGATTAAAATTAAATTCAGTATACTGAAGCTCATTTTCATATAAACCTTGTTTAATAGGAACGTACTTCAAAAGCGTCTTATAATATGGTTCAAAACTTTCTCTGAAATTAGCAATTAGATATACAGGTAGATACTTCTAGAGATTATATTCCCTAAGCATTTTATTAGTCCCCGAAGGGTCTGTAACTTTAGAAACGAAAATTGTTTAGATGTTTTCAGTTGAAACCTGATACTTATTTGTGATCCAAAATGTTATACGTGTAATTTGCATTCTCTGGGCCAGTTTTTTTATATATCATATAAACTCTGCCCTTTTTGACCTTAGACGAACTAACCCTATCGCTTTCTGAAAGTAATAAACTGTAACGTCCATAATTAGATACTAATTAAATGCAGTAAGTACTTGTACACAATTCTTACGAAATTTTTTTCGCGGGTAATGTAAGTGTATTGTATTATTAATATCAATTTCGTTCGATTATGAGAAACCTAAGTATATTGTAATACAAGTACGGAAAGCCCTACTTTGCCATACGCACGAGTTTGAAGTTTGCAGCCTGAGCCGAGATAAGAGCTACCTACATGAATCTGTGTTAAAATATTTGCAAAGCAAAAATGGCTGTATTTATAAATAAAATATCTGTACACTAAATGACATATGCTTGAATTACAAATATATAGATATTACAAAAAAGCTTACCTAGCAGTTAAATAATTTAGAATATGAAAAATGGTGCGACTTTCAGAGAAACATGTTTTTAACAGTTAATACTAAATTCATATTATATTGCGATTGACGCTGGTAGATTGAGTTTACTATGACACATTTGTACTCTGCTTTCATGTAGATACTGGTGAGTCTGAGATTGCTCGTGCTATCATTGTGTATATACCTACTTCGCACTGATGAAGGCAAAAAAAACCAGAAACCGGTCTGCGAATGGTATGCACAATGGCCTCAAGAGGGATTTCCATTTATGTGGTAAAAATCCTTTACGAGTGGGCTTTCGCAATTAAAGCTTAATCAATTCTCTTAGTGTGATGTAAATTTATAAATCATTAGGGAGTGTGTGTTGGCAAAAAAATTAATCTTCAATTAAATAAATGAAGAGGATTTCGACTTTGATACCTATTTAGGTATTATTTTTAGTATTTATTACTATTTTGTAAATACTAAATTTATTAAGAAAATGTCACAAAATAAAAAAACTTAATTAAAAAATTAATCAGTAGTACGTCAATAAAAAAATGTTCCCCAGAAAGTTATCACCATTGTAGAAAATTCCTCACGGTCGTTTGATAAAGAAGAAATGAGTATCCTTAACAAAGGATTAAATTTTGCATTATCTACCTCTGAAGGTATTCTAGATGAGACTGTTGTATGAGTATTGAAAGTTCAATTCAATATCTTCCTGATTCCTCTAAAGAACTCAAACTCAATTTTTCAAATGGAATCATATTGGTACCGAGGTACTATTTATTAGTACTATTAATAGGAATTTCGTATTAAAATGTGCGATAAATACAAATAAAATTACGGCTTATAGAAAATAAGAAAATACAATATTGATCTAATTAAATGTTAAGAAGTAACTAAGGTGGCTTGAAAATAATTAAATATTTAGGTTGTTAAATATTTGTTGGTTTACCGGTGTTTTCATTGTGTTTTTCAAAATTGTTTAAAATTCTTGTTAATTATGTTCAAAATGCTGTAAATTTATACAAGAAATGAAAAAGTGGACATGTTAATTATTTATGGGGAATGTAGAAAAAATGCCGTTGCGGCTCGAGTAGAAGTTGATAAGACTATTTCTTTAAGGCAAATTGGGTTTGAATTGGAAATCAGTCACCAAACAGTAAGCCGAATTTTGCACAAATATCACTTTAAATCTTTTAAATACCAATTGCACCAGCACTTGTACGAAAATGATTACGAACGTAGGATGGAATATTGCAATTGAATTTTGCAGAATAACGTGCTGCCAAATAATGATTTTTTTGGGAATGATTTTATTTTCGGACGAGTCTAGGTTTACAAATTTGGGATTATTTAACCGACAAAATACAAAATATTGGTCACAAGAAAATCAATATTTATTACGGGAGGGTAACTTTCAAGTGTGGTTCGGTTTCAATGTTTGGCTTGGAATAATCGGTAGTAGAATCATTAGTCCAATAATATTTAACGGACCAGATACTTGGGATTTCTGCAAAATGAAATTGCGGACAGTTTTGCTGAATTACCTTTCCATTTACGACAGGGAATGTATTTCCAACAAGATGGTGCTCCTCCCCATAATTCAAGGATAGTAATTGATTATCTTCAACGGAGAATCGAAGAAAACGTAATTTCGACGAATAGTTCTGTGAGGTGGCCTCCAAGGTCACCTGATTTAACACCCCTTGATATCTTTGTTTGGGTTCATTTAAAAAATATTGTCTATGCAATTTCCGTTACAACCCGTGAAGACCTGGAGCTACGAGTAAGACGCGCAATTAATAACATAACGGCCCAGCAATTGGCAAACGTTCTTCGAGAAACAGCTATGCGAGTTCAGAAGTTCTTTGACGTTAATGGACAGCATTTTGAACAACAGTTGTAATGTTTTGTGTTCATTTTTTGTATTCCAAAGCCACCTTATGTATAACAAGGTAATTAGAACAAAATTGTATTTTCTTATTTTCTTTTAGCTGTAATTTTGTTTGTATTTATCGCACATTTTAATACGACATATGAATAAATTCCTTATTAATAGTACTAATAAATGATACCACGGTACCAATATGGTTCCATTTGAAAAAATTAAGTTTTTCCCCAAAAACCATTTTGATGAACTTTATTTGCTTATAAATCACGTAATTTAGTATTTTTGACGGGATTTCGATTTTTCTAGCATTACACGGGTCATTTAGAATAAATCGGAACTGTCATGGCACACTTAAATGGAAAATTGAAAATTATATTATAAAAAATATTTCAGAAAATTATACAGAATACAAAAATGTAATAATATACAGGGTATTCCTTTTAAGAATCGAAAGTGTCACTTCCGGCGAAACCGAAAGTGAAAAAAAATCTCTTATATGTCAAAAAGTGCCGCCTATTAGGTATATAAGATGTCCCAAATTTCAATCAATTATCTTCAAAACTAAAGGAGAAAAGGGGGTGTACTATCATCCCGTTACACCCGGTATTGTAAACTGAAACATTCCCAAATAATAGAACCTTGATGGATTTTAAAAGTTAATACGTAATACGTACGACAAAAAACAAAAGAGTTGTATTTTTCACTAGCCAAATTTGGGGATGACGTCATACTATATTTTTCCTTTAACTCGTGAAAGGCTGGAGATGTATAAATTCTGTACAGTTATTTGATTGGTTCCTTATTAAGGGCCACTCAGCGGTAGTGGTTTCAACCCGTACCTAAGGCCCTTCTGGTTCCTACATTTTCGTTTATTGACAGAATAACCAATTATCAAATACTGCTTAAACAAATTACTTCAATTCTACGTTATACAAAACGAAAGCACAGTTTCAGTACCCATTTTAAAAAGTTTTTAGATGTGAAGGAGCGTACATCAATTTCATTTCATTTTAAAATATTAATACGTAAACTAATTTTTTCGTAAAACAAGAAACATAGGATATATTTTATTTTGTTATATTTTTGTATTTCCATAAATATTAAATAAACTGAAAAATTTTAATACAATTATAGTAAATATTTTTTTTACCGTTTTAATTACATTTTGCTTCTTCTTTTTTGTAAAAATTCGAAAACTGGTTTAACTGTTTTTTTTTTGGAATAGTGGTATTCCAGAACCGGTTTTTTCAATAGTCTGTATTTGTATAAACCCTACTTTCGATTTAATGATAATTTCTTCGAACATGAAGAGACAGCACCATTCATAGCCAGTCTTTTTCATGAACAGATTCAAAACAAAAGCAAAAGAGAGTTCGAATGTTTTGCCAGTGTTTAGCTTAGGTATGTGGATGATATTTATGTACTTTTGATATAAAACTCACCACCAGAATTAAACAGTCCTTTCGCGTCAGTTAATTTGAAATTGAAAACTGTGGACAACTACAATTTTTAGATGTATGTAACATAATTAGGAAATTTAAATTTAAAGAAACATTTCGAAATTGTTCGACCTCTCAAAACGAAAAATAAAATTCGAAATTTGTACCGATTCCGTATCATCCTCGATTCACCCATGGTGTTGTTAAAATATATCAGTGGTTCATTCATCGGGAAGTAAACTACAACAACTTTTAGGCAATCCAAAAGACAAAACTGATACAAACGGAAACTCAGGGATTTACGAAATTAGCTGTAAGGGCTATGATCAAAGGTATGTTGAGCAAACAAGACGATCAGTTCAAACTGGATTCAATGAGCATATGGCTCATCTCAAATGCAGTAGAACAGATAAGTCTGCTGCTGATAAGTTGCCCAACATGCGTTTGAATACAACGAAAAAATATATAATAGCAATTTAAGATTAATTGGGAATGTAACAAATACTAGATTGCTGGACGCATTTGAATACTTGGAAATTCAAAGTATAGAAATAGTATAAATAGTGCGAAAAGGCCAATCCCATATAATCCGCTCCATTGGTTAGTTAGTTATAGTTCTGGTATAAATATGATACATGTTAGCATAAGGTTACATTTAATCATCTCCAAATGATGTCAACTTGGTTGGCAAAACACTCGTCGAGTGCAGTATATGTGATGTGCTCTGGTAGAGATTAATATAATAAATTTATGTACATAAAATTATATTACATAATATGTACATAAAATTATTACTTGCATTACCTACTAATAATAAAATTTTCATTGCGAATTTTGAGGTCCCTAATTATTCTAGAAAGTTTGCTGTGGGCTATCTAAAAAGCCACACAACACACTAAGTCAGAAAATGTGAAAATGAACATAAATCCTACTGGAAATTAACTCCAGGTCAAAGACAAGATCACCAGAGTTAAGGATAGTGTGACAACAAAATGCTTATTTTTTTGTTGTTGTTACGTGTCACTTTGGCACCCTTCAGTACAACAGCGGTACTTTGAACTTTTTATTTCGGTACCTGTTTTAAAGTGTAGAAACACCACTTTATTCTATCAGTGACATGATAGAAGCTAGGATAACTGGGTCGGTGTGTATGGTTGTCGGTTTCGTAGAAATGGACAACTTCACTTTTACCTGCCGAAATTGTTTTCTGGTGTATAATCAAATTTGCTACTTATACCTTTGTTGTAAATAAAAAATCAGAATATCAGCTTTACTTACCCTATTTCATTCAAGACGGGTTTCACGGTAGAAAAATAAAAAAAATACACAACAAAAGAAATATATATATATTTGTACAACGTAAATAGTAATCTATTACACAGATAAGCAACCAAGGAAACCAAGCATTATGATAAAGCGGTTATATCAAGCACAGCTAAGTTACGGAACTACTACTACGGTATTACTCTCAGATGGAAATATTTTAAAATGTTTGGTACAAGCAGGTACAGAATAAAATAAGCGGTGATTCAAAACAAGGCTAAGTTATTACTACTGTTGTCTACATCAAGCAGCTAGTGCCTTAAACGGTATTATGGCAAGCGATCGGTGCAGCAATGTCCAGGTATAAGTGGTTACGGATTACTAGCGTGACACTACTGTAGGATGTCAACCTAGGGACAGTTGGTTGCTGATACGTACTAGTCGCGGATGTGCTATATCGCTAGATTTACCTCCTTCGTCTTTTCTTAGGACCAATTGGATCGCACGTTAACTCGAACCCGGAACACTTCGTCAGATCTCACTCAAATAGTTACTCCCCCTAGTTACTGGGGACTCACTTGTGCCTTTTACGGTTTTCTGGTAAGTCCCTCTCCAAATACTAGAGATCGGGGCCTTCTCTATATACCGGGTGTAACAGGATCATGGTACACCCCCTTTTCTCCTTTAGTTTTGAGGATAATTGGTTGAAATTTGGGATATCCTATATACATAATAAGTGCCATTTTTTGATATACAAGTGATTTTCTTTCACTTCCGGTTTTGCCGGAGGTGACGCTAACTTTCGATTTTTAAATGGAACTTAAGTGTGCTATGACGGTTCCGATTTATTCAAATGACCCGAGTAATGCTAGAACAATCGAAATTCCGTTAAAAATACTAAATTGCTTGATTTATGAGCAAATAAAGTTCATCAAAACGGTTTTTGGGAAAAACTCAATTTTTTCAAATTGAACCATATTGGTACTGTGGTACCATTTATTAGTACTATTAATAAGGAATTTATTCATATGTCGTATTAAAATGTGCGATAAATACAAACAAAATTACAACTAAAAGAAAATAAGGAAATACAATTTTGATCTAATTACCTTGTTATACATAAGGTGGCTTTGGAATACAAAAAATTAACACAAAACATTACAACAGTTGTTCAAAATGCTGTCCATTAACGTCAATGCACTTCTGAACTCGTATAGCTGTTTCTCGAAGAACGTTTGCCAATTGCTTGGCCGTTATGATATTAATTGAGCGTTTTACTTGTAGCTCCAGATCTTCACGGGTTGTAACAGCGATTGCGTAGATAATATTTTTTAAATGACCCCAAACAAAGAAATCAAGGAGTTTTAAATCAGGTGACTTCGGAGGTCATCTCACAGGACCATTCGTGGAAATCACGTTTTCCCCAAATCTCCGTTGAAGGTAATCAATTACTATCCTTGAATTATTGGGAGGAGCGCCATCTTGTTGGAAGTACATTCCCTGTCGTAAATTACATGGGGGTACATATCTTTAATTTACCACAGCATATTTAAACAATTACAAATTTAAACATATTCAAACGTGAACTAAAAACTGTTCTGTCAACTCACGTATTTTACACAGTCACGGAATTTTTTGAAACTACTTTGTAATTTTAAAATTTAAATCTTAAAATTTAAGTTACGTTTGACAAATCTACAAACACATTGTAATGATAATATATACAATATGGTAGTTTAGTTAAGTAAGTTCAGTTTAGTTTCTGTACACTTTCTCTACTGCTTCACGAGCAGCATTTTTCACGTATGTAAGTATATCCTCATTATTATTATTTTTTTACCATTACCATTTAAAATATGATATGTAACAGTGATAATTATTTTGTACTTATATACATATGTTTGAGAATAAAATTCTATACTATTCCATTCTATTCCATGAGTGAAAACAACAAACATACATTGTTGCACACAGACGCCAAGATAACTGAAAATGACTGTAGTCCGTGTATTTTATGATAAATATAAACTAATTTTTTTAATTTATTACCAAATCTCGCGGTTTATATAACTTTTTCGTTTAAATATTTTAAAAATATCCTGGAGTATTTCCTTTTAAATATCGTATCATATATATGTTTACACAATATAATGAGTATCATCTGAAGGTGTTAATTAAGTTAATATTTACTCAAAATATAAATTAAATTAATTAGCTACACAGTTAATTAAAATTAAAATATATAACTTTAATAGTTACGTGAATTAGCTTCCCCTTACCTTTGAAAGTGCAAAACCGTGTTACAAAGTAGACTTTACGTTAGTATATTTGTGTTGGGAACACAATTTGGTTAATGTATCAAAGTGTAACCTTTTGGTATACTAATAATGTGCGTATTAGCATTTTAACTTTTTTTTCGGCAATAACCAGTATATATTTTCCCTTAGAAATAATACTGAAAATACTTAATAAATATAATGTTTATATAACTCTTAAATAATCCAGTTACTCCTAAATTGTTAATTAATTATATGCAGTAGTATATAGAAACCATAGAAAATATTTTGCTGAGGTTTCAATTTTTTTTTTTCAAATTTTGAGGGAGTTGGGGCACAAGAAGGAGTTTTTTTTTTCAATCTTTTGCTGGAAGCCTTATGGAGTATCACAATAACTTTTTCATTATACCTCTCCGAAAATACTATGTTTACATACCTATTTAGCGCA
Organism: Rhamnusium bicolor; assembly: GCA_029963845.1. NCBI lineage: Eukaryota > Metazoa > Arthropoda > Insecta > Coleoptera > Cerambycidae > Rhamnusium > Rhamnusium bicolor. The sequence continues at coordinate 188,020 of JANEYF010005400.1, read as the reverse complement.
CGGAAAATGAGATTTTCTCATGCGCCGCACAGGAAAAATTTTTCCGTGCGCTAATAATATTAGCTGCCTACTTACCAGTCGTAATAAAATATGCTATTGGAAGTTCCATAATAACCGGAAACAATGATTGGGACAGTTTTTCGAATTTTTATTCAAAATATTTTTAAAATGATTTCTGTAGAAGAATATCAGTTGAAGCGGCAAAAGTAAGTGCTGAATTACTGCCTTACTTTTAAATTACTACATTACTTGCCACGCTCTCTGTCTTTGTCGACATAACTAAATAAGAAATAGTGACATACGTCAAATTATAGCTTAAGTCACTTAAAGCAATACCGCATAATTTAAAGGAAAAGGTCAGACAATTTTAATTTTTGTTGAAATTGGTAGGAACTACCACAAAACCGTGTGGATTTTTCATGAACGTATTCTGATAGGTCCATCATGACACTATTTGACAAAATTAGTTCGAACACCAAAGACATTAGCTGCTGACAAAGAAGAAGTGGTGACAGAAATAACAGAACACCCACAGCTAAGTACCATATCACTAGCACGTAACATAACATAAATATAGCATAAACACTACGGAAATTAGACATTAATAGGTATTTGTAACACTTCCTAAACATTGGTGCTGAGAACCTGCATGAATAAAAAAAATTCTTATAAATTTAAACTGTTGTACAAACTCTCACCTGGAGATCCTACTACTAATAATAAGTTTTGTGTAGGAAGCTGCATGGTCTACAATCCAAAGCAAGGAAAAAGAACAGAAATATTAAAGAAATGTTTGTTTTAGCGATGAGGCAATATTCTTACTAAACGGAAAACTAAATAAACTCAGCTAGATATTGCAGTAATGTAATTTTCAATTTTGAAAAAGTTCGTTATTGCTAAGAACAAAATAGGGGTCATTTTTAGAAACTACGTAAATAATGTTCCTTTAGATGTTCTATTTGTTAATTTTGAATATTTATTCACATTTTGCAAATAAAAGTGTGTTACTCAAATCTCATCGATTTTCAACCAGTTAATCAAATTCTACAGTTATTCATATGTCTCAGGAATAGAAGGATCTTCTATATTTAGTACTAGTCTAATGTAGTACTCTCTAAAATACCTAAAAATATTGTGTACTACGGAATATCTAATTATGTCGAAAAGAATAAGATACTAACAGTCACGCAGAATCAGTTTAGGCCGAACAAATCGGTTGAGATGGCTTTTTATCATCTGGAATATGTTTATCAATGCATGGGTAATGTTAAATGAAAAAAAAATCCAGTACATTTTTATGTTGAATTAGAGGTTCCTCACGGTTCAGTGTTAGGCCTATTAATGTTTGTGCTCTATATAAATGTTTTATCCAACTATATAGAGCCATAACAGTGTTTACGGATGATACAACAATTACCATGTCAGCTGATACACATGATGAGCTTCACAGTGTGATTAATAATGTAATAGAGTAATTACGTACATAGTGGTAAAGAAACAAACTAAGCCTAATCGACAAAAAAAAACAGTATGTTTAAATGTCTATCTTGAATTCTATCTCCAATAACCATTGCCGGAAAATTTCGTATTAGATGATGATACCATGTTGACGAATTCATAGTATCCTATTTGATGTTAACTAAATAATAATTGTTTTATGCACCATGGGAGTAATGTGAGTGTTTTAGTCTCGGCATATCTGCAAGGGACTAATACACACTTTACTTCCGAGGTGTATACAATATATTTTTTTACGAACTCCCCTTTTATTACAAAAAAATAGATATAAAAATTAACGAACAATAACTCGCCACGAAGAGTTTATCAACATGCTGCTAGAAGAAATTTCCCTTTTAGGTGGCTTTAATTTGAGTTTTCATACGCTTGATGACGAATATGGGATTAGCTTTTCACAGGTTTTTGAAGTTGTAGTTTCGTTATATTTTACTAACCTGATGAGTGGATATGAGCTCCTTTGGATGATACATGCTAAAATTAGTCAATTCGACTATGGATCTACTATAAGATTTTAAGTAAGGCTGGGAATTTTTTCAGATTTTAGTATTCGAATATTCGTTCGAAAAAATATTCGAATAATCGACCTGTCTTGTGAGATATATGAAAATGAGTCCCGTCTATTTTGCAAGTGGCGCAAGCAAAAAAGTTAATACACTAAGTGATGATATTCGTCTCGTTTATTTGTCGGAAAAAACCAAATCCATGAGAAATTCAACTTTATGAAGTTGATTTTCAATGTTAAAAAGTTGTCTGGCAGTAAAGAAAATGTGAATGTTAGTAATTTGCCAAAAACTACTGCATTTCTCAAACGACAAAGTGTTGGTTACACACCGAAAAAGTCCAAAGTATTAACTGCATACCAAGTCGCCAAATTTATACTTAAAGCACCAGATGAGAAGTGGTTATTAATTAAACTAATTTTAATATTTGGTATTTTCGGTGCATGCTGAAGAGATGACTTGATTCGTTTAACTTTTGAAGCCGTTTTTTTGGTGGTATTCCTTCGATGTTGCAAAAATCATATCTCAAGAAGTTTCACAATTACAAAGGAAGGATGTCCCTTCGATTCATGCAGTTTTTATCGTAATTATATTAATGTAAGACCTACAAATATGGATAGTAGATTACTTATTGCGTTTTGTATTGGTAGATGTTATGCTTAACTTGTAGGTTGCCATACTATAAGTGGTACAACAAAACAGATTGCTGAATATATGATCCTAAAAAATCCTGAAGAATATACTGGACATGGCTTAAGACAATCTTCAGCATTTATGTTGATCGAAGGCGGAGGGGATTTGCTTACTCCAAAAAGACATGTTGGTTGGCGTTCCTCGACTGTGGCTGAAGGCTACATCGAAGAATCGGTAAGCAGAAAGATTGAGATATCTCGTAAATTGTTCAATTATCAAGAATAGGAAACACAACGTCAACACCAGAAAACATTGTAATTGGGAAAGACCCAGAAATAATTTCTAATATAGTACCTTCGACTTCATCAACTACAATTCTACAAAATGAAGTGCTTGCTAAAGGATTGCATATTTACAATAACACAAATTGTACAGGGTCTGTTAGCGCTTGGTGTGGAATTTTCAGAAACAAAATTGTTGGGCCTATATTTTATGATTATACTTTAACTGGAGTTACCTATCTGGAAATAATTATCCCAGGATGCAGGATGGGGCAACTCCGTATAGTGTCCTACCCGTTCGAGATCATTTGAATAATGTATTCCCAATATGGATAGGGAACAATGGACCTATTAAATGGCCACCTAACAGTCCTGATTTGGCCGCTATGGATTCATATTTTTGGGATTTCTAAAAGACATTGTCAATAATAATAGTATTCAAGTCATTAAAGACAGGATTCGGCTTGAAATGAATAATCTGAATGTAAATAATGAAGCCATTTCCGGTGCAATTATAAATATAAGACGTTATCAATTATGCATTGACAATAATGGTGGACACATCTAACATCTTTTATGAGTTATCATTTATTTATATTTAAATTTGCTAAATAAATCTTTATCTATTTTGTATAAATTTGTTTTTTTTTCTTCCTCACTGTAAACAATTTTGATTATTTTATTAAAGAAATGTCACTTATCAAACATAATATTTGTCATTTCATTGCTCACTTTAATAATGTTAACTTTTCCATATTTACAGTAACTAGTTTAACTAAGATATTCGACGTTTAATAACTCAAAAACGGTATACGGTAGGGGTAACATGGTATATTTTTGAAATCAGGAACAAAGGATCATTCCAAAATTTAATAATATAAAGGGTATCCTAGTTAAAAAATATATTATTTTTTGTATCCCCTGAAATCTGCACGCTACTGTATTTTTGATAGTATTTTAACAAAATTCAGTCATAACCACACAACTTTTATTTAAAACCTTTTTTTCTATAAGCAATAATAACGATGATAAGGGGTGGGTAATTTATAATGAATAACCCTGTAACAAATATTTCATTTGGTAAAAATTGAAAATATAGGTTTTTGTTCGTTCATGTTTAAAAATACCGCTGCCAATTACTTGGGGATCAGATCTTCCTCACCGTAGTAAAACTCGACGTGTGGTGTAGTTTATAATAGAAGTACTTTTTGACGTTTCAAAAAAGTCACATCTTTTGACGTTTCAAAAAAAGTCAGTCACTTTGACGTTTCAAAAAAAGGCACATTTTTTAACGATTCAAAATTCGTCATAATTTGTCGAGATTCGTCCAGAAATGCAATAAAAAATTCAAAATTTTTTACACAAATACATAACTTCCTTACTTTGAGGGGTGAGGAACTAATAAAGTTTCTAAAAATTTTGCCTTGTTTTTTGTTTTCAGAGAGGTATAATGAAAAATATCTTTCATTACACACATAAATGCTTTTTCCGTACTTGCATGACATGAGGCGTAGACGAGCCTCACACGAGAATTTGTCACGTGTGCACCGGAAAGGACTATTTTCTGGACTGCTAATAAAATATACTATTCCGGAAGTTCTGAAATGAAAATTAAATTCAAGATTATTGACAACTTGCAATATGATCATAAAGATGTCAATTTATTGATTACACAGCAACACAAAAAGAAAGTTCATTACCACGAACCAAAATACATGGATTTAGTATATTTTTCGACGCTGAATTCGAATCCGTAGTTAAAAAAAAGATTGATAGTGCCAGTTTTTTTTTTTGCGAAGAACATCCCTTGACATGGAATAAAACTATAGTAATAATATAATGACCAAAATATGTAGATCTAGTGTATTTTTCGACGCTGAATTCGATTCCATAGTTAAAAAACGATATTTTGTGTCAGTTTTTTTTTTTGCCAAAAACCCCTTGAAATGGAATAAAACTATAGTAATAAGTAATGACCTTAATACATGGATCTAGTATATTTTTCGACGCTGAATTCGAATCCGTAGTTAAAAAAGAAAGATTTATCGTGTCAGTTTTTTTTTGCCAAAAACATCCCTTGAAATGGAGTAAAACTATAGTAATAATGTAATGACTCTAATGAAGTGTGAAAAGTTGTAGATATTTTATAGTCTAGCGAAGAGAATACGCATTCAAATTATAGCAAGCTATTTTAATTAATTAAGCCAAAATCCGCACTTATGCGGGGGGTGAAAACTACCCCTGAAACTCAAATAATGCACGTGAGTTTAAATAACATGTACAAAGAACAAATTCTTGTAGCTCTTAGGACAAATCTTGTAGCTCGTAGGACAAAATATGTGAATCTGGTGTGACAACCAGACATTACTCTTAAAGGTTTGAGACCCCTATGGGGTATAAAAACCACCCCCACTACGGAGGCATCTCATAAGTTTCAATAACGATGAAAAAAGTTCAGGCTCTTGTAGTTTTAGGCAGGATGAACAGTTATGAAGTGGAATCGCTTGAACTACCCATATAATTTTCAGTTTGTTCAGTACCGTGGTTATAGGTCGAAGGAGTTTTTGCAGTTATCTGGGGTACCACAAGGTTCGACCTTTGGACCTCTCCTTTTTATCATGTTTATCAATGATATTGTGTCAGACCTATGTGTACATTATCAGATTTATGCAGATGATCTTAAGCTACTGTGTGAAGTGAATTCTTACGAAGAGTGTGAACTGTTGCAAGTTGCACTGAATAAAATAAATTCGTGGTGTACACATAACAATTTACGACTAAATGCTTCCAAATGTCATTTTATGTCATTTACAAGAAAAAAATATCCTGTTGATTTTGATTATAAATTGGACGGTGCATCACTTAATAGGCCTGATTATATAAAAGATCTTGGAGTAACTTTTGATCATAAACTAACATTCTTAAAACATATTGAAGTTGCCACTTCATCTGCAATTAAATGTTTAGGTTTTGTCATTAGAAACTCGAAAGGGTTTTCTAATATGTTTACACTTCGATTGTTATATACATCCTTCGTTAGGTCGAAATTAGAATATGCATCGATAGTCTGGAACTCAATCTATGTTACTCATGTAGCGACGCTTGAAAGAATACAAAGACGATTTATGAAATCTGCAGTATATATATTAGATGACATATATCCGCCAAGAGGGTTTTCTCATAATTTGTTATTAACACGGTTTGACATCATAGAATTGTCAAGACGGAGATCTGTACATCTGATTATATTTTTATATAAAATTGTTAATAATATTTTTGACTGTCCAGATATACTAAGAAGTCATATCAATATACGGGTGCCCAGGATTTCAGCGCGGCACAACAATGTTTTTAATCTTCCTACAGCTAATACCAATATTATCATCTCCTCTTTATCAAATGATCTCTAATTATTGCACCGTGGAGGATAGGGTTGATATATTCTTTTGTACTATCAGGCAGCCAAAAATTGTTTACAGCTAGTCATTTACTATTATAATAATAATTTGTATATATAATATGTGTTTATATATGTATGTATGTGTATATGTGTGGGTATGCATGTATGTATGGATGTATGTATGTGCGTATATATGTGTGTATATGGGTTTATGTGTGTATGTATGTGCATGTGTATGTATGTGTGCATACATGTTTGTATAAGCGTATGTGCTTATTTTTGTTTATACCATTTTTATTACCATCTTTCTTTTTCATTTTCATTTTATTTTTGTATTGCTATTTTTATTATTATCATTTTTCTTTTTTACTGTTACCGTTAATTCAAGTTATCCCCGTATCATGTAATTGGGCTTTTGCCTGTTGGATATGTATTAAATAAATAAATAAATAAATGATATGACTATAACTTAGAGGGTGGTAAAAACCACCCCATAGATCTAATGATGCACATGGATGTTATTGAAAATCGGAAAGGATCAAGTACTTTTATCTCATTGTGCCAAACATTCAAGACAACTAGATCATCTTCCTAATAAGGTCAAAAATCATCTCTAGCAGGGGGGAAACTATAATAGAAATAGCTTGCTGTGGTTTGAATGCATATTCTCTTCTCTAGACTATAAAATATCTACCATTTTTTGCACTTCATTAAGAGTCATTATATTATCACTACAGTTTTACTCCATTTCAAGGGATGTATTTGGCAAAAAAAAACGGGCACGATAAATCTTTTTTTTTTTAACTACGGATTCGAATTCAGTGTCGAAAACTACACTAGATCCATGTATTTTGGTTCGTGGTAATGAACTTTTTTTCTTTTGTGTGGTTGTGTTATTATTCAGTTGCCGGTATTTTTCAAGAATTATTTGGAATCATATTTTAACACTGAAATCAGGTATACAAAAATACCAAAACGAAAAAAAAACTTTTCAGTCATTGTAAACTTTTCAATACTGAATAGGTTTGAATGGTCACAAGAATAACCCCTCCTCTTATAAACCTTTGTCAGAATTTTCTTCCTATGCATAATTTTTTTCGTTGTAATCAGTAAAATATTAATTTTCATCACAGGATCCAATTATAAAAATATGTATTAAGGAATCATTTAAAATAAATTGGATATATGTTTCTTCAGTCGTTTCTAAAACGTACATACATTTTTAAATAAAGTTTTTAAGTATTAAATAAAAGTACATCATTAAAACGAACAGAAATCAGTATAAACTCTGGCCTGCTATTGTGAAAGTATAAAAAAAAACAAGTAAATCTTAACGAGGAAAAAATAATCCAGATTATATTTATTTTTAATGGAACTCGGTGTATCGGGAAATTTTAGAACCAAGGCAAGGCTTAAAAAGTAAAAAAAATGCAAACATCTAAAAGGGCATCAGACACTTCAGTTATTAAAATTATTTGCTGTTGACAAACAAAAATTCATCAATCCGGCGCATATTTTAAGAATAAAAATCTAAAAAATATTTCATAATTGTCCGTAGTTTGAATTGAATGTTTATATTAACTGAAAAAGATTTAACTTAACAACTTCTGAAAAATAAAGTCCAAGGAAAACTTTTAATGTATGAAAAAAAAAACAAAATCTTGTATTTTTATTCTTATATGCGATTGGAAAAATACGTCTTAAAAGACGAACTAACCATGAACAATTCTTCGTGAGAAAGGTCTGTACTGTATCACAATAGGACATGTCGGTCGCTAGTTCTTGGTTAACTGTATCAAGATGGCAGAGGCTAGATAGTAGTAGTTAATATAGTATTGTCCAGGAGTGTAAATTAATCTGTCGACTTCTTCACCTAGAATTAAAACGCAAAGTTGCAAGCGTGCAGCATAAAACTAAACTTTATTAAGAGATTATATTTACATTAGCAACAACTGTATTACAAAATTAATTTAATAAAGTATTGCAATTTTTACAAATTACCAAAAAAAAAAAAAAAAAAAGAAAACTATTCAGTAATAGACAGCGATGTCACGCAGTCATATCAATTATTAACAGATAACTTCCAAGGAAATTAAAGAGCCAAAAACTCACGAAATACGTGTAAACAAAGCAAATGACAGCTAACATGTAAGGTAACAGATATTTTCCGCCAGATGGCATATCACATAGCTGCAAACTCCTATAACCCTTGAAGAGTTATTCAAGGTATTTTTTATCGTCCCTCGTATGTTTACCAATTTTTTTTCTTCTAAATATATATTCGAAATCTACACTCAACCGCAAAATTTACCGGACACTAGGTTGTCTTATGGCAAATTTGCGAAAACGCTCTGTATATTGATTTAACGTGGATACACACATGTAAACACATGAAAGAAATAATGTTTGAGAGTTTTGGACTTTCCCGTATCACGAGAATAATTTTTTGTTACCTATTTTCTAGATATCAGTCAATCATCAGCGTTTTACTTGTTTTGCACAGTTCTTTAATCTGTTTCGATTGCTGTTTCTTGTGTGTTTCTGAGATTTTCTGAAGAAAAGAGAAAAGTTTTATTGTGAGAAATTTCGTAATGAGTCCTGAAGAATCCGCTCAAACTGTTGTTTTACATAATGATGGATGCAGCATCCGATATATTGCCAACTTGCTTGGCATTCCTCGAAGAACTGTATTTGATGCAATACAAAGGTTCCGGGAAACTGGTTCTTACATAAAAAGACCTAGGCAAGGGAGATCACGAGCAACAAATGACGTTGAAGACTGATTTCTTCGACTCCAAGTTCTGCGAGAACGGACACTTCCTGGTACAGCTTTGACTAGATTGGTAGATGTTCATGGTACCTTGGTTCCATCCGATACTGTGCGAAGAAGGTTGAGGGAACAAAATTTAAGATCTCATGCACCAGCTACTGACCCTCTTTTGGATGCAGGTCATCGCAGCGTTTTTTGAATTTGCGTGAACTCATGCCGATTGGAATATGGACGATTGGCGATGCGTTCTCTTCACGGATGAGTCTCCTTTCACAAGGTATTCACCTGCTCGTCGCCAAAGACTATTTAGACGACCTGGAGAATGATATGCCCAGTGTACTCTCCTAGAGTACAGTTTGGTGGTGGAGGTATGATGATATGGGGGGACATTTCTTTGGAAGCTCGTACGGCCCTTGTAACATTTCGAGGAGGTAGCCCCAATGTCGACAGCTACATCAGGTAGTGTTTAGAAGAGCATGTGGTACCTTTTGCGCCATTTGTAGGTAAACATTTTCTCCTAAAGCTGGATAATGTGCGACCGCACATAGCCCGGATAACTCGCCAGTATCTTCACGATATTGGTATTCAGGTACTAGGGTGGCCATGCACGAGTCCTGACCTAAACCCGATAGAGCATATGTGGGACAACCTAGGCAGAAGGATTAGGCGGAATTACGGCGAGTTCCATACACTACTTCAGCTGGAACAGGTGCTGCTGAATGAACGGGAGCAGATACCCCAGGATGAGGTTGCTGCTTTGATACAAAGCATGTCCCAACGAATGCGAGCTGTGATCCAAACTCGAGGAGGAAATACTCGATATTGAGGTATGTTTTTTCGCAATTCTCTATATTCTAATTTGCAAAAAATATATTTTTTTTGTTATTAAAGTGAAATATTCGTTTATTTCCTAATGTAATATATATTCTTGAAGATTCAATTAAAATGAATTTGATTCAAATTGAAATTTTTCCGAAAAACCTAGTGTCCGGTTAATATTGCGTTTGAGTGTATGTGAAAAATCATATAACGTCCATTTTTTACCTTTTTCTAAGCTTCATAAGCTGATGATTCCGGAATTTCTGGAAAAAAGATTGGACATGCATAATATACATGGTAATTTACATGTAATTTTTATAATAATTTTATAAATTTAGTACGTATTACGCAACTATTAATTAACATTTTCCTGTCCTGTGGTTAAGTTGCAATTTGAAATGATTGATAAGAAATGTTTTCACTGTAAGCATTGATTATGTTTTTTTACGTGTTTTCCTCTAAATTTTATTTACTAATACATTAAAACCAATAGTGCCATATTCATTGAGGAAAAAATTAAATATTACGATGTAATTTCATTTTATAAAGTTTTTTTTCTGCCTTTATTGACGGCACCAATTTGTGCATCATGTTAATAAATAAATCACCCAGCTGTACTCTGGGATAATATAATACAAAGCATTTTACGGAAATAGAATTAAGATAATGCAATATTTCTGAAGCTAACCGTGTTACATTCTGGAATTTTCCGTTGTACCTTTTCTTGATGACGTTGATGCAATTTGACCCGTAATCACAAGCTCAAATAAACCTATTGCTTAGCTGATTCGAAAATCGGCTATCATATATCCTGTCATCTACTTTCTCTAATGGAACATTTTAGGATAAACCAAATATTTGTTTTGCCTCACGGTCAAATAATCTGTATATTTCTTAAAAATGGATGTTCTAACAAATGACCCTGTTCAAAATGTCAATATGTACTCATGTCACAAAATGTATATCTGATTATTGAATAAATTATTTGATGAGATAGTGGGAGTGGTACGCGATTAATAATGTATGTATGTTTATGGTGGAAACTATTTTTTGTTTACAAGGTTTGGTCTATAGGTGGGTATCGGTGAAATGTGAGAGAAAGTTTTTAAAAGGCTAGCTACTAATAAATCCCTTATGTTCAAGATGGCAGATATTTTCATAAAAATTTTTTTTTTCAATTTTTCAACTAAAAAATTTGTTCAGAAAAGTGTATAACACATAAAAAAGGCACGTTACAAGATCGTACAATTTATTTTGAAACTTTTTTTAAATGGATATTTTTTGAAATATTGCACCTTTGTCTGTAAAATAACGACAAAAAAATCGCTCATTTGTGGCTACAATTAAACCATCCAGAAATGAGCGACTGGCTTCCTGTCAGTGGTTGGCTTTGTGTTGTTTTCCTAAGTTGTGCACATCCTTTCAACTTAGCAGCACCGTGCCGATAAAGACGATAAGTCCAAAACACTTGTGTGCATGGTTTGCGTCCTTTATACAAGCTTCATCTATGATACCTTTTGCCTCTACATATCTTCTCACAGCAACATCTTCATCCTTTATTATTTTACTTTCTTTGGGTAAGATGGATATAGTTGCCTCTGTGGCAATATTGTCTGTCGCCCTGTAAACACGAGTCGTTCATTCAGTGGTTTCCTTTGTGTCGTTTACCTAAGTTGTGCCCATTGTTTCAACCACCGTGCCGATGAGAACCATAAGTCTGAAACACATGTCCTTGATTTGCATACTTTATGCCTCACCCGTGATACTTTTTGCTTCTTACATATCTTCCTGCAACAACATCTTCGTCCTTTTTTACTTAACACAATGTTAATTGAAAAAATCCCACCATTTTTTGTGTACATTCTACTCTTATCACTGCCCTCCTTTTTCTTTTTCTAAAAATTGTGTAAAAAAATTTATCTGAAAATTTGTACCAAAATTATATGGGGTGCGGCAAAATATACCCAGCTATGGAATATTGTTACAATTTTGTTATTTCCTTGACAACTGTCAAAATTGAAGTTTTATATCAAAGTAGAAAGATGCCAAATTTTGTATTGAAGCATTATTCGCCTCAAAACGCGCAGAAATTGTTAAATTATATTTCCAAAAATGTTCCTCGATAGTTTCAACTCAACGCGCTTTTAGGAAAGCGTATCCCGATCGAAGAGCTCCACACGGAGAAACAGTTCGGCGTTTATCAAACGCGTTTTTAAAGAATGCATAGTAATTGATGTAAAGCATACTGGAAGACCTCGTTCTGGTCGTTCAAATGAAAATATTGAGCTTGTTCGTGCTGATGTTCAGGCAGAACCAAAAACTTCCACAAGAAGACTTACGGCGCAATTAGGGTTGTCTAAGCGGACTTTAAGAAGAATTTTGCACTTAGACTTGCATATGTATCCATACAAAATTCAAACTGTGTTCAAACTACGGCCAATTGATATTCAAAGACGTTTGCAATACGCACAAATCGTTACAAACTTAGTGGAAGCAGAACCCAATTTTTGGCAAAATTTGAAAATGACGAAGCAAATTTTTGCCTTTCTGGACGTTTTGGGGAACAGAAATCCCTCGTTTTATTCAAGAGAACGTGCAGTTTGATCAAAAAGTCGTTGTTTGGGGCGCAATATGCTCCGAACGAATCATTGGACCTTCCTTTTTTGAAGATGTCAGGGGAAATGCAGTTACTGTTAATGGAGAACGGTATCGAACAATGATACGTGAATTTCTGCAACCATAGTTGGAAGAACTTGGCATAGAAAACTTCTGGTTCCAACAGGATGGCGCTACATGCCACACAGCGCGTGAAACAGTCGCTCTACTTAGAGACATTTTCCCTGTCAGGCTGCTCTCAAAAATGGCGATATTGACTGGCCGCCTCATTCCCCTGATTTGACGGCACCAGATTATTTCTTGTGGGGATACTTGAAAAATGAAGTCTATATTAATCACCCACAAACGTTAGAAGACATTAAGGCAAATATTCGTGAAAAAATTGCGCCAATTCCAGCTGAAATATTGCGCGAAGTTATGCTACACACTCAAAGTAGAGTTGGTCATTGTCTGGCTTGCCGTGGCGATCATTTACTTGATGTTGTTTTTCATAAATAATTTTACGTTTTAATAAATAGTTTTCATAATTTTTTTGCGCTGAATTTTTTTTTTTTTTATTTTAAAAAACAGCTGGGTATATTTTGCCGCACCCTATATTATAATATTCTAATTGCATATACTTCATATATAAAAACATTCTTAATATCTACACAACCTTTTTTTTAAATCATCTTCAATTCTAACGAAGATTTTTAGTGGATCTCGTCTAAAAAGCTTCTCCCATGTTTTATCTGTAAATGTGCAAATAACCAACTTGTATTAAAAAAATGCTAATTAGATGTAGGGACCGCTCCCATTAGATTAAAAGTACAATTAAGCGTATTTGTTTATATTTCGGATGTGTTTTCAATTAACTGAACTCTTTAATCGGCATTTACAAGGCAAATTTTAAGGATGTAGTACAACAGAGTGCTAATATACAGCGTGTCCATAAAGTAACGCATATAACTTCGAAGAAATCTTGCAATAAATTTCTTGAAAATTGTCACTTTTTGAGATGTCCTAATCTTTTTAGAGATATGTTTAATATGTAATAATTTATCCACCCACCTATATATTTTTTTAATGGCAACGTATATTAGTGATAGAGTTATTTGATAGAATATTATTGTTTACGTCTAGTAGCGTAAAAATGTCGGTGGTTACATAAGAAAAATTCTGAGATAATTATAAAAGTGAGAAGCAAATTTTCAAAAAGGGTACTAGTCCAGTCGGCAATATTTGAGAACATTCGAAAATAACTGATAACGGTTATGTTATAACTAGAGTTCGGATATCGTCAGAAACATTTTTTATTAAATTAAAACCAAATATTTTTAAACTATTACTGCAAACTAGTATCTTTCTGTGGCTTACCTTGTAGTGTAGAGGTTCTAAGAATGATTAGTGGAGGTAGTAAAGTGAAAGTATAGTGGCACTAGTAGATTACAGTTTATTTCAAACTTATTTGCAACATAAAAACATCGGCTTCTTTGATCCCTTTACCGGCTCCGCACACTTATTCACAATTATTGCTGCAGTACTATTACCTACAAGTAATAAAATATTATTAAAAGTTGTTCCATATGCTCTGCTATTAAAATCCACCGCCTATCTACAATAATTCATTTATGTGTTGAAAATAACCGTTCTAGACAGATGTTATTAGCGCATATTTAAAATAGGTGAACATTCATAAATACGCCGTATTTATTTGAGGCCCTAAACAATTCACTTCTTTGCCAGTAGTAGGTCTACTATTCAATGAACTGTGATAAAACCAGAATTGTTGTGTAAAATACTTTCTAGTTATTTTGTTTACGTATTCAACGATGTCTCCAGATAATAGATACATATATATTGTCGAAGATCAAACACTACATTCATTGCTTCGCATAGATTATGGTAAATTCTCCTGTTTTTGGTCGACATTCAAGTTGTTCTATAGCGAGAGGGATTTGTGAAACGCTTGAGTGTATAAATTCTAAATATTTTCGGACACTGGGGTCGACAGTAGCTTCTTGAGCATTTGCAATAGCAACTGCTCACTGGCAAGTTGTAACCAAGTCGTAACCAAGTTTTTCTCATTTTATAAACAAGTTTTGTGGTGTCTTTACACTTGTACTTTTGCAGTTCGGCACCAAACACCACGTATAACGATGGCAACTTATAATTTTGTATGATAAATAAAAAGAACGATACCGAGTGTTACTTGCGTTTGTTTGTTTACTACAAGAATGACGTCACAGTAGATAGTGACACGGCGGCTCGTGTTTTCGCACCAATTTATATTGAATGCTATTTTATCCTATAAAGCGACTTCATTTAAGAGAAATAAAAATTCATGTGCACTACCACTACGATATGAACATTTTATAACTATTTAAAAATAAAAGTCAAATAGCCTATTGTAGTGCGACTCTTTTTTATATCGTCAAAGTTTCTGTAGTAATACGATGCTGCGTTCAGCCAAGGACCCCATCTTGTCAGTGTAGGCCGTGGAGGTAGTAGCATATTGGGTAGAAATTCGTGAAAAATCACATCCATATGCACGTACCGCGGCACCTACGGGGAAGTAAAACACGTAAATAGGTATATTCAAGGAACCTCGCACCTTTTACTCAGTAGCGGAATAAAATAATTCTCTTTTGAAAATATGCTCCTCTAATAAAATTAACAGAAATTCTTTAATTAGATTAAAAACTTACAGCATAATCAACAAAATTAGATGCTCGAAATGTGCTCATTGACTTCTTGGTAATGTCTAAGACAGAAAGTAAAATATTCCTGAACATTTGTAATTATATCTGGCGTAATTAGACGTTTTTGTCGAATTCCTTGTTCTATGTTGTTAAGCCTATCTTTGGAGACCTTACTAACCTCTATTAACTCCGAAAATAATCGAGAGAGTTAAGTCTGGTTATCTTGCAGGCCACTCTAACAACCCATCTATTTGGGAAAGTTTAGTCCAACTATTGGCGGACGTTGGTGGAATAGTCTTGCTAATACCAAAATTTGTTGCGAGGCAAATCTGGACCTTAACAAAAACCAGATAGATTTATTGAGGTTCAAAATAACACAAAGAAGGTTTTGTGCCATATCCCAAAAAAAAACAATAATGCAGCTACGGACACGTATTTCGGAGTTATTGCCCTTCATCAGCGTATCGTAGCTAAGGAATTGGATCTAGGATGGGATAGATCATGAACAAGAACTAAAATGGGCTGGAGAGTACAGTACACAGTACTCAATTGGTGCCTTCATGTTCCCATGTGCCACAAATGGGGCTTCGATGAGCACAGTCAACCCACAGAACTCTATGTGTACTGCTCGTTTCCACCTTGCACATACAAACAAAACAAGATAGATTTATTGGGGTTCAAAGTAAAGCAAAGAAGGTTTAGTACCATTTAGTTCTTGTTCCTGATCTATCCCATCCTACATCCAATTCCTTAGCTACGCTATGCTGATGAGGGACAATAATTCCGAAACACGTGTCTGTAGCTACATAATTGTTTTATTTTTGGGATATGGCACTAAACTTTCTTTGTCTTAACAAAAATTTAGTAAAAAATGTGACATTTTTGTTACAAAAATAATAACACAAATAAGAAACAAAATATATTTGTAGAGAAATATTTCCTAAAGTATTTATTAACTTTGATCTTATGCATTCGCTTAAAATGTTTACGCTACTATACGTAAAAATATATTGTACCTCAAATGACGCAATCAGAAAAAGGGTTGCCATTTAAAAACATATATTTAACCCAAAAAAATTAATATTGTTTTGAAAGATATACTGTATAAGAATCATAGTCCATTCATCTAATATGAGCATTTAAAGAATTCTAGCATAGACGCACGGTATTATATAAATATATTTTGTGTTTATATAATGCACTGCACGCCTATGTTAAAGAACCATGCACGACTGAAGTTCGACAAAAGGTTCGCTCTGCGAGCTCAGGTAAACAATTTTATGTGCTTGTATGAATGAATGGAGTATAGACATGATAATAATTACGTAATAACTGGTAATCTTCAAATTAAATCGTAATATGTAATATTTTCTTAATCAAAGTACCAATTTAGGTTTACAAATTCATACCAGTTTTAACCATTTGTTAATAAAAAAGCTGTGTAGCAATATATTAACTTTTTTTCATAGGAAATCTTCGTTGACTATTGAATATCAGTCAAAAATTGTTAGGCCCATTAGTACACCTCTTGAATCATAATCTGAAGACACACTGTATATATCTATTTGGCTCCATCAGTTACAAATATAATAATGATGGTCATATCTAGTTTTATTATTGATATAATGATGTTTGAACAAGTTAAGATGTTCACGTTTTACTCAATTTGATACGAGATGATTAATATGTAGTAGTACTTTATTTATAATTTATTATAATGAAACAATATTTAATTATGTAAACAAACTTATTGGAATCTATTTGTTTAGGTAAATATCCCCTGGCTTTCAGGAAATTATTTATTTGTAAACATTATTGAAATAAATAATGTAAAGGAACGTATATCTACTGTTTGTATCTCTGAAAATAGCAAAGCTATCAAAAACATTTCCAAACGGATTTTTCAAAATTTCTTATAAATCATATCAATCATGTTAAGAAAAAATCCATTTTTTGGGGGGGAATTTGTCTGAATGATGAAATTTAACAAACATATAGCTAAAAGAACCAACCATAATATAAAAATTTATTTACGACGTCGATGGTTAAGGAATTTTGCTACCGATCACAAAAACCGCATTGGGATCAACCATCCTTCTTCTCACCTACTTTGGGTATTAACCACTGTCCTATAAATTATTTTAAAAAGTTGATAAATAAATCTGTGCATCAAAATGACCATTCAGAGGTTGTTTTTTGAAAAAGTGCTTTTTCCTGTCCAAAAAAATGTCTTACATCTAAAAATATCTGATGTGGCCAGCACATAACTTTCTTATAGCAGCATATATTATCCTGATCTAAATAGATCATTCTATTTAATTCTTCACTTACCTCAATTAAATTTTAATAGCGTACCTTGAAATGTTTCAATAAAATTTTTAAATAATTAATTATCAGTGTCATTCGATACTGGTAATAATAATTCAAGTCATATATTTTAATAATTTTTTGTTATTGACTGACATTTTTATAACTAAATCAGGCCTTTCAAACGTCAAACTGTTAAATTTATCCTAACCCTATTTTATGAAGCCAAATGTGTAAAATATTTCAGTTTACATCAGCTTTATTTAAGTACTTGGAAAATATATTTTATTCGCTTGATATAGTAGACATGATTTATAATCTTTCATCAAGAATATATTTTTTTTGTAGTCAATTACAAAAAAGTTTGGGTCCCATGGACCCCCTTTCAAAAGGCCAATTTTGCTCATCACCGAATTTTTCATTGTCTTTGGCCTTTAGTACAAGTGTACCAACTTTGAAAGCTTTGTCTCAAAAACTGTGGCTGCTATCGCGATACTATAGACATGCACACAGATTTTTTTCATACAGTTATGTTTTTTCATTATAATTCGTCGAGAATCGCCCAGAAATGCAGTAAAATTTGTCAAATTTTTTTCCAGAAATTGTACCTTTTTTGTTCTTTCAGTCATTGTGTCTCTTCTGGTCGTACCACATTCACCAAATTTAATGTGTCACCTAAAATGTTGTTGACAATCTTAACTGCCAAATTTGGAAAGTCTCCCATTAGTATTTTTTGAGTTATCGCAGACACACACACGCACCGACAGACATCATTCGGAAAATAGTCAAAATGGATTCAAGAGGATTCAAAACGTATATATCAATCAAAATCTTGAAGTCGAAAAAATCACGATTACTATACTTCCTTTATTAGGTATAAGAAAGTAAAAATATTAATGTGAAAAATGAAACTTAAATGTCAAATATTGTTGATGGTTAAGAGTTGATGTTTCTGAATACTCTCTGATTCCGTTCTCAAAACTAGAACATAATTTCTTTCTTTTGTAACAATGTCAAACATGAAAATTTTTTGTTTATATATTTCTATAGATACGTGAGACATTATGTTATATTGATATTTTGTCTACCACCTCGTATCTTAATCATCAACAATATTTGACATTTAAGTTTCATTTTTCACATTAATATTTTTAAGATGTGAGGCATTTTTGGATAGGAAAAAGCATTTTTTCAAATAACAACCTGTGACTGATCTATTTGGCGCAGAGGTTTATTTATCAATTTTTTAAAATAATTCATAGGACAGTGACTTAGTACTCAAAGAAGGTGAGAAGACATATAGGATGCCACAAACAAATAACTATAGACGGTATTAACCATCTTGTACCAAGATATAGAAATCCAAATGCGGTCAATAATTTGGCAATATTCATCTCAGTTGCCCACCAGTTTGTAATAGAGAATAAAGAAACTGATATTTTTTGTTGAATATATTTTGCAGTATTTTGTCAGAATATTCTTTAATCGTTTCGTTTGATTTTTAAACACAGTAAGATTCATCATTATTAGATGGTGCCAGGGTTGAAAAAAAATCATGATTAAAAAAAAAGTCAAAAATCAATTCGACGGTGTTACGACAAAAAGACGTAAGCGACAATAATCTGCAAATGAGATTATTATCGAAAACATATCGTAAGATATAAGCCTTTCCGCTAACACTATGGTTGAATCCACCAAAAGTTCGAGAATCGTTAAAATTGAAGTTGAATAAGCATAATCGATAATTTCCGTTGTGAATAAAGTGAGATTATAAATTAATAAACGCCGAAATCTCATAGTGGCACGGGTTGAAATGCTCACCTGCGATTATTTCGACACCCAGAACAAGGTATTTTTTGTTTAACTATTTTTAATTTTATTAAAACAAAATTAAACTAGGAATAACACATTTTACATGTTCATCAATTTTTGGCTCTCCTGTAAAATTTGGTAAAAGCAGCTTACGCCTTTTTGTCGAAACACCGTCGAATTATTTTTATTTAAAAAATAAAAAAATCAGTTTTTTTTTTGATTTTTTTTATTTTTTTTTAGATTTACTTTAAATTTTTTAAAACAAATACGATTTTTCCATACACTATATTTTTGTATCCTCTAACTACCAATCACAAACATATGGAAATCCTCGGAAATCCTCACATAAGCGATTATTTAACTGAGATTGCTTACAATTAGAGTTTGTCTTGTAAATCTAAATACAACTGTAACGTGAAATCGTTTGTAACAGTTAATGCAGCGAACATAGCACTTATGAGAAGAATGATAGAAGATAAATTCAACGCTAATGTTAGAGTCATAACTTATGGATGCTCACGCTCAGCTCACCTTCTGAACTTACTCTGCAAAGATTTAGAAATAAAGGATATCAAAGAACATGTTTCACAAATTATTAAATATTTCAGAAATAATCATCTAGCTAGAGTAAAATTCAAGCAGGCCGAGTGACGTGAGAGATGGAATAGTATGGCAGGTTGTTTAGAAGTATATGTAAGTCAATGGGAGAAATTATTAAATGTATGTGATGAGAATAAAAAAGAGATAGACTCAACAATATATCAAAAAGTTTCAAACATGGTCTGAAAAGAGCAGCTGAAGATTACCTAAACATCTTAAAGCCTATAGATGTGGGAATGGATAAGTTACATGAAAAAAAAATGCTTTCCTACCTGACGCAGTAGAAGTATGGAAGGAATTAGATAGAATATTTAAGGAAGAATTAGAATTACCTTAACTAAAATCAAATTTAAATTGACTGCCGCAGAAGAAGATCAAGCGTTAAATACCATGCAAGAAATGTATGAAAATAATGGTTTACTACCACTCATTATAAAACTTCAAGCAAAAAAGGAATCTTTTTGCAGCAGGTATGTTTTCAGAAGAGGCAATATGCAATGTTAGTGCCTTACAGTGGTGGGTTTCACAAAAAAACATCCTTGATATTGAGAAACTTCTTCCTCTACTGAAGCAATTTATAGGTGTTGTCTCTTCGTCAGCTTCGGTGGAAAGAGTATTTTCTATATTTGGGCTCGTTCACTCCAATTTACGAAATAAATTGGGAGTTGAAAATGCAGGACAATTAGTGTTCCTATACAAATTTTATAATGAAAATCAATGTTAATTGTTTTAGAAACTACCTGTTTAGTACTAAAATGTTTCTTATTTATCAAGAATGTTAATGGTTGATTTATATTTTGTTCAGAATTTTTTTTTGATTTAAATCATCGATTAAAATAAAAGAATCACTTGATTAAAATCATGGATTTAAATTGGGCGAACCCTGGATGGTGCACTCATTCACTAAAGTGTTCTAAAGCATAGACAATTTTTTTAAGAACGTACTGGGCATAATTTACAATTATTTTTGTCACATTGGCATTATATTGTCATGCACATTGAATTCATTCAACAGCTTCCAGCGCTTAATGGGTTTTGCAAGGATTTGTCCTTGTTTTACAAAGTGTTAAATAAGAATAAAACATTCAAAACATTTAAAACGCGTTAAGCGCTGGAAAGTATTGCTTCCACTGTATTATAATTTTGTTTTGTTAGAAGTATTAATAAATGCTTTTTTGTGATGATTATACTTTTTCTTAGAAATATTTAAAATAATAGCGACCTTCCTTACTTTCTTGTTTTTTGTTCACTCAGGTGACTGAAATTTTATGCTGATTATACTTTTATTAGAAATATTTAATTTAATAGCGACCTTTCTTGAAGAAGATTGGTGCGCCGCGCCACAAATTTGCCTTGTAATAACATTTTATTATTTTTTCTAGAAATACATAAATACGAAGCAAATAAAATGTCAGATTTTTTTTCAAATGAAACGTATCACTAATTATTATAGCATTCATGGAAATTTGCATTAGTAAGGTATTTACATCAAAGAGAATTTAACAGTTAAATATATTTGATGTAACTATAAATGAAATATATTTAATTAAAATCATATTTAGATGCAGATCCTCCATTCAAATTAATATCTACACAATGTATTCAGTGACGAACACAAAATTTGAATAACATCAATAGTTCATATATGAAAATTCCTCTACACGTTGTTTTACCGCTGCACATTTTTCTAAATTCCTTGTAAACTATGAATGGTACTCTGAATAATGTCAGTTACTGCTTCTGTAATTTTGTCTTTCAAAAGCTCTAAGTAATGTCAACAAAACTTTAGCTTAACATGATTTGCTCCATGACTAACTTCTATAATCATAGTCATTTCGGCTATATATTTTTATATTTTACTAATTAATTTTTTAGGATAGGAAAATAAAGGCAAAACATCAACATTGAGATTAAACGTTCAAAGTTCACATGTGGACATCTCTTGACATTGGAAATAAAATATTTCCTATAAAATTTTTTAATTTCTTTTTAAATAAATATACATTACTTTTGACACTATCAGTTTTTCTTAATTTTGACCACCCTGCATGATACAGCGAAACTCACAATGCGGCTAATGACTTTTCGGTATAAACGAAACTTCTTATACTTAATTACATTTTTATGAAAAATAAAAAATAAACAAATTTTCAACTAGAGGTAGGTCCATCCAGTATGTAATGTATTTTATGTAATAACTTTTTTGTATGTTGTATTTAATATCTTTTATGCATTTTGATTATCAATAGGAAAGCAGTATGTACCATCTGTACAAAGTGATGGGGGGGCCAACTAAAGAACCGGGTACACTACTAATTAAATTAAAATCACGTAATATTCGTTTTAAGAAATTTGTGTTTATTTTCATATGGGTTGGTGGTTTTTTGAAATTGTCCTTCATGACCGTATATAATATATATGGTCTTCCCAATAGTTATTCAAAATTTTGATTATTGATATATTGTTATAGATTTTATTTATCTGATAATTATACTATACCAGCTGTAATAGGATCATGGTAAACCCCATTTTTTCCTTTAGTTTTAAAGATAAACGATTGAAATTTGCAACATCCGTTATAATTAATAAACATCAATTTTTGACATATAAAAGATTTTTTTTTACTTCCGGTTTCACCGGAAGTGACACTAACTTTTGATTTTCAATTAGAACACCCTGTGTATTATTGCATTTTTGAATTCTGCGTAATTTTCTGAATCCAATAATATGAGATAAGTGACATTTCAAACGTCAATATTTATTTTAATTTAATTTTTAATTTTCCAATTAAGTTTGTCATCATGACTGTTCTGATTTATTCTAATTGAACCGTGTAATGCTGGAAAAATCGAAATCCCGTCGAAAATACTATATTATGTGATTTATGAGCAAATAAAGTTCGAATAACAAAAATTCATTAAATTGGCAAAATTTATCTAGTTGCCTAAGTTTGACGGAAAGTTATCGACGGCACATTCATTTTTATTTTGAAATTATATAAATAGTTGAAAAATCGAACTAATGTGATAAACCGGCAACTAGATAAATTTTCCCAATTTAATGAATTTTTGTTATTTGAACTTTAAGACTGTTTTTCTCGATTTCTTTCAAATAACATATTGAAAATTTTATAGGGTCGGAACCGGAATAAAAACTACTACCAAAATCAATAATAAAAAATATAGGTTGTCATTTAAAAAAAAGTCGATGACGTCATAACTTAAAAAATAAATGACATGACTGAAAATAGGCTGAAAATATTTGCTGAAGTTAAAATCGCTATACCCCTTCGAGATTTTTTTCCAAAAAAATTAATATCAACGGAATTATTAAATTTATACGTGACTTAATTTCCACACTGTATATATGACAAAAAGTGACGTTTGTTAAGTATATAGGATGTTCCAAATTTCAATCGTTTATCTTCAAAACTAGAGAAAAAAAGAGGGTGTACCATGATCAGACACCTGGTGTTATTAATATCTCGTTTTTATAGTTAATATTATATGATCTGAATATGAATCTGCCAGCACTAAAATTAGAAAAATGTGTCTCTGCGTCTCTCTCTCTCTCTCTCTCTCTCTTTTTCTTTCCTTATCTGGGTATGTGTATATGTCAGCAATTCCTTGCAAGCTTAGTTTAAGTTTAAATTCGAATTTCGTAGATACCTATGAACAGTAGCATGAAAATATCCTTATTTAAGTTAGTATATACAACGCTAGAGGCGTGCAAACTTTTACATTTTAAATAAACTATGGTACCTAAGAACTTTGGAACAAGATGGTAACTTTTCTTTAACAAAAATACATTATATGAGATTATAATACTGTGCAAGCTGTTTCTTAGAACCAAAAAAACTTTTATGGTTTAAGTAAATTGTGTTGTTTGAAAGTTTTAATAAAATAAGTAGATTAATATATTTATGTTCTGTTCATAACTGACAGCGTGGTAGTTTTATAATCTGCCGAAATAAAATACGCAGTCTAAAAACACCACCACATGGTAGTTGTCATTCCCCAAGAACATGGTGTATGAATAGAGATAAATAAATAATTTCACGATTCTGTTAATGAAAGTTTTAATGTTTACTAACATCATATATTTTAAATTCTAATTCTAAAGAGCACTAGCACTGAAGCAGTTGGTTCTAATAATAATTTCCAGGTGATATCAACTTGGTTGGCAAAATACTTGTGTAGTGTCCAATATTTTGTTCTTCACGGAAACTATTTCACTGTTAGTTTATTTCTCTCTTTTTATTGAAATCGTGATCAATATTTTCATTTTTCTTTGTTTTGTTTTAGGTAAGTACTGAAGGATGGTGTCCTATATAAAATAACAATATTGAATGATGTATGTTGGTAAGTTAAACAAGTGCAAGTATATCGTCTCTGAGAGAAAAGATACTTAAAATGTCATTTGTCGAGTGTATTTGTTACAAATATTTCAATTCAATAAGTTTATTGTAAACTTTTTTTACTAATTAAGACATGTAAAATAATTTTATCAACAGGCTGCTTCGAGGCCACATTTTCTACAAATTGAAAATCTTATTTTAGCAGTTTTCGGTTACTTCCAATTTTTCGAACCCACCCTCAAGGAATAGTTTCGTCGCAATTGATGTTACTACCATTGCGATTTTACAAGTGTTAGGTTAATCTTAGCCGCACTCAGATCATTTATGAGGTACAATAATCTGATTCTTCGTAAAATGAATGAAAGCCTAGCTTTAATGGAACCAAGTTTTTTAATCTCGGTTTTTAATTCAACCGCCATTTTTTTTCTATGATTGATAATAAATTGGTCTGTTGGCTTATTATAAATAAGTTAAACAAATGTGTAAACGTATTAAAGTCATCTTACACAAAAAAAATCAAACTAACTTCAGAAACTCCAGTTACTCAGTTGCCTTACTTTTTTATCACTCGACTATGCCAGTGGTATGTTATTGAACTAGTACACTGGAATTTGCTGCTTTAAATTTATAGGAATTTTGCTTCCTATTTGATCTATGTTTTCACAGATTTTAGAATCCGGCTCGAAGGACCATGGTTTGAATCAATCAAAAATTATGGTCTGATAATTATATTGTCGTTTAATATAATAAGTTTTTATCTTATGCGTATTTGACATAATCATAAATATTAGAATATAGTAATAATAATAATAATTTTCCGTGACAACGTTTCTTATGTTATTTTCATAAGTATTTGCATTTTATAACATAAGCAATTATAAAAATACTTTAAAGGACCTTGGTACCTAACTCTTCCCAGTGTATTAGAGATATCTAAAACTGTCGCTCGTGATTCTCCATATTTCTCTTTTGCATTTTTACATACCGTTCAAAGATGTTACAAAAAAATCTACGAATAGATCAGATTTGTCTCTAGATGACATCGGTTTGAACCATTTTTTTAGGTAGTCTTATTAGAGTGCCTAAGAAATTGGTGATATGTTTTCAATTTCACTTGGTTACTGTTTTATCAGCGTTTCAATTTTATTTACACTATATTTTATAATTATGTATACAGACTTCTCAAAGGCTTTCGACCAACTTGGTCACACCATACTGCTAAATAAATTGTCAAATACAGGGTGCTTTGCAGGTCGATACAAACCTTTTGGGAAACGATAGAATACGTCACTTAGAACCTATGTGGTCACACTTACCTTAATACAAAGTCTTGGGGTTTTCGAGCTATTCACCCATTTTTTTTTATACCCGCAGATCCGCTAATTACGCAATAATGAGAGGTATTTTCTTTTTCTTTCGGTTTGTTCTCTTGCTCTAATGTGTATTTTATGTGTCCAATACGTTAACGATTATCTAAAGATGAAGTAAAGATTAATAATGCCATTTTAATTTCGCAAAAAGTGTTATATCTTGGCAAGTTATGGTTGTTCAGAAAAGGTTATGAAAAAAATACAGCCACCTAAGGTGTTCAAATGTTTTAAAATTCTTCTGTATTAATGTTTATTATTTATTATGATTTTTATTAATCTTTATTATTTATTATTATTATTATTATTATTATTAATTATTATTATTAGAGCAAGAGAACAAACTGAAATAATAAAGATAACACCCCTCATTATTGAGTAATTAGCGGATCTACGGGATTTTTTCCAAAAAACCTTAACTGGTGAATAGCTTGAAAACCGCAAGATTTTGTCCTAAGATAACTGTTGCTAAATAAGTTCTAAAAGATGTATTCTGTCAACTCCTAAAAGGTTTGTATAGACCTGCAAGACACCCTGTATAGGTTTTTTATCTATCAATCTTTTATTCCTATCTTTCTGATAGGAAGAATATCTGATCAATAGAGAATTTCGGTCAGTCGAATATACTCCAACATCGGGTGTTCCTCAAGGGTCCATTCTTGGCCCTCTATTATTTAACATGTTTATAAATGATATTGTAAATGTTACGAACGTTTGTTGTTTGCTCTATGCTGATGATCTGAAAATCGTCAAAATAATTTATTCCGTAGATAACGCCTTTCTACAAAATAGTCTTTTAAATATATTTAATTGATATCTTCAAAATAAGCTAAACTTAAATGTGTCTAAATGTAACGTTATGACATACAACTAATTCTGTTTGACTATAGAGTAGACAACGTAATTCTTCTAAAACCTTCACCTTTTGTGGTTCTTAAGTAATCTAGTGAATGAGTCACTCAAAACTCTTGGCTATCTAATTAGAACTAATGAAGATTTATTGACAGTTAATACTTTAAAATTTCTATATATGTTGCGTTTGTTAGGTCAAAACATCACAACCAAATTGACTGCCCAGAATTCTTATAAAATTTTCATGTTCCTAGTTTAAATTTCGGCAAACGCAAACTTCTTAAATTTTCCCCTATTCACAATGTGTAATAACTAAAAACTGTTAAAAGTTTAATATATTTCAATGCACACCAAATTCTATTAAAGAAGGTTATAACAACTGAATCTCTGTTTTTCTTTTTATTGTTAATAATAATTATTTGTAATATTATTCATTGGTTGTGTGTATGTATGTATAAAATTTTATTTTTTAATGATATTTTTTCCATGTTAGTTTGTCCTGCTCCATAATTGGATTTATCTATTGAGCAGTGTATGGGTAATGAATAATGTAAATTGCTTTATTTATCCAACCAAATTTTCAAACGAACAGTAATTTAAATAAAATCCATGTATATTTTTTGTGTAAAGACCTAAATATCTAAAAAATGTACAATAGAATTAGAACGCATTTACCACTTTAAAGTTTAGGTAATGAGATAAATTATAAAACTCTAGTTTGACAATTTACGAACTCATGAAATATAAGCTTAAGATAAACTTCAACCCTCTTTTGCTGTAGAACACAAACAGGTAAACGAAATTAGAGGAAAATTACCCTTCGTTGTTACTGCGCAGTTTATTGAGGTACTTGGCAGTTTTACAATTTCACCTCTAAACTTTTGCTATACAAATGAAAATTATGAAAACGACTAAAGCGTATATTTAACAAAAGAAAGTATGTTAATTAGAATAATAAGTTGGGAAATACAAGGAATAAAACTTGCAATTTCTTTTATTTTGTTATTATTTAAGGTAATGTTATATATTTTTGGTAGCATCTTTGTTATATATACTAAATGAACGATGGTTTTTCAGGGCTTGCTGTTGTGTTATTGGTGTTTACTTCAGAAATGCGTCTACGTATCCCGTGTTGGCTCACATATTTCCAGTGATTATACTCTTGAACGTTTTACTGTCCATTACATTGGTTTCAACAAATCATTCAATAAAATGTATCTCTAAACACTTAGATCTCGATTCGTGATATAAAAGTATTAATAATTAATAATAGTAATAACAAAATACTTTATTTATCCGAAAGTAGTATAAATAAAAAATGATTCAAGTTGAGCTTCCATATTACAGTAGGAAATATTTTTGACACGCCACTGTATTTGTCAACGTCAAAGTGAGATTTCTAACCTAAAAAGATAAACAAAATTGTTATGAATCAACACACTGTTATGAAAATGTACGTTCGAGGCAGTGTGCGTACAGTACAATACAGTACAATACGATTATTGAAAAAGAAACCAGTAGTACAAGTACAAACATGACATATTTTCCAAAAAGAAGTGTATCAACGGTGTTGCTTTACAACACCTTCCCGTGTACAATGATACTCCAGAGAAATAAAACTTCCTCTGCGGAATAAGGCCGAACAAGCTGAATTTTTCCAGAGACCTTCGTTTTGATGTTCTAATGAAGCACAAAAAATCTCATATGCCTACCCTTGTGCGTCTTGAGATATCGAAGGTCAAACGTCATGAAAATCGGTTTTTTCGCGAAAATCTCGCTTCCGGTGCATCTGACGTCATAAGAACTTGTAACAAAACTTACGTAAAATAGTATTCTCTACAAAATTGTTCATATACGTACGACCAACCGTTTTCGAGATATAGCATGATAAAGCAGGAGCGCGCATTCATAATAGGTAGTACTGTATTATACTGCAGAGCTATAAATATAAAGGCACTTTTCTTAATCTGTTAGACTGGGAAATTAAATTCCCATTATTAAAGCCGTTAAAAATTTGTTTATTTATAAAAAAAATATATAATAAATAATTAATAACAAAAAATACATTCTTTTCCACACCACGCCTTATGTTTCCTTGCCTTCCTCCTCGTCTTCGTCGGGTTCCACTAGCACCTCGATCAACACAATATCTTCGTCAGACGCTTTCTCTATATCTGTTGGCTCTATGTCTGTTGGCAAAACCTCTTCAGGCTCAAGGTCACTGAAGTCTTCGATGTTTTGCAACTCTGTTGACGAGTTCAGGCATGCCTGTCCGTGACACTGACCACAAACTTTGGAGCATGGCAGCCCGACTTTTCTACACCCGCACTGCGCACCACACCCCTTTTTTACAATTACAGAATATTGTATTTAATTGTTCGTCTGGAGCAGGTGGCAGTAGTGTTGTTTTCGGCTGTAATATGTCGTTTTTTAAATCCCAACCCCATTCTTCGGGTTGTAGATTTTTTCCCTAGCCAAATCTGTACTTGGTAGTAGACCCGATAAATATGCTGTCAAGCTACTTCACTGGTAGATGGAAGGGATGACAATTTAACAGGTTTATTAAGTCGTGTAGCCTTAATGAATTGGGTGTATCTAAATTTGTCAAGGTTCACTTCATCTTTTGGAGCACCATACATAGCTAACAGAAAACGCTTTCCGTTCTGAAATACTGTATCTGGCGGGCAGTTTTCTGCTTGAAATATTTGAGCCGAGTGAGTCAAATCGGGATGTTTTTCAAACGGCTGGTCGTACGAAAAAAATGTATATGAACAATTTTGTAGAGAATACTATTTTACGTAAGTTTTGTTATGGGTTCTTATGACGTCAGATGCACTGGAAGCGAGATTTTCGCGAAAAATCGACTTTCATGACCTTTGACCTTCGATATCTCAAGACGCACAAGGGTAGGCATATGAGATTTTTTTGTGCTTCATTGGAACATCAAAACGAAGGTCTCTGCAAAAATTCTGCTTGTTCGGCCTCATTCCGCAGATGGCCTTTATTTTTACCTTATTTCCCTGGAGTATTATATACATTTATAATATATCTGCATGAAATGAAAACAAATAAAAAAAATCCTTTTTAATTAAAATTTTCTAGTCTTGATAAAATTGTGTCTTTATTTAATTTAGATTCAGCCGTTGACATCAACGTGTTGTGATATTGGATTGGCAAATTATTAATATATGCTGCTGTGAATGATATGGAAGATCGAAAAGATGAATTTTTTGTAAGAGGGAATATAAACTTTATTTTTAATTTGTCCAAGATCTCTATTGTGAATTACAGTGCGCCTTTGTATTTTATTAAACAAATAATTTGGTTTTCCTTTTCTAATCTAGCTGGAAAATCATTTGACAATAAATTTTGGACAGGTGTAAAATGGTAAGGGTACAACTTTTCAATATGAATTCTCTATACTGCAGATTTACTTATTCGAGTAGCAATTTGCAAGCGCCTAGTTCTTAGCTGTAGATTTTCCGCAACACGAATGAAAATTCGCCTCATCTTGTTTTATTGTTACAGTTTTGGGTCGTCCATCGTGATTCTTGGTGTAAAATGAACCTGTTGTCAAATTGAGTGTATATTCTTTGAAATATTTTCCGATCCGGCATAATTCTATTTGGATATAGCTGTAAATATCTTCTAGCGGCAGCACGACTTTTTATAATTTTCTTGCACATGGACGCATAGCATGTCACTCAAATCACTGTTTGAAAATTGATTATGCCTCTGCATTTTCGATGGAAAATAAATTTATAATGACAATTAAATAATTAAATATGGAGTCGATTTGATATCTAAAAATTAAACAATACTAACACCTATCCTAAATTAAAAAGGATGTAATTAATACATGTCATTAAAAACTTATGCCTAGGTTAATAAATAACAAAATAGCATTAAAAATAGTTGAAAAAAAAAAGGTTAAAAAAACTATGATTAAAAAGATACCTCTCTGATAAATTTTGTTTATCAATTAAGGGAAAGTTCCAATCTCAAAAATCCTTCTTAAGACAGTTTGTCTGTTGAGCGGCTGTCACACCGCTTAATTTTTGATTTTTTAACAATTTCTAATTTGATTCAAAAGTTATATTTACTGACAAGATAAAATAAATTTTTCAAGAAATAATTGTAAACAAATTTTGACGAAAAAAAGAAAAGAAGAAAACAAAGATTTTCGATTTTGGTGGGGTTGGCCTACAAGGGTTGTCGAAAGATAGGCAACGACTGGTATGGTAATTTGTGTTTTGTTCTAAAGGGTGCATTATACTTCCTAATTTGTTTGATGTTGTTTAATAACGGACTATTTGACAATTGATATTTATAAAACTGTTGTGAAATTTAATATAATCCGTTATGAGTGCAATGTCGTTACAACGCTCATTTAGCTCTCTGATGGAAGTGTATCTAGTCGAATTTGATATGAGGCAGAAACATTTATTTTCTAAAACCGAAAGTTTCTTTAATATCATCACATACGCGCTGCACCACGCAGGCGCCGCATATGTTAGGACCGGCCCCAATATATATGTGTATATTAATTTTTTTGTTTGTCCTACTCAGTTTCCTACCTTTTGTCATGCGTGGAAATACTTTTCTGGACAGAGCGTACACCTTTCGGACGGTTTGATTAATATGGTTCGAAAATGTTAAACGTTTGTCCAAATGTACTCCAAGGTACTTGACACTGAATTTGGGACCCATTTATCGAAATTCGCTTCAACATTTTAGTATTAAAAAAAATTTGAGAACTATCTCCTCCGTCTTCCCTGAGTTAACCCTGATCTTCCATCGGTCATAGTACTCCGTCGCACATACCATGTGAGGTTTTAGGAGCTGATTCGTAGTTGAGTGCTCCAGCTATGGCTGTACATGGTCGTGTCGTCGGCGTACATGGCCAATTTTGTATTAGGAAACTGTGGAAAGTCGGAGACGTACAGATTAAATAATTTTGGTGCAAGGACCGACCCTTGCGGAACTCCCGCACGTATGCTCCGCGGTGTTGAAAGCTTTTCATTCACTCTAACTTGCAGTGTTCTACCTGTCAAGTACGAGGAAACAAGTTTAATTATGTGCCAGAAAAGTTTATCCGGTGTAATTTACATATTAACCCCGAAAACCAGACGATATCGAAGGCTTTCTCAACATCCAAGAGCACCATAGTCGTGCTCTTTCCGAGATTGTACTGCACCTTAACATCATTCACAATTCTCACAATCTGCTGTGTGGTATTGTGCCCACTCGTAAAACCGAGCTGGTGAAGGTCTTGAATGTTAAGCTCATTCTGCACAGCATTTATTCTACTCAGGCACCTTTTCCACCAATTTTGATATGGCTGACAGCAAAGATATAGGTCTATAACTGCCAGCCAGTTTGGGACTCTTGTCCGGCTTCAAAATCGGACACACCACAGCACTTTTCCACGAAGTGGGCCAGTGCTGCAGACGCAGAATCGCGTTAATGATATATATAAGCTGCACTACACCTTTCTTCGGTAGATTCTTGAGCAGCTTATAATCGATGCCGTCTTTGCCCGGAGCTTTTTTGTTCGGTAATGTCTTAATAAACTGCTGTAATTCAGAGGGCCTAGTCATGATATCTAAGAATTGCTCATTAGTCAAATTTTGATTATCAGCAGACCAGTTGTGCGTAGGTATACACAATAAACGACTTATTTACAATTACACTGTTGGATGATTGTATCGTAAGATTGGTGAACAGTGAATCTCAAACACATATTTGTGCTTTTATTTTGATATTCATTCAACCATTTATTTCATGTTTTCTGTTATTCCTAAAATTAGCATTACAAATTAGAATCATATGTAAGAACATTATTAAAATTAACTAGTTGTAACAGAAAAGATTTTGAGTAGGTAAAATTTTGCGTCCTTGATATAGAAAATCTATTTACGTAAACTGGAAAAGACCTAAAAGTTCTGAGAAAATAATATGTTCTTGCCGAAAAACATAAATAAATTCTTCATTTTACGTTTCCCTTAACTTAGAGTAGCCGAAATGGTAAAACGTATGCTAACCGTAAATTTGTCTTGACGAAATAAAACAGTCATGAATCAATCGAAAGAAAAACATTTAACTCGAGACTCAATTCGAGATGAACATCAGGTTATCCTGAAGGTGAAAAATATTTTATCTGCGAAAAAATAAATGGTGGACCCTTGTTTCCAGTTCGAGCTGTACAACAGCGAGCACCTGACTTGCGTGGAATTTCGAAAATTGTATCATATTTTTTGTGTATTGCTGACAATTGAATTGAATAACAATATTTATGACTGGCTTTCGAAGACGAAAGTTACAATCTTACAATGGGAATCACTCTTTTATGCTTGAGATTGATTTATTACAGATTTTTGTATGCTTCATTAAAACTAAGTAGTTGGCTTTATGAAGGTTTGACCTAAAACTTAGGATCTCAAAGTATTTTAGATTTATAACCGGTTTTATAACAACTAGCCCAACATTATTTCATAAAGCAATTATAAAACCACAACACGTCCTAAATTCACTCAGGACTCCTAACTTGGACTTACTGTTTTATTGAAGGCTTGGCAAATGCCTTGATAAGTCATCCATAAGCAAATAAAGATTAAAAGATAATTTAGTTTTGATATAACTTCTTGAAGACTTTTTTTAAAACTTTCTTTAAGACAAAACTGTCTTTAAGTTCACTTGGCATATAATAAATCTGGCATAAATCACTAGATTATGAGCCTGCCACTCTAAAACACAGATAAAACCTAAATAAATCTAAAAGGTATTTAAATTGTTACTTAGGTAATATTGCAAGTAAAAGAACATGGATTTAATCAACCTGGAGTTAAACTATTCACATTCTTTTTTCCCATTCTCAAAAACATAACTTTGCCAGTTTTGAATCTAATACGATCAAATGTTCAAATTATCGCTAATTTTTAAAAGTAAATTTTCACTTTAAACACCCTGTAATAACTCAACAATCCTAGTTAGGCACTGGCGGCGCAGAGAGAGAGAATCACTATCGGTAGTATGGGACAAAGACGAGCCAAACCGCCGTACATTCAAAGAGCGTGTCCAGGCTCAAGTGCCAAGCTAGGATAATTTGTTTGTATACCTTTCTAACGAATAACAATTTTCTAAGGCTTATTTGCCTCAAATGGTCTATTTTGATGTTAACTAGCTAGTTAACATCAAAATAGACCGAATTGAAGATAGCTTTCAGTTGCTCTATGGCTCATTAGTTATGGGACACCCTGTATAAATGAAATAATTGAAATAAAATGGTACACATTAAAAATGTGTGGGTTTAACGTAAGTTATATATATTTATAAAAGAAATTACTGTAATTAAAATCGACATTGAAATAATTTAGGTATATCCACCGAAATGCGTGTTTTTAATACGTGCGTAAAATGTTTTGTTTTAATGTATTTTTCATCAAGCAAAGGGGCGATTCTTTGTCGATTATAGGTGAATTTAAAACATTTTTAAATTCTAAACTCTGGCAAATTTGATTAAACTCGAAGCGCTTTGTAAATTTATTCCATTAAATGGCGGAATTAATTAGTTTCAGTTTTAATAAATTTTTTTTACACCTTTGTTTACAAAATACAATTAAAAAAAATTATATATAATTTTGTACCGAACCCACCAGTTTAATTGAAACATTAATTAAAAACGTTCGATATTTGAAGTAATTTTTTAGAACCAACGCTGCCAATTTTTGAGTAAATATAAAGTTTTTTCGACAGTCCGGATTACATAAAAACTTATTTGATGTAAAATTATAGAGAATAAATGAAAAGTGTGTGAAAACCCCGTATTCTTAAATTTGCATATTATAAATTTTATGAACCTTTAGGGGACATGTCCTGACTACCTATTTCTAAAAATGTGGGTAATATCGACATACAGATATATGTAGGCTTTTCTCTTGTCGAGGGTAAAATTAAAGTAAGGTCCGGATAGTTTACAATATTATTTATTAGAGATAAATGTAATATATAAATATATTTTAAAGGCCATTGTAAATAAAAACACAACTTTATATCTTTCAACAAAACCAGAAACAGAACATTTAGGTTATTCACGGGCATAGAGATTGACAGAGATGATCCAAATATACCAAAGAACAGAAACGGGTACATAGATAACAAATACACAAGTATAACTCGAGGACTTTCTTCGAGTTTCTAGTCGTATTTCGACAAACGGAATTCAAATTATCGACTTAAGATGGCCGGCTCGATCGAATCGTCAAACGGAATCCCCCTGCTGATCTCAACTGATTACCCTTCGGCCGTTTAAGCTATCGGGTGGCGTAGTAAAGTATATTATACAGAGCGAAAAGATATATGTAAACGTAAACAAAAAAAAAATGAATACCTACATATATATAGAAGTTTGTAGGATAATACTTTTTTCATACCTGTAAATAGTATCAATAATCTAGCCGGGCAATCCCCGTTGGGAGCCAGCTCTTAAATTTTCAAAGTTGCAATAAAGACGAGGTAAATAATAAATATAGTTTAATAAAACTAAAAAACACGCTTTTAAAGCACATCAAACTAAAAAGTGAAAAATAATTATTAATATAAACTGAAAACAATAATGAACGAAAAATACTAGTTTTATTGTGAAAAAAGCGTGGGTTGCTCGATATACGAAAAATATGGCACAAAGCACCGCACATCAAACTAATGTGCTTTAAAAGCGTGTTTTTTAGTTTTTTTAAACTATATTTATTTTTCACTTTTTAGTTTGATGTGCTATGAAAGCGTGTTTTTTAGTTTTTTTTTAAACTATATTTATATTGCTTATTGATGCTGATATTATAATAATATTACGATCCAACAGATACTTCTGAAAAAAAAAATATATTTTTTTTCAGCCATAGACGGAATTTGAACTCACGCCCGAGGTGTCCGTCGTTTCGCGTCGACTAAGACTTGCGCCTTAGCCCGCTCGGCCAACGAACGAACTGAGAATCACGGAAATTGATTACTAACAGTAATAAGCCACTTGCTCTCACGCAGAGGATACGTGAGGAAATTAATTATTTAATTCTGGCAATCCTGATCAGGATAATGATATAAACTTATCAAATTATTGTATTGTTACCGGTTCTTCGTAAGTGTACAAAGTTTCAATTAAATCTGTCCGTTTAAAGTGGGTCAAAATCGAGTCCAAAGAGTCGGTTACAAACAAACAAACATACAGGTGAAGCTAATAAAAGCGTGTTAAAAAAAAATGAAGTTTACCGCTTAAAATTTTAATATTTTCTATTTTATACCCGCTTAAGTAATAAAAAATTTAACATGCGTTTTGGTATTGCAAAGTTGCATTATTAGGGGTTACATTTAAAATGTTTTGTACTGCCTGTAATTTTTACAGCATATTTTTAATCCATAAAAAGAAAAAAATGTTGAATGCCAGGCCAATCTTAACCAGCCTTAACGACATGAAAAGTGGTAAAGAATAATTACGTGAGTGCGACGGAGAGAACATTATGTAGACGCGCATTATGTATGTAAAACAGCTGAAAATAATGTACAATTTGCTTGTTAAAGCACTTGCATCCCATGGCATAACAGGGTGAACTGGATTTTAAAGTATCACATGGTAAAAGTATTTTTAAGATAATGTTAAATATACATAGAGAGTAGTTCATTTGACATAAGATAACTCTACCGTTATAGAGCTAGTGATCTTCATTCGTGTTATAAAGTTACTTTGCAACATAGAATGAAGAGTCAGTTAAAATCTGTTGTTCAGGGTTAGTTTTAATAATGTAAATCCCCCATTATTATTTTTATTTTTGACCGGTTCAAAAATTTTCAAAATTCGTCCTACATGGTTTTTTATGTAAATTCTACTCATGCTAACAGATTGGCAGTAGCGTTTTAAATATACAGGGTACACAAAAAAAGAGCGTTTATTTTAAATAGAACACCCTGTATATTTTGACAAATTTCGATTCCGCGAGTCATTCTGATAATAAATATATACACATATTGTATAATTGGTTTACTAGTTTTTGTGTTATGCTTCAAAAACTACAGAAATTTTATGTTAACAGCAAAAATAGCAATATCAAAGTGGGCTGCGAAAACATGTCAATTTTATTCAATTATTGATACAAAAAAAAGAATAGGTGTGGATCACAAAAATTTGCCGTGCACTAATTCATTTGTCTCATTTACGCTTTATGGAGAATGGAATGCAGGAAGCGCATTCTTTCCGCGAGCCATCTTTCCCCGGTCAGACAGTATATACCCTTCGTTGGAAATAACTCACCCATTTACTAGTAGCTGTTACTTTCGTGGGTTAGGGAGATGTTCTGTTCTTTCCGTTTGTATTTAATGCGTTGAGTATTATACATACAAATTATTAGGGTAGAAATTTGAAATGTATAAACAATATGCATACGAGTATATACTTTGTAATTTCTTTTTATCGTAATGGAATTGTATTTTTTGTACTTACAATTCTTTATTTTGATTAGCGATTAGCACATCATCAGAAATCACGAATGCTTTTATTTAATATTTGTCAAAAACGACGAAATTAAAGTCATTCATCGTTTTTAACAAATCTTGAATTAAAGCATCCTTGAGATCTGACGATGAGATGCTAGGCACTACGAAACCGGTAATCAAAATAAGGGATTATGAGTAAAAAAAATACAAGACTTCTATTCCACTTCGATAGAAATACTACAACGCACATTATACGTAAACCATTAGAGAATACTTTTTAATCTATATCATATTAATATTAGATGTTCGATCTATCTATTTCAGAAATAGACAATATTGTTATTATTGGGTCATTCTTTTACAAACCGCACACTAAAAAATACTTGACAATTTAGATTCGTCTGAATTTTTTTTACAGCTTCTATACGTAAAATTAATTGACACATATTTCAGGATTTTGCTTAAAAAATTTTTTTTTTTCGAAAATATCCATTTATGAAGTTTTGGTATTTTGTTGGATTTTCTCCAATCGTCTCATACATGAAATTTATTATCTCCAGTTGTACTGATCGGATCAATGTCATTTTTTTACAGTTTACGTGTTGTTACGTTAGCTTTCTAAAAGCATAAAAAAAATTTTTCAATGTCAACATATCAAAAATAATAACAATGTAATTGTTTAAATAATTGTTAGATGCTGTTGCCCCAGGTTTAGTTAATTTTAAGAAATACCACTTCATTCTTCATCATTTTCCTTAGAAAATGGCATCGGTGAAAAAGTGGTATCTCTATGAGGTCAAAAGTTCTTAAATATTTTCGAGCGCTTGTCAGGCGGCGCGCCCGGAGTCGCCGTGCCGGGCGTAGCGCGCGGAACGTGCAGTCAAGCTCCCTTCAGTTTTAAATATATGTAAATGTTTTTATTCTGTTCGAGAACGTCGTATACGCATGCCATATTATTACTATCATATTTTAATCTAAAACTAGCGATAATCATAAAGTGTCGGTACA
Organism: Rhamnusium bicolor; assembly: GCA_029963845.1. NCBI lineage: Eukaryota > Metazoa > Arthropoda > Insecta > Coleoptera > Cerambycidae > Rhamnusium > Rhamnusium bicolor. Next base: position 150,017 of record JANEYF010005400.1, on the reverse strand, counting down.
ATGCCGAGAGCATCAAAATCGTCGATTGGTCCGAAAATCAAAGTAGATCGATGCTTCAATCCCTTCGATGTCTTCACATCGTAAAAGAGAAAATCTAAGACCAGTTTCGAAGAAACATTTAGTGGCTCTTAACTTACCGGTAACGGATGAGTTCCTTCAGCGAAAAATCTGTAATCCTTGCCGTGTTAAATTGTTTCAATTACGCAAGAATCGCGAAAAGAAGTTCGAATCAACTGTAAGTAATATTTTCGAAGCAAATTTCTTTAATAAAATTTCATTCATTATATGAGACAAGGTCTAAAATATCCTAAAATTATAAAATAAATTCAGGTTAACTGATGTATGTAAAAATTACATTGTTTTTAGAAGGAGGAAATTAATGATTCTGATTTTGACGCTTTGGAAAGTAATGACGTTAACTGGAAACGTTCTCCTGAAAGTCCCGGTGTATCTTCTGAAGAAGACAAAGTGACAGTATCTGCAGTAATTGATTCTATCAACCAGGGTTGATAGCAATTGAAGTTAAAATTATGAAATAAAATGTATACTTTGTACAAAAAAAAACATTTTGTATACTACTCAGAAGCTAATAAATCAAAGTGTTTAAATTTAGTTTCTTACTTTTTATTTTCTCACGTCGTGATATTCAATATTAATTTAGTAACCGGGAAGTAACTATAATGTTCTTCTTATTATTTATATTAATTTTTATACATTAATGTTATCAACAAATATTTTCAAACTATTACGAAATACGGTAAACATTCATTAATATAAAATAGGTGCAAATGCCTGAGAACTCTGAGGTGCGCGGAGCGCGCCGCCTGACAAGCGCTCGAAAATATTTAATAACTTTTGATCTAATAGAAATACCACTTTTTCACCGATGCCATTTTCTAAGGAACATGATGAAGAATGAAGTGGTATTTTTTTAAAATAACTAAACCTGGGGCAACAGCATCTAACAATTATTTAAACAATTAAATTATTATTATTTTTGATATGTTGACATTAAAAAAAATTGTTTTTATTCTTTTAGAAAGCTAACGTAACAACACGTAAACTGTAAAAGAATGACATCGATCCGATCAGTACAACTGGAGATAATAAAATTCATGTATGAGACGATTGGAGAAAATCCAGCAAAATACCAAAACTTCATAAATGGATATTTTCGGAACAAAATTTTTTTATGCAAAATCCTGAAATACGTTCAATTAATTTTACGTATAGAAGCTGTAAAAAATATTTCAGACGAATCTAAAATGTCAAGTTTTTTTTTCATGAAATCCGTGCGATTTGTAAAAGAATGACCCTATTATTGTAATCATAATATCTAATAAATCTTTTATACTGGAGATTAATAACAGATAATATGTTTCTTCCATGAAGTCATCTCCAGAACACAGCTTTTATCATAACCGAGGTGTTTGAACTGGCAATGACCTCGTAAGCTACAGAAGGGAGTATTCGTTTACATCCCTTCCGGGGTGAAACTCATCTCATACATAACTAAATTCGTTACTATTTGCTGCATCTGAAAATGAATGCCTACTATGGAAATAATAGTGGAATTTCTTGCCATGTTATTAGTTTATCACAGCAGTAGATTGTTGAATTTGTTTGCATATTTAAGAATTTTAATTAGTTCTAACTAAAACTGAGATATCGACTGAATTTAATTAAAATCATGTTGAAGAAATATTAAACTTCAAAGTTGCGTAATTCTCACAATATACTTAGGGAAATTTACTATGATCACTGATATATTTAAAACGTCTCAAATATTATTTCTGGAATACTTTCAGAGTATTTTATTACATAACCATAAGCCACGTGTTTTTCAATTTCACCTGAAAGGCAAAAAAAGTAATGAAAATGATGATTTTTGATCCGGCCGCGGTGAAATATGCAGCCAGTATTTCATAGTTACCAGTCCTGTCACTTTTAGTATAGTAGTTCGGAGTCACATTAAATTGTAAGACCTTGTATCTTAGTCAGACGATTTTTTGTTTAACAATGCACAAAATTTGTAAGTTTTATATGTTCTTCTTATTATATTAATATGCTATTTCTACACTGCTTAATCAGTATAAAAAGTTCATTACTGTTACTAGAAGCAATAGCATGTAAGTACTGTGGAATTGTCAATTTTCTTTTTGGTAAGTCAAAATTTTTTTAAATATCGATATTTTTTTGTTTGTCATAACTACTAATGTGAATACTTAATAATATATAATATTTAATCCAATATCTTGTTGCATGTAGTTAGGAGAAATAGTTGTTTTAATAGTTTCTGCGATAATATATATTTGAAGCGTTTAATATACTGTATAGTTAGAACTTTTATACTAGCGCATTCAGATAAGAATGCGATTGTAAAATATAGGAAACTATAGGTAGTATGTCCAAGGAAAGAAGGCCCGCGGAAGAATGTGCCTTCTGCATTCCATTAACAATAAAGCGTAAATGAAATAAACGATTTAGTGCATGTCCAATTTTTGTGATCGTTTGCATCCACACCTACTCATGTGCTATATTCCTAGTACATGGTTTCGGAGAAAGCTGGCGAATTATTGACAATGCTCTCCCTTGCCACGCGGGCCTTCTCTCCTCGGCTGGACAGTAGTTTATTGGTATTACATTAAGTTTGAAAAGATACTAACGCAATAACCAAATAATTATTTTTTTCTAGAATTACATAACATGAACTGAATATAAACTATCAGATTTTTTAAAATATGTGTGTACATGTATATGTTACCGTCAATGTACGTAATTGGTAAATATATACGTTTTCCGGTGAATGTTTACTTTTACCAAGCTGGATGGTTAATGTAGAAAGAAATTTAAAAATTAGGCGTTCTGCTCACTTTAACCGGTAAATGTGCACAATTACCTATGCACTTTGGGAAAAGTAAACATAAAGTGTGAAAATAACATATCCATAATTTAACATATCGTGTATGTTTATTTGATATAGTACACAACTAAAACTGGTTAAAAATATAATAATAATAGAAAACAAATTTTAGGACTTCTGTCCCTGTAAATAAAGGATTGCAAACGGAAACATTTTCTTTCAATATTCATTATTATATGGTCCGCTACCATGGCACAATTACGATTTTTATTCTTCATAATATCTAGTAAACTTTTTAAAAACTTTTCCCTCATTGTCTTTCTTTTTAATTTAATTATTATTCCAATATTAAACAACTGCTGGCACTTAAAAGGAATTACAACTTGTAAACAAGTAATATACTTAACCTCACTTATCATAGTAGAACAAATCTTTTTACTTTTACCGCGGCTTACTAGTTAATATGCACATTTCCCAATTTAATTGACGAATGTGCATAAAATATTGGTTAAAGTGGATTATTTCTACATTTACCAACTTACTAGTAAAATGTGTACATTTACTGTATAATGTACACATATACCGTCATGTTTACATTTACCGTAACATATATACATATATGTACAGGGTGTTTCAAACTTGATGTCTCAGGCTTATCATGTGGAAACAAAAAGTGAAAATAAAAATTTGAATTGTGAGTCTCAGAAAGAGGACTTAAGGCCCATTTTGCGCCAAAAATATTCATTTTCAAAATTCTGAAAACGGAGGTGATGATGTCATCAAATATTGTTTTGCCACGATCATCCCCATATTTTTTCACCGTCAGAAAGCTCACATTTTTTGAATATTATTGTTAAAGAGTATTGTCCCTATCTATTTTTATTTAAAAGTCCAAATTTTAATGAAATATTTAATATAGCCCTGAAAGGTAAAATTAACAACGAATACTAAAAAAATATACTATAATATATTCCCTATATGAATCCCCCTACTACAAACATAAATCTAATTTTCTTCTAACCTCCCTTTCTGTAGCTTTTCCACATTTCTTCATGAGGTTTTGTATACTTTATTCTTAAGAGTCCCTCACAGGAAGAAATCAAGAGGAGTAACGCCCGGTAATTTTGCTGGTCTTTGTATTAAAATATTTTTGGACAATACGTGCCTCGTGGGCACGTGCCCCATCGTGTTGAACCCATATATTTCGTCGCAACTGTGGAGACAAATTTGTATGCAGTGCTGGAATTTCTTCTCGGAGAATATACAAATAATTTTAACTGTTTAACATCTCTTCGTAAAATTAAGTTTCAATTGAATGGTTTCCAACGATTCCACACCAGACATTTATACCAACGTGGGCCTGGTTATTAACTTTATTAACAAAATAAGGAATTTAAGTGGCCCAGTAATGCTCATTTCTTCTATTTGGCATCCCATTACTAACAAAACGGCTTTCGTCCATCCAAAGTGTATGATGAAAAAGTTGGTGGTCAGTCTCTATATTTGCCACTATTTGCTCTATAAAATTAAGTATCTTCTCCATATGTATTTGAAACAACTGCTCCAAACTATGCAGTTTGTAGTCTTGATTTGTTTTCAAAATTATTTGAATAGCCGAAATGGTTAAATTTAACTCACGGCTGGCATCCCTTATTGACTTTATTGGTTTATTTTCAAAATACTGCAATACTTCTGCTATACTTACCATCGCGAACCCTTATAATTGTTTTTCCCTTTCGAACAGAAAAAACGTCGTCATTTTGCCTGACGATACGCTCTAACATAGTAAACATTTTGTAGTTAGGAACATGGCGCTCAGGATACCTATTTCATAAAATTTATGAAATTTGCACACACTATCACACTTAATTAAATAAGTTTTAACACTTGGAATGACAACTAAGGCGTTAAATCATGGTTAATATATATTTTTTTTTAGAATGTTTGAGCTTATAACTTTGAAACAAAAATATTTAGACAGTTTTTTAACAATTTAATATTTAGGAAAATGTGATCTTTTTGACGATGGAAAAATGTAGGTATGTTCTGGACAAAACAATATTTAAACGTCATCACCTCAGTTTTAAGAATTCTGAAGAAAAATATTTTTGGCGCAAAATGGACCTTCTTTTATTTGAGACCCACAATTCAAATTTTTATTTTCGTTTCCTCATAATAAGCCTGAGGTGTCAAGTTTGAAACACCCTGTACATATATTATATACATGCCTGTTGATATAAAACTGCAGCGGTCCACCTAATAACCAGGAAGTCATTTGGAAGGGATTCATCGATCTAGACGCCGCCGGTTTATTACGCCCTTTATGTAGTTTGAGGTCGTGTAACCAGCAACTCAAACGCGAGATATTGAGGGCGTGGTCCTATTTGACAGGGTTGGATCTTTCCAAGTTTACATAATTGGCAGAAGTAGCACCCTATTTGGAAAATGCCCGCAGACATCTGTGATAATTAGGTTTATGTTTATTGAGGCGTTTATGCTTCTGGTATTTTATCCTTACATAGAAAATCTACGCATCCTCTTATTTCCGTTTCTTTAAAATAAAAATTAGTTTAAATCATTCGTTTATATTAATTTATTATATAATTTAGTCAAGTAATGTTCTTTTAAATATCGTAAATTTCGACGTTTTCGATAATAAGAATTATTAATTTTAGAAGCTTGCTACATTGTTTATTTTATTTATAAAGCTTGCTACATTGTTTATTTTATTTATAAAGCTTGCTACATTGTTTACTTTATTTATGTTAATAAGACGTGTTAAAATATGCAGTGTGCCCTTAAAATATGGAATAAATTCATCATTTCTTAAACCAAAAATATTGAGAAGAAACCCTCAGATACGTCGATTTTTAATTTCAGTTGCACACCTTACTTTTTTTATTATGACGTCATCACTGTTTCCGTTATGACGTCATCGATATTTTGCAAACGTCAAACAATGTATATTTATCCACTTTTGGATTCTGAATCAACAGCTGATTTCAAAAATGTAAACACTTAGGACCTAAAATTGATAAGTCGAAAGATACGGCTATTTGAATATAAGAATTTACTAATTTTTCATATTTTCTTTGAACAAATAATAGTCGCTAGAACTAACGGCTGGTTAATAATAAAAACAATTTATAGTGAATGTCGAACTGTACTCTTTGTTGTAGCTGACAATACCCGAAACAATGAATAAAGTGTTGCTGGACCTAGTTTATAGTTTCCTGAGAAATGTTTATTTTTGTTCTAATTCTCTCTTTTAATTCAACACTGTTTTCCAGCTTGGTTTTATAAATTCAATTTTTTTAGATAGTCCCACAGAAAATAATCTAATGGATTAAGGTCCGGTGATCTTGGTGGCCATTCGATGGGTCCAGGTCTACCAATCCACCTGTTCAGAAATAATTGGTCAAGATATCTTCGAACGTCTGCTGTATCATGGGGAGGCGTACCATCCTATTGATACCACAGGCGTTCGTCAACATGTCCAGGATTAATTCTATTGGATAATAAATAACGTTAGGATGATAGCCCATTAAGAATGGGAGATATGCCGGTCCGTTTACAGTTCCATCGAATAAATAAGGTCCATAGATTATATTTCTTACAATCTCCGGCCATATATTTACCTTTTGTGGATACTGTGTATGCTGCTCCCGCATCCATCGAGGGTTTTCCCTTGCCCAGTATCAACAATTCTTACGATTCACTTCACTATTTAATTTGAAAGTGTATTCATCGGAGAAAATAATATTTTCTTATCAGAAGAGGATCGCCATTGCACATTGCATCATTGTTTCACAAAGTTGTATCCTCCGATCTGGATCATGGTCACTTAGTTCTTGTGCAAGCTGAATCTTAAAAGGATGCCATTTTTCTAATTTTAATACTGTATATACTGACGTTTTAGTAACATCATAATTGCAACTAACCTGGCGAACGCTGGTATGTGGATTTTCTTCAACAGCCAGTAAAATATTTAATTTTGTATCCCAGTCAACACTTGGGCGACCTGTTTTTTTTAAACCTTTCACCATACCAGTGTCTAAAATTTTTTTCAATTTTACTCACTGTTGATTAAGTTATGGGTCGCTTTGGATATTTAGTATTAAATAAATTAAATACTTCTTGTTGAGTTCGCATCCTATCACCGTACCCAATCATCGTAAGAATTTCAATTCTCTGCGTTACAGATACACGCATGTTATAAATTAAAATAAGCCGACAACAATTATTGAGAAACCATTACTGGGCCAAAGTGTTATTAAGTGATTCACTGTCAAGGACGATAATGATAAAACAAAAAAAAAAAACCAAAACTAGCCTACTTCGAAAATTAATAAAAATGTGTTTATTTTACTTCTTTACTTGTTTTTTTTTAAATGACTGTATCTCTCAACTTATCAATTTTAGACCCTAAGCGTGATACATTTTTGGAATCAGTGGTTGAAGCAAAATCCAGAAACGGATAAATATACATGGTGTTCCGTGTAATAAAATTGATGACGTCATGACGGAAACAGTGATGGCGTCATAACCAACAAATAAAGGATAAGGTGCGCAATTGAAATTAAAAATCTACGTGTCCGAGGATTTTTTCTTAATCTTTTTGGTTTAAGAAATAATGAATTTATTCCATACTTTACGGACACACTCTATATTTCCCCCAGTGAGATTTTCTGGGAAGTGAATACACCTTTTAATAATTTTCAATGTTTTTTTTTCTTTAAAACACGACGTAAACATAAATTCTACTATTTAATCTAATTTCTTCTAGTATTAGCTAGAATGAGATGATAGATTCTACAGTAATTTGTGTTTTAATATGGTGATTAGTTAATTTAACGTAACATTTGTATATTAGCATGGTTAAAAAAAGAACATCAATATATGTACAATAAACTAGGTAATTTTTTATATAGGATATTAAAATTATGGAAGTTTTTTTGCTAAATATCTAAATAATATTTCTTTAACTATACATAAAAGCAAATAATAAAATGTCAGATAAAAATAACGTATTTCCTTTTGTAAATATATTCCAACGCTCATGGCAAACTACTGTTCTGCCGGAAGATATGGGGTCGTGCCAAAAGGACAACACTATAAATTTATTTTCTCCTGTCAGGACAAACGATCTAATCCAGCTGTCCAGCCAGAAGGGTGATTCCAGCAAGATAACTGATAATATTAAATGTCTTTATTTTATATATTATATGCTGCAATTTTTTTTACGTTTCGTAAGGTATAATAAGAAGTAACAATACAATGAATTTCATCTCCGCGCTCTGGTAATCGCATTACGGTTTTTCATCTCCGGCTGAATATATGTTGTGAATAATTTCAATGGAAACATTGATAAAATTGTGTTCAAATATCATTTATTCTATAAGCAATAGAAAAAATTCACCCCTTCAACGCCTATTATAGCCAATGTGGTGAGGAAAAACGCCTACTACTGATGCAAGAATCAGGAGAAATTTAATTTAGAGCCTATTTCAGATTAGCTTTCATGGTCAGAACCAAACAGGAGCGCACAAATAATGAACCAATAAGCTCTTGCTTAATAAGCTTTGATTAGTTTTTGATATCATCTAAAAATCTATTTCAGTATGAATCTGAATTTTCAAGTAAAAAAAATAGTGTTATTTGATTATTTTATAGCATTGAAATTAGGCTGAAAAATGAATAATGTAAAATTTAGATGACATGTTCAGCGTGCAGGTAAAAATGGAAAACTGAAAAGTTTCTACCCTTAAAAGCCGATCCTCATTCCCTACCCCATCAAAAATATGCATTTTTCCGGTTTTTAATTTTTTTTTTAGGAAAACGGTGTTCTATGCAAAAAGAGTGTGAATAGAGAAAATGTCTATAAAATTTTCTATAAAAAATATGTGATCGTATTTTTGATAGATCTAATAGATTTCGAGTTATAGGCCTACTGGAATAGAGGAATGTTTCATCACATAAATAAAATTTGTAATTTGCGCTAGATTTTCTCGAAAACAGTTTTTCCTACGCATAGAACGAAATTTATAAAGCAAAGTTTTTTTCTATAAGATGTTGGTATCCCTTTTGGAAGCCCATTTTTTTAATTAATTAGCCCCCTTAATGCGTAACTTGGCAAGCACATCTTTTTTAATTCTATAATTTCCCCTTCAAAAAATTAATATTCTTTTAAAACTTTAGTGACAAATTAAGTAAATCATAACAGATAAAGGATTTTTCACGCCTAAGTGACGAACCTCACCCCTATCTTCTCAAAAGGGGTATTTTTTTCAGCTTTTTGAAATTTTTTAAATTTACAAAAATATAACACAGGCCTTTTAGCGGGGTCTCTTGATTCACTAAAGGTCACTTTGTTTTCATGAAGTTACTAAAAGTCACTTTTTCTCAAAAAATGTTACTTTTAGTAACTTAAATCCCCATTCCTGGTAGTCCTCACCTAACAAGATTTAAATTTCCCGTTCGTGTAATGATATCTAAGATGAGTTCGATATGGTATAACTTATCCCACGGTGATAGATAAACAAATGAAAATAATCACATTATTTTCGGCACTGAATGAATTGTGACCTTTCGCAAAAAATTTTAAACATTTTACCTGAGTTTTTCCCACTCAGAAAATATCTTAAAATGTCTTAAAATGTTCTTCGCCAACTGTTCGGATCTTTCTAAAAAATAAAATATCTAACGTAGGTAGGTTAATCCCATATGAGTAATTATTCATGATGACAGACAAACAGAAAAATTCTCATAAAATTCCTTTATTGGTGTGATCGGTTTCTTGAACAAGCAAATTTACTTCACATCATCAGACACGGGACTACAATAATTACAGAAAATGAGTATGGTGGTTACATACATAAATATAAATGTTAATAAGTTAATAAAACTTAAAAACAAGAACATAGACGACAATTATTTCCATTTTTTATGTACTTGTAAAAACTTATAGGTAAACAAATTTTTGATAAAATTTGTATATAAAAGATTGAAATTATTTAAAATAATAAAGATTACGTTAGTTTGATTATAATATAGAATTATGTAAAATTAAATTAATTAAATTGTGTGAAAAAATAGAGGGTTATTTTTATATATAATACTTACATTTTTATAAATAAAACCAGAGTAGTCAGAATTAAAATAGTTTTGCAACATAGTCAAAAGGGGGGTAAGTAAATGTAAGATATATAAATTTTGTATCTAATAGATTAACTTTGTACTAAAATTCCCTCTATCGAACTATCTAAGGACTATCGTTAAATAAAAAGTAAGATTGAAAACTATATGTGAACCAGGTTTTTATAATAGTGGAATTTATTATATTCAACTATAGATGGTGATAGCAGCGAAAACACACTAAACATGGTAGTAATAGTTACTTATAAGAAAATAGGGTCGAATTATATTATTATAATATCGAGCATATGGAAACAAATTTCAATAGAGAAACAACAAAAATTAGACAACCACAGAGAATGTCAGTGAAGATTGAAAATGCATTTGTGAATTCAGAGATAATGGGGTTTACAAACTTTCTTGCAATACATGCAACGGCACATATATTGTTTGCACATATAGAAATTTTAAAACACGGTTAAAAGAACACGTTCGGTGCATAAGCTCATCCTCAGGTTTTTCCCATTTCGCCAAACATCTAGTAGATAACAACCACTCATTTGACAATACTCTTAAAATATTACATCTTGTTAGTAAAGGCAGTTTGATTAATAACCTTGAAAGTTTAGAAATCCTGAAAGATTCAAGAAATCCCAATACATTAGATACAAAATTTATATATCTTACATTTACTTACCCCCCCTTTTGACTATGTTGCAAAACTATTTTAATTTTGACTACCCTGGTTTTATTTATAAAAATGTAAGTATTTATATATAAAAATAACCCTCTATTTTTCAACATAATTCATTTAATTTAATTTTACATAATTCTATATTATAATCAAACTAACGTAATCTTTATTATTTTAAATAATTTCAATCTTTCATGTAAACAAATTTTATCAAAAATTTTTTACCTATAAGTTTTTACAAGTACATAAAAAAATGGACATAATTGTCTTCTATGTTTTTGTTTTTAAGTTTTATTATCAACATTTATATTTATGTATATGTAACCACCATACTCATTTTCGGTAATTACTGTAGTCCCGTGTCTGATGATGTGAAGTAAATTTGCTTGTTCACGAAACCGGTCACACCAATAAAGGAATTTTATGAAAATTTTTCTGTTTTGTCTGTCATCATGAATAAAATATCTGTTTGTAGTGCTTTGCACATTATAGTACGAATATGGTACGACAATATAATATTATAACACTTGTAATAATCTTTTAGATCTACATTAAAGATATAAACAAATGAAACTTTTACAGCATTGAGTAGTAGTTACAGCGAATACGGCATATTAGCAGTAATCCAACATCAAATTTTAAATTGGGAACTGTGTCTCAGATTAATACTAACGTTCTTTCTATAATTTTCAGAAACGAGCACAGAAAGAGATTCCATCTCAAATGACACACGAAAAGAATTGTTAAATCAAACAAATATTTTTTGTCAGTTGAATTTATTTGTATTTAATTTATCCAAGAATGTTCACTTTTCATCTATTTTTAGTGACTAAAAAGTCACTTTTTTAGAAATATTTGGTTAGTGAGTCATTATGTATAAGGTAAAATTACCGAGAAGCCCCATTTTTGTGTCATTTACTTTATTTATTTTGTTTTATGTAAATGAAAATAATATTTTAAATTATAATTTATTTCTATCATGTCAAATTGAATATATTGATGAGAAAATACTGGTGAGGAGCCTCTAGCCGCCATTGATTTTTTGTTTAGTTGTAGCAAAAATAAACTTTTCCGAGCTGTACTTTGGAGTCTCCTGTCTTGAAATTGGGGCATCTGAGAACCAACATTTTATAAAGAAAATCATTATATAAGAACAATCTACTGTTAATCTGCGTCTCCTTCATTTCGGAACATCCATTATATTCGTACTTCTTTATCATGATGTTTTGAATATGAACATACGGTAATGTCAACACCACGGTTTCCCGACTTATATCAAAGTCTGAAAGTATATAATGGGAATTTACGATCGCCCCAGGATACTATTACCCGCAGAATGCCTCATATTTTTATTTATTTTTTATACGTAGTACCAGGCCCATATTTCTCGCAGAATGAAGTTAAGTCAATTTATGTTTCATGTAAATTTTGCATGTTGATTTAACAGAGTTTAACATATGTAAATTAAATGAAAACAGGGAATATTAAGAAAACATATTGTATTTATTTGGCTGATGTAATTTTATTTGTTGTTAGTTTTAAATGAAAATATACTCTTACTTTAGAAACGTGTGCATTTTTTTCTCCATTTTTGATTTTTGTTATTTTTTTCTTTGTATTTCGGAAGGTTAAATAATTACTTAATTAAATTTTATATTCTTATCTGAATGCGTTAGTATAAGAGGTTTAGGTAGATAATAAATCAAACACAATACCTCAAATACATTTTATCGTAGAAAACTATTAAAACACTACTCAATCTAGAAGCAAGGTTAGATATTTTGCACCGAATGTCAATAATTGTTCTTTATTTTAATTGCTTTACTCTCTACACAATATGGATATATTTCGAGTTCGGCCTGAAGCAAATACAAAATATAAAAATTTTTCTTTTTGGCGAATAATATTTTTTTAATATCAATATTTTTTTGCTTCTAATACTAAGAATACTGGTATTTAATCCAATGCAATCTTGCTTGTAGATTGAGTAGTTGTTTTAATAGTTTCTGCAATAAAATGTATTTGAAGTGTTGTGTCTGATTTATTATCTACCTAAAACTTTTATTCTAGCGCAATCAAATAAGAATGACGGTATAAAATTTAAAAAATTATAGGTATTTATTGTTGTTATCATGTTAGGTCTGAAAGGATGCTTATGTAATGCCTAATAATCATTATATTATTTTTTTCTAGAAAAGCATAAATACGAAGCAAATAAAATGTCAGGTCTTTTAAAATTACAAGAAATTACCGATGATGTTTTTGTGTTTACAACTAAGTTTGAACTAAAGTTCCCCAGGTCAAGTTCCAGTTCAAGATTTTAGCGAAATAAGCACTGAAAACACAATGTACTATTTTTTTAAAACATGTTAATTAAATATTAATCTCCCGGATTTCATCCAGAGAAATTAACAACTTATTTTACATTCGCTAATTATAAGGCTGAGTAAATATGCATGTCTCCATTTTTGTGGTCTTCTTATCGTCCTTATTACTTGTTCGTTGTTTGTTCTTAAAATAAATCCAGTAATGTATGTATAGAGTATATTTACTTCATTCTGCTACTAATTTTCTATTTGTTATAAAGTAGACGATTTGACTTTCACACTTTCTTGTTTGTCTATAAAGTATTGTCGTCTTAAAAATCAAGTTCCAGATTATGATGAAAATGGACGTTTTCAATCCTAAAAATAGCAAATGTCATTCTTTTCGATAATTTTTAATGATAAATTATCCCTAAAGTCGTGTTTTCTAAGAATCCTGCATCCGTGGGTGCGCGACATCCATAGCAAAATAGTGTGAAATCGTAGCAGTTGAACGAATGAATTTTATGTATTTACGTTTTTGCTGTTATGATATCCATCTTGTGAACGTGACCACATAATCGCAAATTGTAGAAACTTGCTGTTTTCACAAACCACCCAAGTTTCCTTATGCTATTGCGTTATGTGTGATTTTTAGAAAATACAGCCTAAGAAATGGCTTTGATCCCCTCTAACTATAGGTGACCACTCCCAAGGTTACAAGTTAATATAATTTGGTGATGGAACATTTTTATGAGACAAAGAAACTCCCTTATTGCGAAAGTTTTATTGAATGCGTTCTTCTGGTGATGACAGAGTGTCCTATTTAATGCTCGCTTGTACATCTTATTTTATGTAGACGTATGTAATTGCGGCTATATAAAAATAATTATTGTCCTGAGAACATGACAACTTTCGTGCACATTTCTGTAAATAAATTGAAATCCAAATGACCGGCGACTTCGCCACAATTTTAAATTCGGTACCAAACTTTAAATGATTTTGTTTTATTTATTTATTTTTTTAACTATTACGGTTATTTTTACATGTAAATGTGTAATTAAATTTTATTTAAAACTTTATATAAAATGTAATAGATATGAGAAAATTACGGATTTATTTTTAATTCGAAAACAGTTTCCCAATGATGAAATCGCTAATGGTAACTTTTCTTGACATTTGGAATTTTTTTACCAGAAAATAATAAGCCAAATAGAAATATTGGTAATATTGTATTGAAAGTTTAAATTTACTAATACATGTGTACACTTACCAACTGTGTGCTTTTTAAACATGGAAAAGACAGGTTGCTGGATGTCATAGATTATACAGAGTGGGGCAATAGTGTGTCCGACTTCGATATCTGGAGTTCTGTGATAGCTAGAAACTTGATTTAAAAACATAAATAACACTCCAGCAATTTTATGAACAGTAGCAACTTCATTCCAAAGACGAATAGAAATGTTTGTCAATCAATATAGGCAACATTATAATATCTTGAATTACAAAAAATATGTATATTTTTAATTTTTATTGCTGAATTTTGCAGTTATTGTTCAATAAATCGAAAATTGTTACAAATAGCCATAGGGATGTACGTAAAAAATGTTCGTTTTTCAATTCTACATCACATGTCCAAAAATTTACAGGGTGTTCGGAAAAATTGAGAAATGGCATAATTTCAACAAAAAAAATCATTACATCCAAGTGGTTGGGAGAGATTAATACAGCAGTGGAAGAAGGCACAAAGAGGTTTCAAAAAATGTTCTGATATACATTCCATTTAAGAAAATGTTAGTTGACCCTGTAGAATCGCCTTGGCTCACTCTGTATATATTCGAAAATAATTTCCTGTTATAGACTTGTCTAGTATTATAGTATTGATTTTATTAATTAATTCAATACTATTTTTAACGATATAGAAGAAGTGTCCTGAATATAAATCTTTTAAAACTTTATTTAACCACTTTAACAACTTGTATGTGGGTGAGTTGTTATAAGCAACCACTGGTCTAATAGGGATGTCTGAAAATATATTAGATTTATGAATTTTTAAGAGGCCATATAATCTCGGAATCATTGTATAGTCAGGGTTTAAGTCTTTTAACATTTTTTTATCGAAAAAACTATTGTAATTATTCAAAGAAATTTTGACTTTATTAATGAATGTTGAAATGTTGATGTTAGATTTTATAAAATTATTATCTGTAATAAATTGCTGTACTTTATTGTTATAATCAGCTCTATTCATAACAATGAGACAATTACCTTTATCGGCTTTAGTGACTACCAGATCGTTATCTCTAATTTTTGTTTTTATATTACGTACTATTGTATTGTAATTATTATTATTATAAGAATTAAGGTTTCTGTTGTCGTTTCCACTTTTCTTTTCATTTGTTAGGATATTTTTAACTTCATTTCTAATGTTTTCTCTCTGTGATATATCTAATGTTTGTATAATAGTTTCTGTTTCCACTGCTAAAAGTTCTAGATTTTTTTTGTTTTTGTTTGTAATTATTTATTAACGGGTAAATTTAAAGCCTTTATTTAGTAATAATAATTCTGTATCTTTTTATTGTTAAAAACGAACAAACAAATTTCAAAAATATATACAGAGTGAGTATTTTAAAATTTTTAGAAATTCCTTTATATGTGTGATTGGTGGGTGTATCAGAAATGTACCGAAAAAATAGTTTTTGAGCTAGGAATACATCATGTGAGAGATACAGATACCATACCTCAACCGACTTTCCACTGAAGCATAATACACCGTGATTAACTGTTCTTTCGTAAGAACTGATTTTAGGTTTGTAAATAAAAAATAAATAGAAGATGATAAAAATTCACATTGTGTTTTCCAGTTTAAATATGGTTCATGGTAAAGACATAGAAACCGACATTTATCATTTAGAGTAGTTCGAATACAGAAAGCATCTGTATTATTAATACATCATACATTCAAGTCTGTTATCTGCTGTTGTGGTGTGTGGATCCAATTAACTGTGTTTTGTTACTATTAAGATATAAGGAAATGCTACTAAACCAGTTCACTAAATTTAGTAGCATATCTTCACATTTATTTTTTAGGATATTATTTGATCTATCTGAGATTATTAGAGACGTGTCGTCTGCATATAAGGTAAAGTATGCGTCGTTGGGTAATATTATAATGTCATTAATATACAAAAGAAAAAGAATTGATCCCATTATGGATCCCTGAACTACGCCTATAGTTACTTCAGCTAAATTAGAATTATAAGTATATAATACCTCGTTTCATTTATATGCTTTATACCAACGTACTGTTTACTTGGTTTTAGAACGAATGATACCTACTTTAAAGAAGTTCCTCTAATATCATAATTATATAATTTGTTTATAAGAATATCGTGGTCGACACAATCGAATGCCTTGCTGAAATCGCAGAAGATACCAACAGGGCACTCTCCTGCGTCGATGAATATTATTATTAGTGTCTCATAGAAGCTATGGATAGCTGTAACTGTAAATTTTTCACGACGAAATCCATGTTGATTTTCAGTAAGAGCATTTAATTATTGAATGAATAATAGTAGTCGATGTAAGAAGGCATACTCTAATATTTTAGAGAAGCCACTTGGTACCGTTATTGGTCTGTAGTTGTCTGGGTCTTTTTTTTAATATTGGAATGACTTTTCCCGTTTTTAAACATATCGGAACAGTTCCGGACAGAAAGGAGAGATTTAATAAGTAAGTTATGGCTTCTATTATACATTGTAAATTATTTTTAATGATAAACATAGGAATTTCATCCGGCCCAGAGGATTTTTTGTTTTTTAGTTTAATAATTAAAAGGTTACATAATTCAGCAGGAGCAAATGGAGTTAAAAATAGTGTATTTTCATTGTATTTATTGTTTATATTAATTAGATGAAGTGTTTGATGGAGGAATTTTTTTATTTCTAAAGGAGTATTTGTAAAAAACTCATTAAAAATAGATACTAAATCGTCAGGTTTATCGATTTCTTCTTCATTGTGAATAATATTTAAATTATTATTTTTATATATTTTTTTTCGAATTCATTAGCTCAGATAAAATGTTCCAAGACGTTTTTGTCGGATTGTCTGAATTCTGTTTTGGTAATATTCTTTCTTTTTTATTTTTTATCAATGAGAAATATTTTTTTAGCGAGTTTATACATATTTACTAGATCCAAAAAAGTTTTTTTCGAGAGATACAGATCCTTCAAGATTTTACTGTATAATTTTACATCTTCGTCTACCCATTTTTTGTGATTATTTTTTGTAATATGGCGCCTTAGTGGAAAACAAGAATTAAAGTAATATGAAAATTGCGAGATAAAATATTCGAAGACGTCATCAATATTTTTAATTAGGTATAAATTGTCCCAGTTTTTGTTTTAAATGGTATTAGTAAAATGTTCGGTGGAAATTTGGTTATAACTCCGTCTCAAAGAATACATATTACTTTGTTCTGCACTTTTGAATAAAGGAAGTTCGAAAAGAACATATTTGTAATTGGAGATAGTATTATCAAAGACGCCTACTTGGCCATCATTGGCAAAATTAATAAAAATATTGTCAATTGTTGACAAAGCAGTTCCTTGAACGCGGGTGGACCACCCTACCACATGATGCATATTAAAACATGAAAATATACTAGAGTTAGCCTATTAAATTCTTTAGTGCCTTTATAACTGTCACAATTACAATCTCCACACACGACAGGGTTAACATTTGCAACACCCCCCGTCCAATTGTTGGCATATCACAATAAGCTGGGGGTTGTACTTATTGACCGGTAGCTCAGTAAGCAGGTCGTGAATAAGGGCTTAGATTAATTTGAGTTATCACCAAAATCTAGGCTGGGCGCCAGGACTTTTGCAAGTACCAATTAATTAAAATTTTACTTTAAAAGGTAATGATAGCGTTAAAACTTGAATTCGGTTGGTAAGGAAGTGGAATAAAAAGATCTTATTTTAATAAAAAGTATAATAAAGACTAGTATATGTGATGTACAAGTATTTACAAGTTATAAAAAAATTAAAGGTGGTTGAAGACCAAAAAGTATCCAAAAATGATGGAGAGGAAAAAAAAAAATGAACAATGAAAAATGAGATGCCTGATCTCTCACAACGTTTCTTCTGACCAAATAAACTTAACTGGGGACGAAGATCTTACTTAACTTCAAAGGGGTTAGTCCAGCGAAGAATTCACCAACGGCTAGGCTCTTAATGGGTTCGGTGTCAATTTGACTAACCACTGTCAGTACTGCAGTTACCCTTGAGAAAAAAAATGCCAGTTGTGTAATATTACGTTTTTCTGCTCCACCCTGTATATAATGATCAGTTCGATCCACCAGTTATCCTCTTCTCTTGGTCCAGGTATTTACATAAAAAGGGGAGAGTTTTATGAGATCAGTATTAGAGGCAAAACAAAATTAAAAGCTGTGACTTTTGAAGTGTCCAGCTACGTAGACAAAATATGAGTTAACACAAATTTACCGAGTAAATTGCAAACTAAACAAACTAGGATCGGTATCCTACAATAGGTTAGGAAGTTGAAGACTTCAACTAACTTAAGTATTAATAAAAGTTAAGTTAAATAGAAAAAATACTAGTCCAGCAAATAAACTAGGTGTAGCTACGATAATAAACAAGTGAAATAGGTATTCACTAAATGTTAAGATATTTTTGTAATAAAAGAAGTTAAGCTTCAAGAAAATAGAATTTAGAATGTCTATTTACAGACAGACAACTAGAAAGATAACGTAAATAAATATTTGCTAAATATAAAACAATATGAGTTTTTCAAATTAAAGGTAACGTTAAAATAAATCATTTATTGGTTCCTCGGAGAGAGGTTCTAATGAATTGCAGATAAAGTTAAATAAAGATATATACTCATGTTCCTCGGAGAGAGGTTCTAATGAATTGTAGATAAAGTTAAATAAAGATATACTCATGTTCCTCGGAGAGAGGTTCTAATGAATTGTAGATAAAGTTAAATAAAGATATATACTTGACTATATGTTTACTTTAGATAATTAAAAGTTAAACAAGTGCCAGATAACTAGGCAGGTATTTTTGCCAGAAAACTAGGCAAAGCTCCACTAGAGCAGCGTTCATGACAATACTAAGAAAACGTTCAAGTAAGCATTCCATATTTTAAATTTAGAAAAACCTTACGTTACTGAGGTCTGGTTGATAAATATATGCACTGGTATAAAATAATCCACCACAAAACAAATGCACCAAATTAGATAATTTTCACAATTTTCACAGGTTATAAACAAATAGGTTTGGCCCACCCAGGTGTACCAATCTCCAAATGTCACCAGCCACCACTGTTTAGAGAGCGCTACCAACGTAGGCTAAGTGACCTAAAACATCAAGATACAAAGACAGAAAACAACTAACTACGATACAAAATGGCGACATACGTTGCCAAGTAAATTTAAAATTTACAATAACCGAAAGTTAGTTTAAATTAACACCCGAAATTATTACAATATCAAAGGGATATTAGATAAATTGCCGACAAGGCACGATAAATTGATACTAATCAATATTAATGATGGCTGTTCCAAGGTGAACTGATCACCGAAAAGGTAAATTCGCCCAAGGCGTAAATTAAGATAATTACGGTACAATATTATTATGAAAATTACCTCAAAGGTACTTTAAATCAATATAGCAACTTTTTAAATAATGATGAGCATACAATCACAAGATAATACCAGATAACATATCAATCTTACCAGACCGCAGAACTAGAGATGGTTTCCATCAGAACGCGGCACCAGAGACAACCACTGTCTCTGGCTGCCCTAGTGAGAAGAAAGTAGCATCGTAGTATTCTGCTACCTAAACTCGATTATAGTTTGGAAAGAGACCGACATTTGAGAGTAGAGTATGAGCAATAAAGATAGATAGATATTTAGTGCAAAAATCTGCAAAACCGACTTTTCCAGTAGAAATCAGTGGCGCCATCTGGACTAGACTAGCAGCAACTTAATTCCTCACGGAACACAACAAACTGGAATGAAATAGCTTGCAATTTCGTTACACACCACCTCTCCTACGGGAAGAAAAATTTGTTAACTTGAGGAGTTACAAATTTTTCATAAAAAACAATCATAACCCGATAGAGAAATGAGAAAAAATTAAAGGAAATTTATAAACTTGAAAAGCACACATTGCAGACAGTCAAGTTATCAAAATAAAACATTGAAGTATACCAAACTTCAAGGAATATATATTCCAACATACATAGAGGTTTAAAAGACATTGTAATAGGACACCTCAAACCTATTACATTAGCCAAAATATGAGACTTAAAATACTGGGTCATGATGCGCCTCAAGACCATGACACTTGTAGGAAAGATACTAAAACGGGAGTCTTCCAGTAGAGTAGTACGATGATCAATCTTTCCACCCGGCAACTGTAAAGGACCTGAGATGAACCCCAGTGATGGTACGCCACTCTGTCCAGCAGACGTAATGCAGGCCTCAACCTAACAAGACTAGCAACGTACATCTAGCCAAGGCCACCCTTCCTAGACAGCCTGTCATTAAAGACA
The DNA here is from genome assembly GCA_029963845.1 of Rhamnusium bicolor. Classification (NCBI taxonomy): domain Eukaryota; kingdom Metazoa; phylum Arthropoda; class Insecta; order Coleoptera; family Cerambycidae; genus Rhamnusium; species Rhamnusium bicolor. Next base: position 129,436 of record JANEYF010005400.1, on the reverse strand, counting down.
GCTAGATGAAAACCAGACCATCCCTACTAATCTCCCAGTCCCTAAAACAAAGAGAAAAGAGGTACTTAAGTAACTACTAAGTACTAAAATATCTATGCCGTTGTATTCTGCATGAAAGAACAAGAGCTACCCCAGAGAACACTCCAAACCCTTTGACATGTGGTTGGTTTATTAGATGGAAGGAAACCTAACCAAGATCCATATTGCGCAAATTCTAGTAGCAGGAAATGCCTCGTATATGAATCGTGCCCATGTCAACTGGCAAGAATGAACTCAGAAGCCTAATGATCTTCCAAGAAAATTCCAAATCGACAAAGAAGGAAACCTAATAAGAAATTTAGGAGGGGAACCTCATGTCTTGGGCCTCCAAAGACGTTGGTTTACCGCCTTAACAACAGTATAGCCGTTGTCATCGCTAAAACTGGAAAATACCAGGACTAAAATATAAAATGATAAAAGTTCTCCAAGAGAATCCATGATAAAAGATAAAATAACGGATATAAACGAGAAAAAAGCACAGACAAGAAAAGATAAGAGAATACAACAAGGTTGATGTCTATTTGTTGAAATCCTTCAAGAGCCAAATCAAACTGAAGCCACAAGGCTGCAATTTAGAATATAAAGTAAAAATCACTCCAAATTTACTCAAAATGTATCGAGCATGGTACGATACAGTGAATTTTACAAACGATCACGATAAACGGACCGATAAGATAATATTCTATTAATGAAAAGACAAAAAGGTACACTACTGTACTATTTTGTGCTCTTAGGGAATTTCAAACAAAACACCACTCAGGTGCAACCACCCACATGCCATGAGTGCACACAGATCAAACCTTGTAAGTATGCATGAAAAATAAGAGAAAAGATAAGATAAAGAAAAGAGAAAAATATGACGATGTTAATGTCAATGAGTTGAAATCTTCTAAGAGCAAAATCATAACTGAAGCCACTAAGGCTAATATAGAATATATTATGTAAAACCACTCAAAATTTTATCCAAAATATATTGGATACGGTACGATACAGTGAGTTCTACATACAACGATAAACGATAAGATACGGTAATATTCTATATATGAAAATGACAAAAGGTACGATAAGATAAGATTTTGCTATCTTAGAAGACTTCAAACACTACATCACACATGCGCAACACATATCATCAAGCAACCCGGCACAAATTTGTGAATAACACGACCTGTGAAGCCCGACAACATATGCTACACACATGCAACGAGTGTAAATAGATCCCACCCTACAACCCTGCATCTAAAGAAAAGAAAAGAGAGAGATGCAGCCAGATAAAAGTTCTCCATGAGAACTCATGAAAAAAGATAACGATAAAAAAAGTAAGAGAAAAGATAAGCTAGAGAAAAGAGAAGAATATGACGATGTTAATGTCAAAGAGTTAAACACTACATTACACATGCGCAACACATATCATCAAGCAACCTGGCACAAATTTGTGAATAACACGACCTGTGAAGCCAGACAACATATGCTACACACCTGCAACAAGTGTGAATAGATCCCACCCTACAACCCTGCATCTAAGGAAAAGAAAAAGATAGAGATGCAGCCAGATAAAAGAAAAAGATATCGATAGTCGGTAGTTGTTTTCATTCAGAATCCGAAGAATTAGAAAGCTGAGAATTTTGGTCATCAGAGTCTAAATTTGTATGATCGGGCTTAAGGTCCTTTGTTTTCATCTTGGATTTACAAGTTGAAAAAGATATTTAGAGAAAGATAGATATAGCAAGCGATAAGATAAGAAATGTTATAGCAAAGTAGGTAGGTAAGCCAAATGTCAGTCTCAAATACTATACGAGGTAATAGGTAAAAATATTTAAGCAAATATGCAAATAGATAAGATATAACACAAGTCAAGATACGGTACAATATGAAAAGAATATTTCAAACAGTTACTGGTATGAAACTTTGATAAATATGTACTACACAAGTACTCGGTATAGTTAATTATAGATAAAGAAATATCTCAATTAGATAACAGCAACTGAGAAAAATAAAAATTTCAAAATTCAAAAATTTTCAAGATAATTTTTATCAAGTTAAAATAATAATGTTAATAGTCAGCAAATGATTTGTTTGGTCAAAAAAAATATTTTATTCACTTCCCCGAATTCAAGAACAGGTACGAAACTAAATTTCAGTGACAACTCAAGAAAAAAAAATGCCAAAAAAATAGCCAAGCCTCGCGTTGAAAGGCGCCAATTAGTGCAACACCCCCCGTCCAATTGTTGGCATAACACAATAAGCTGGGGGTTGTACTTATTGACCGGTAGCTCAGTAAGCAGGTCGTGAATAAGGGCTTAGATTAATTTGAGTTATCACCAAAATCTAGGCTGGGCGCCAGGACTTTTGCAAGTACCAATTAATTAAAATTTTACTTTAAAAGGTAAAGATAGCGTTAAAACTTGAATTCGGTTGGTAAGGAAGTGGAATAAAAAGATCTTATTTTAATAAAAAGTATAATCAAGACTAGTATATGTGATGTACAAGTATTTACAAGTTATAAAAAAATTAAAGGTGGTTGAAGACCAAAAAGTATCCAAAAATGATGGAGAGGAAAAAAAAAAACAATGAAAAGAAAAATGAGATGCCTGATCTCTCACAACGTTTCTTCTGACCAAATAAACTTAACTGGGGACGAAGATCTTACTTAACTTCAAAGGGGTTAGTCCAGCGAAGAATTCACCAACGGCTAGGCTCTTAATGGGTTCGGTGTCAATTTGACTAACCACTGTCAGTACTGCAGTTACCCTTGAGAAAAAAAATGCCAGTTGTGTAATATTACGTTTTTCTGCTCCACCCTGTATATAATGATCAGTTCGATCCACCAGTTATCCTCTTCTCTTGGTCCAGGTATTTACATAAAAAGGGGAGAGTTTTATGAGATCAGTATTAGAGGCAAAACAAAATTAAAAGCTGTGACTTTTGAAGTGTCCAGCTACGTAGACAAAATATGAGTTAACACAAATTTACCGAGTAAATTGCAAACTAAACAAACTAGGATCGGTATCCTACAATAGGTTAGGAAGTTGAAGACTTCAACTAACTTAAGTATTAATAAAAGTTAAGTTAAATAGAAAAAATACTAGTCCAGCAAATAAACTAGGTGTAGCTACGATAATAAACAAGTGAAATAGGTATTCACTAAATGTTAAGATATTTTTGTAATAAAAGAAGTTAAGCTTCAAGAAAATAGAATTTAGAATGTCTATTTACAGACAGACAACTAGAAAGATAACGTAAATAAATATTTGCTAAATATAAAACAATATGAGTTTTTCAAATTAAAGGTAACGTTAAAATAAATCATTTATTGGTTCCTCGGAGAGAGGTTCTAATGAATTGCAGATAAAGTTAAATAAAGATATATACTCATGTTCCTCGGAGAGAGGTTCTAATGAATTGTAGATAAAGTTAAATAAAGAAACGTTCGGAGAGAGGTTCTTGGATAAAGTTAAATAAAGATATATACTTGACTATATGTTTACTTTAGATAATTAAAAGTTAAACAAGTGCCAGATAACTAGGCAGGTATTTTTGCCAGAAAACTAGGCAAAGCTCCACTAGAGCAGCGTTCATGACAATACTAAGAAAACGTTCAAGTAAGCATTCCATATTTTAAATTTAGAAAAACCTTACGTTACTGAGGTCTGGTTGATAAATATATGCACTGGTATAAAATAATCCACCACAAAACAAATGCACCAAATTAGATAATTTTCACAATTTTCACAGGTTATAAACAAATAGGTTTGGCCCACCCAGGTGTACCAATCTCCAAATGTCACCAGCCACCACTGTTTAGAGAGCGCTACCAACGTAGGCTAAGTGACCTAAAACATCAAGATACAAAGACAGAAAACAACTAACTACGATACAAAATGGCGACATACGTTGCCAAGTAAATTTAAAATTTACAATAACCGAAAGTTAGTTTAAATTAACACCCGAAATTATTACAATATCAAAGGGATATTAGATAAATTGCCGACAAGGCACGATAAATTGATACTAATCAATATTAATGATGGCTGTTCCAAGGTGAACTGATCACCGAAAGGTAAATTCGCCCAAGGCGTAAATTAAGATAATTACGGTACAATATTACTACGAAAATTACCTCAAAGGTACTTTAAATCAATATAGCAACTTTTTAAATAATGATGAGCATACAATCACAAGATAATACCAGATAACATATCAATCTTACCAGACCGCAGAACTAGAGATGGTTTCCATCAGAACGCGGCACCAGAGACAACCACTGTCTCTGGCTGCCCTAGTGAGAAGAAAGTAGCATCGTAGTATTCTGCTACCTAAACTCGATTATAGTTTGGAAAGAGACCGACATTTGAGAGTAGAGTATGAGCAATAAAGATAGATAGATATTTAGTGCAAAAATCTGCAAAACCGACTTTTCCAGTAGAAATCAGTGGCGCCATCTGGACTAGACTAGCAGCAACTTAATTCCTCACGGAACACAACAAACTGGAATGAAATAGCTTGCAATTTCGTTACACATTTTGTTTATAGATACTAAAGCATCATTAAGTTTATCACAAAAAAATTTCAAGTCTCCAGATGGGGGCCAAAAAGCAAGTTATGATTTGGTAATTAATATTATTCGTCCAGTAAATTCCACAAATTTTTATGTGTTTCTCGATACAAGAATGATTTAAATCTAGACATTTTACAGCTAAGCAATTTTTATCCAAATACCAACGCCACTTTTATTGAGTATGGGTCTACAGTAATAACTACATAGCTTGTAACCGTCTATATGTGCAGAGTCAATAGAATTTGGTTTTTTGTTAATTTCTGTAAAACATAAAGAGTATAAATTAGGGAAATCATTTATATCTATTTGAAGTTCATTAATTTTTTTCACAATTAATGCTGTCAATTGAGTAATAGAATATTTGGATTAATTAGTTTGTTGGGGTTCTCTCCTCGGTATTTTTAAAAAACGCTGAATGCCGGCCCCATATGGCCTTAGCATAGGATTCATGGCTTTTTTAGAATTTTTTTCGAAGACGTTTACCTTAAATGATTAATATAAATTCAGATGTCTTGAAGAGATTGCCTCACACGGCATTTCAGGAAAATTAGTTTTCATAAGTTCTTGGAGGTCATTGTCCGTAGTACCTGGGTTAACTCTATAAAAATGTAAGGTTACTGTTTTAGGTACGCCTTTAACTTTTGAAAAATCCTCATTATTTCCGATGATGATGGGTCGTCTAAGTTTCCGCCGGGGGGCTACTTTCCAATCATCGACGTTGGATACTGTGGCTGGAGATCGATATGCCTCAGTCGATGTGGAAGGTCTTCTTTCACATTGCGGGTTACTTAAGTTGATGTACTTACCTACTTTTAATTTGCTTTCAACATTTAGAACATTATGTGATCATTGTTTGGGTAATATTATTGGAGCTCGTTTGTTTGTTTACGACACGGTTATCTACATGTTTATTTACTAACAAGTTTTTGTTGCAATTTCTGTCTGATCTGGTTTTTATATCCGTGCAATGTTTTATCTCTTTCGATTATTGCTCGCATTCTTCTATACTCGTTACTTGAACAGAATTATATTTATTTAAAATTTTAATTTTTTCACTTAATTCTACAATTAAACAATCTTCTTGCTTAACGATATAATTATAAATATTTAAATCGATCTTATTATCTACTGAGATCATCTCCATTGCGTCGAAGAAAGCGTCATCATTTTCATTTTCACCTCTATCACTGTCACAGCAGGTTATTACAGAATCATTAATGATTTTCACATTTTTTAAAATTTTTGCACAACTTCGATAAAATACGTCATCACATTTTTTGCACATTAAATATTTTTTACAGGCAGTTCGCGTGCCACTACACTCAGTCATTTCTCAAAAAAGAAACTTTTTATCATGTTACATATTTTAATTTATACTATGTATGTATAGCTTTTCCATTAATTGATTAATTTTCTACTATGTATGTATAGCTTTTCCATTAATTAATGAATTTTTTACCTGGTTAAAATTAAGTTGTGGTATAATAATAATTATTGCATATCATTTCAGTTCCATAAAATAGATTAATTTTAAAATCAAATGACTGGCGACTTCGCCATAATTTTAAAACTTTTGGAATTACTTTTTTTAATATATTTGAATTTGATATAAATATAGAAATAATCAGTAGATATTATGAGAAGATTTCTTCAAAATTACTTCGATAACTTATTATTAATCAGTGATGAATCGCTAAAAGTTCTTGAAAGTGGGTCGCTATTATTACTTGCAGAAATCTGTGAATAGAAAATCGGTCACAATAGATATAATGGGGTAATAATAATGCGCATATGAAATTATAAGTATATTACCTCTGGGATTTTTTATGAAAAAATTATTCACTGAATAGAAATAATAATCGTACTGGAAATTTAGATTATATAAAATTAGTATTATCCATATATGTATACTAGGGTGCCACATATATTTATTTAAACTTCGGATGTTTGAGGAGCGCGTACCAGCATGTTGTGACGTCACGTGTAAAACTAAAAAAGGGCACAATTTAAAAAAAATCAGGTAATTTTAACATGTGCTACAGGGAAGTCAAATTTTTAACCCTTAAGAAATTGTTTATATTATTTAAATTACTTTATGCAATAAATGTTTTTCTTTAATGAATTATTAAAATATTCAATCAAAAAGGAAGTAATAATAGTTATGTAAATTGCAATAAATATATTCAATCTCACATGATCTACAGATAAGCAATAGGTCCTATGAAAAAAAAATATAATTTTGGCATTTTTGGAATCTACAAAAAACAGTGTGTAAAGGATTTTTTATTTTGTCTTTTACAAAAGTTATTCAACATTAAAGTTTGAATTAATCCATTACACGCTCAAATCGCCTGCCGAGCAGATCAAACCGGTGATGTCATAGAATAGGAATTATCATAGTGCAAGTGAACACAAAGCAGATAAAACACGTTGTTGAATATAAACAGGTGATGTTATGTTTTATGTTGTGACTGTTGTGAAATTTTAAATGAAGTAATACGTATCTATCTATTATGATCAACTCCTCAAAATCATCATTTTTACTGGTGTATCGTGCCTATGTATAAAAACAACAGAAAAAACTTTTATCCAACTTCCAAAAAACGAAAAACGTAGGAAATTTTGGTTAAAGATGATTAGACGGGATCCAAAGAAGTTTTCGAGAAAATGTTGCGAGGATCATTTGTAATTAAAAAAATAATATAAAAAATAAATATGCAAAGGCAATAAAAAATAATATATTATGTAAAAGGTATTTTTTTGTATGTTATTTTGGGACCCTAAAGAATATACTTTGCATCATGGAATTTTGTGTGAACCTACTGGGTATTACTGAAAATCATCAGATATAAAGTTGTGAATTATCCCTTTTAGGTGAGACTCATTTTTAACTGATATTAATTTTTAAATGGATTTCAATTGCAAATTCAAAGAGTTTTTACTTCAAAATGATAAAGGAACGTCAAAAAATACTTTTTCTAAAAGTACATTTATACAGGGCGTATTTAAAATTCTCACACATCTCTAATAAAGGTACTTACATATAATTTTTTATAAAAAAAACATTTATATGTATTTAGGGATATTAAATTCTTAGATAATTGAACGAGTTCGGACTGTCATTTAATTTTTATACATGGTCAAACAAAAAATCGTATGAAAAATGGTATGATGAATTGGGTTGAAATAATTCGTATTAGTTTTGCCCACAGTCAAAAGATTATTTTAATTTTTATACAAAGTGATTAAAATAAATATTTGACATATTTTTATTTTAATAAATCAATACATTCTCTATTTTTGTTTGAAGCTATTAATTTCTGTGCTTATTGTGATTTTAACTACGGTAGATTATTTATTTTATTTTTGCAAGGTTTCTATTAATAAAATGTCTCAAAAATATCAGATACAAATTAGGAAGAAAATAGTTAATGGTTATTTTATTACGTCTGGAATAACTTTTAATAATTATAATAATAGTAATAGTAATAATAATAATAAACCGCTGTCCCACCTCGGCAATTAGTAGCTGATGGGGAACAACCTTTAGAGTTCACCGATGTAGACTTAAGGACGAGGGTTAGCCTTAACACCAGGGCTAACTTAAAGCCTGGTTAGAATGGACGTGGTCATCGATGAGGAACTTCCAGAAGATGCAGCCATCTTGTAAATCAACAGTACCGTGCACAACGCCGCGAAGCATCTCGGCCCCCGTGAGCGGTCAACCAATCACAGGGTAGAGAAAGCCAAGCGGCGGCGTGTACAAAAAATCGAGGGCAAGATACAGTCGGCCAGACAACACGCTTCTCGGATCCAGAGTGTGGTGAAATACACGACGAGTGGTAGAGTTTTTACTCCCAGTATCCGGCGCATACCAGCCGCATTAAGACGTCAACACCATACTTCAAATCTGACAGTAATGCTCACTGTCAAGCAGCACTGTCCAGATAGGATCCAAGCACTCATGTCTATAAAGAAAACGTTGAAGTGGCGGGTGAGGAGTATGGAGGAAAACAATTTGTTCCAAACGAATCCTTCCCGCCTCTTTCAAGAGCCACAGTGTGTTGTAGATAATCCGCCGACCGTAGAAGATGCCGAAACCTTCTGGAAGGGAATCTACGAAACGACGCGTCCATTCAATAGCGACACTCCAGCAATTGCACACTTTGAGGCTCTGTGCCACAGGCATGTTGAAGAGCCAGAAGAAATGTGCCCGGCAATCAATACGGAGGAAGTCCAACAAGCACTTGCTGGTACCAGGAACTTCGCTGCCCCGGGCCCACACGGCATTAACAACTGGTGGTGGAAGAAATTTTCTTCCACTCACCGCCGCGCCGTCTGGCGTGAATTTTCAACTCATGCTTGAACGAGGGGCAGCAGATTCCGGACTGGTTCGTCGAGGGGCGTACTGTGCTTATCCCCAAAAAGGAGGATCTTTCCGACCCGAAGAAGAAGAAGAAGAAGAGGCCGATCACTTGCCTCAACTCATGCAACAAGATATTTACACGTACCTTGTATGCTAGGTCACTGAGGTCTGTTGATCCGGTCTTCCAGCAGATATATGAACAGCGTGGTGCCGAGAAGGGCATGGCAGGTCGCAAGGACAGCTTGTTGATAGACCGCTGTATTACACCGGAATCTATCGATGGCCTGGATTAATTACCGCAAGACATGAAGTGTACATGGCAGAGTAGTACTGAGTATGGCATGTAACATCCTTAGGAGCTCAGATCGCCTCTTGCGGTTTGTAGAACCACGAAAATGTAGGAGAGGGAGCAGGATTGTTCAAGGCAGTAAAAAGAGCAGCAGATGAACTCGGTCTCGCATTCGATAATAGGCGAGGTGGCCGGCGAGATGCTGATGTAGTCAGTCACTGAAATTCAGCCAAATCGCCTGATAGCCCGAATTAGAGCGGCCGAACAGGAAAATCTGTTTCGGCAGCTCGTCGATAAACTCCAGCATGGTTTCTATAAGAACATAGAACCACTGGGTTATCGACCAGGCTGACATTCGCTTTTCTAAGTTCAGCTGGGCTTAAGTGGGAAACCGAGGGATTCATTATGGCCTGCCAGGATAGTGTTATCAACACATTGGTCTACCGTAGCCGCGTGTGGCGTGTAGAGGTTCCTGCAATCAACAGCAGGACCTGCCGTCAGGCGCCGGAATCGCTCATACACATACTATCTGCATGCCCCGTATACGCGATTTCGGCCTACATCTACCGACATAACGTGGCGTTACGAGTGCTATACTACCATCTAAAGCACTCGTACGCGGTAGACCAGACATCAGTGCTGCCTTACGTCCCCGGAGATATTGAGTCCGTTGTCGAGACAGAGAAATGCCGGATTTGAAACAACTCATTCCCGACGGTCTAGTGATGTATGTCATCGAGTTCTCGGCACCTGCGGAGAAAAACATCACCTTGAGGGAGGAGGAGAAACGGACCAAACACCGCGATCTCCGGTACGAGCTCCAAGTACCCAGGTTACTCGGTCAAAATGGTCGTCCTATTAATCGGTATACTCGGAGGGATAAAGCCTAACGCTGCTCTCGGAACTGAAGACCATACCGGCCTGCCAAAAATCAGCTGAGTGGCTGGCAGGCCAGATGCGGAAGGCGGTCAGTCTGGATTCTCTCCATCTGCTTAGGGCACACGATTCTGAAATCTACAGTCACTAACCCTGCGGGATGTGGGGAGTGGCTGTGGTTAATGTGCTGGCGCAACTCCCGTGAGGCGTCGTCGTAGGCCACGGGAGGACTGTCCACTGTCGGGAAACGGGGAAAAAAATATATTTATTCATACAATTGATCCTACAATTATAACATAGTCGACAACATCCAGAAAATATTGGAAGACATATTTTATAAATTTATACCGCAAAAAATATTAAATGTTTTAAATTAAATTAAATTTATAGTAGCCATATACATATACATAATGACTTTAAAGCATTTGCATACACATTTTGGTATTGTCATTTTCAATTTTTTTTTTTTTTTTTAGTTGGAAAATGATGTTTAAAACTTATTAACAAATCACATTTAAATAAACACTGCAATTTCAATAGCTCAGACCGGACATAACGAAATAGTTTTAGGAAATAGTCACACGTACTTAATTAATGTATGAACTATAGGTATCGTACGGTTCACCACCGGGATATTTCCTAGTTCGTGACGTGCGTCGCGTCAATAGGACATAATTTTCAGACACGCTTCTAGCATCTGATATTCAGTTCGTAATTTAGGCATTTTCTAGGTAGAAATTATTAAAACTGATTTGATAATTGCTAATGTTTAATAAGACTATATTAGAATATGTGAATTAACTTTAAAAATCCGGTGCGTGATTAAATGAATGTCAAATGACTGGCGACTTCGCCATAATTTTAAATATTTTTCATATACCTGATAATTGATTGCATTAATACTTTGTTTTATGTTTCATTTTGTATAATATATACATATTTAAAGGGATTTGCTGTAGCACGTGGGTTGTAAATGTAAACAAGCTATTTCATACTTGCTTAAAATTAAGTTGTGATATACCTACAGATAATTATTGTAGAATGTTACAATATATTAAATCACTTCTGGAACTAATCTTAAAAATTCAATTTTTGCTACTATTGCTGGCCTTTATAGACGCATAAGAATTTGTACTGCATCATATTAAATAAATAGAATAACGGATATTGCAAATTTTGATTTGATAGTGAGTTTTTAAACTCGACTTATTTGTGAAACTATTAAAAAAATTGTTTTGGGGAGTAATCGAAATATATTTAGGGTCTTCTGCCAAACTTGGTTAAAAAATGATGTTTTGATTTTACTACTTGTTTAATTATTGAGGTAATTCATAGGTGAGGCATCGAGCTATCTCTTACAGACTTAGAAGACTAATTCAGATATTTGTTTTTTACGTGTTACAGCAATGTGATTAAACAGTTAAATAAGTCTGTCAAATTATTGAACTAGTAAGAAAATAAAAAAATCTTAGATTATATTTTCCGCACGGAATATGGGAAAAGAAAAGCAGTTGAAGTACAGTTACACCAAATATGATCAAAAAATTTTCAAAAATTAATTTTGTTTTTAATCACAGAAGCATTTAAGTGACTAATTAAGAGTAACTCGCTCGATATATCTTCTTACTTCCGGTTTAGACGGAACTGATATCATGTTTACTTCTTCAGAGTCGAATAAACGTTTTCAATTTCAGAGAGACAATCTTTTTCTGAAATCATCGTTATATAAGGTGGGCCATTGAAAATAAACAGACGGGTTTTCGGGTAGTTAAATCGAATTTAACAGTCAGATACGTCAACTTCATTTTCTTTTGCAATAAAACACCAGCAAATTGCTTCATCCCTTCGCCCTGAGACATCAACACCTAAAATTTTAAATGGCATGATGGGACAAGTGATACGTCATTTGAAAGACCTTCCTTCCCTGAATACCACACAACACGCAAAAAAAATTTCAAATTCTATTGATTCGTTTCCAAGGTAATCAAAATTGCAAAAATGCTCTTTATTTATTCCGATCAAAAAATTCGTATAGTACAGCCGTCAAACGTTAGAAGTAACCATATCAGTCAGTTAAATGTTCAATCTGTCCACCACCAGCTTCCTTACAATAATACAAATTTTGCTCCAAATGAATCCTTACATTTTGTGGGGTATTTGGCGGCAATATTCAACAACACAACGCGTAGTATTGTGAGCCTTAGGGAGGATGGGACAAAAATTTAAATTACAATTGTATGTATTTGTAAATATTTTTTAAGGTCTGTATTCAATAAGAAGAAACATATGACATACATTCGATATAATATTTACTTATTGTAGGTACATATATACTTCTACGTACACTTTTTTTACAGTACAGTAATCGCCAACTATTACAAATTTGAGTTAAAGTTTGAGTGAGACTTAATAATATATCTATACTAGTGGACGTCCTCGGCTTCGCCCGCATAGAATCCTTTATAAAATTTAAAAACTAAGACTCAGAACTATCATTGTCGGTAAAATCTATATTTGGTATGTCTAGACTTGATTGTACAAAGGAGGGGTGCTCTTTTTTTAAATAATACTGAACCACTTCATCTATTCTGTTCATATTACGTGTAGTAACATTTCTTTGAAAGGATATTAAAAGCTCAGAGGTCAACAGTAATACGTTCATTAGGTTTTGATTAGAATTTTGTCTCGAAGATTTACGAGTGTGACATAATCGGCTTTTTCTTATTTCTTTATGTTTTGCTTATAAAGCATTTTTTTGAGAGTTGTCCGTTAGGTAGATTGAAAGAAACGATTATGTATCATCCATGGACCAAGACCTTATGAACGCTGTTTGGCATATAGTACCATTTGTAGAATCTTAAATACAATTCTCTAGCTTCCCGCAACAATTTTCCAAATTTTTCTAATTTTGTATGACAACCACTAGCTAATACCCTTAATATTATAGAAAACTTTACAATAAACTCTTTATTGATTCCTGTTATTTCGGATCTGAGTTCCGCATTCAGGGAAATCTTCAGTCAATGTTGACATCGTTAGTAGTGCCGTAACCCGGTTTTGGCTTATCCACTAGAAGACCCATTTTGGCTTTGAACTTCTCCTGGGTGCGCTTTTTGTTGTCTGTAAAGATTTTTTTCGTTGCCCTCGACTTGCCATGATTTGATAGGCAGCGATAAGCAATTGAAGAGTGGATAACCCGAAATTAAAGTGAGCAATGATAGGAGGTCGATCCCATTTATAGTATTCATCACCCTCGGGGTGGCTCCACAGATGATGCAGATTGATGTCGTAATTGTTCCAGAAAGAACGTTGCTCAGACTGCCGTCCATCATTGTAAATAAAAGTTAAAAACTCACAGAGCACTCTCGGCTACATATTGTTGTTGTACAGCTTTGAAGTTCTCTGATTTTTTACGCATTTTCTGATCCTCTTCTATCACCAAATCAACGCTTTTCTTAATAAACATAAGTTAAATTGGTCTGCAAAGGAGAGTAGACGATGTCCTCTTGTTTACCTAGACCTCTCTACAGGAAACTGTATCTATCAACTTCAATGGTACTAACGCTATTAAAAATAAATATTCGTCTGTGGGTTTCACATCAGAGAACTTAATTCTGTACGTACTGTGTCCCGAGCTGCCGTCAAATCTCCATTTACATATTTGTATTGGCATCCTTCTTGTGGATTTGATATTTTTAAAATGCTCTCTAGTAAATTGCAAGAGTTCTTGCAAACTAACTTCAGCTGAAGTTTCAGTTACTTCTCTTTGGGCCGGAAGCAGTGTTTTCTTTCTATTATATTACATGTATTGACTCGGGAACTAGTCTTTGTGAAGCGAATTGACCACAGAGCGTAAAAGATCATACTTCCTTTCAGACAGGCATGAGTATGAATTAATGCTAGTGCTTCATATGGAGTTAGACGTTTTTCAGCGCTGCTGATTGAGGCTTTGTAGTAATGTCAGCAACAAACTGAAGTTCGTCTGAAGTTCTACCCACAGTTAGTTCCGCAATTCGACGTTTTTTAGTTTTCAGCGAGGCTTTGCAGAAAGGCTTGAAAAGTCTTCCCCGTGGTCAGCTTGGCCCTGGTTGTGCTTTATTCACTGTAGCAGAATCGAGACATTGCGGCAAAGCTTAATGAAGTCAAATGTTGTTTGTTTTAGAAATTTTTCCCGTACTCGTGCACTTTCTTACCATTTCTTCATCAATTGCAAGCAAAATAAATGGCTCACATTTTTAATACGTTTGTATACATGTTCGTCACAGTCAGAAACATTCAAACGTGAAAAAATTTCGTTGAATACATATTTTCCACGATCACTTTTCTCAGAATTTAGCCAAATCATCGCAAGGTCTATTTTCTTGATAATGGCACTCTGAAAAGAGAGCAGTATTTAAAAGCAGATGCACCTAACTAAATCTGAAAGTACATTAATATAGTAACTAAAAATGTTAATACTCCAAGACCATTTGAGACCGTTTTTTTTAAAAGCTTCTTAAAAGTTCGAAATTGCATTCATTTCAGATAATTTTTTAATTATTGTATGTTTTAACACCTAATAAATAAAAGTATCTTAAACTCATGGATAACATCTAAATAACCTGTTAAGATACTTACCTTGTAGTTCAGAATCCATAGTAAATCGATTGGAAATACTTATCAAACTTTCCGATGTGACACATTCAGTGCGAAGGATTAAATGCAACTACATGAGTAAGTATGCTATCACGATAATATTGTTTAAGTTGTAGGGGGAGCGTTAGCCCATGAGCACAGTTTACGTGTTGGTTGGAGCGTTCCTAGAAGTAATGTCTTATCTACTTTACGATGGCAATATCAAAATTCACAGAATTCACACTTCATTTTTCGATATTTGTCTAAGGCTCACGACACCGTATGACGTCTCAACTCTTCCAGAGACTCAAGTTCTGTCGAATTGATTTTGCTCTTCAAATGGCCCCACAGGAAAAAGTGAAGCGAAGTTCTGGAAATCTGCTCGGTCATCTCTCTGTTTAGTCCATTGTCTAAGAAACACTCTGTCCAATAATTCTCTAACAGCCCGTGAATAATGTGGAGGGGTTCCTTATTGCTGGAACATCAAATGATCTTCCAGGTAACGATCATCATTTTCAATAATATACCCGTGTAATGGATGGACAAGATCTTCCAATAATTCCAAATACGTTTCACCTGTTATGTTACTATCAAGACAAAGGGGTGCAACCAGACGGTCTTCAAAAATTCTGTATTGAGAATTAAACTTCTAAACGAAATTCCGAACTAGCTGACACCGTGATTTTGGCTTATCTGAAGATAAATTTATTGCTTTTATCACAAATAATTTTAGTATGGTAACATTGATAACGGTTTGAAAAAACTGCAAAAAATTATCGTTCATAGAGCATTTTTAGTTCCGAATACAGTCTTCTAACAATCCATCAGAAATCTAGGAAAAAAATGTATCGGAACTTTTTCCAATTGAATAAATATACAACGCCCTTACAACTTGAATTTTGATTATCATGAAAACGAATCGATAGAATGTGAACATTTTTGGTGTGTTGTAGTCAGGGGAGGAAGGCCTTTCAATTTAAGTATCACTTACCCTTAAAATTTTAAGATTTGTGGTCACAGCGCAATTTGCAGGTGAATTATTTTGAACAGATATCCCCCTGGAAAATGAAGTTGACGTGCCTAGTTGTTTTTAAAAAATCAATTTAAACTACCCGAAAACCTCTTCATTTCGTTTTTAATGGTCCACCCTGTATACTACTATATATTTATCTTGAACAATTTTTTTAAGCCTCTGTATTCAACTAAGTTTTAGTAATTTTTGTTATTGACTTTTTTAAATTCTTTACAATGACAGATTTTTATATGTATTCTAGTTGAACTTCTGTTCAGTGTTTACATATTCAAATTCATTGGAAAAAATCCATCGAGATTTTGAATATTGTTAATAGTATAAACATTATTTCAGTCTACACAGTAGGTAAGAAATGATTGTGACATTTTAAGTAATTTTAATTGGTCACCTTATACTTCTGAATGGCTTTATCCAATATTTTGGTTTTTTGACCAGATTTATTTTAATTGATGATTAATTATTTGTTCCCGTATATGTATTCACTGGGAAACCCTGCGCTCTTTTTTTCTTAACATGAAAAGCCTGTAACACTATGCGTCACAATGCTACGTTAATCCACGTTGGGATGCCAAGTAAGACGTTGTACCAAAATAAAATTGAACACCTTACCAATCCTCGGCTAGCTTGTTATATCCCAGGTTGGGTTACTAGTGTCATAAAGACGAAACTGGTGCCTTCAGCTTCTCAGTAGGTACTCTAAATTCAAGAAATAAACAATTGATATTTAACCAGAGAATTTGGTATACCTTACCACACTTTATATTTTTAATGAAACCTATTCTGGTAAATTAAACAACATAAGTTTAATAAAATGTTTAATTACATCAAGTCCAGTTAATTAGCCAGGTTTTAAATATAAAAGAAATATTTACAAATAAGTATGTGAAATTTTTAAATTCATAAACTATCCCCGAAACAAAAGTATGTAATACCAGTAGGTTGATTTATACCAAATACAATTGTATGTAGTTTACAAAAAGAAAACCACAAGAAAAATATTTATATCTAGATATCACTATTATTACATTTTTCGTAATCAAAGTTCAACGATCTATCACAGATCTAATTTTGACTGGACTATATTTACAACGTAAGTACCGGTACTAATTTAAATTATCAAGGTCGAAATTTTTAATAAGTAGGTACATAAAAAAAAAGTATTAAAACTTAACTTTAACCTGGAAAGTGGAAACAATTTTTGTTGTTCAATACCAGACCAATATTGTTCCATTAACCAAACTGCAGCATTACAAAACTCGACGATGAAATTAATTGGCTCTTGACTTCCAACACTTGTCGAAAACACAAATCGACCCTATAATCCAGCTCTACTCGGTACATTAGCAAGACTTGATAAAATTCCATTTTCCATGGCATCAAAAGTACATAAAAACCACATTTACAACATGAACAAATTACCTAGGTCATAATCTAGCGGAGCCATATAATATTCTTATTTTAAACAACAATTCACCAGGTCGAAACTCAGTAAAAATTATATGATAACTCTGTGATAGTCTCATGATAGTTAATAAAAGCCCCGAGTCATTCACCGGAATCCTGTGTAAGTCTCGTGGTGGTCTAATAAAAGCCCAGTGAAAATCCCTTGATAGTTGCCCTTTCTAAAGGGCAAAGTCCTACGTCCATACACGTTTTTTTTTGTAGAAACAATCCAGCATTTAGCTGATAAAATACTAAGTAGCTCCTTAAATAATCCAGCATTTAGCTGATAAGATACTAAGTAACATCCTTTAAATTGGTGAACGAAATAATCCCAAAACAACGATGATTAACATACACTAAAATAATTTTGGATCAAAAAATCGATCCTTCACCAGCTACATGATATAAAACGTAGGTACGTCCGCTCACTAAGACGACTGACTATGAAAAGGGAGGAAAGGAAATCAACCGATGGAGTTATCACGTGATAGAAAGCACATAGTCGCAGAAAGTCTAGCCAGAAAATATCAAGGTCGGTCACCTGTCGAATGAATGTGAAATTATGTAAGCACGTATCAATTTGCAGAATCCATAAGGTTTGTCGACCCTAGTGCTAACAGCTGAAGTGCTTTCCATTAATGTAATTAATGTACTAACATACTTAGCGTAAACGGTCTAAATAGTATCAGTCTGGAATTACTTCGAAACAACCCTACTATTGTCCTAATCATTCCATTGTTACTCGTTTCACATACAAGGTAACGATCTTTATAACTGAACAAGTCTATACAGAACAGACGAGCTTATATGACCACAGATCAACTCGATGTGCAACTCCGACAACAATTGAACGCTGCCAATAACATTCGAATAAATGACATTTAGAACTGATGGCACAATTTAAGTAAATTTACCGCCAATTAGAAATTAAATATTCCTCGACATAACACCTAACGAGCAAAAGATAATCCACATAAGCTATGGTAAATAATACAATTTCAACTAAACATTGCAAGGTTACATTGTTTGAGTTTATGTCAGGCAGTCTGTTATCTCTCAAGACAACCAGTTCAATAAAACAAGTAAACAACGATGACCATGCAACATTAGGAATGTCATAGGTAGGATATAACTTATTAATTTATTAATAAGAAATTAATGCTCGCTTGTCCTCTAGTTTAAATGTCATCGCATACCTCTATCAGAGATCAGAGACATAATGTTAAACAGAAACCATGACGTCTACGATATAACCTTGAGACGTGACCTTTTAATGCAAATGGATAAAATATTACTAATAATAATTTTTGTGAAGTAAATTTTGAAAATGTGATGTTAAGAATGTAATTTATAAATAAAGTTAATGAATTAGTTGATTTTTTTTTATACTTAATATACATAAATATTTCTCACAATGATGAATTCAACCGTAACAAGCCAAGTAACGAATAAACCTCTAAATTAAGTATCCCCACCAAATATTTTACGAAGAGAATATTGTGGTCGCGAATTGCTACGTTATCCTGATCACCAATAATAATAGACATGTTCCCTTTTCCTTTGAATTCATCAGTACTATAGCTGTTAATTCACATAGCTTGCAGTGCTGTCGATTTCATTGGAGCACAAAACATGTCTACTACTTTTATTAGTAAGTAAATAAATATTTGTCGAATATCTAATTTCGCCAAATCTTTTCACAGTTCTCTAAAGTCCTAGGTTAAACAGCTGGATGGGTAAGTGTACCCATTTTAGTGGTGAAATACTGGATAGATTAAGCAACGCTTACGTCATGCCTTAAACCTAGCAATTTATGAAAAATTAAGTTATAATAATTGTTGTAATGGATTATTTTCATTTTTTTAAGTGAAAAAATTGGATACAGTCATTTTTCATTAGCTTTGTTATATCATTTGTTGTTTCCTCGTGGTTTTCAATGATGAAACCGCTAATAACTTAAGCTTTAGAAAATCTAAATTAATCCTGAATAGCCTTTCACCCCTTAGCCTTTCACCCCTATTCAATCCATTCAATGTAGATAAAGTTTTAGAAAATCGATAGAACAGGATTTAATAAAGGCTCCTTTAGGTTTTGGAATAGAAATCCAGTTTGATCTGCTTTTATGAAAAATAATTACTTTTCAGACAACAGCATTAGTACATATAAGATACTGTGGCGGTAGACAAATTAGAAACGACAGCAAATAATAATTCTTTTTATTTTGAAATTAATATAAGAACATTCAAAAACCGTATCAATGTTACTATTATTAGAGTGTATATTTTTTCATTTAGCGACCACGAAATAAAGAATTTGATCCTCGTTTTACTATAAAAATCGTAAAATTTAGAGGTGGTTCTATCATGGCATGGGTCTGCTTTTCTTGGAACAGTGTTGGCACACTTTACAGAATAAATGGTACCATGGATTAGTATGAATACATCAATATACCGAAAACGGTATTCTACCTCACGGAGAAGAAGATTTATCGGTACTTTGGAAATTCCACTAATACAATGATCCTAAGCATTCTGCTCGAAGAGTAACTGACTGGCTTCAAGATAATCACATGGAGGTTTTACAGTGACCTTCGTGTAGCCCAAACCTGAATCCAATAGAAAATATCTGGATGATAGTTAAAAATCAGGTAGTTTGCTGCTTAAAATGTAGTTTTTTCAAATAAGTTAAGAAATAAATTTTGAGTGAAAAGTAGAGCTGTCCGAGGTGGCTGGAGTACAGCCACGGTCTTGCGATGGCGTCACACGTGCCGATTTAGAAGTGATTTACGCTGCAGTCTTATTTGAAAGGTTGATGCGTGAGGTTGTACCTATAAATTATACGGAATGTCAAACGCGCCAAAGGGTAAAAAACGACCGTACGCGGACACAGTGAATAAATTTATCTGTGAATTTCCGGATTTATTCTATGACGGATGCAAAATAATTTGTAAAGTTTGTAATCAAGACTTAATGTGCTGGCACAAAACAGATTGTTGTCGTCATATCAACACCGTGCAACATCAAAATAAAAAAAATGGCATGCCTTTGACAACTCAGTTTATGTTTGATTTATTGTTAATGTTAATAGCCTGTAATATTCCGCTACACATACTGGATAAACAACCATTTCGGAAGTTTTGGAATAAATACAATCCCCAGGTGAACTTACCAAGTCGTACATCGTTACGTAGATATATTCCAGCTGTTCGTGAAGACATTGTAAATAGGATTAAATGTGGATTAAAAAATACACGGCTCTGGCTATGTATTGACGAGACGACAGATTGTAAAAAAAATTCTATTTTAAATATTATAGTACCTGTACTGGGCCCTCTTAAACTAACATTTCCACTTTTACTAGCGAAATAATTACGCGTGGGGTGTTGGAGACATTCGAAAAATTTGAACTTTCAACAAGTCAAGTATTGATGTTTGTGACTGATGGTGCTGCGACAATGCGCATGATAGGCCGTTCTTTTCAAAGAGACAATTGTAGGTTTTTACATGTTACGTGTAAAGTGCATGCGTTACATCTTGTGGCAGAAACGATGCGAAAATGTTTTCCAGAGGTAGATGCATTAATAGCAAATACAAAAAAAAGTTTTTCTCAAATCTCCTAAACGGCTTCGAGCATTTCACAGACAGTGTCCTGGTATCCCTGAACCACCAGAGCCGATTCTTACACGTTGGAGAACGTGGTTGAAAGCGGCTTTTTATTATGCTGAATATTTTCAACAAATAAAAGCTGTGATACTACAGTTCAACCCTAACGAGGCTGCAGCTATTAGGGAAAGCCAGACAAGCTTTCAAGACGTTTCCCTTGAAACAGATTTAAAAACTATTAATAACAATTATAGAGGACTACACGACGCAATAGAAAAATTGCAAAATAGTTCGTTGTCGTTAGTGGAATTGCTGCAAATAGTGGATGACGTAAATACACAGCTACAGGCTATAAATGACGCAAAAAATAATCGCGTTAGTGAAAAATTCGAGAGTGTATTACAGAAAGATCCTGATTTTAGCAAATTAAGACAAATTTGTGTTGGTGCATCTACAACTTCGTTAAGTGAGTTCACAGATTGTTTTATTTATGCCTGTATTACATCTGTAGATGTCGAATGGTCATTTTCAAAATGCAAAACATATTTTTTCACCAAAGCGAACATCGCTGACGGAGACAGCTGTAGAAACATACCTGATGCTATTATACTATAGATCTTCCCCACTTTGTGATGACGACAACCAAACTACTTCATAAATCTGCTTAAAAGGGTGAGTTTTATACAAATTTTTATAAAATGTAACATTATTGTTAAAATTTATTTCCATTTACTGTACTTATTCAAGTATTATGACATTATGTAAACATATGAGTCATATGACGGCTCTGTCGGTCAGGTGACCTTGGACAGCTCTAGTGATAAGTGTATCCCTCTGACAAGAACATAACAAGTTCGAAATCGGCTTATATCTAGTGAGGAACTGACAAATGATCATAGCTACCAAACAAGACTTGCAGGTTTAATTGATCGCAGGTCGGGGCTTTTTGTCCGCTGAGTAGTGGTTTTCTGTAAATCTTATTCAAGAAATAGATTGTTAAAAAAATGTTCATCTTTTATTGTATACAAAAATAAAAAATATTCACTAATAATAGTAACATCAAAGTAGTATTTTAATTTCCTTATTTTAATTTCAGAACAAAAAAAGATATTATTTGCTGTCGTTTCCAATAATTGCCTGTCGTCTCTGTATGTTATTCTAAATCATAATTACAATTTAAAATGATTACTATTATTATTATTTTTTACTGTTTATCTTTTGCCTTTCTACTATATTATTGAACCAATCGTAAAAAGACATAGAGAGAGATAAATGTATCCCTCCTATAAATTTTATTCAGGACAATCGTAAAAAGGTTTTCTTCTAGATACTAAATTTATTAACGTAGGTAGGTTAATCCCATATGAGTAATTATTCATGATAAGGCAAACAGAAAAATTCTCATAAAATTCCTTTTATTAATGTGACCGATTTCGTGAACAAGTAAATTACTTCACATCTTCAGACACAGAACTACAATAGAAAATGAGTATGGTGGTTACATACATAAATATAAATGTTAATAAGTTAATAAAACTTAAAAAACACGAATACAAAAGACAATTCTTTCATTTTTTTTACTAGTAAAAACTTATTGGTAAAAAATTGTTTGATAAAATTTATGTACAAGAAAGATTATTATTATTTAAAATAATAAGGATTACGTTAGTTTAAAATTATAATATAGAATTATGTAAATTTTAATTAATTGAAATGTGTAAAAAGGAGGTTCATTTTTATGTAATACTTACATTTTTATAAATAAAAACCAGGGTAGTCAAATTAAAATTAAAATAGTTTTGCAACATAGTCAAAATTGTAAGTAAATGTAAGATATAAATTTTTGTTTGTATCTAATTAACTTTCTAATAAAATTCTTAAAATTAACGTGCTTTTTCTTTTAAACACATACATACACTACAACAGTTAAAATCTAATAGGGGATAAATGTTTTTTTAATAATGAAAATTGATTAAAAAATAGTGCCCACTAACGGACTATCTAAGAACTAACGTAACATAAAAATTAAAAATTAAGGTAGAAAACTATGTGTGAACCAGGTTTCTTTTATAATAGTGGAGTTTATTATATTTCAACTGCAGATGGTGATAGCAGCGAAATTGCATTTAAACGTGGTGGAAATATTCACTTCTAAGAAAATGAGGTTATATTGTTATAATATCGAGCACATGGAAACAGATTTCAGTAAAAAAATTTAAATTCATAGGTCCTGTTTCATATAAAATTTCTAACTGCTTTAAAAATATTTTTCATATCCTATAAATCAACTAACTCTAGAAAAGTTGTTTGTCAATGGTAAAGACCAAATAGATCCACTAGATAGATGTGGGGTTTATAAACTTTCGTGCAATACATGCAGCGGCACATATATTGGTTGCACATATAGAAATTTTAAAACACGGTTAAAAGAACACGTCCGGTGTATTACCTCATCCTCAGGTTTTTCCCATTTCGCCAAACATCTAGTAGATAACAACCACACATTTGATAATACTCTTAAAATATTACATCTCGGTGACAAAGGTAATTTGATTAATAACCTGGAAAGTTTAAAAATCCTGAAAGATTCAAGAGATCCCAACACATTATCTCTGAATTCACAAATCCAATTTCAATCTTCACTGACTTTCTCTGTGGTTGTCTAATTTATTTTAATTTAAATTTTTTTACTGAAATCTGTTTCCATGTGCTCGATATTATAACAATATAACCTCATTTTCTTAGAAGTGAATATTTCCATCACGTTTAAATGCAATTTCGCTGCTATCACCATCTGCAGTTGAAATATAATAAACTCCACTATTGTAAAAGAAACCTGGTTCACACATAGTTTTCTACCTTAATTTTTAATTTTTATTTTACGTTAGTTCTTAGATAGTCCGTTAGAGGGCACTATTTTGTAATCAATTTTCATTATTAAAAAACATTTATCCCCTATTAGATTTTAACTGTTGTAGTGTATGTATGTGTTTAAAAGAAAAAGCACGTTAATTTTAAGAATTTTATTAGAAAGTTAATTAGATACAAACAAAAAATTTATATCTTACATTTCCTTACAATTTTGACTACGTTGCAAAACTATTTTAATTTTAATTTGACTACCCTGGTTTTTATTTATAAAAATGTAAGTATTATGTAAAAATGAACCTCCTTTTTTTACACATTTCAATTAATTAAAATTTACATAATTCTATATTATAATTTTAAACTAACGTAATCCTTATTATTTTAAATAATTTCAATCTTTCTTGTACATAAATTGTATCAAACATTTTTTACCAATAAGTTTTTACTAGTAAAAAAATGAAATAATTGTCTTCTGTATTCGTGTTTTTTTAAGTTTTATTAACTTATTAACATTTATATTTATGTATGTAACCATCATACTCATTTTCTATTGTAGTCCTGTGTCTGAAGATGTGAAGTAATTTACTTGTTCACGAAACCGGTCACATTAATAAAAGGAATTTTATGAGAATTTTTCTGTTTGCCTTATCACTAAATTTATTACATAATACAAATTTGCTACCTATTTTATTGTCAGAATTGTTGATGATTGTGAAGAAACAAGTGTAATTTGCAATATAAAATCAAATCTTTCTTAGAATTTATTTCTTTACCAATTTTTTTACAAGCTGAATGTTGTAATAAGCACCCTAATTTGGTACCCTATTTATGAAAATCACTCGATTGTAAGAATCTATCCAAAGAACATTTTTAGCGTTTACAATTGATGGTGTCTGGTTTGCGTTTTGACGGTCATATAAAAACTTCTCCATACTGCAAAACAAGATTTTACATATGGCACCCGAATGAACTCATACACAGCATTTAGAATATTTGCAGTGTGTCAACAATTCCAATTTAAAAGATTTATTAAATATTTATATACATCATGAAAAACTTAATTAAGACGCCACACTCGGCGTTAACAAATAAATAAAATATCTACAAGTAAACACAAAGTGTAAATAGCCAATCGGCTTAACAATAGTAATACTCGCCCGGAATAAATTCCGGGCGAAAGCAGCGTTCTAGTATTCCTTCGATATCGAAGGGCGCCTATGCAGCTGGCCAGATGTTGGGGCCCGAAGCGGCTAGGATGCGTCTTTTTTTGTTGTTGTTTGTGGCTAGACGTTTTCCTAAAACAACGTGAGAAACATAATTAAAACTTGCACAAGGCATAGCAAAAATTAACAAGCAGAAATAAATAATACAGAAATCGTTATAGTACAAGTCATGCAGGAAAAAGCTAAAGAAAAAACCTGCTTAAGAGAATTGAAATTTAGATTGTCAGTAAAAGTAGGGTGAAAAGGCAAAGGGGCGGTCATCGAGGGAAGTTACGATTAGGGGTAGGTAAAAACATAAATACGGAAAAGGTGTGAAATAAGGGTGTCTGTCATTGTGTGTCTGAAAGCAAGGTTATTCAAAAAATAATGGTAAATTTTCATGTATTAGTCTGTGTGTATGTCTAAAATCGTGGTAGTTTCTAATGTCTGTGATGTGCGCGGTGAGTGTGGATTTTTGTATGTTATGTCTAAAAAATTTGGTGGCCGTCTGTGTTATATAATCTTTAATGTATGGTATGTTGGCGGTCTCGTGTAGTTGTTGTGTATTTATATAGCGATTTGAGTTAGTGAGGAGGCGAAGCAATTTATTTTGCGTCGTCTGGAGGCGGCCGAACTGTGTGTTCGACATCCTGTTTCAGACGACGCAACCATAGGTCAGTATGGGCCTAATAATGGTTTTATAAATGAGCAATTTATTGCTGGTGTCCAGGAGAGATCTCCTGTTCACCAGCGGGTACAATTTATGCAGGGCCATGTAGGCCCTGTTTAGCGTTTTGGTGATGTGAGGCTTAAAAGAAAGCCTCTGGTCGAGGTGCACCCCCAGGTATTTGACCACCTTGGCCTCCTCAATAACTCTGTTGTTTATCGTCAAAGGAGTAAAAGTTTTAATATTTGTAAATTTTTTTGTGAAATTTATTGTCTCAGTTTTAGTCTCGTTGATTACGATTTTCCAGTCCTTGTAATATTTTAAAATATTAGTTAAGTGATACCGCAACTTGGTAGTTGCGGTTTGAGCATAAAAGGACTGGGCGTAAATTGTGGTGTCGTCGGCGTACATTATTGTCTGTGTTAGGGGATGTGTGGGAATATCTGAGACATACAAGTTAAACAGAACCGGAGAGAGCACCGTCCCCTGCGGGACGCCCGCTCTGACTTGGTAAAAATCTAAGAGAGTGTTATTTATTTTGTCCGCGAAGGTGCGGTCAGCAAGATAGGATTTTATTAAAGCAACAAAGTAGATAGGGAGCCTATGAATATGCGTGAGTTTGTGCAGGAGGCCTCCATGCCAAACAGTATCGAATGCCTTCTGGATGTCCAGGAGCAGCATTTTTGTACAATGTTGTTTGTTATAACCTTCGATCACGTTGTGCACAACTCTGCACAGCGACAGCGTGGTATTGTGACCTCTGAAGCCAAATTGTATGTTGGGCAGCAAGTTACCTTTATTAATAATTTTATTTAAAATTAGAAAGTTATACCTTTTCGGCGATTTTTCCAAGTGTATTTAATAAGGAAATAGGCCGGTAACTTGCTGCGAGGTCGAGGTCCTTACCTGGCTTCAGGAAGGGCACAATTATAGATGTTTTCCACGCTGTGGGAAAATGCTGTAGTCGTATCGACGCGTTTATTATGTATGTTATTTGTACGAGCGTTTTGCGTGGTGATTTTTTATAAAGGATATTAGGAATTGTGTCTGGGCCTGGAGCTTTTAGGTTGGGAAGTGTTTTAAGTATAGATTTCAGTGTGCTGGGAGATGTGAGGAGCTTGGATAGTTTACGTGGAGGGATGGGTGTGAATGCTGGAATATGTGCTAGACCAGCATCGACGCCCACCTGGTGCTCGGTTTCGTTGGGCGGTGATGTGTACGTTTCGAAAAGGTGGCCAGCCATAGTTTCGGCTTTTTCCCTGTCGGTCAGTGCGGTACGGCCATTCTGTATTAAAACAGGGATGGGGTTGGCATCCCTTTTGAGCAATTTTGACATGACCCACAGGGAATTGTCCTTAACCGTGAGTCTGGCCACCTTTTCATTCCATTCTTTATTTTTGTGATCGGCAAGTTTATTAGTAATGTTATTCTGAATATCTTTCAGCCTTCTCTTGTCAATCGGTCGGTGATGTGATTGCCATTAGAATATTTGCAGTGTGTCAACACTAACTGATATAGGTATAATGTATAGTAGTGAAATAATTTATGTACATTCCAGCTCATTCACCCTATAACCCTATAATTTATCGTTTCCAGGGATTATAATAATAAAATAGCAATAATGATACATTTGCTAAACGCTAACAGATCGGATATTATTAGCAGTAATAATTAATGCAGATACCCATATTTGAATTGGTAATTTTGTACTTCACGTAGCAATTTAATCAATTATTAGTTTATTTTTAATGTTTTCATATATGCTAAATATTACATTATATGTACCATTATCTGTAATCAACATCCCACGGAATGTCCTATATTAATTTTTATGCAGGTGAAAACTTTCATTAAATCAGTGGTGTACGGACAGTACCATGCCTTTCTACCCAGGCGATCCGGAATCAAATTCAAGCAGGACCAAGTGGATGAGGTATATAGTCCTTTTCACTATAAGAGAGCAATATATCATTTTCTGGTAGAGAAGGCAATACGTTTGACTCAACCAAAATATATTTGTCATTAGACCAGATAAAAATATGGCTGATTTTAATGGTACCACCGGTTTTATTGGACTGTTAAGTTGCAAAAAATAAGGAATCACTAGATAGTTTATAACACCCAGAGCTGTCACAAGGACTCAAGTACTTAGACAGTACTTGAAGTATAAGTATCAAGTATTCAAATATCAAAAAATTACTTGAAATATCAAGTACAGTTTTTCTTAAAAGATACTTCGATTATCAAAGCCTCTTGAAAATTACTTGATTTATCACCAAGTAATTTACTTGAAGTAAAACAACAGTACTGGAAGTATGCTTCATAATTTAAGTACGTAGAATACTTGAAGTACATTAAATTACTTGAAGTACTACAAAAAATTCATAAAAAAAAACCAAGAAAAATCAGTAAGTTTCGATTTAAATACAATTTGTATTTTTGAAATGGATGAATCGTTTAATAGTTTCAGATTTACATTAGAGTTGTGTAAAAAAATATAATTTGACATATTTAGTTATATGCTAAGCATAAGCTTATGGAAAAAATTAGTGAATATAAAAATAAATTTATTATATGTAGGTGTCACGTTTAAAAAATGTTACTTTGTTTTGTCTCCCTGCAATGGACCCGGTATATCTGAAATCAGTTTTAAATTAGGAAAGTCTATACCAAAAAACCTTATTCTAAACCTTTTATCCGATATATGCATGGATAATCTTGAAAAAACAGTATTGGATTCTCCAATATCAAAAAAACATATTATCTTTTGGTACAGGTACGTTGATGACATCCTAATAGGTTTTAAAGGGACAGACAGACAATTAAAAATACTCCTCGATTTTATCAATAACACACATAATAATATATCTTTTACCTTAGAAACAGAGAACGATAATAAATCAATAAACTTTCTGGACTTAACTATAAAAAGACATAAAACATCATTTTCCTATAATATTTACCGCAAACCAACTTTTATAGACGCCACTAGACCCTTTAATTCCTATAACCCTCTCTCCCACAAATTAGCCGCATATCAATCTATGACACACCGAGCCTTCAGCTTACCTCTGTCTGAGACAGATTTAAAGAAGAATTAGACCCAATAAGACTTATAGCACATAATAACGGGTATCCTCAAAATATAATCAACAATCTAATCTACAAAAAACAAAATAAGTCCCTCTTGAGAGAACTTTATCCCACTATTAACAAGGAAAAAGTTCAAACATACATTTCATTACCATATTCAGGTCAACTCTCCTATTCAATTAGCAATACTTTTTCCAAATTTAATATTAAAATATCTTTTAGTTCTAACAAAAATATAGGCAGATATCTTTTCAATGCAAAACAAAAAACTGATATCTCAAAAAAATGTGGTATTCGGTTAGATTGCCCAGAATGTAACGCCTCATATGTATGTCAAACAGGTAGATCGTTCCAAGTAAGATATAGAGAACATATTCACACACAAAAACAACATTCCAACTTTTATAAACACCTAACAGATTCTGGTCATACAATAACTGACGACCATCAACTTAAAATATTACATATTTGTGGGAAAAGTAAAAAACTTAATTTATTAGAAGTGCTAGAAATTAATAAATTAAATAGGAATAAAAATTACAACATATTAACCGATCAAGTAGATTTAAATAATTCTCCGTTATTAAACTTATTCAGATAACCTGCTGCTAATAAAAATCACACCGTAATATAATTTACTATCTTGAAAAAAACCCTACATTTAAAGACATAACATCTGTACAAATTTGATTTATATTATCAACCATAAAGTGACCCATCCTTCTATTCAGTTCAGTTGATATTTAAATGAAAGTAAAATCTGTGTATAATTTAGTTTACTTGAAAATGTCCGAATAGGATGAAACTAGTTGTAAAATAACAAATAAAGTGAAAATTAGACAAGTAATAAAAAGTGTTTATAATTTTTTTAAATCTTTAAGATGGAGATCATATTAATTGTTCCGGAGGAAAAAGGATGCAACATGTAACCTCAACGTAATAATAATTACTTGATGATAATATTATATTCTGTTTAATTTATTTTCTTTCTTATTTTCTACTATTAATTTACAAGTATTATTAATAAGTAAAAAATAATATATAATAGTTATAGTTACTTCGGAAACTGGCTTAATATTCTTGGCACATTAATGCACAACAACCTTAACCACTGGCCTAACCATAATATTATGAGTATTATGATTACGACAATGTCGATTACCGAAATGCCAAAGAATGTGAGAAGACAAAAGAGCTGTAAGCTGTCAGTATACTTAAACACATCGATATAACATAACATAGTTATCTTGAATTAAAAAAAAAATTACAAATCTTTCTGAAAGCGACCACCAAACGTAGTTCCTACCGCGAAACAAAAAAGTGAATGAAGCGTGCTAGCGTAAACAATTAAAACAACTCCGAAAGCACAAATTGTTCTCTGCCGAAAGGTTGGCGATATTTCTTTGTGGTTTTTAGTAGCAAAGATAGTTATGGTCTATCTATGAGTTGAACTATAATATCAACTAACCGAACTAAAAACATAAGAGGATAAATCGTCTGCTGGCAGATCTATAGCCGTTCTATTTCCGAAAAAATTTACACCGGTTACCATCAGTGAGACGCTCCTCTGCCAGTACAATACTTCCACCCACGTGACGTGATGTGAAAGTAATATTTGATATAAATGGTTTACTGATTTACGTGCAAATCTACCTTAATTTACCCATTGATGTTTGACATAGTTATATATGATAACTACCTACCTTTTTAATTTTGTAAATCACTAATCACTGAATGCACTGTGCTACTAATTGTACACTATGTACAAGATAAAATAAAATATTAGAAATGTCTTTTTAAAAGCACCTTACATTGAGGCGTTACAGCATCGACCTATATTAAATAAACCTAAAGTAATTCTAATAAGTCCGAAACATTTCCTTTATGGTCTTGTTTAAGCGTTTATTCCTTAAAAGAAATTTTACTTCAAGTAATTGTTTCAGCGTGCAAATATCACGCAAATATTTACTTGAAGTATACTTCAAGTACAATTTATTACTTGAATTATGATGTATTGTTAAGAATACTTAAAGTAACTTACTTGACAAAATCAAGTAAAAATTCAAGTTTTTTTATGTGAATAATTGAAATAGAAGTACACATATCTACTCAGATAAGTACTTAAAGTAAAGTACTTCAAGTACTAATAAATATTTGAAGTAATTGACAGCACTGATAACACCTAATTTATTTGTAGTAATTATTAGTTGTGAGAATCAAAATAAGCGGTTATCAATAGCAGGCGGCACAATGCTAGTTTTAGAGTGGCCTGTCAAATTATACGGATTATGATTTATAGCAGTTATTGCATGTTTATTTTCATCAAATAAAATTATAAATATACGTGTTCATCGTCAGCATAATATTGTTCGCAAGGCAAACAACTGGGGAAATTGGATGTGTAGATGAGGGACTGTACAAGACCTAAAATAGAGCCCTGTGGCACTCTATCTTCAATTTCTAAAAAAAACTGCCATTTCGTTCATATTGTGATGTCTTGAAAATAAATTAAGACCTCAGGAAAAACCAACAAAATTTTTAATTTTTAACATTTTGTAATTAACACTGTCAATTGAATTTATATAGCTTAGAAGTACCAATACTTCGATTATATATGTCCAGAAAGATTCTGAAAGATATTATATACCCTTCGATTTACACAACAGCCTTGTAAATAACTTATTGGTATTGAATTTCTTCAATGCACTATTTATCAGTTACCTAGTAGAGACAATTTATAATGATTGATGTAATTTATGTTCCAAGTGAAAAGATGACAATTTTATCAAGAGAGCGTTGTTAAATTTACAAAGCCTAAACTTGAACTATGTATTTTGTAGAGAGATATTTATGAAGTAATGCTTTTATCAGCAAATTAGTGTAATCTTGCGTAAAATTCAATGCGTGTTGTATTGATGTTCCCATTATCATGTAAATAGGTTTAAAGAAAACGTGGAGAAAATCTCGAAACAACAATTTCTTTGTGTACCGTACCGAATACTGCGTAACAAATTTTTAGGAGGGGAAACGTGTTGGATCATTCGACCTATTTTTAATTTTGCCATTTTCTTAAATATATGTTTCCTCCCCTAGATATTGAAATATTATATGCTTATATGGAATAATATACATTTAATAATAATAAGCGAAAAAGTTTTTTCTTTTATTATCATTATGCATTTTTATTTTTCAATATTTTTTTAAATCTGTAAAAATATTCATAAAGCAACTTTTTTCGTAGAATTTAGCTGTCTATTCAGATTTTAGTTTCAACGTTTCGATTATTGAAAACAATTATCGGGTTCGTTTTTTCTCATGGCACCATATTGGATTTTCAGTCATTATAAAATGCTCGATTTTAGCTCTTCAACGGTGTATTACATGTAGACAAAAAAATTTTTTGAAAAAAACAGTATAACTAATTTTTCGGCTAGACATGACAACACCTCAAAATAAAAATTAAAATACAACAGTGAACGTACTTTAAGTTACGTAACTAAAGAACTACCTTTTGATGAAAAGGTAACAAATTTTTCCTAAATAATAGATTTTGGGTAATTTTTGCAAAGCATTAAAGAATTATTTTATAAAATCACTAAATTTGTTTAAACTCAGTAATTTACTAAAAATTGAACAATATTTTGTAAATAAGTCCTATTAGTTATCAACAAAAATATCCTAAGCAATAATACTTATTTACTTCAACAAAATACGTATTAAAATGTCAATTCTACAGACATTTTTCTCTACAGAAAAAAATAGGTATATCAAAATTCCATGCACTAAAATGAAAACTGTGAAATATCAAGTATACCTTGAATGTTTGTGTCAACCTTTTGACAACAAATATTGTTTACGTTCAAATTTTTGCGTGGTGCGTTTTTTAATTCTTTGAAATGGCTTTACATTATTCCAGCGAAAAAAATTTGATTTGTTGGTGAACACACCACATAACAATGTTAAAAATAACAAAAATGCGAATACAGCTTCAAACAGTTATTTTGAAAATTTCCTAGAGGCAACAACTTAACAAAAGATATTTCTCAAAACTTGCGACAAATTTGATAACTTTTGGAAGTTTTGAAAAACCTCGTGTTAAAAGTTATGAAAAAGAAAATGATAACCGTGATAATATGATAGGAAGGTTAAAACCTTATTATGAGTGACTTTCAGAGACAAACTTATTTCCAATGGTACTCCAATACCATGACCTGCTGGATCACCAGATTACCTTTGGATTTTTTTCTGTGGGAGTATGTTAAATATGAAATTTATGAGTTTGAACCTCCTGAGGCTGTAGCAGTGCTTGAAGAAAGAACTAGACCTATTTGCTGGCATTAATAGGAATACCATCCGACTAGTCCGATATCTTTTTTGAAAAAAAAGATCTATAACCAAAAATGGTCAGCATTTTGAACATTAAAGTAAATAGTCTTGTTTTAAATTCTTTTTTTGTTTGTTTGTTGTAAGATTTTTAACTTTAATAATATAGGCAAATTATTTCATGAACTGTTATTGGTAAATTATTATCATTTATTTTAATTCTCTTAGTTTTCATTTATAATAATTGTTATCAGTAATTATTTAGAAAAGAATTTTATTTTTCATCGAAAGGTATTTCTTTACTTACTTAACTTAAAGTAAGTTCAATGTATTAAAGTATTTATATTGGGGTGTTGCCATATCTAGTCGAAAAATTTGTATTTATCGTTTTCTTTGAAGAATTTCCCATTTTTTGTCTACAAATGATACATCGTTGAAAAGCTAAAATCGAGCTTATTTTAATTAGTAAAAAATCTAATAGGGCGCCTATACGAAAAAACGAACCTGATGGTCTTCGATAATCGAAACGTTGAAACTAAAATCTGACTAGATAGCTAAATTCTACGAAAAAAGTTGCTTTGGGAATGTTTTTACAGATTTCAAAAATATTGAAAAATAAAAAGTTATAGCTGATATTAGAAAATGCAACAATCAACCTTTTCGACGATATCTCAAAACTCCCAACAGCTGGAATAGTTTTGAAGGTGGCTATTAGTTGGTAATAAAATAGTCTAAAACTGTCCCCGTTTAACCGTTTGTCTATCTCTTATAGTTTCCGAGATCCCAATATATGGATCACCAAAATGACCCACACAGTATACCCGTAACACGGCTTAGATCTCACCAGGTCGTTAACGTGATATTTGTCATCGATTTCTCCTCAATTCGTTGCAAGCTTGGTCAATTCTGACAAGTCATTTGACAGCAGATCACTCCATTTTATGGAAAATTGCAAGAATACTTTTTTGTTACAAAATGATAATAAATTTTAAAGAGGCAAACAATTTTTAATTTATTTGGTAGCATACCATATTTTCTCTTAGGAATTATCAATACCCCCACTTCTACGCCTCTGGTTGAATTAGGGAAACACAGTTATTAAGAAACTTTTGCTTACCAATTTCATTAAAATATTACGGATATTTGAAAAAAACGAAGAAAATAATATAAACACCCTGTATCTTGGAAATAGTTGGATTTTCATATAAGTTTATATAGCAAAGTCCTAATATTTTCACGGGTTCTGTCGATTATCAAAGTTTGAAAGGTAAACTTCAGACCAACCAGTATAAACAAAAAAAAAACGAAAAAAAAATAGGAAGAAAACTATTATTTTTAATTGTAAAATATTGATTAAAATATTCCTTTGTGGGGAATCAAAGAGTTCTGAAATAAATGAGAAAATTCTTTTTTTATTAATAAAATTAAGTGCCTTTTAAAAAAAAATTTCAGTTTTTAACTCACCAGAGCTATCTCGTCGCTGTTCATAAAATTCATGCTAATGTTTTCTAGCCTGAGTTACCTGGTTAGTTTCATTTTATATTCGCCCGATAAATCTCGGGCGGGCAATAGTAACATAAAACGTTACTACCATTTCTATGCCAGCTAATTCAAACGTCTGTCTAACTGAATACCTTGCAGCTGAAAATAAGGCCAACCTTATCCGCCAGTGTGCGATGTGTAGTAGTTAGTGATGCTCGTGGTAAAAAAAATAAGAGGAAGCAGATACTATTGTCCAGGCTGCAACATAATTCTTTGCATAGTTCCCTGTTTTAGAGTTTACCACACTAAGCATATGTAACGCTATACACGTTGGGCGTCAAAATGCAAAGATATGTCGATACGTCAAATAAAAATGATACACTATGCGTCAAAAAGAGATAGTTAATAAAAGCCATACACCTGTTTTTTTTTATTGTAGAAACAATCCAGCATTTAGCTGACAAAATACTAAGTAGCACCCTAAATAATCCAGCATTTAGCTGATAAGATACTAAGTAGCATTCTTTAAATTGGTGAGCGAAATAATCCCAGAACAACGATGATTAACATACACTAAAATAATTTTGGATCAAAATTTTAATCCTTCACCAGCTACAAAATATAATATGTAGGTACGTCCGCTCACTAAGACGATTGACTATGAAAGGGGAGGAAATCAACCGATGGAGTTATCACGTGATAGAAAACACAGAATCGCAGAAAGTCTAGGCAGAAAATATCAAGGTCGATCACCTGTCGAATGAATGTGAAATTATGTAAACACGTATCAATACTTATCAAGACAAATATGAAATGTAAAACGTAAATTAGAAAAGTTTGAAAGACAAGAAAATTATATAAAGTAATATTTATGTAAGGTGAATCATAAAATACCACCTGAGATTCGGTTATTTGCAGAATCCATAAGGTTTGTCGACCCTAGTGCTGAAGTGCGTTCCATTAATGTAATTAATGTACTTACATACTTAGCTTAAGCGGCCTAAGTAGTATCAGTCTGGAATTACTTCGAAACAACCCTAATATTGTCCAAATCATTCCATAGTTACTCGTTTCACACACAAGGTAATGATCGTTATGACGGATCAAGTCTATAAGAACAGACGAGCTTATATGATCACAGACCAACTCGGTGTGCAACTCCGACAACAATTGAACGCTGCCAGTAACATTCGAATAAATGACATTTAGAACTGATGGCACAATTTAAGTAAACTTACCCCCAATTAGAAATTAAATATTCCTCGAAAGAACACCTAACGAGCAAAAGATAATCCACATAAGCTATGGTAAATAATATAATTTCAACTAAACATTGTTTGAGTTTATGTCAGGCAGTCTGTTATCTCATAGGACAACCAGTTCAATAAAAAAGGTAAACAGCGATGATCATGCAACATTAGGAATGTCATAGGTAGGATATAACTTATTAATTTATTAATAAGAAACTAATGCTAGCTTAAATATCATCCCATACCTCTATCAGAGATCAGAGATATAATGTTAAACAGAAAGCATGACGTCTACGATATAACCTTGAGACGTGACCTTTTAATGCAAATGGATAAAATATTACAAATAATAATTTTTGTGAAGTAAATTTTGAAAATGTGATATTAAAAATGTAATTTATAAATAAAGTTAATGAATTAGTTGATTTTTATACTTAATATACATACATATTTCTCACAATGATGAATTTAACTGTAACATAATATAGCATAACCAGTTTTCTTTAATAATATCAGCTAACATTTTGTGCCGTTTTTGTTATTTTTTTGTGACAAAATTAACTCGAGTTGAGAACTATTAGTGTATTTAAAATTATCAGTTTAACTTTTTTTCGCAAATGTAAATATTTTCTTATGATTTGAGTGGTGTTTTATTAATTTACCTACATTGTAATAAAATAATGTTTTTTTTTTCGATTAATTCAACCAGCGTGTAATGATGGCTATTACTAATATGGACGAAGTTGAAGTAATTCATCCGAATGAGTAATAGCCATTACATGTGAGTAGAATACCATACCTTTTCTACGACTACTCAGTATGAAATTGAACGTTTAGGTTTAGAAGTTTTACGAAAATAATTAATAGTAATGTTGGAAAAATTTTTAAAAATGTATGTGTTGAATTAATATTTTCCTTTGTTAATGATTTTTATGTGTATGTACTTGCGTTTTGTTAAATTCATTAAATAATTTTATTTGCCGGATCCCAATTATGACATCTGAATATTGCGTTGCGTCATGGCAACTGTGCGATTTACCACAACTCGTGAGTAATAAATTACTCACAGCCATGACAAAATGATTCACATTTTCTACCAAAAAACGCACATAATAGACGTAACATTTTTTTCGCATTATCTTCAGAATCTACAAAGGCTAAAAGTGCAGTTTGGAATAATTTTTCATATGGAACTAAATAAATGGTATTGACACATTTAAGTTACGCCTTGTATGTATCGTAGCTAAATTATATCAGTACCTACATTAAAAAAAAATAAATGAACACTAAAATCTTATGAGATTTTTATAATCCTTGCCTGTTATAACATATGATTAAATAAATCCATTTTTAATTACATTTCTAAATTTATGTAATTTAACTTTTATTGGCACGTATATAGGGCGAGTACATAGTATTATCGATTCGAAAATCCGAATTTACATAAAATTTAAATTTTAATATTTGTACAACCATAAGAGAAAGCTTTATAGCTTTGAAGCATGTAATCAAGTACATGCAAAGCCAGAAAAATCTATTTCATTTTAATAATTATCTTATATGCACCGCCATGTCCTTAGTACATCTTGATGTAAACGCGTTCCTCATCAACAACAATTCAGTTTAAATGTTTCGCCGGGGTTGTTGCCGATGACTTATTCGGATCTTTTCTCTGCAACGAAAATTTAATGGAGAATCGTACCTTGCATTCTTACACAATAATTTACCTGATTTGTTTGAAGATGTACGGATATGATAAGAAATCAGGTGTGTGGTTTATGTACGTTGGTGCGCTTCCACACTTTAGCAAGATTGTAAGAACTCATCTGAATAACGTATATGTGCAAAGATGGATTCTAATAGTTGAACCACAATCCCGACCAGCTCAGATTTAAATCTCCTAGATTTTTACGTGTGGGGACATCTGAAGTCGACTGTCTCCGCAACACTCGTTCCAACTGTTAATGATTTAGGATAATAAACTGTAACAAATTAAAAATGACTCAGGAATTTTTGAATTGCTTAGGCGATCGATGGGTCGAAAAGTTCGTACCCAAATAGGAGAAGGCCATTTTGAACATTTTCTGTGAATACATTTAAATTCAAATTCAGTACGGTGTCTTTGTACTAAAAAATTATGTAATGGTTCATTCTTGGGAAATTACGCTCTAATGGGTTCAAAAACACATTTTGTTTTGTTTTCTTTCAAAATTTTCCAAAACATTTTTTTTTTCAAATTAGAAATTATTTGGGTACCCTTATCTCCCCACTCCCCATAAAAGATTAAATAAATGGTATGTCTAATCATTAAATCATTACCCCTAATCAATGGACGTCAGATATGTTTCTACAGCTGTCTCAGTAAGCGATGTTCGCTGTGGTGAAAAAATATGTTTGTATTTTGAAAAAGACCGTTCGACATCTACGGAAGTAATACAGGCATAAGTAAAACACTCTGTGAACTCACTTAACGCAGCTGTAGATGCACCATCACAACTTGGTCTTAATTTGGTAAAATCAGGATCTTTCCGTAATACACTCTCGAATTTTTCAATAACGGGCTTATTTTTTTGCGTCATTTATAGTCTGTAGCTCTGTATTTACGTCGTCCACTATTTGCAGCGATTCCACTAACGACAACGAAGTATTTTGCAATTTTTCTATTGCGTCGTGTAGTCCTCTATAATTGTTATAAATAGTTTTTAAATCTGTTTCAAGGGAAACATCTTGAAAGCTTGTCTGGCTTTCCTTAATAGCTGCAGCCTCGTTAGGGTTGAACTGTAGTATCACAGCTTTTATTTGTTGAAAATATTCAGCATAATAAAAAGCTGCCTTCAACCACGTTCCCCAACGTGTAAGAATCGGCTCTGGTGGTTCCGGAATACCAGGACACAGTGTGTGAAATGCTCAAAGCCGTTTAGGAGATTTGAGAAATACTTTTTTTGTATTTGCTATTAATGCATCTACCTCTGGAAAACATTTTCGAATCGTTTCTGCTACAAGATGGAACGCATGCACTTTACACGTAACATGTAAAAACCTACAATCGTCTCTTTGAAGAAAAGAGCCTATCAAACGCATTGTTGCAGCACTGTCGGTCACAAACATCAACACTTGACTTGTTGACAGTTCAAATTTTTCGAAAGTCTCCAACACCACCCGCATAATTGTTTCGCCAGTACACGCAGTTAGTCTTTTGCTAGCTAGTAAAAGTGGAAATGTTGATTTAACAGGGTCGAGTACACGTACTATAACATTTAAAATAGAATTTTTTTTACAATCTGTCGTCTCGTCAACACATAACCACAGCCGTGTATTTTTTAATGCACATTTAATCCTATTTACAATGTCTTCACGAACACTTGGTACATATCTACGTAACGATGAACGACTTGGTAAATTCAACTGGAGATTGTAAACTGAGGTTCCAAAGAAGACACGCCATTTTTTTTATTTTTATGCCGGTTATTATTGACATGAATTTTGCAGCCGTATCTATTCCAGCACATTAAATCTTGATCACAAACTTTACAAATTATTTTACATCCATCATAGAATAAATCCGGAAATTCACCGATAAATTTATTCACTTTATCAGCGTACGGTCGTTTTCTACTCTTTACGCTCAACATTATTTATTATTTATTAGTACTCTATGCATCGACCGACAGATAACAACTGAAGTGTGTTGTGTCATCGTCATCGTAAACAAGCGCGCGATGGCATTGGTATTGCGCCCGACCCTGAATCTACCATCGCTTGGCCAGGCTTGGTCATGATACACCGGTTGCCTATTCATCACACTTGAATTTGACCCTTAATGCGTAATATGTTGTTAAAGGCGACATTTTCGAGGATTTAACACAGCATAGAATTTTTTATTTCTCCTTTGGAGGAAATATTTAGGAACTTTCGGTAACTAATTTACACACACAGAACTTATTTGATTATGTTCAACACATTAGAAAAACGAAAAACTCTATTATTGATTTAATAAATTAATATTAAAAACGGATTTAGAATTGACCAATAGCAATTACGATCTGTGAAAATCAAATTGCACATGTCAACTAGTGGTTAACCTCAAGTTGTTGACATAGTTTATAACCTCTTTAGTTTTTATAAAATGACTGATTGTTGGAATATAATATCCTACAGGTAGTTAATTAAAAAAAAAATTTAACCTTTAACGAGTTTTTTGTTTAAAATAATTTCTAGTTCATTGTTTTATTAGTATATAAATATACCTATAAAATAAAATGTAAAAACCAATTGTTTGAGTGACTTCTGCAAAGAAAGTAAAATCATACGGTAGGGAGAAGATTCTTCATTTAATTTGGTTTTCTTTGAAAAATAAACATTTTACATTCACTTTTATTAGTATGATCACACTCTAGAGTAAATCATAAACCCATAGTTCAAAATAAAAACAAAAACGTCTTTTAAAATCGATAATACAACATAGTAGAGTTCGCCAGCCATCATTTTGTTTTCTGTTTACACTTTGAGGTTAAAAGCTAAAACCCATTTTAAATTATTTTTTACCCTTTGGAACTTCAAAATTCATTGGTCGTCAAAATGTCATCCTGTACGGGGTGGCTATAGGGGGTGAAACGTAAAAGTTACCCTTAAAATAATTTGGCGCTGTTTTAATCTACAGAATATCATCTACATTTTTATTAAATAATAATAGTCTTTGTTAACGTAAACATTGAAAAGTAATTAATTAAACAATTCTGAATGGACGCAGTTAAATGCAGAAGGTCAACGTTTAAAGCGTGCCGTTTTGATCAAACAATCTTTTTGTTTAGCACTCCTCTAACAACTTAATTGTTAATGTTATCAAAAAATACCCTTGTAAAATGGAATTTCAGGGTTCTAAACATTATTTTATTCTTTAATTACGATGACTCCGATTTTCTCATGAGCTCGTGCACGTCTATCGGCGTTTATATCACATTGCATTTAGATCTATAACTTATTTATTTTGAATCATAAAATTATAAATCCTACACCGTTTTATTTAGAAAGGGTATAGTAAGCTTTTCTTATGGGTACAACTTTTTCATTTGGGCTTTCGTTTCGGAGATAATACGAGGGAAACGCAAACAATGTCTAAATTGAATGAAGCATTTTAAATCGAGATACTGCTACTTTAAGTTTTGTTCTCTCATAACCCCAATGTATAACATAATATTTGAAAATTATAAAAAAAATCGTCCTACAAAAACTTTTTTTGAAAAATATATAAAAATATCACAACTTGTCTCTCCTTTGCCACTGTATGCTTAACTCGGTTTTTAACTTTGGTGGCCTTTTACACAAGGCGATTTTTGATGGTCACGGGATTTAGAAACATAAGCATTCATTTTATATAAAATGCAGCTTGTAACAACGACACCTCCACAGAACATAATTTTAGGCATATATTTTTGCTCGTGAGTGGAATTTAATAACTTAGTTTCCTATACACAGTTTGCTTTATATTCAATAGTAAGTCTTTCTGGAGAAAGTGTAAACCTATCTATCAATGGTTGGTCTAATGTCCACAATGAGCCTGTAGTTTGTGCTACAATAACCACTGAAGATGGACACGCATTCTTATATGAAACAATACATCTGGAAATCCTCACACAAGCGATTGTTTGACTCAGATTGCTTACAATTTAATTTTGTCTTGTAAATTTAAATACTGTAACGTGAAATCGTTTTAACAGATAATGCAGCGTACATGGCACTTATGAGAAGAATTAAGAGTATTAGATGATAGAAGTTAAATTAAACGCTAATATTATAGTCATAACTTATGTATGCTTAGCTCACTTTCTGAACTTACTCTGCAAAGATTAAGAAATAAAGGATATCAAAGAACATATTACACAAATTATTCAGTATTTCAGAAATATTCATCTAGAGCAAAATTCAAGCAGGCCGTTGAAAAAACATTAGTGCTTCCGAGTGACGTGAGATGAAATCGTATGGCAGATTGTTTAGAAGTATATGTAAATGGGAGAAATTATTAAAAGTATGTGATGAGAATAAAAAAGAAATGGACTCAACAATATACCAAAAAGTTTCAAACATTGGTCTGAAACGAGCAGCTCAAGATTACTTAAACATCTTAAAGCCTATAGCTGTGGGACTTGATAAATTGCAGAAATAAATGATTTCGTATCTGACGCTGTAGAAGTTTGGAAAGAATTAGAAAGAATTAGAATTACAATTGTCTCAGCTACATAGTTTTAAAAAACGATGTGAACAGGGACTTACGCCCTATTTTTTTGTAGCTTACATTTTTGGATTTAACTTAAACCAAATTTAAATTGACTGCCGCAGAAAAAAGATAAAGCGTTAAATACCATGCAAGAAATGTATGAAAATAGTGGTTTACTACCACTCATTATAAAACTTCAAGCAAAAATGGAACCCTTTGCAGCAGTTATGTTTTCAGAAGAGGTAATATGCAATGTTAGTGCCTTACAGTGGTGAGTTTTACAAAAATACATCCCTGATATTGAGAAACTTCTTCCTATACTGAAGCAATTTTTATGTGCTGTATCTTCATGAGCTTCCGTGGAAAGAGTATTTTCTACATTTGGGCTCGTTCTCTCCAATTTACGAAATACATTAGGAGTGGAGAAAAGCAAGACAATTGATGTTCCCATACAAATTTTATAATGAAAATCAATGTTAATTGTTTTGTACTAAAATGTTTCCTATTTATCAAGAATGTTAATGGTTGATTTATATTTTGTATTAAATAGTATTTTTATTTTCAGAATTTTCTTTTGATTAAATTCATCGATTAAAATAAAAAAATCACTTGATTAAAATCATGGATTTAAATCAAACGATTTAAATCGGGCGAACCCTGATAATAAATAAATCATACAACTATATGCAATGTGATGCATATGCCGATAGACAAAACTGGACCTTATAAGATATCATGCAATTACTCATAAAAAATCTATAACTAATGACGGAGTCATTTAGGCTATTAACAAGTATTTTTTGATTTTATTAATAGTTAAATAGTTAGAGGCGTGTTAAACAAAAAGTTTACTTGATCAAAACGGCAAATTTCAGGAGTACACTTTAAACGTTGACCATCTGTATTAAACTGCGTGCATTCAGAATTGTTTAATTTATTACTTTTTAATGTTTACGTTGACAAAGATTGTATATTATTTAACAAAAATGTAGACGATATTCTGTAGATTAAAATGACACAAAATTATTTTAAGGGTAATTTTTACATTTCACCCCGTATAGCCACCCCGTAGAGGATGACATTTTGACGACCAACGAATTTTGAAATCCCAAAGGATAAACAATGATTTAAAATAGGTTTTAGCTTTTAACCTTTAAGTGCAAACAGAAATCGTTTCTAGAATACTTTAAAGCTGCCGTAGACTCTATTAACACTTGAATTTGAATATACGAAAGTTTGATTACAAATCGTGACACAAACAAGTTGAAAGGATGATGCAGTTAGTAGCTATTAACTGTTGACTTTACTCCTATTGGAGGATATTTCACCCGTTTTTAATATTATTTAATTATATTTATTAATAATAAAAGTCCCTGTAATGCTTTTTAATTAC
Source organism: Rhamnusium bicolor (assembly GCA_029963845.1). Lineage (NCBI taxonomy): Eukaryota > Metazoa > Arthropoda > Insecta > Coleoptera > Cerambycidae > Rhamnusium > Rhamnusium bicolor. The sequence goes on along the minus strand of JANEYF010005400.1, from coordinate 86,127 downwards.
ATATATTTTCACATGCTTTGTGCGTGGTAAATGGCAACAGAATTTTCTTAAATATTTCTTACAAGGGAAAAATAAAACAAAATTTCACGCTGTGTCCAACTCGCGAAAATATCACCTTTATAGACATTTGCGTTAGAGGTCAAATTCCAGTATGATGTGTAGGCAACCAGTGTGTCATGACAGTAGTACGTAGGTTGCATAATTATGTGACGTCGCACTGAAGGAGTCTATTATGCCAAATATCGTGGAATTCAAAAAACCGTTTTTTGTGGAAATAGAAAAATGTTCATTTTCTGATAAATCCTTGATTATCTTAGAAACGAGGCGTTATCGAGTCCATCGAATTTTTGTCTTATTTTAACGTAACGTAAGGAATGTACTCTTGAATTTGTGCCATGAATTTTTGAAACACCCTGCCACGTTCTTCCAGTATTTTCGATGGTCCCGGTAATTTAAGCATATATTAGGAGGAGGAAGAACTATTTAGTTAGAGCATGAGATTTTACCAGGGTCTTTAATGGGGTGGCAATTAGAAGTAAACTAAAGTAAAAAAGAAAAAGTATCAATAATAACAATTAAATAACATTAACAAAAGTTGGGTGAACTTACCCACATATTAGTAAAGATACCAATCAAGGGCAACAGCTAACAGTGAAACAGAGCTGGTTATAGAGTTAATAAAGTAAATTTGAGCGTCACGTGATTTGATCCTGATAAGGTATCGTTAGCTACTAGCAATTATCACTCAAAATCACGAAAAGGCAATAATCAGATTACAAGAGTAGATTAGGTAATTTTCATAAATAATAACAATAGTTTAAAAAAACTAAAAAACACGCTTTTAAAGCACATTAAACTAAAAAGTGAAAAATAATTATTAATATAAACTGAAAACAATAATGAACGAAAAATACTAGTATTATTGTGAAAAAAGCGTGGAGCGCTTTGTGCCATATTTTTCGTATATCGAGCAACCCACGCTTTTTTCACAATAATACTAGTATTTTTCGTTCATTATTATTTTCGGTTTATATTAATAATTATTTTTCACTTTTTAGTTTGATGTGCTTTAAAAGCGTGTTTTTTAGTTTTTTTTAAACTATATTTATTTTTCACTTTTTAGTTTGATGTGATATGAAAGCGTGTTTTGTAGTTTTTTTAAACTATATTTATATTGCTTATTGATGCTCATATTATAACATATTACGATCCAACAGATATTTCTGAAAAAAAAAATATTTTTTTTATTTCAGCCGTGGGATTTGAACTCACGCCCGGGGAGACTGTCGTTTCGCGTCGACTGCCTTAGCCCGTTCGACCAACGACCTAACTGACAATCATGGAATGTACTTACATATTAAGCCTTTGCTCTCACGCAGAGGATACGTGAGGAAAGGACTGGCGATCCTGATCAGGATAATGATATAAACTTATCAAATTATTGTATTGTTACCGGTTCTTCGTAAGTGTACAAAGTTTCAATTAAATCTGTCCGTTTAAAGTGGGTCAAAATCGAGTCCAAAGAGTCGGTTACAAACAAACAAGCAAACAAGCAAGCAAGCAAACATACAGGTGAAGCTAATAAAAGCGTGTTAAAAAGAAAGTGTGTACGCATAAGTATATACAAATATATTAAAAATACCATTGAAATAATCACTATTACCCCAAAATTAATTATTTCAAAATTACAATATTGTACCGCAAATAAACTACTCACATTAATAAAAAAATAGAAATTATATATGTGTGTATAATTGAGAAATGGGCACAATAATCACATACAAAAAAAAAGACTGAAACAAGTAGAATACTAATAGGTATTAAGAATGTCCTGGAAATTCATACATTCAAAAGTTACCAAGAATCTAGCTATATTCTGGTTCACAACCTTTTACCTTACTAATGTAAATTTTTAATTAATTATTATCAAATAATTTTACATTTTAGTATTTAACAAAGGATAATTTAGTATTTAATAACTGATCATATAATATTATTGGATCCAATTTAGGAAGTATATATGTATATAGCTGATTCGACAAAATAATTTGCAAGTATCTAGACATACATATACGTATCTGTATACATAAGTGTGCGTTTGTGTAAATAAATCAATCGATAATAATATCCAGGTTAAAAAAAAGTACATCTAATCGACTGAGCAAAACTAATATGTATATATTATGCACAACCCTGTATATATAGATAACCCATATACTTATGTGTATGTCGGTATAAGTAAGTTAATGTGGCAACTTCGGTAAAAAAAGAAAAAGAAATAAATAAATTTTTAACAAATGAACACTACAAAAAAAAGATTTAAAACGTAAGGTGTTTAATATAAATGGTTTTAAATTTAACTATTAAATGCTAATACGGTTATAAACTGTTAGGCAAAACTGGATGGCCTTTAAACGTTTTCAGCACGCACAGTTGTGTCTATTATTTCCTCTAGGTGTACGAGAAATGTCCAAGCCAAAGAAAATTCTTATAGTAAGTACATACCAGGGCAACTGAGACTTCTAAAATACCTAGAGACGAACACAGCACAACGAAGTCCTTAAAAAAAATACACCAGGCAGGAGGTCAATCGGGTGTATTCAACCAAGGAATATTCCTAAATATATGTTCCCAGAATGTTCCAAGATGGTTAGCAATTTCTAGCGGCATACGACAACAGATGGTTTAAATAAACCCCGCCAAGGAAAACCCTCAATTGAGGGCTTCAGAAGATGCACTTGATGCAATGCAATAACTTTAAAGAAACGTTGTTCTAAATCCTCTTGCAGAGATAAGATTTTCATAACATAACAATACTAAATAATTATTAAACGGTAATATGAAAATCACAAAAAAAAATCGTTAAAAATGGATATATCCCAAAACTATGGATTACAAAAATAACTCTCCACTTTCGCACGACGAACAACCTTTTACTAATGTCAAAGAAAAAAATTGCCATTGAAAAAAAAAGTAACAGTTTTTACTAATCTAGAAATACCAAATAAATTGACGAACATTAGCCAACTCTTGGGAAGGAAAAAGGGTATTAATTCTTAAAACAGTGAAGTGATTTAAACGATAGTGTTATAAAATGTCTTTCTGGAGAACTTTATTGCAATCGATAATATTACTTGATGAATGAGATATTAAATTTATTAACTTAATAAATGTATACAAATCTAGCGCGTGCCTATGATACGTCAGTAACAGTGGTAAAACATTAATGTCCCTAAATATAAGAAACTACCGACGGATGCTTTTCAATACAACATACTTATATTAGAAAATATGTTAAGTTGACAAAACTAATATAATCCGACTCCACTCCACTTCATTAAGTACGTGTATAATAAAGATTATCAGGGTTATCAAAAATACTGTTTAGGCATTTTTTGTCAAAACATTTCTTAAATGACCTATTTCGCTAACTGTATATAAACTTCCAAATATACTGTGTATGTTATCAACAGCCATCTTTGGCGGCGATTGTAGGTAATTGGACAAACATCAACGCTGCTGGCTCTGCCAATCTTTGTAATTTAATTTCTCGATCAGGACTTACTAGTCTCCCGCCATGTCAAACAGAATTAGAATAGACAGCGCTCTTAAAAAGTGCGCCTTGATGTGAAAATTTCTTTCAACATTTTATTCCAGTAGACTAGCTATGTAAAAATATGGTAAATGTACTTAATCAGGCTTATAATGTGAACAGTTTTGATATTATAACAACTTAAATTGTTATAATATTCATTACTGTACAATGAGAAATTACACATTTTGGGGTTGATAGAATTAATTTATTTCTTAAAAATTACAGTAGCTGTTCACCGTGATTTTTGATGCAGTCTACAAAACGGCTTCCGTCACTCGTTGTAATATTGCTGGTGTTGGATTAAAGTAGCGACAGCAAGTCTAATTGCATTAGTGTATGGATGAAATCTAGAACACTCGTGGAACAGAAAGATTCAATTGAAGGGTTCCATGCAAAAAGTCTCTAAGTAACTTTTGTGGCTGCCACCTGCTACCGTCAAAATTGCATTGTAAAAAAAACGGTCATACATCGAAATATTAAGAAATAATTTCTTTATAACCATTCGTCTAGTTTCAGTATAGACTATAAACTCTTAAATGAGAATGTCTCAAAATGTTAAAAAACTCGTTTAGGGACTTCTTGTATGGAGCCCTTCAGTTAGACTTTCTTTCGCCGACTTGTACCAGACTTCAGCGATAAAAATAGAGTAATGGGAAGTTTAAATAGTTTTACAGATTGCATCAAAAGTCATGGTTGGAATTTTCTCTGGTACAATTTATAAAAAGTAAAAAGAAATTATATCAACACCAAAATAGCCGTCTTGGTTTCTTATTGTACAGTTTTCCCAAGTACTTCTATGTACATGTATGTGTTACCGACAAAATCCGAATTTAATCAAAACTAGTTATACCTACCTAGGTAAAATAACTTTTGACTAAATTCGGGTTTTACTGGTAACGTTTATACATAAACATAATTGTTAAAATCACAAATCGCATTTTGTATTTTTATATTTTTTTGTATATTGTGCTTATTTATAGTGTGCTTTTTGGTAAATAAACATATGTTATACTCGTATACAATGTGTTCACATAATAATTATATTTATAATAAGGTTGTGAAAATTGTTTTTACAAGAACTCGAATATAAATGATTTTCTTGTTTTTAAATATTTTATTCAATTTCTGTGACCACCCATAAATTTGAATCTGAATATGTTTTTGGGTATTTCGTAACCTGCAAAATATTTTGTGAAGTTTGTGAGAGGAAAATAATGCTTTTTCACTTATTTGCTTATAATGACTCCTCTATATATGGAAACTTGAATTTTAGTATATTCTTGGGAGTGTGGGAACAAGCAGATTTTTTAATAAAATATGAAATTTTTCCATCAAGCCATAAATTATGAAGTTTCTTCTCTTTGGGACCCCATCCGTGGACACACTGTATATTAGTTATAACAATTATTTAATTTAAAGGGAAGTTGTTTTTGTTTCAAACCGCCCACATCCACATCCATGTCTGACCGTGAATATTAATAATTGATTTATGTCTTATGTTCATTTAATATATATTTCAATCATTCATTCTATTTGCATCTCATATGTTTATGTTTAAACCAAAAATGTTATGTGGAAAATTTGGTTCTCTCGCTGAATTGAACGAAAACAATCATATTGGTGTGTACGCCCGATATTTCCTTATGAAGTTCGGTTTCCCCTTGTTTTGCTAACAAATTTTTACCCACTGAAGTACGTTGTTATGTACTAACTTACGGGAGAGTTTATTTTAAAATGTTTTTCTATTTAATCAATTTTGTAACTATATAAAACTTTTCTCATAAATAATGAAAGAGGTCTGACATATTCACAGTGATCATCTAGAATACCTGGAAAGTAAGGCGGTTTGGTTTGTTGTCCCAACAAACATTTTCTATATAATTAACTATAATTCGACTTAGTAAAAGGCGAATTTACTTATTGAGGTAGTTATGACGTAAAATTGACTGGAAAAATATACTTTCCATAAAAATTTACCAATTGGTTTTATTTTAGATTTAAATTTGCGTAAATAATACCAGTAAATCTACCTCATACACTATTTTCCTTAAAAGTACTTTTAACTAAAGCAGCAAGGGAAAAACAACTAAAAAAATCTACCACAAATTACCTTAAAGGTAAATTTCTATTAGTCGAAATGGGTAGTATAATTAGGTAATATTTACCTTTTTGGTGACTGAAAATCGTCATAATGGTAGAATATTCGAACTAGGTGGATTTTGTTGGAAATTCTACGTAAATTGTACCTACATAGCAACCTATTTGGTCGCCTTTAAAGTAATATTAGGTCGACAACGACGATAAATTCTACCTGTCTTATCTACCTGACCTCAACCATTTAGTCAATTATCCTTTGTAGTTACATTTTGAGAGGCAGTTAACCATAAGATCATATTAGCACAATCCATCTTTTTTTTACCACAGTTGTAGTACGATTTGAAATTGAAATTCTCAAAATGAGTTTATACGGAAACGAACTGATGAAAAGGTTAAAAAAGTACATAATTATATTTGCTAAGTCATATTCAACAAATATAACATACTTTTGGCTCAAACTATAATTATAATTTTTTTACTTGATAATAGGAATTTTCATATTAATGATTATTTTGGAGGCGCATGGTTATTTTTCGAAGTACAGGTGCATTCATGGGAAAATTTTCGGCTCATTAATTTCAACAACCGTGAAATTCTGATCCAACGCAATTAAATTGGGCTTACTTTTATCACCGATATTCATTTATTTTCTATCTTACTATGACTTAGGCGTCTTTTCAATTTTATGGATGACTGTCAACAATGTATAAAATTCTTTTTTTTAATAGAAGTCATTTGCCATAAAGTTGTAGCTTTTACCTAAAACTAGTCAACACGATGTCGAATTGACGTCGAAATGAAGTCAAATGTACCTAAATACGTATTAGTAACCAAACATAATGTGCAACTTTAAGGAAGATGTAATTTTACCTAACTTGGTCAATTTAACTAAATTTCGACGTGGTCTTATTCACCACTTATATCGATTCCACGTCGCGTCAACGTAAATTTTACTTAAATATGATTCATTCTGATTTTATGACTAAATTTATTATACATAATTTAGATGGCCTCTCGTCAAATTAAACCAAAATGTTTGCTGGGGTGGAATCCATGATGGTGATGAAAAATTAGACTGTGGGTAAATACTGAAATAAAATCATCTTTAGGAAGTTTATAGTGTAATTGAACCTGGTTAATTTATTGAATAGTAATTGGTGGTTTACTTATTTTTACATAACAAATAATTAAAATGATTTTAAATAACCAGGAACGGAATTTTAAAACGACGTTATATGCGATTATTAAGAAAAATTAAACAGAAGAAAGAAATTATAACTATATTTAGTATGGTAGAGTGGAATGAAAAATAATATTAACTGAAAATTTTTTTGCTAATTATTATTTACTAACTTACAAATCTTATCACAGATAAGTATAACATATATCTTTTTAAACAATTATTTTCCCGGCTATTTACCAAAACGCTGAAACTTGGATTACAAAAAAAGATAATATGCACATTATGTTCAGTACAACTGACTCAATAATGCTATTTTTAATTTCAACTATTCTGTCTAGTAAAACCAAAAATAAATAAAACGCAAGGTACTCACCAGTTGACACTCACTTTAAAAAACTTTAAAATATCTACCGACACGTGTTTCTGCTTGCTTTGCGTCATCAGCGTAGCCAGCATATTCAAAGAATCCAAAGTAAGGATTAATGTTTATTACATTAAGGTTTACAAGTTTCCTTACTTTGGATTCTTTAAATATGCTGGCTACCCTGATGACGCAATGCAAGCAGAAACACGTGTCGGTAGATATTTTAAAGTTTTTTAAAGTGAGTGTCAATTGGTGAGTACCTTGTGTTTTATTTATTTTTGGTTTTACTAGACAGAATAGTTGAAATTAAAAATAACATTATTGAGTCAGTTGTACTAAACATAATGTGCATATTATCTTTTTTTGTAATACAAGTTTCAGCGTTTTGGCAAATAGCCGGGAAAATAATTGTTTAAAAAGATATATGTTATACTTATCTGTGATAAGATTTGTAAAAGTTAGTAAATAATAATTAGCAAAAAATTTTCAGTTAATATTATTTTTCATTCCACTCTATATTTTAACTTTTACCAAGAAAAGGAACTTAATTTGTTTTTAAATTATTTAGTATGTTATTTTCATTCCTTTTTTTTTTAATAATAATAAAAAGCCTGGGTTGAGGCTTTCTCCAACACAGTAATTTCTGTTCGAGAAGCCATTAAATTCACAAATGTTAACAGATTTCTGTGCTACGCTCTTTTATAAACCATTATGAAATCTACAGTTTTAATTTAGGTGTACTGCTTTAAAAGGTGCAATTTCAACTTTTTTGTAAATATGTGTTGAAATGTAATTCTGTTGTGGGAAGGAAAAATCTTTAACATTACAGTAAAAATGATCTAAAAAACTAATAAAACAATCAAGAGCACTCATGTGCTGGTCAACAGGGAACTTGCCTATAATTTTAAAAATAAAAATAATACTAAAAAACATAGCGTAACGTTGTAATAAAACGTGTACTTCACAAAAAAATAATATTTCTAATTCCACGCGATCAGTATGAAGGATCTAAACAGCGATAAAATTGAAGTGGCTCGAAACGAGCTACTATTGACTGTGACGTCACACCATACAATATTCGGTAGTCGTCGCGCCGGGAAGCAACACAATCAGATGTTTACCAATTCCAATTCCAATTTAAAATCTGTATTCACAATTAAGTAGATTATTTACAACTTGTATGGGGTACAGAGTAAGATTTATATTAATATATACATATATTATATACAGAAAAAAGAAAACTAAAAATCAATTCATTCATAAAATACTTAAAAATAATAATACAAACAAATTAGCAAAGTATGACATTCTATATAAACATATGTACAATATGGTGTTATTGGACTGTGGTTGATTTGTTAGTGACTGTTCTGATATAAATATATAATTGTGTTTTATAGTACCGCTTATTGTAGTTGTACAGATATTTTAAAATGACTGAACAAGGTTTTTCAAAGGGCCAATCTGATAATTTGCTTAAAGTGGATATGTTTATGGTGAGCATCTTTTATACAAAATAGTGAAAGTTTTTCCCTTGGAGAGGTCCGCGGGGTCAAGGCAGAGAAGTATGTATTTTTTTAGCTTTTAGTAATAATTTATAAACATAAAATAGTTATGACTTGATCACGGAATAAAATGAAATAACTACAAAATGCTTAGTCGCAACTAAGCATTTTTAGCAGACTTAGTCTTATGTTTGAAAGAATTTAGGGTAATTCTTTACAACAGCCACTTCTATATTTTTCGTGTTTTTTTTGTACATACGTGTAAAGTGTCTCTATAGAAGACATTTGCTGCAAAGGAAATGTTGCGCAAATGTATAATTACCTATCGTAGGTATTTTCGTACTATATTTTGGGGCAAAGGAAATAAGTGATTGTGTCGTGTTATCATTCACATAATAAATAAATGTAAGATTTGAATAGAATAAATTAAAGGGCAAGGGAAAGGTATTTGCAATATACTATATATACTAGAAGTAAACATTTTACTCTTCGCAAACAGTAGTGTTATTGAACTTTTATATAATTGTTGCACATTCTGTAGGATACTTTTCGCAGATTTTTGAAAAGAATCTTGTGTTTGTCTTATAAACTTCATTCTTACAATACCTAATGTATTGACTACGTATTTAATTTTCTCTCCCGATGGTGCCGACTGTATTGGCGAAATGCGTGGCAGTATATTTTATAGTATAAACTAAGATTCATTCTTACAATACCTAATATATTGATCACATATTTAATTTTAAACCTTTTTTCATGTCCCGATGATGCCGACTGCGTAGGCGAAATTTGTGGTAGTATATTTTACAGCATTTTGGTGTCTATAGAAAATTGCTTCAATTTTAGTAGCACATTGAAAATTGCAACCCTCTGTATATTCATATTTTTAAATAAAATGTCCTATAACTTTTTTATTTACTATTTGATTTTTTTCAAAAACAATGGATTCCTTCCTCTAGCTAACACTAACTTATAGCCCAAATTTCAATTCGATCGGACTTTTTTTTCTTTAGTTATCGTGCTTACAAGAAACGGGACGGACGGACAGACGGATGGACAGACGGACGGACAGATGAACAGACGGACATTTTGAAAGTTGTTCAGAATTCGATGACGAACGAAATTATTTTTTCTCTGCGAGCGATATTAACGATTTTAGAAATGTCCCGATCAAATGCAATATACTCTTCGTAATCGTATTTGCGAAGAGTATAATAATAAACAGCTGTTTACTTTCGTACCAGGAAATTACCTTTACTTAGTATCACTAAATTATATTCTATCTACTAATATTATTTTCTAACATTGTATACACATTCTTTCTTTAATCCTACCCTAATTAAAATTCAATAATTCGGAATTCGGAATATTTTATTGCCCGCCTGCGAAAAACTAGTAGATGGACATATAGTATTTAATAATGTACTTACAGTAAAATGATCACACATATGTAGAGACCTACTGCTCTGTGAAATGTCTTTTTCATTTCTTCTACACGCTTTTTGCCATTTTGATCGACGAGTCTTATCTTCTGACAATATTATAAATACATTATCTGGCACTTTCATTGTAGTATTCTTACACAACGGTACAATGCAATATTTAAAATAAGAAGTTTTTGTTTCCATTTTAAGTATACACTTAAAATTTATCTGAAATCAAGCGGTCGAGTGCTGGGATCTCCGTCGTCGTTTGTAAATTGTATGGTGTGATGTCACGACTACTCCCGCGCTTTTGAACTTGTTTGAAACGGTTCGCTCGCGCGCGAAACTTTAATAATTTATAACAAATTTATTATTGAGAATTAAGGCGTCATATTTTGCATATCTTATTTTTTTAGTATTGTAGAAAATTTTTATGAAGTAAAAAAAAATGTGCAAGTTCCCTATTATCTAACAAAATTAAATTGCTAATTATTATATGAATGTATTTTCATTTCAAACAATAAAGGTCTGTTATTAATTACACTGGCCGACACAATTGTTGTAACATAGTTTACACTACTGTTTCTATGTTGTTAATGCCTCCCTATTAACTGAAAAAATATCCAACACAGGCCTAATACGTACTATTGTTGTGTAAACACAATAGACCCTATTATATTGCCAGGTTTTATTAAATTTTATGATGAGGTCGGCATTTTTAGAAGAGCAAATTAAAGTAAGGTGGGACAAGCCAGGGATAAAGCCACCAAAAAAAACTAAGCTCAAGCCACAAGAAGAGCTTCTATCTGATGAACTTAACAACTTAATCAAATTTAAAAATAAATTAAGGAAAAAGTGGCAAAGAAATAGGAGAACATTGGACAAACGTAGACTCGATGACGTACTAAGGACAATAAATAACAGACTAGCAGAACATAAAAATACGACATGGACTAATAAAATACAAGGACTTTCACGACACGACAACTCCTCATAAAAAATGGCACGACTCTTATGAAAACCGTATAACGCTATTCTGACTTTGGTCCGGTACGTGCAATCGTTCCTATACGATCCCGATAAAGAGGAACTTATTGCTGAGCACTTGCAACAAGTGCATAAAACCCAACCTCACTCTATCGAACGACATACGCAAATTATCAACGACATAAACAACCTACAAGACTACTATGAAATACCTACAAATAAACTGTCAAAACTAATCACATCACCACAGGAAATAAAGGACATAATACGACGATTACCTAATAACAAAGCACCAGGACCGGACGACATACCAGACATTATCCTCAAACACCTTCCCAAAAAAGCACTCGTCACATTCACCCTCATAATTAAAAATATAATTAAATTGTAGTATTTTCCGCCACAGTGGAAGATGGCCGTGGTGGTTCCATTCCTAAAACCGAATAAAAACGCACAAAATGCAAATAATTATAGGCCTATTTCATTATTAAGTTCAATGAGCAAAATAACAGAAAAAATAATTTTACGTAGGCTCAATAAAATAATCGACAAAAAAAACAGTTAATGCCAGATAATCCGATTTTAGGGGTGGACACAGCATGGCTCTCGCACACCGTGCAGAGTCGTGCAGGTCGTCACTGATGGATTCAACAAAAGAAACAATCAACATGTATGCTTCTGTTGGACATAGAATAAGCCTTTGACACTGTTTGGCATTCAGAGCTCCTATATAAGTTAAAAGAAATCAAATTGCCCATGTATCTGGTTAGCTTAATAAAAAGCTATATCAGTAACAGCAAATTCAAAGTAAGGGTTAACGATGCAGTGTCGTCGCTCAAAAACATAGAAGCAGGAGTACCTCAAGGTACTGTCCTTTCCCCGTCCTTTTTAACCTGTACCTATCCCAATACGAAAACAATACTATACGCAGACGACACCACTATATACGGACAGTCATTTTACGCAGAGACAGCTATACAAAAAGTACGGGATCATACAAACAAACTTACAGACTACTACAAAACCTGGAAAGTAAAATTAAACGAGGACAAAACTGAGATAATAATACTAACCAGAAAATTCACGAACATCAAGACTATAAACAAATTAAAAATCAACAACAGGACAATAACAGAGAGATACACAGTTAAATACCTTAGAGTTACATTGGACAAACGACTTAGATTTAAACAGAATATAACAAACATGACAAACAAGATTTACGGAACATTAAGCAGACTTTACCCACTAATCAACAGACGGAGTATACTGACAACGGACAACAAACTTTTATTATTCAAAACGATACAGAGACCGACTTTAACATACGCCTGTGCTGCCAGTAGCAATATCTCGGACACACAGTACAAATTACTACATACTACACAAAACAGATTACTAAGACTACTCACCAACTCAAACAGATACATTCGAATGGAAGACTTACACAGACTAGCAAACATCGTCTACATACAACCATACATATACGACACAGCTAACAAATTTTTAATAATCAACACAAAAACGTCAAAATTAATTAGAGACATGACGCACGTAAGAAGACACGACAACATACAACACACCCACAAATACATACATAAAGGACTTCCACTGTACAAAGAACAAAGATAACTAGACTAACATACAGATAACGCAAAAAGACATAACAAATTCCCATCCCTTTCCTTCTACCACCTCTCATAAAACCCATTGTATATCTCTAAATCTCAATTCAAAGTATCACAAAAAAGAATTAAAGTATAGCAGGTTTTTTATATATTTTTCCTGCACAAAATCAAGAAGCCACTAATACAAGAAAACATGAAAAATCAATGAATTTGTTTAAAGTATTTTGCACAACGCAGCAAACGCTTTGTATCGTAGAAAAAACGAATTAAACAATAAACTATGATCTAATTAATAAGTACGCCACGCCAGCGGCCTGGGAACGGTGCGTACCGCGGCTGGTGATTTATAACGCCGATCAACACATATCCATGTAAAAATGAGATAAATGAAATAAATAAAATACTTAGTTTAAGACATAAAATGTAATATATGAATGATCAATAAATTTGTTGAAATGGAATGGTACATGTTCAGTATCAGTCTAATTTGACCTTCCAAATACTCAATTGTGTCTGTTAGAAAGTGTTTTCGTTTGCCTACATAGCAACAAAAATGTCTAGTCAAATGAGTCATAACCTCACCTGTCAAGTTTTGTTACATTTGTGGAGAATTCCACAAGCGAGGCCACTGAAAATGTGAAAAAAGCGTATTTTCTATATTTTTGAGTTTTAGTTGGAGATCAAGACAAGCAATGGGCTCCCCTACGTTTGTTGCGTAAGTTGTAGCGTATCACTAATGCAGTGGATGAATGGGAAAAGAAAAAGCATACCTTTTGCGGTTCCAATGGTATGGCGAGAACCCATCAATCATTTCGAAAATTGCTATTTTTGTCTAACAAGAATTGAGGAATATTCCAGAAAAGAAAAATAAAAAATCAAATATCCGAACTTGCCATCAGCCCTAAGACCTGTTCGTCACAATGAATTAGACTTACCAATGCCAACTGCGCCTTTAGATTGGCAGAATATTGTTTTGGGGGCCAATGGAAATAGTATCGACTCTTCAGACAGCCCAGACCAGTGTGCCAACCCTTTGTATATTCCAGAAAGTTTTACGTGACTCACTTAATTGCTTAAAATGAATTGAATGATTTGGCACGGGACTTGAGGCTGTCAAGACAACTAGCAGTACTTCTTGGTTCCCCTTGGAACTTAATATCGAGCATTCCCCTTCTGAGTGGTGCTTATTCATAGATTCCTCCAAATACAGTTTAAAAGCTGTATTACTAATAATAATAATATAATGAAAATTTAAAACCATCTATACCAACTGCCCATTCAGTAACAATGAAAGAGGATTATGACGATATGAACACCATTTTAAATAATAAAATTAATTGCAGCAAATACAAATAGCAAATATGTGGTGACTTAAAAGTAATAGTCATTTTAGTAGAGCTTCAAGGAGGCTTTACAAAATATTGCTGATTTCTTTATTTGTGGGACAGTGGTGCAGTAGAAAAACATTATGTGAAAAGAATTTGGCCGGAAAGGAAAGAATTTGAACCAGGAACTAGTAATGTTAAATATGTGCCCCTTTAGACCCTAAACATGTTCTTTTGCCATCTCTTCATATTAAACTCGGATTGATGATAAATATTGTGTAGGCTATGATTAAAGGAAGTGAAGGATTTAAATACTTAGGGGAACTTTTTCCCTAATTAGGTGACGCCAAACTTAAAGAAGGCATTTTTATTGGTCCTCAACAGACAGGAACTCAAAGCTTGTAAGTCATTTGTAAGCGTAGTGAGGGGATTTTTGGGGAACAAGAAGCATGAGAACTACAAGTTCGCTTTTATAAGCGAACTTTTAGATTCGTAGTAAACACTTGGTTGCCGTATGGCTTTAAAAATTCACTTTCTGCATTCTCATTTAAATTTTTTGCCTGAAAATTTGGGTGCGACGAGCAAGCAGAAAGATTTCATCAAGATATCATGACAATGGAAATTCGTTATCAAATACGATGGGATCCAGCCATGATGGGTGAAAACTGTTGGTTCTTAAAGCGAGACGATTTGACTCCCAAAAAAAGAAAAAATAATAAAGACGTATTTTTCAAAAATCATTCTCTATCTTTGTAGATATATCTATATATACGTAAGCCTAATATATGTCATACACATCATTGATGTATAGCCATAAATAGATTAGTAAAATTAACAATAATGTTATTCCTGCCCATAATGATTTATTATTGTAACAAGAAAATGTTACGTGTTACGATTTTTTGCTTGTCGTTTCTGTAATCTGAAGACTATCCCAGTGGGATATGCTAATCAGGTACATATTACAAAAAACATATATATTTTTTGTCCGCCAGTGTTATTATTATTTAGAATTTTCAGCGCCGTTGCCATTATTATTTTTCTAAAATTGTATTTTACAGTTATAATAACATTGCTGTTAGAGGGAATAAAGACACTCAATAAAATATTTTAATAAAGATATAGGATTTTTGTTGTATTATGAGAGATTGCAAACAGAGGGTCATTATTTTTAAATTACCCCCACCCCACTTTACTTTTTGTCGAATGTTATGCTGTAAATTTGTACACCGATATAATTATAAAGAACTTTTCATAACGTTTCTCCAAATTTTTAGAAATTACAATTTTCAGTAACTACTTACAGAGATCATTTACTTTCGATAGTACCGAACATGGGGTTACAGCTTTGTATCGGTAGATTTTTACCCTAGAATTAGTTACCGCAATTAGTTTTTTTTTATTTTTTAAGTTATATAATACAAAAATCCCTTACTTTTCGGTAGACACCGTTTAACGATTTTTTTGCTTAGTAGTTACTCTTAACTACCTGTTTAATTTATTATTAATTTTACCCTAATAACACAAACCGACAGACAGTCTGATGGAATTGAAAAACCCTAATTTTTGAAATGTACGTACATAATCAAAGAATATTTAAAGATATCTCGAGGGGTGATTTTTTACAGTTTTTGTACGGACATGCTAAAGATGTCTCGCTGCTCGCAGGAGAGTTCGCGATCGCGGTCGCTGCATCGATGTCACCTCTCCTCTGTTTAAAAAAACCTGCTTCTTTAAATGTTATCGCACATACTGAGGATGCTAGCAGTTCACCCTCGCCGTTAACATCGAGATCTAACGCAATGTCGAGGTCGATACAAAAAAATTGTTTTCCCATCGCCGTAAAAAGGAATACATCGTGGTAGCTTGCACCTGATTGGTTCACTCACACCCTTCCAGTCACACGATTCGTCGTACACAATCAGCACGGAACATTGAAAGGATAAACCTCTTTGGTATATCCACTAATCATAGATATCCATCTCTATAAACATGATTATCGGCGCATATTAGATTATTGCAATAATTGGTTTTTAACTCTACAAATACAAATAATTTTCTGTGTAAAATTCTTCTTTTGGACGAATTAATTTGGGGCAACATTGGGTAGGTACAAATGGTCCTTTTAGATGGCCAGCTAGATTGCCACACCTTTCATCCATTGATTTTTATGTGTGGGGTGTTATTAAAAACAATATACCCACGATCATCTATGATCCAGGTTCATGTTATTTAATTGATTACAAATAATTAGTTACGTCAATTGTTTATTATTCTGTTCTAAATTAAAATGATGATTTTTCTACATTTCTAACATATTCAAATAATTATTCTAAGAAAACTGATAAATGAAATATTTTTTTATTGTTCACAAGTTGATTTTCAAGACAAAGGAGGCGTTATACACATCAGTTTTTTTGTAAATAAGACAACTAGTTAAATATCAAGTTGGCCGTCTTGGTTTCATTTAAAAAATGTTGAGATTTGGTTAAGAAATCACTATCGTTGAAATTAGTCAGTGATAAATCGTGCATAGTGCGAATATTTGTAAAAAAAATATATTATAAGTATTCAGACCAATTTCAAACAGTTTAGACCAAGTCGTAGGCCATTTATGGAAAAAAATTGACAACCGAAATGATGCATAATGATTGGGATGATCTGTAGAATCCAAATATGCAAATATTTATAAGCTATCCCATTTGAAAATTTGATTCGTGGCGAGTGGCGATTCCAGCGAAACCGGAATCGGAGCCATGTTTTATTTTTACATCACATAATCGGGAAAATAGTTCTAGTATAATCACACCAAGTTTGGAAAAAATGCCTTTGCCAGTTCAAAAGTTATAATTATAAGCATGGCACTAAATAATGAACCACCTGGTAAATGTCGTGCAATCCATGGAATATATTTCAATTTTAAAAAGAAATGCTCTAGCCCTACTACTATCTCCGACTCGTAGAGGGGAAAGTGAGTTATAATTTGATTAGATTTTTTATAAATTATTACAAAATCATGTCCTCTTAATGTTCAAAAAACAAAATCATCTGAATTATCTATACAGCGTAAAGTAATTAATAAATATAAAGTTGTCAACAGCAACTATTATTTTAAATTTAAATCTGGAACTCCGTACAGTCGATGTATCAATATACCTTGTATATTTAGTGACATCTACTGAATAGCTTATGGATATGCTTTGCAAACAAAAACACGCTTTACCGAATTTAATTACAAACAAACATATTTTTTCCGCTATTTAATTTTTCTGTATATTTCGGTTTAACACGGGAACAGTGTAAACATTTTCATTATACTTTTTTGCCGGAATAAAACATTTTGACCGAATTAGAGGCATGTAACGAAATTTTATTTTCTCACAACTTTTTACAAAATTTACAAAGGCTTGTAAACGACGTGTTTTATAGTCTAATGAAAACTTGTGGCGACTAATTAGAGGCTTGTATAAATAAGAATTTCTTTTGACACAATTTTTTTTATTTGAAACATTTCTGCCTTTACTTTTTCTGTGTAAAAAAATAGGTGGGTAATGAAAACCTTTGAGCAAAAATAAAACGTAGTTACATACGAGTATTTTCCGTTATATCATTATTTAGTAATTTGCTATTCGGCGTCAATATGACCTCTGATCTGAATAGGATCATAGGTTTATGAAGGTTAGAAGTGCTATTGCAGGCGTGGTGTTTAAAAATATATAAATATGTTTTTTTTTGTTATTTTTGGAACCTTATTATTCAAAAACTAGGAAGTATACCGGGTGATACAGGAGTCATGTACACCACTATTTTTTTCTTTGTTTTTTGAAGGTGTCGATTTGCAATTTTGAGAAAGTGTGTATGGTTTTAAATGCCAACTTTTACACATAATTTATTTTTTTTTACTTCCGGTCTAACTGGAACTGACGGCATCGATTTTTTTTTTAAATGGTGACCCCAATTTTTTCTCGATATTCTGTTAAAAGTATATAGGATTGCATTTAAAATTATTGAATTCTTGGACTACAAAATAAAGAAAATTTTTTTTTTCAGGTTTTTCGTTTAAAAAATGTTAAATTACATCAATACAAGGACCACATCACATGTTTTATTTTTAAAATAAATTTCATAGCCTACTTTCAATTGACAATTAATAAACAGTATATGACATAGTCACAGTTCATGACCAACTAGGGAAAATAAAACAATTGCCTATATCTCTGTTATTTTTTACCGATTTTAAATTTCAAAATACGGGAAAATACCGAATTTTAATCTTTAACAGATTATTGAGAAATAAATTGGAGTTGTCATTAAAAAAAAACGATGACGTCACTTCCAGTTAGGCCGGACGTCACAAAAATATCATATTATGTGTAAAATTTGACATTTAATACCATACACACATTCATAAAATTTCAAGTCGATACCTTTAAAAGTAAAGAACCCCTGGGTAACTCGGTATAAAAAAAATTGTATCTAATTTCACATCATATTTGTGTATGTAGATTATCACTCATTGAATTTAGGAACACTAATGTTACACTAATTCAAAAGATGATGTAATTACAGTTTAAATTTATTGTATGTACCATTTTAAATTATTAAGTTTCCGGCTTTATTGGGGTTTTTAGTCCGCTCTTAGGACAATTTTGTCGATAGAAGTTTTAAATAAAACAAAAGTGTTCGTATTGTGATATATTTTGAGGTTCATATGCTCATAACCATATAAACAAGTTCACTAAAGACTTGATAAATTAGAAAATTAATATATCGCCTGTGAACACATATAGTACTTACTCTTGGCGCATTCGCCACATTCTCGCATATTGAGGCTGTTCTACAAATTACATTTATTTATCATATTCGAATTGTTACGTTACCCAATGCAATTTATTTTCCAAATTGTAATTAATTAAATTGGAATATTTATTATTGTGCAGAGACAGCTCGTCGTAAAATGTATCAGTGTGTCAGATTGTGTGAAAGGTTGTGAAATTTTTCGAAATGAGACCCTCAGAACATTAGTTTTGGAGCACTCTGAAAATATTGTAGTCAAATTATAGTGTCTGATTTTCTGCTAGTACTTTTGACTTTTGCAGGTACTTAGGACGAACAATTTTTGTGACATTTTGGCTACCCCGAGAGCGCAAAAAAATGTACAAGAATATGACTTTGCATTTAATTAAAGAATTACTTAAAAACACCACCACAAAAATTAGACAATCTCCGAATCCAAAGCTGAAGCTGTCTAGAAAAACGTAGACACGTAACCAATCCCACCGGTATTGGTATTGCCGGTGGCTGGATTCGACCTCTCGGCTGAGATAAATAGGTTGCAAGGCACGCATGTTATCGCTCACTCTCGCCAGCTAGAGCAAAAATTGAACAAAATATAGGGTACATTTCTGTACATTTCTACATATTATGATGTCATTTTGAAATTTGTGTCACTGTTATCTGCAAAAGATAGAGGGTCATTATTTTTTAACGGAAATAGGGATAGATTTTGATTTTTCTGACTATTTCTCTGATTATAAAAATGTATTATAAGGCTGGGGTTGCATAAGAAACATTTTGAGAAAATAGTTATTGCAGATCTGTTTCTTGGACTCTCCATTTTTTGGATTCTAGAACCGCCCCTGTTAAGAGTTAGCGTTTCCGTTCTGAAAACTAAAGGAATATTTTTTTTGATAAAAAAATTGTCTTTTGTGGCAATGTCAAACATGAGAGTTTTCTGTTTATATACTTCCATAGACATTATGTTATATTGATAATATCTACTTACGTCATCTCTAAGGATTGAAAACCAGTTCCTACAAAAATGTACAAAATAATTGGACATACAGTGAGCACGTAAAGGTTGGAATAAATTCCGTAAAATCGTTACAAAGCAAGTGACAAAAATTCGCTCAGACACGTCGATTTTTAAATTCATTTCATAATTTGTTTATTTAAAAAAAAAATTTTTATATACTTTTTTTAAAAAGTTATGACGTCATCGGTAATTTTTTTAAATGGCAACCCCCATTTTTAAAAATTTCATTTGAAAGAGCACATTTTTTTTGCATACAGTACGTTAAATTCTAAGGCATATTGCATGACGAAATTATCGAAAAAAAAAATCTGAACTACTTTTAACAATTTAATAAAACAGAAATACAAGAAATAATAAATCCAGCAAAAAATAATTAAATTAAATGTTCAAATTGCGCACCATTTACTTCTTGACAATGCCCAAGCCGAAATTCAAATTCTCGCAAAACGTTAGTAATTGTTTCGGGTCCAATTCTTCCACATTCGTACCTAATTCTGTCTTTTAAGTCCTCAATGTTATTCGGTCTATTAAAATATATTTTGGATTTAAGGTAACCCCATAATAAATAATCCAATGGAGTTAGGTCCGGAGATCTAGCTGGCCATTCTAATGAACCGCGTCTACCAATCCATCTGTCTGGGAAAATTTCGCTTAAATAATTACGCACTATTACCGAATAATGCGGTGGTGCTCCATCTTGTTGAAACCATATGGAGTTCTCCGGTACATTAGGGTTTTCGCCATTTGGATATAGTGCGGCAAGTCCCGGTATTGTGTTTTGTTGGAGCAACTCCAAATATTTTACACCATTTAATGACCCGTCAATAAAAAATGGACCCAAAATTGTAGTCCCAACAATTCCAGCCCACACGTTTACTTTCTGTGGAAACTGGGTATGTACCTCCATCATCCAGTGTGGATTTTCATGTGACCATTATCGACAGTTTTGCCTATTTACAGCGCCATTTAAGCAGAAGGTGGCCTCATCAGAGAAAAGTACTCGACTTAAGAAATGTGGATTGGTATTACATCGTTCCATCATGGTTTCGTAAAACTGTACTCTGCGGTCGAACTCATCTTCGTTAAGCTCGTGAACTAAAGTTACTTTATATGGGTGCCATTTATTCTTTTTCAAATATTTTAAAACAGTCGACTGACTAATTGACTGCTCTACTGCGACTTCGCGACTTGGTTTGTAAGGATTGTCCTCCATTGTCAGTAAAACATCTAACTATTTATTTTCTGAAATTGCAGGACGACCTCTCTTACATGACCACACTCTCGGAACCTATTTTCTATTTTGCTAACAGTTGATTGTGTAATCGGTCGATCAGGGTGTTTATCGTTAAATAATTCAGTAACCCGAGTTCGTGTTCGGGACATGTCTCTACAACCAATCATCACCAAAATCTCAAATCGCTGTCTCTCACCTAAACGTTCCATTATTAAAACTTTAAATACAACTGAATGTGAGTAAATATGAACTAACGTGACAGCCAGATCCGCTTTTCTACGTAGATGAAAAAAAGCGTAAACATGAAAAAAGTGTAAGTCGTAAAACAGTTCCTCTACCAGGGTTCAACCATAAGTAAAACACGTGTGTGCTATTAATGTTAAATTGTTTTTTTCTCGATAATTTCATCATGCAACATGCAATAGAATTTAACGTACTGTATGCAGAAAAATGTGCTCTTTCAAATTAAATTTTTAAAAATGGGGGTTGCCATTTAAAAAAATTGCAGATGACGTCATAACTTTTTAAAAAAAGTATGTAAAAAATTTTTTTTTTAAATAAACAAATTAAGAAATGAATTTAAAAATCGACGTGTCTGAGCGAATTTTTGTCACTGGCTTTGTAACGATTTTACGGAATTTATTTCAACCTTTACGTGCTCACTGTATATTAATCACCATACGGTGTTTAAAATTTTTTTAAGTGTGACATTTTTCTATGGGAAAAAACATTCTTTTCAAAAACCAACTTCTGAAGCAGAGCTCTATTTAAGCATTTTTACTTTCTTATACCTAAGGAATTATAGTAACCGTGATTTTTTTTGACCTCGAGATTTTCCTTGATATATACATTTTGAACCCTTCTGAATCTATTCTGACTATTTTCTAAATGATGTCTGTCGGGCGCGTGTGTGTGTATGTGTATGTGGATGTGGGTGTGGGCGTGAGCGTGAGCGTGAGCGTGTGCGTGCGCGCGCGCGCGCGTTTGTGTGTGTATCCGCGATAACTCAAAAAAAATACTAATGGGAGACTTTCCACATCTGACAGTTAATCTTAACTGCCAACAGCATTTTAGGTGACACATTAAATTTGGTGAATGTGGTACCACCAGAAGAGACATAATGAATGAAAGAAGAAAAAAGTTTATTGCATTTCTGGACTAATCTCAATGAATTATAATGAAAAAACATAACTTTATGAAAAAAAAGCTGTCCGCATGTCTGTAGTATCGCGATAGCAGCCACAGTTTTTGTGATAAAGCTTTCAGATTAGGTACACTTATTCTAAAGGCCAAAGACAATGAAAAATTCGGTGATGAGCAAAATTGACCAGCCGAAAGGGGTCCACGGTACTCAAACTTTTTTGTATTTGACTTTACAAAAAAAATATATTTTCCAAGTACTTAAATAAAGCTGATGTAAACTGAAATATTTTACACATTTGGCCTCATAAAATGGAGTTAGGATAAATTTAACAGTTTGACGTCTAAATTAGTTACAAAAATGACAATGTCAACAACAAAAATTGTTAAAATATATGACATGAATTATTACTGACAGTATCGAATGACGCTGATAATCAATTAATAAAAAATTTTAATGAAACATTCAAGGTACTCTATTAAAATTTAATTGAGGTAAGTGAAAAATTAAACACAATGATTTTTTTTAGATCAGGATGACATATAATAATAATAATAATAATAATAATAATCCTTTATTAATCCAAGAGATCATAAAATGATATAGGACAAGTCAACTAGATAGTAATGCTAGTAATATACAAAGATACATATGATATATTAAAACATTAAAAATTCTTCAACAGAATAAAATGCATTACTTATAAGAATTTCTTTTAGAGTTGACAAAAACCTGTTTAGACTAGACACATCTTTCAATTCGTTACTTAACTTATTATAGAGTACACATCCCATATAATACGGGTTATGTTTAAATAATTCAAGTCTGTGGATCTTGTACTGCAAATTATAACCATGCCGTGTTGGATAAGCATGGTTAGCATTTAAAAGACTGAATGTAGAAAAGTTATTCTTTACAAATTTTAAAGTTTCAAATATATAAAGGCAGGGTAATGTTAAAATTCTTTGCTCAATAAAGGTGGATTTACATGATTCTCTAAAGCTTAAATTAAACATATTACGGATGGCTCTTTTTTGCAGTATAAATAAACGATTAGCAGAAGGTGAATTTCCCCAAAACATAATGCCATATCTTAGCCTAGATTCAAAATTTGCAAAATAAAATATCTTTACAGGATTTAAATTAGTTATGAGACGTAATCTTTTAAGCGCAAAACAGTTACTTGCACACTTATTGAAAATGTAGGAGACATGAGATTTCCAGTCAAGCGCTATATCTATATAGATACCTAAAAGTTTAAAAGAATCCATCTGCTGTATTGATTTCCTATTTAACTTTAAAAGTAAACTTGAGGTAAAATGAGCCCGGACAGGATGGAATTGTATAGAGACTGTTTTTTCTTGGTTCATTACTAATTTTTTATTGACAAAATAGTTGTTTATGTTATTTAAAGTAATGTTTAATTTCTCAATGAGAATCTATATTTTCGTCTCACACAGCAATGGAGATATCATCAGCAAACGCACAAAAAAAGTCTGATATACACTCATCTAAGTCATTAATATAGAGAAGGAAAAGTAGTGGCCCTAATACACTACCTTGAGGTACCCCCGTGTTTGTTGATTGAAATTCCGAGCAAGTATCAAAAAAGTTAACATATTGTTTTCTATTGCTTAAATAAGATTTTAATAAGTCGTTACATTTTCCACGTATCCCGTAATTTTGTAAAGTATTTAAAAGAATTTCATGATTTACGCAATCAAATGCTTTAGAGAGATCAATAAATAACGCAACAACTTTTTTACCACTGTCAATATTTGTGTAGATAAAGTCCAAAAAGGTTACCAGAGCAGACATAGTTGATTTATTTTTCCTAAAGCCATGTTGCTTATCTGAAAAAACTGAATTAATATCTAAAAATTCCGTTATTCTAATTGCAATTAGCTTTTCAAAAATTTTTGAAAAAATTGATAAAATGGCTATTGGACGATAATTACACAGCAGTTTACGATCACCCTTTTTAAATAAGGGAATGATTTTGGCTAACTTTAATAAATCCGGAAAAGTGCCCTCTGAAAAACAATGATTTATAATGTCAGTTAACGGTTTAGCTAATTGACTAGCACATTCTTTAACAATTTTAACGGAATAAAAATCAGGACCAGAAGAACCGGAGTTTTTTAAAGCGTTTATTATATCAATGACTTCGGATGAGTTAGTGGGTCTTAAGTAAATGGAATCTTGTACATGAATGGATGTTCTATCGGTAATGTTGAAATTATTTATGTTGTGTGTAGGTGACGTTAAATCATGAGCTATAAGAATGTTATGTGCTGGCCACATCAGATATTTTAAAATAATTTATAGGACGTTGGCTTAATACCCAAAGAAGGTGAAAAAAAACATTATAGGATGCCGCAAATAAATAACTATAGACAATATTAGGCATAAAAGTCATCAACACTCACATAAAATACTGACGTGGCCATCTCTGCAAGTATTTTAAAAAAGATTACTCATATAACGTAATTCTACTCAAATCAGAAATCTGCTTGAATATTTTACTGGTCGAAATAATTTACAAGCTACATAGGTTTAGGGTCAGTAATCCAGCCTTGCATTTAGAATGTTGGTAGAACCACAGTATCACCAGAGAATGTTACATAATGTATATCATTTCAGTCAACAGGTCGCATACGGCGCAACTCCCAAACTTCAACGTTTTCTCTCCGGAATCCCGATTTATGTTAAAACTTCAGATGTGAGCGTCAATAAATTTTCAATTTACACAGTGATTACGTCTAACCCGAAGGTTAGGAAGACATTTCCGATTTCAAGAGGAAAGGAAGGAATTTTGAATACATAGATGCATTTTCAGCAATAGAAGCCAGTTAGGAAAATGCTTAACGACTTTTAAACTCAAATAAAACTAAGTTACCTTTTTTTATTTTAGTATTTATCGATTCTGCTTAGTGTGCAGCTCGTTAATTTTATTTTAATGTATATAGACCTATTTAAATTGAAATCTCAACTTGTCTTGAAGCTTATTTTGAAAGTTTAATTTAGTGAAAAATATTATTGAAATTTTAAAACGCAGTTTTATTATTTTCTCTCGAGAATGTTTGTTTTTTTTTATTTTTTTGAGATGTTACTTAAAACGGTTTTAAAAAGTTCGATAAAGTTCTGTTGTTGAATTTTTAACCGCCAAGTAGTTTTCATTCATTAATAGAAATGAAAACAAGTTACTACCATAAATTTCGGTACTCAATTCTGTAAAATTTGATCTAGAACTTTCTGATTGTTAAAATACTTCTTGATATACCCGTCTTTATAACCACTTTAGTATAAAATATACTATTAAGGCACTTTTCGTCATAAGGCAAATACCAGATATTTATTTATTTATAAATAGATAGATATACAGAGTTGTCCAGTTTCCAAGACGGAAACTTCAGGCATGTATAGAGTACATAAAAATAATTGGAGTTTCTCTATACATATAATTTTAATTCGACGCTTCAGATCATCAAAAGAAAGCATTAGAAAAGCTAGCTCTGTGACGGAAAATAGTCATTTCCACAGCACCATGAAACAGGTTTTTTTAAGTGATATCCCCTATGAACCTAATTCACAACAAGAAAATAATAGAAATAAAAAATTTCCAAGAAACTGCTAAAACTGTAACCCACTTCCCTCAAAACATTTCCAGTATCATCGAATCAATGAATTAACGGGTATAACCACAACAATATATAATTTATATTAATATTATTAAGCTTCTAAGATTTATAATTACCTGTTTTATTAGGCCTCTCATAAACAATTAGCAGTCCAATTGGTTCAATTTTTATGTTGCTGTCGGCTGCTCAGTAATTCCGGTGGGTTTGTAGGGCAGGACAGTTCTTAAATGTTGATAAATATTATCAAATATGCTTTTAGTTTTATTTATCAACAATGCTAAAATAGAGATTGTTGTAGTTTAAATAAATAAAGTATCACTTATAGTAAATATTTTGAGAAAGACAAATTGTGGAAGTTAAGTTGGTTGATTCCAGTAACTAATTTTTTATATGGTATTAAGCAAGTTAAAAGACAAGATACAAGTTAAGTGGGCGCCATGTTATCAATAAAAATATTAATAACAATAGTTACAGGTATCAATCCAACAAACTTTCTGGAAACTTATTTCAGTGAGAATGTGAGAACAGAAAAATAAAAAACAGAGAATTTTCAGAAAAACAAATATATTACAATGAATTAAAAATTGTACCTGTATAGGTATAACAGTACATATAAATTAAATTGGAAAATTACTTATAACAAAACAATAAGTTTTATTAATATTTACCTGATGGGCCAAAAAAATTACATTTAACAAAAAATGAAAAAACAAAACCAAACTTGTGAAGCATAACAAAACAAATCAAATCGTATTTTTCTATTCACCCTGCAACTGCCCCAAAGTTTACAAGAATTACTTTGACTGGTACGACGAATGTTTGTTAAGACCTGGCAAGTTCTAAATATCACCGACAGACAGACAGTACCTTAGTAAATCCTAGTCTAATGAAATCTCTCCAGTTTGATCTCCTGGTTCCTTCTCGAACTGTAGCTCGGCGAACAGCTTTCTGATAAGGATATATGAAATACAGACCCCTAGGGAAACAACGGCTACTGCTGGTCTAAATGGTTATTCCAACAAGCAAATAATTACCCTATCTGGTGGGATTTATGGTTGAACCTTCTTCTCAGTCTCGTGCATAAAAGAAAAATTACCAGTCAAACTTTATAGCAACATATACGGAAAATATATATAAATATATATATATAGGTGAAGTTACGGTTGAACAAAGAAATACAATAAGGCGAAAGGAAAAAAATGACTACTATGTATAAACAGTAACTGAAATCTTACTAATGGAATTAGTTAAAAAATAATCACAATTCGGTTAATTTTCTAGAGAAGAAAATTACTAACAGATAATAGCAACATAACCAAAAGGTTTGAGTTATACAAAAAGTTATATTATTTTTCTTGTTAAGAAAAATAGATGAGAAAAAAATAGTGAAAAGATAATTATTAAAAAAATTACTCAACTTGTAAGTAATAAATTCTAGTTTAATTAATTTCATTTAATAATGAATTTAAGTTAAAAAAATACTAAGATCACTCTTAAGAATTACGATATTATTTAATTGTGATATTAATTATGCAATTTAAAATAAATTATGGGTTTTCCCAAAAATAAATATATACCTTTATCCAAAGGATGAAATGAATGAAATTAAAAATGAATTTTGAAGCACAATCTAATAAAATATGCTTAAATAAATATAAGAGAAAAAATATGACTGAAATATAATGATTTATTCCAATGTCACACCGTGTAGCAGTGTAACAGGAAAGCAGAAGAATACTTTACTTTTTAGATAAATTATATTTTCACAGATAAAGAAAGATAGTGAATAATTTACTACTTAAATAAATTATATTAATTTTCATGGAAAAAGAAAAATAACAAATAATTTTTATCTTTTAAATAAATTATATTAATTTTCACAGAAAAAGAAAAGTGTTAAACAATTTATCATTTAAATAAATTATATTAATTTTTACAGAAATATATTCTTTTAATTTCCGCAGAAAAGATAAGTGGTGTGTGTTACTTTAAGTTATAAACGTTATTTACGGTAAATATCGGTACAGTCTAATAAACTTTGAAACCAAGTTGATCTTCTTCATCATCAATACGTTAATACTAGCCAAAAATTTAGGCAACAGCCGTTATGAATCCGTAAATTCAAAATATGTAGCTTTGTAGTGATAAAGAAAAATGTAATTGACATCAAAATAGACAGACTTTTTCAGTCGCCACGAGGCTTTGCGTGTTCTCCAGCAGGGAGAAAAAAAGGACAAGTCCAAGGGGTAAGTGAAGGTAGTAAATTAGCAACAAACATGCTAATTATCAAGGTACGATAAGATAATTACTAATTAGATAAGATAAACGATATAAATTTCATCTATAAAGCTAGTAAGGTGATCCAAACTCAAGAATTTAGTTGAATGTAAAGGACGCTCAAATATGGCGACCATCCCATGGGCTTTACACTAAACTAATATAGCTCGATGAAAATCGATATTAAAACCTAGCTAAGGAAATAAATAACTCGTCAAGAACTTAGGAATGCCCTACACATTGTAATAGGTTAAAATGAAATTATTAAATATTTTAAATTAATACTTTAATGATAATGCAATGTTACTCTCACCTTCCTACTTGAAGAAAACCCAACGACTCCTCTCTTCGCTCGTGGCCTCGTCAAGTAATTGACTCTCGCATGAACGAAAATCAGGGCATTTCGATTAAACTACCAGGACCTTGCTGGTCGTAACCATAATAATTTGTTAAAATTATCATTACACGACGGCAGATATTTGAGGTGAATTTTGCTGCATCTCATTGCAATCTTGCTCAATCTTTAAAACTAAATCATCTACTGTTAACACCGGCATAAACCTTTTCCTTTAAATATCTCGAAACGTAAAAGTGTAGTGGGTTGAGGGCCGGTGACCTGAGTGGCCTGGCCACTAGTCCAATGCCATTAATCATTTCATGATGCATACCATTTATTCCTAAGCGACTAATCCAATGCCATGAACAAATTGTGTGTAATCGTTCTCTTGAGACTATTTCAAAATGCGCTGGAGCACCATCCAGTTTTACACAACTTTCATATAGTTAATCATCTAGCAAATACTCGATATAGTTAGACAGGTCATTTGAAAGGATTTCAAAGAATAATTCTGAGTTTAATTTCGGGGGTAGGAAATGTGGATCATAAACATTGTTTATAAAAACACCCAGCCAAATATTCACATTGAATTTATCTTGAACTGATCGCGGTCGTATAGCATTAGGATTTTCGTGTGTCCAAATATGAAGCTTGTTGTAATTCATTCCTCCTGCTCTAGTGAATATCGATTCAACGATCCATAGAATTTTCCGCAAAAAAATCTTTTCTTCTGCTAAATTTAAGTCACTGGCAAAAATTCAAGCGCTTTTCGACATCCCCAGGGCGTAAATATTGTACGAGATGTAGATGATAAGCATGTCTGTGGTCATCTTGTAACGTTCGTGATATTTGCGATTTCGGTAGTTGCTCTGCGAGAGTTCAGCCTGGGATTATTACGATTACGATCACGATTCCGATTATTATATCTACGATTTTCATTCTGTTCATTACACCAGCACACAAAAAAAAAGTTGTTTGTACATTTGACGCCACCTACCTCCCGACATGTATTTCGACCCGCTGAATCCGAATTTGAAGTCAGTTTGGACCGTACACCTTCAAATATCGAGTAAATTGAAAAACCGTAAAAAAATAGTGAAAATTGGGTGTTTCGGTAATAAAAAAAAATTTTGTGGATCTAAACCAAGCCTAATTTTTATGTATTTCGATCCGCTGAATACGAATCTAAAGTATATTTAGACCATAAGCCGTTTTAAATCTAAGTAAATTGTAAAAAAACCCTCGAAAATTGCTAAAAATGGCAAAAAATTGTGATTATGTTGATGAAAAAAATATTGTAGACCCGGATCGAAGAGGATTTTTATGTAATTTGATCTGCTGAATCCGAGTCTGAGATATATTTGGCCCATTAATCCCTCAACATCTCAAAAAAATCACATAAAACCGATAAAATAGCAAAAAATTGCAGTTGAAAAAAATTGAAAAAAAATCTATGAAACACGATTAAATACGTTTCTTGTATTTTTTTATGCATAAAATACAAGTTTAGAATCTGAAAATGTGAAAAATTGTAGAATGTATAAAGAAATTACGTATAAACAGAATGAAAATTTTTTTCATCTACATAATCACAATTTTTTGCCATTTTTAGCAATTTTCGAGGGTTTTTTTACAATTTACTTAGATTTAAAACGGCTTATGGTCTAAATATACTTTAGATTCGTATTCAGCGGATCGAAATACATAAAAATTAGGCTTGGTTTAGATCCACAAAATTTTTTTTATTACCGAAACACCCAATTTTCGCTATTTTTTTACGGTTTTTCAATTTACTCGATATTTGAGGGTGTACGGTCCAAACTGACTTCAAATTCGGATTCAGCTGGTCGAAATACATGTCGGGAGGTAGGTGGCGTCAAATGTACAAACAACTTTTTTTTTTGTGTGCCGGTGAATTATTCACGCGCAAGCCAATTATGTATTCTAACTAAAACGCAAGAATTTAGAAGTCTCCTGTTTGGAAATCGTCTTTGGTACTCACTCACGAAATGTTGTCTCAGCATTTCCATCCATGATCTGAAAAATCTGCACAAAAGATTTTAGCTACAAATAAATCGGATAAGGCTTGTTCTATCAAAATTTTACAGAAACACTTTTCTTCAAAATTTCATAGGCAATTTAGTATTTTTTCCAGAAATATCCAGTGGTATACAATATATTTCTAGAAAAAGAGTATTAACCCCCGCATCTACGCCAGTGGTTTTCTATTAATATTTTTGACTTGAACTGTAGATGCAGGTTTAAATAGAAAGGTGGTGTGCGAATTTTGAAAATGATATCATTTGTCTTCTCTTAGATATTAAATTATAAACTGTTTTTCACTGAAACTTCTATCTTAGTTATGGTGCATTTTCCAAATTATGTTTATAGAGGAAACTCCAATTATTTTTATGTTATCTACACATTTCTGAAGTTTTCGCGGCGGAACCCGGACCACCCTGTATACATCCCAAAATGGAAAGTCGTTTGCTTATGTTTCTATTATTTGCCTCTTGTATTATAATCAAAACAAAGTTCTGGAAAAGTTTTTCTAACATGGTTTACGAAATAATCTTGATTAACAGTCTCGTGAGGATTACATGAAGGAAGTGAGCATTTTAGATTAAATGAAAGTAAATTATTCACACAATATGAAAACGTTTTACTTTTTTATTACTTTATGCAAATACGACGACAATTTGTATTAGCATTGGTGAACCTTGTGCCCAAAGGCATGTTTGTTAATGTTCATTTAACGCTAACTGAAAGATATATCAATTTCAACTACAATACGAATCATCACACATCTATTAGTAGTAAATCATAATTGTTATTCAATAAAAGATAATGTCCAAGGAAACTATTGTTATAACATAACGATTGTTTCTTTGAATATTATCATCCTGTTACAATTAACTAACCATTGACAAGTCGGATGAGATACTCAACATTTGTATGTAGCCAAAACACTGTTGTAATAATATTTCACATTCATATCGATTCATGTGGAATAATCACATTATACTGGTGCCCACATAACATTTATATCCAAAAGACCTCTCAAAAAACTCACTGTATTTACCATATGTAACAAAATAAACTTTTAATTTGTTTTGTACGTCGAGTTGGCTAAAAATCCTAGTCATCTTGGTGCATTCATCAATACTAAACATTTTATTGGATGGAATCATATCATTCAGTTACATCTTTTATATACCTTCTGTTCAAAGGCTTGTTTATTTAAGCGTATATAATACATATCAAATATGTTATTATGGGGTCACCAATTAAGGCTAACGGTTTTTAAATATAAATAAAAGTGGTATCCAACGACAAAACAACTTTTTTTAGTAGCTTAACGTGTAAGCATCTTTCAGGTTTATGACAATATAAAAATATTTAAAACTATGCTTTATTTTTTAAATATGGCTTTTAACTATTCACCATTCATTTCGTTACACATTTCGAACCTTCACTGGAAATCATTACGCGAGAAAACAAGCACCATTAATCTTGTCTATCTTCAACCGAATTCGATTTTTTTAGTTCAGTTACAATTGGAAATGGGCGCATTTTATTTAAAGTAGCCCCCTAAAAAGTAGTCTGCAGTTGCCAAGTTTGGGTATCCGGTACGTTATACTGAGTGTAACAGGATCATGGTACACCCCTCATTTCTCGTTTAGTTTTGAAGATAATTGACTGAAATTTGGGATATCTTATATACATAATAAGCACCACTTTTTGACATACAAGTGATTTTTTTTCACTTCCTGTTTCGCCGGAAGTGACACTAACTTTCGATTTTTAAATGGAACACCCTGTATATTATTGCATTTTTGAATTCTACATAATTTTCTGAATTCAACGATACCAAATAAGTGACATTTCAAACGTCAATATTTTTTATAATATAATTTTTAGTTTTCTATTTAAGTGTGCCATGACGGTTCCGATTTATTCTAAATGATCCCTGTAATGCAATAAAAAATTGAAATACCGTCAAAAATACTAAATTACGTGATTTATGAGCAAATAAAGTTCATCAAAATGGTTTTTGGGGAAAAAACTCAATTTTTTCAAATGGAACCATATTGGTACCGTGGTACCATTTATTAGTACTATTAATAAGGAATTTATTCATAGTCGTATTAAAATGTGCGATAAATACAAACAAAATTGCAGCTAAAAGAAAATAAGAAAATACAATTTTGTTCTAATTACCTTGTTATACATAAGGTGACTTTGGAATACAAAAAATTAACACAAAACATTACAACAGTTGTTGAAAATGCTATCCATTAACGTCAATGCACTTCTGAATTCACATAGCTGTTTCTCGAAGAACGTTCGCCAATTGCTGGGCCGTTATGCTATTAATTGCGCGTCTTATTCGTAGCTCCAGGTCTTCACGGATTGTAACGGCGGTTGCGGAGACAATATTTTTTAAATGACCCCAAACAAAGAAATCAAGGGGTGTTAAATCAAGTGACCTTGCCACCTCACAGGTCCATTCATCGAAATTACGTTTTCTCCGAATCTCCGTTGAAGGTAATCAATTACTATCCCTGAATTATGGGGAGTATCGCCATCTTGTTGGAAATACATTCTCTGTCGTAAATGGAAATGAAAATTAGCTAAACTGTCCTCAATTTCATTTTGCAGAATTCCCAAGTATCTGGCACCAGTCAAATATTATTGGACCAATGATTCTACTACCGATTACTCCAAGCCAAACATTGAAACCGAACCGCACTTGAAAGTTACCCTCCCGTAATAAATTTTGGTTTTCTTGTGACCAATATTTTTTATTTTATCGGTTAAATAATCCCAAATTTGTAAAAAAAATAAAATCAATCCCAAAAAATCATTGTTTGGCTGCACGTTATTCTGCAAAATCCAGTTGCAATATTCCATCCTACCTTCGTAATCATTTTCGTACAAGTGATGGTGTAATTGGTATTTAAAAGATTTATAAATCTTGGTATTTGTGCAAAAGTCGGCTTACTGTTTGGTGACTGATTTCCAATTAAAACCCAATTTGCCTTAAAGAAACAGTCCCATCAACTTCTACTCGAGCCAAAACATTAATTTCCGTTCTTTCATCAAGAATGAAATTTTCTTCGGGATCATTGTTGCGCTCACTTGATTTTCAAGACGATTAAAATAGTTTCTCGCTGGACATTGTCTATCAGGATATCATTCGGCATAAAGGTGTCTAGCCGCAACGGCATTTTTTGTACAATCCCCATAAATAATTAACATGTCCACTTTTTCATCTCTTGTACAAATTTGCGGCATTTTGAACACAATTAACAATAATTTTAAACAATTTTTAAAGACACAAAAAAACACAGGTAAACCAACAAATGTTTGACAAGCTAAATATTTCATTGTTTTCAAAGCCACCTTAGTTAGTTAACTTCTTAACAAGATAATTAGAACAAAATTGTATTTTCTTATTTTCTTTTAGCTGTAATTTTGTTTGTATTTTTCACACATTTTAATACGACCTATGAATAAATTCCTTATTAATAGTAATAATAAATGGTACCACGGTACCAATAAGGTTCCATTTGAAAAAATTGGGTTTTGCTCCAAAAACCATTTTGATGAAATTTATTTGCTCATAAATCACGTGGTATTTTTGACGGGATTTCGATTTTTCTAGCATTACACGGGTCATTTAGAATAAATCGGAACCGTCATGGCACACTTAAATGGAAAACTAAAAATTATATTAGAAAAAATATTGACGTTTGAAATGTCACTTATTTGGTATCGTTAGATTCAGAAAATTATGCAGAATTTAAAAATGCAATAATATACAGGTTGTTCCATTTAAAAATCGAAAGTTAGTGTCACTTCCGGCGAAACCGGAAGTAAAAAAAATTCACTTGTATGTCAAAAGGTGCCGCTTATTATGTATATAGGATATCGCAAATTTCAATCAATTATCTTCAAAACTAAAGGAGAAAAGGGGGTGTACCATGATCCTGTTACACCCGTTATATTTCCATATTTGAACACGATTACCAAATATTGGGTGCGATGAATAAAAATGAAATATTTACTAATACTTCTTTAAGTTTTTACATTTTCTGTGTAATATTTACCACATCCGGTAGTAACTTTACTTTATATGGAAAAATTTTCACAACTAAGTTCATCGTATGAAGCTACTAAATTTGAAGTATTAACAAATACTTCATTTTTATTCATACTATTGTTATTCATACCATTGCATTGGGTGGTATAAATAAAAAAGAAATATTTGCTAATACTTCAAGTATTACCTACTTCACGTATATAGAAAAGTCTTCACAATGAAGTAGATACTTCATTACATGAAGTATGTACTTCTTTTATGTAGTATATTCTTCGAAATGTATAGCATTCACTTCAACCCTGTCCGGACTCACTGTAAATATTCGTTTGTACAAGACAATTTATACTAAATTGAGGTTTCATTGCTTGTCGAATAATGAAAACAGCAAAAAAATTTGCAAAAAACTATTACAGTAAGGAACCAGTTAAATACTATTTACCCACTTCAATGTAATGGAAAAAATGGCCCCACTAAATGGCCTCATTTCAAAAATACATAGAGACGTGTGTCAATCAAAATGGGCAATATGTGGAGCACTTATTATAACTTTTCTAATGAATTATTTGAAGAAACCTCTATTTTTTTTAGTTTATTCTTGAATTTTGTACCTATTGCTCAATAAAACAAAAATGGTTGCAATTAGCCATAGAGAATTTTCGTTTTTCATGTCTTCATCACATCGTTGAAAAACACACCATTTGAAAAAATTAAAAAAAATTAAATTTGAAAAGTTCTTAATTGAAAAATAATTTTTGGCCACCCTGTACATTTTTAGGAAGTAAAAATTATTCAAAAACATTAATTATATGTCTCGTAACCAGTATTCACATAAGTTTTCCTTAAAACCCATAATTGAGACTTGATTTTTTCAATATGTATCTGCAGGTGGCATTATATCAACAAAAAAAATTCATTACATCCAGGTGATTGGGATATAGTCAATAATAATATAGGAATGAATAGAGTCTAGAAGGAGGCTTCAAAAATTGTACTGATATACATAGCATTCTATTTAAAAAAAGGCACTTGATCCTGTAATTTCGTCTTGGCTCGCCCTGTAAATTCGAAAATAATTTCCGGTTATAGACATTTTTATCTAGTTTACTTGTATTTTTTTTTTAATATCTAGCTATCGTAGAACTCGAGATATTGAGGTCCGACGACTATTGCCCCATCCTGTATATATATACAACCATCCAGGTAGGTTTGTTGTACAAACAGTACGTGTCATATATAAAGTCTAAATAAACTCTATCACTAATTGGTACATACAGTTCTGTTGGTGATTTAATATGTATTTATTCACTGTTTGAGGGTGGCTGTAGGGGCGTGGTTTAAAGGTCATGAACGATCCGAATACGGTAAAGCAAGGACGACGCGTCGAGACGCCACCGTGCGTTAACCCTTCACCAGGATAGGACTTGCAGATATTGAAAAATGTTGGCAGGGTTCTGTTACCCCAGATGTGTTCATCGCAAGTAAATTTTGACACAAAACAATCAACATAATTCTTGCTACACATATGTTGTTGGACTATTTTGCAGATTTCGTGTACGAGCAATATTTATAAAATAATGGTATTTTCCTTTTTAAGTTAGTGGAAACATTCTAAAAATTGGGTTCATGTTGTTTTTTAATTAAGTCTAGTGTTAAATTAGACACAAAATATTAATCATTTAATACATTTTAAGTATATTAATAATTTTTTTTATAAAAGTTCAAAAACTTGTTTTAGGTTGTAATTAATAGGTAAAAACAAAACACATTTTAAAATAATATGTCCTGAAGTGTGTTGGAACCTTTGATGTGAAGATAACACTGTCGTAGTTTTCCACGAAATACCAAAACACTATATATTGTACCCGACGCGCGTTTCGCCAACCAAGTTGGCATCATCTGGAGATGATTAAAACTAAACATGCTAACAATCTACCCTATTTATACTTAAACTATTGTCACGGTTCGGTGCACTGTGACACACTAACCAATAAAGCTGATAAGGCAATAAAGTCTATAGAGGACTATTATGAAAGGACAGACAATCTGCTTAGTAACGGTCCTTATAAAAAAACTTTCTAGAAATCCATTACCAAAAATGATTACTGAAGTGAGAAATGTACTTAAATCCTGCAACAACCTTATTACTCCAGCTTTAAATAGGATTTTACATGCATCTAACCCAAGTGGTACTGCTTGCCTGAGATACATAAACCAGGAAAGTCGATGCGCGCAATTGTTTCAGCAGTCGGATCGCAGACTTACCACCTATCAAAATGGTTAACAGAGGAATTAGAAAATTTACCTATTGCATCACCTAGTTTCTCTGTGATTAATGTCAATGATTTTTTTTATAAGGTGAAAAATATTCAGTTGCAAGAAGGTGAAATTTTGATCTCCTTTAACGTTTGTTCATTGTTTCAAAGTGTCCCGATACTACAGACCCTGAACTACCTTAAGAATCTACTTGAATTAAACAATCTCAGTCAAGATGAAGTAAACGAATATCTTCAATTCGCTAAACTTTGCATGAAACAAGATTGATTTCGATTCAACGATAATTTCTTCGAACAATATGAAGGAACAGCAATGGATAACTTTGTCACCATTCATTTCCAGTCTCTTCATGAACAGATTCGAAACATAAATAAAAGAAGAATTCGAATATTTCCCCAGGGTTTGGCCTAGGTACGTGGATGATATTTTTGCAGTGTTTGATACAAAAGTCGCTGACAACTACTATTTTTAGATGTATTAATTAGAAATAGTATAAATAAGTTAGAATTTGACATATACAGAAAAGATAGCAGTACTCTAAGATATATCCCTAAGGACTCTCTCCATTGTACTCAACACAAAATGGCTAGTTTTAATTTTCTAGTCCATCG
This sequence comes from Rhamnusium bicolor, assembly GCA_029963845.1. NCBI lineage: Eukaryota > Metazoa > Arthropoda > Insecta > Coleoptera > Cerambycidae > Rhamnusium > Rhamnusium bicolor. The sequence goes on along the minus strand of JANEYF010005400.1, from coordinate 48,583 downwards.
TCTGTTAAGCTTCCCCTTCAATATAAGTAAAGGTTTGAAAAAGAAAAGGCATTGATTGAGGACGTAGCTGAGAGTAATGGATATTCTGTAAGTTTAGTTGATAAAATAATTAGGAATCGAAAATTTATAGTCACCTCGAAGTTTCCCGACCTTTCAAAATGAAAGAGAAAATCCGAAAGTATCGATTCCATTCAACCGTCGATTCATCTGTGGTATTGGTAAGATTTTTAAAGATATACAAGGTGAGTTTTAAATGCGTAGTTATATTTTAACCCTCAATATATTTCGTCGTGTAGAGTTGATTGGCACTGTGAAAAAATTTTTTTGAACAAAAAAAATTTTTAATTTCTGATAATTTTTTCGTCCTCCAGCCACTGATATTTTGATAGTCACTGGATAACTTCGTAAACGCAGTTCACAGAAATGACGTAACTGAAGGCAGTGTTGCTACTGCCAGATTTCGTCATCACAATTATCCTATAATTGCATGCATTGCATGAATTGCAAATTTTGATTTTTAAAAAAACTATTACCCTTTTGTCACGGACATGTTGTGAGACGATATTAGACCTATTTAATATCAGTGTAGAGCCGCACCAAAACAAATGTAATAGTTTATAAAACATTGAGTTCTTTTTAAGAAAGCATGATATCTGTACACACTGGCCGAAAATAAGAAATAAACTTCAAGGGGGCCAAGGCGCGATTGATTAGTCCTTTATGGAAAGCGACACTTGTCACTTATAGCTTGCTCTTAAAATAAAAGGTGTTAAAAGTATCTGTTTATCTATTTTTCTTTGTAAAATTAGGTAATCCTGACACTTTTTTTATAAATAAACAGAACTCGTTCCGTAAGCACCAAAAATATTAAAAATATGCAATACTTTTTCTGTGTATTTTAAATTATGATTATTGACTCTAATTTATAGTTTAAGTTTAATATGGTTCATTTCTAAAAATGAATCAAAATTGAAAATAATCGTTTTAAAAAGACGCATTTACTTTAAAAGAACGAAAAAGCAGATTTGTTTACTTACCTAATACAACAGTTACTACATGAATATATCATATGGGCTTGAGGTTTGGATAGCATTCCATAGCCGTTTTGCTCATCTAGCATTTTCAGCTACTTGAAAATATGCCTTTAACATATCCAGCATTAAAATAATAAAATTGGTCGCTATGGTTAATCACTAATTTTCACAAAATGAACCACTAAAGGAACAAATTATAAATAATAAATTTCGGTAACATAGTAACTCAAAACTTCGAATCACAAATTTAATCACAAGAAACTATAAATAACGGTAATAAACACCTTTTTGTAAATTCTAATGCAGACAGGTACGCGAACTATCAATAACACTGGTTTTTACATAGGGTGTAGTGTTGCCAGATGTGTGAGATTTTCACATAGGTTATAAATTTCATTATAAATAAATCATGAGCCTTTTCAAAAAATTTCTGTTGACCTAACTGACGGTTAATTTAGCTAACTGAGCATTGAAAAAACGGGTCTTACCATCGCAACAGAAACAACACAAAACAGCAAAAGACTATTATTTATTTGGGCTTGCACAACTAGCACTGTTTACGCGCGGTTCCGATTTATAAAGATCCTATGTACACGGTATAAAATTTAATTCAGTTTACTCTTTTTTATTGGAAGAACTGACCGAGGTCGGGACTGACGACCTAAATTTAACTTTTTTATTAACTTTTGCTAATATTGGTGTAAAATGGTAGAAATTTTTAAATAATAGTTTTATTACTTAAAAAGAGTACAGGTACACAAGGAAAATAATGGTATAAATACCATGAAAATGGTATGCCTGGCAACACTGATTAGGTGCGTGGTTAGATGTGTGAAGATCATAGGTTACATATGCGACGCTAATATCGCAGTTCACATTATGGCGTGGTTGAATTTTTATCGTGTAATTGCTTATCCCGAATAAAGTGCTGTTTTCTCAAGAAAAAATTGATCTCTTTTTTTTTTTTTTTAAATGACATATACTATTCTCCTAACCATCGAGAGTATTATGGAGGAATAAAATGCAAACTGTTGGGTATGGCCAGTGTAAAAAGTGACAGAAATGTGTGAAAACACTGCAAATTATTTTCCATCACCTGATATTGTGTTGCACCTTCAGTGTTTTAGTATTAGAGGCCGATTAAAATAGTAGAGAGTTGATTTATTCCTTGAACACCTACACATTTCAAATTATTGTAATAGCAGAGGGTAAGCATCTACTTCTTAAAAATAATAATCCTTCTATAAACTTTGAAAAAATGAGATGGGAACATTAAATTCCTATCGAGATTCACTAAAAAAGTTTACTGTTCATCGAAAAATTTAGTTGTACATTCCATATGAAACGCTTAAAAATAAATGTTGATTGGTGCAAGAAAAAGTAAAAATTGTACATTTCTCATATTGAAAGGTATTTCAAAATGTTTAAAACTTATTTCAAGTGAAGCAATTAATCGTTTAAGTAGCTAATTATTTCATCCAATGTTATTATAAATTTGGGAATGAACTTAATGCTAGGGCACGGTTTTTCAATCGTGGGTTAGCTAAACTCACACTTTTAGAAATCGAATTTTTTCAATTTTACATTTGTTTTGGCAGTGGTTATAGCAACAAATATTTTATGCTAAAGTAACTTTTAGTTGAAGTGGTTTGTATTAGAATCTCATCGATTTTTGTGAAAACAATGCTAGGTAACTTTCAACTTATGTTAACTCGGCAACGTTGCTTCAGTCCATTGCATCATTTTAGCTAAAATATAGAATGTTTTCAGTAACCAGCAGTTCCAAAACAGTTTCATCGTATTTTTTTGAAAGTCGATAACTCAGTTACACGTGGGAATTAAAAAGAAAATGTGTCAGAGGGTTTCTACAGATGTCAAGAATCGGTGGTTTAAATGTAACTACATACTTAAGACTCACCCTGTAGGTATGAGAATGGTTCATTCATCGGGAAACAAACTACAATAACTTTTAGGCAATCCAAAAGACAAAATTAAAATAAACGAAAAGTCGGAGATTTACGAAATTAGCTGTAAGGACTGTGATCAAAAGTATGTTGAACAAACTAGACGATCAATTCAAACTAGATTCAAAGAGCATATGGCCTATCTCAAATATGGTAGAACAGATAAGTCTAGTGTTGCCCAACATGCGTTTGAGAACAATCATAAAATATATATATAAGCAATTTAAAATTAATTAAAAGTGTAGCAAGTATTAGACAGCGGGATGCATTTGAAAGTTTGGAAATCACAAAGTGTAAGAATAGTATGAATAGTGACTGAGGATATATCCCAAATAGCTCGCTTTATTGGTTAGTGGGTCACGGTGCACCGAACCATAACAATAGTTTAGGTATAAATAGGATATATTGTTAGCATAAGGTTAGTTTTAATCATCTCCAGATGATGTCAACTTGGTTGGCGAAACGCTCGTCGAGTGCAGTATGTGTTATTTTGGTGTTTCGTGGAAAACTACGTCAGTGTTAATGGTAATATGTGGTAAGAAAAGAAACAGGAATTTAAAATATTTCGATTCTCTATGAAGTCTCCAATTTTATTTCTATACGTATATTTTTTAAATGGCTTATAGGTTTAATTTAAAATGCATGCAGTTTTATGTAATTACACAAGTAGTTAACCTATTTTACGGTCGACTTCTGGTTCGACGGAATACAGGGTGTTTCTAAAATAGGGTTCAAAATAAGTCAAAAAGTTACTACAGACATGTGGCATAAAACTTACCCCTAGGAAGTAAGAGGCCCTTAAAGGAGTTCAGATGAAATTTGTTTTTTGTTTTTTTATTAATTGAGGAAGGGTAAATGATAAATAAATGTTAAGTTGTAAACGTGTTACTAGTCCAAATTTCTTGTTTTACGTTCATTAATGTTTTGTTCGTTGATAGCTGCATACTTTTTTTCTTCGAATAAATAGTAGGTAATTTTTCTGAAACCGAAAATTTTGTCTATTTATCTTTACCGTTAATCAAATAATAGAAAAAACTAATTTCATCTGAACTCCTTAGGGGCCTCTAACTCCCTAGGTGTGTATTTTATACTACATGTTTATAATAACATGACATATTTTGATGAGTACTGCACACTGTAAAAGTTTGGAACCGTATCTTAGAAACACCCAGTATATATGTTAAATTTTCGGCTGGCAAACATGATACATATAAAAAACCCGCTGTTAATTATTTGGGGATCAGAACTTCCTCACCGTAGTGAAAGCCGACGTACGGTGGAGTTTATAATAAAACTAATTTTTGACGTTTCAAAAAAGTCACATTTTTTGACATTTCAAAAAGTCGTATTTTGACGTTTCAAAAAAACTCGATGTGTGGTGGAGTTTGTAATAAAAAAGTAATTTTTGACGTTTCAAAAAAAGTCACATTGGTGAAATGTCACTAATATTTTTTTTTGAAAAAGTAATTTTTGACGTTTTAAAAATTGACATTTCAAAAAAAGTCACATTGGTGGATTTAAAATTTGAAATGTCAAAAAACTTTTTGACATTTCAAGTTGACGTTTCAAAAATGTTACAAATATTTTTTTTTGACATTTCAAATTTTAAGAAGCGATTTTGCTCATCAACGAACTCAATCTGTAGCTGCTTTCGCGAACCAGACAGACACAGACAAAATATTTTTTGTCTGAAATTTTGTGTGTCGTCATAATTCGTCGAGATTCATCCAGAAATGCAATAAAAATTTTCAAACATTTTTTCACGAATACATACCTTTCTCACTGAGGGGTGAGGAAGTAATTTTCCCATTACACTTTGTCAGTTAGGGGAGTTATTGGATAACAACTATTTTTTTTTTTACGAAAATTTATCGTACTATAACCATTTAGTTTTAAGAATATGCTACCAAAAAATGTCATCAGAAATAGAAAGGTGTGCACGTGTCGTATATCTAATTTAGATTTCTCGGTACAATGAAAAGCAAGACGAATACCTCTTTTATCGTTGTCCTGTAGGAAAAACATTTCGAGGAGTGCAGGTGGCTGGTTTTATGAAAGACACTATCTCTTTGTTGAAAATAGAAAACCCATAAAAGTATAATGGAAATATCGTGCCTGAGATATATCAGACGTTACAGAAAAAGTCGAGTAATTTCAGGCGCTGCCTCGTCAAGAGATAAAACTATCTCTAAATTTTACTCAGATATTTGTACATGCAGTATATTTGAAATATAAATATCGTTTGCTATCGTTTCCACTACTTTACCTAATTTTAAAGACCTTAATTGAAACCGCTTTTAGTGTTTTCTTAAATACTCCCTTCACCCATAATCTTAACGTGCTGTTAGCCTGCTGACTACAATTTATCTTAATTAGTTCTGTTAGTAGCTAAGTTGTGACGCCCACTATATACTGGCTGGAATTCCATATTTGATCGCAAATGTCACTGAAATATGGAAAAGGGATGTTTTATAAATGTATTCAAAAATAACTTTAGAAATAAAAATAATAATAAAATTGATGTTATTTTTTATTATTTAAGAAATCAAAATTACATTTTTTCCATGGTACTATGTATAATAACATATGGTGTTGTAATCTATTCGCACTCAATGTCACATTAAAAATTCAGGGCATAATGTTATTGCCTGTGGTGTTTATTGTGTAAAATTTCTACTACATTATAATTTAATAAAATAAAGAACTAATAAAATCGGTGACTAAATAATGAAGCTACATTTTTCACATACATATTATTACGCCACTGGACTGTGTAGACTAGTTAGATGAGACTGGAATTGTGCGCGAACCGCAGGGAATATTCTGGAATGCTCTAGACCGTGTGAATGGATGTATAAATAAGACGCACGGTGGGCCGAGAGTCAGTCTTAAGTTGAACGTGAACGAGCAAAGAGGAAATAAGACAGTGACTTAAAAGTGTTCAAGTGTGATTATAGTTAAGACAGTAATTAATCTGTTGTTGTTAATTATTAATTAGTTAATGAAGTAGTGAGTAAGTGTTACCTGGACTTTCAGTCAACAAATCTACGAGTATAGGTGTTTGTAGGGATAGCAAACACGTAATAATATTAAAGAGTTCAGTTTACACGAATTGGTTTGTGGAAAACCACTGACGTGGTTTTCCACAAAACATCATTTACCGCACTCGATGCGCGTTTAGCCAACCAAGTTGGCATCATCTAGAGATGATTAAGATTATTTAGATTAACTTTTAATCATCCTCAGATGATGCAAACTTGGTTGGCTAAACGCGCGTCGTTTTGTAGAAAACCAAGTCAGTGTTAGCTTCACATCAAAGGTTCCAACCCACTTTAAGATAGTTTGTTTTCCACAAAATTTTGCCATTTTGGCTCAATTTGAAATCTTCTATATACACGTTGTAACAAACGCTTTTGAATATGCAGTAATAGGCCCATAATGTGTGTCTTTAGACTCTCCCACTTTACGATTCCCAGAATGGCTAGGCCGGGGTCGGCGAGGATCCTCACGCAAGTGACTAATATGAAGTGAGTTCCTTCACTGAATGTCAATGCTATTTGTGCCAAGACTAAATGCATGCAGTATCTCTGTCATTCCTTACGCCATAATCAAAAGTAGCTGTTACAACGTATAGAAAAAATATAGTTTTTACTTTACTAACTATACGTATTTTTTGTGTTCAGGCACAATCTAATATTTTTCTAATGAGTGGGCTCCTTAATTAATCTTGAGAGATTCTATTCTATGCCCCAACATTTTTTTGTGGTAAAAAAATGGCGCTTAGGTCATCGTAGTTCAAATCCATACATCTTTGCGTGCTATTACTCGTTAATATTCTTGTACAAAGTTGATAATTTTGCACAGAAATATCTGTATACTAATAAAGACGTTTAATATAATTATTATCATTATTTCATTGAACGTTGTTTCAAGGTATCACGTGTTATACGTGATACTTTGTTTTGGTTGTACAGCTGTCGCAACATTAAGGTTTCCAATTTTAAATAAAATTTTTCGCAGCTTGGTAGCTGGACTGTGTATGTTTACTTGAATGAATGCACAGGTTATGGAGAGAAAGTAATTTATTGCCTATCGTTGGATCTTATTCGTTACAGAAGAGAGAAAGGATACATGTTCATTTTCAAATCATAAATGACCTGGACACCTTTATGTTGCGGCAGATGTGCATTATTTTAATTGGTGTAATTTTAGACCGTACTTCATCCTACCTGCATATGTTTTCAGGAATACGAAACTATTCCTAGTATTAATACTATTGGGTAACAAGAAATGGTCATAGCTAGAACTGCACCATACAATGTTCGAAGAGATCTTATTTCAATGAATAAATTCTCGCGTTTTACTGACTCTGGCTCTCACAAAAGGTCAAAATCCCTTTTCCTCGATTTTGTTGTACATAATCGACTAGTGTCGCAACCAAATGCAACATGTCTTTATTGCCAATTCTATAGAGCAGTGTTTGGTATCCAATGGTGCTTCTAACTTATAGACCTCTGTCAATATCTGAGCTAAGTGAGATCATACAAATCACAGAAATATATGTTCGGAAAATTAAATCAGATGGGATTAAACATATAAAGCTCCCTATATCTCCAAAGAGATCTGAGACCTGCAAAATTCACACAGTGGACACAGATCCAATACCATAGAAACATACAATGGAATGAATATAATTAGAATCTGAGACATAACACGATAATATAATTATATTGATTATAAAATAATTTAGAAGGTTTTTTTTTCAGTTTATAAAATATGTATGATACTAACAGTGAATTAAAACAAACGTGATGTAAGCACAAGAATTATAAAAAAAACTTACAAAAATGACCAACTATTTTTTGAACCATACGTTTAGTAGGATGGTCAAAATTTTGCTGCTCTCAATTTTTTTTCTTCTACTTAAAAGTGGTTTTAATTTATATGATGCAAAATTACTGCAAAAAAATTTTGCAGAATTTGGATAATGGGAATTGGTGCCGCCGTAGAGTGAAAATTAAACATTTCTAGAATATAAGGTTTTATTTAGATTAATAATCATATATTAAAAATAACATTTACGTATATAATACTTAAGTAATTTAACAAAATAGTTTAAGACATTATGTGGGTCGGACTTCACAACAAACTGTAGGGCCTCGTCTCTCACTACCCAACACAAAATCCTAAGATTTTCCGGGCGTTACTTCAGTGACTTGAGAGGCAGTTAAAAAACATTTTGGTTATCGTTTCTTTATTTATGTCTGTAAAATGTTTGCGATATTCGCTAACAATTTGAAATATAAAGTAGCGCTCTTCGTCATTTGTTAATATTTTGTTATATTCGTCTATTAATTTAATACAGCTGCATTGTTTACAACCTTTAACTTTTTATTGTTTTTTCTTCCCATGTTTTTCATACTTTATGTATTGTGGTCATTTTAATTTTTCTCTTCATTGTGGCAAATTATTATAATGTATGTAGCTGGCTAATGGGAACCACCCAAGGCTAATATTAAAGCAAAAAAAAAAACTTCAAAACAACTTTCATACTATTCATTGCCTTCCCAGGTTTAGAAAGATCAAATTCTTTAAAACTTTTTTTGTACCCGAAGAAATAAAATCACATCCTTTACTTTGTATCTCATAAATACTACTAAATTTAAAGCGTCTATTGCCTTCTTCAAATGAGTCATTTTGGCTACAGCCTTAACCATATTCTTGTTAGCATCTCTATCGAAATCTCGTCAGCCTCCTGCTCTATCTTTCTTTGACGATGAGATTTCGATAGGGATGCTTGAGAAGTTAAATATCACAAATGATTTTGAAGTTTGGAAATTGCGGTTTAAGATAACAGGATAAATTGTTTTGTAGCTAATAAGATTTTTTACAAACTGAAGATCCCGACATAGTATAACCAGTAGATTACTTCAGTTACATTTCATTCATAAATTCACTGAGGTCTCTGGGACCTCGATGCAGGTGGTTGCGTCACAGGCATAGTATTTTACAAGGATACCATGGGTGTACGAAGCAAATTTAGCGTTGTTGATGAATTAATAAAATAAAAAGTTATTTATTAAGAAAGAGACTACGGGTTTTTAATGTTTATGCAACCAGGTATATATATATATATATATATATATATATATATATATATATATATATATATATATATATATATATATATATATATATATATATATATATATATATTTTCATTTTTTAACATTTATGTGGTTAAAACAAAAAATCTGTAGATTATCTAGATAAATGAAATAAAATACACAATAGGCATAATATTTTTATTATTAATAATTGAATAATGAATGATAAACATTTCTTAGGTTACAAAATAAAATAGCTAGGTATAAAAAAAAACCAAATGAATCATTGATATTTCCAAATTATTAATTTTGTGTTTTGTTTGCCAGTTTTAAAATTTCTATTAATAAATTCGAGATTGTAAAATATGTTCGTGTTTTTTTCTTAAAGCACGTATTCTCAATAATTTAGAAAAACTGCTGATACACAACGCTTCTACTCACATGATGTGGTGCGGAAATAAAATATTATACTTTCAATTTAACTTAACGAATGGTCAACATAAATTTAAGGATTCTAAACAATTTATATACAGGATATCCCATAATAAAGTGCCTATATTCAGGAGGGTAATAGAACTATAAAAATAAGTTGAGTTTTGTATATAAACATTTGCCATAAATTAGTTTATATATAGAATATGCTTTAACTTTATTTAACTCTTTCACCCTGTAAATGGCCCGCAAATAATAGAACTCCAAGATACGTTGTGTTAAAAATATTCGCCTATATATTGCTTTACATAAATCTAATAACCCGTCGCCGCCTGGCTGAGATTGTCAATGTTGAATAAAAAAAAAAAAATAGGATTTACAAAACGAAAGCACCAATAATCATTTAAAAATGACTAAACTTTTCATAAAATGACTAATTTGTAATTTGTCTACAACATACACACATTTTAAAATTTATTCTGTAATATCTTAAAAAATTATTCAAAATAGATGCAAAAGAGCATTCACCTAATTGTAAATACAAAACTAAAGATTTAATTTTTTTATTCTATTTCCTATTTTATTTATACTTTCAATTTATATTCTTAAAATTACTTCATTAATGGTTCTTGTTTTTGCAAAACAATACCTATACTAAATTCAATGTGTTTTATGCCTTCATAATATAACAGTATTTCACTTACCTTTGCTACACCCCCCATCCAATTGCTGGCATAACACAATAAGCTGGGGGTTGTACTTATTGACCGGTAGCTCAGTGAGTAGGTCGTGAATAAGGGCTTAGATTGATTTGAGTTCTCACCAAAATCTAGGCTGGGCGCCAGGACTTTTGCAAGTACCAAATAATTAAAAGTTTACTTTAAAAGATAAAGATAACGTTAAAACTTGAATTCTGTTGGGAAGGAAGTTGTATAAAAAGATATTATTTATTAAAAAGTATAATAATAAATATGCACAATATTTACATTGGCTCAGATGGCCTCTTTTAGTAAAAAAATCTAGAGGTGGTTGAAGACCAACAACTAACCACACAAAAAAATTATATGTTAGTGAAAGAGAAAAAAAAATGAAAATGACTGATCTCTTACAAATTTCTTCTGACCAAATATAAACGTTTGCTGGGGACGAAGATCTTACATAACTTCCAATAGGTTAGTCCAGCGAAGAATCCACCAACGGCTAAGCTCTTAATGGGTTCGGTGTCAGTTTGAATCACCACTGTCAATACTGCAGTTACCCTTGAGAAAAAATGCCAGTTGTGTAAAATATCGTTTTCCTGCTCCACCCAGTATATAATGATCAGTTCGATCCACCAGTTATCCTCTTCTCTTGGTCCAGGTATTAACATAATAAATATAGTTTAAAAAAACTAAAAAACACGCTTTTAAAGCACATCAAACTAAAAAGTGAAAAATAATTATTAATATAAACCGAAAATAATAATGAACGAAAAATACTAGTATTATTGTGAAAAAAGCGTGGGTTGCTCGATATACGAAAAAATATGGCACAAAGCGCCCCACGCTTTTTTCACAATAATACTAGTATTTTTCGTTCATTATTGTTTTCAGTTTATATTAATAATTATTTTTCACTTTTTAGTTTGATGTGCTTTAAAAGCGTGTTTTGTAGTTTTTTTAAACTATATTTATTTTTCACTTTTTTAGTTTGATCTGCTATGAAAGCGTGTTTTGCAGTTTTTTTAAACTATATTTATATTGCTTATTGATGCTGATATTATAACATATTACGATCCAACATATTTCTGGGATTTGAACTCACGCCCGAGGAGTCCGTCGTTTCGCGTCGACTAAGACTTGCCCGCTCGACCAACGACCGAGCTGTGAACCATGGAATATACTTACCATATTAAGCCTCTTGCTCTCACGCAGATGATACGTGAGGAAAGGACTGGCGATCCTGATCAGGATAATGATATAAACTTATCAAATTATTGTATTGTTACCGGTTCTTCGTAAGTGTACAAAGTTTCAATTAAATCTGTCCGTTTAAAGTGGGTCAAAATCGAGTCCAAAGAGTCGGTTACAAACAAACAAGCAAACAAACAAGCAAACAAACAAGCAAACAAACAAACATACAAGTGAAGCTAATAAAAGCGTGTTAAAAAGGGGAGAGTTTTATGAGATCAGTATTATAGGCAAAACAAAGTAAAAAGCTGTGACCTTTGAATTGTCCAGCTACGTAGAAAATATGAGAGTTAACACAAATTTACAGAGTAAATTGCAAACTAAACAAACTAGGATCGGTATCCCACAATATTAAGGAAGTTAAAGACTTCAACTAACTTAAGTATCAATAAAAGTTACGTTAAATATAAAAAATACCAGTCCAACAAATAAACTAGGTGTAGCTATGATAATAAACAAAGTGAAATAGGTATTCACTATATGTTAAGATATTTTTTTACTAAAAGAAGTTAATCTTCAAGAAAATAGAATTTAGAATTTCTGTATATAGACAGACAACTAGAAAGATAACGTAAATAAATATTTGCTAAATATAAAACAATATGATAGTTTTCAACATGAAAGTAACGTTAAATTAAATTATTTATTAGTTCCTCGGAGAGATAATAATGAATTGCAGATAAAGTTAAATAAAGATATATAACTTGACTATATGTTTACTGTAGATAATCAAAGGTTAATCAAGTGCCAGATAACCAGGCAGGTATCTTTGCCAGAGAACTAGGCAAGGCTCCACTAGAGCAGGGTTCCTGACTAAATACTAAGTAAACGTTCAAGTAAGCATTCGATGTTTTAAATTTAGAAAAACCTTGGTAAATATATGCACTGGTATAAAATGATCCACCACAAAACAAATGCACCACCTTAGATAACTTTCGCAAAGGTTATAAACAAATAGGTTTGGTCCAAAAAGATGTACCAATCTCCAAATGTCACCAGTCACCACTGTTCAGAGCGCTACCAACGTAGCTAAGTGACCTAAAACATCAACAGACAAAAACAGAAAACAACTAACCACGATACAAAATGGCGACATCTGTTGCCGAGTAAATCTAAAATTTACAATAACCGAAAGTTAGTTTAAATTAGCACACGAAATTATTACAATATCAGAGGGATATTAGATAAATTGCCAACAAGGCACGATAAATCGATACTAATCAATATTAATGATGGCTGTTCCAAAGAACAACCAAGGTGAACTGATCACCGAAAAGCAAATTCGCCCAAGGCGTAAATTAAGATAATTACGGTACGATGTTATCATGAAAATTACCTCAAAGGTACTTTAAATCAATATAGCAACTTTTTAAATAATGATGATCATAAAATCACAAAATAATACCAGAAAACATATAAATTTTACCAGACCGCTGAACTAGAGATGGTTTCCATCTGAACGCTACACTAGTAAAAAGGAAGTAGCATCATAGTGTTCTACCTAAACTCGGTTATAGTTTGGAAAGAGACAAACATTTGAGAGTAGAGCATGAGTAATAAAGATAGATAGATATTTAGTGCAAAAATCTGCAAAACCAACTGTTCCAGTAGAAATCAGTGACACCATCTGGACGAGACTAGCAGAAACTTAATTCATCATGGAACACAACAAACTGAAATGAAATGGCTTGCAATTTCGTCACACCTTTCAGCATTACGAGGAAATGAATAAAACTTTTCATTACTACAATAACATTACTTGTACACCCTTTATATAAGCAAACCATTCCCCCTCTTTTCTCATCGTTCCCCATTTTGAAATAAAATAAAATGCATACAATTGTCACAGTAAACCAATTACGCATAAAGCACTTACACCACGAGTTATTTTTTATTTCGCTGATAACATACACGCCGCTCTGACGGCCACTACTACACAGATGCTTTTCAGAATAAAGGTCAGAATAACGGCTCTTGATCGTTCCTCCCGGCGAGGTCTAGCAACAAGGAGAAATAAGGTACTGGTTATACTGTGGTCCTGTGGAGCTTTATATAGAAAAGAAGCTATAATTCAGGCGTTCACGTATATTTTAATAATAAAAATACATAGTTCGTTTCTTTTGCGGTTACTTTAAATTCATCTCTAAATAAAAATATCTTTAAGCAGTAAATTACTTTTGCCATCCAGCGTGCATGATGTAATGCCCCAGGAGCGGGATTTTTTAGGTTAAGATCTGTTTTGCGTAGAAGTAAATAGCCAAATTTAAAAATCTTTATAGTCATAGCGAGGCTCTTACATTTTTAAAGCGTTCTCTATAAAATAAAGATTAAGAAGACCTTTATTTTCTAACATTTGATTAATATTTCCATCGTCACTTGGAGATTTAAGTTCAAAATGATTAATTTTAGGCCTCTTTATAGAGTTTAAGTAATGGAAACTTAGGACCACCAGAAGAAAACATTTTTACATCACAAACAGTTTTTAAAATAATTTCATAAATATGATGTCTACAAAGCAATTACAGTAAATCTTATTGTAACATTTGTTCTAATAACACACTTGCACCATTTAAACGACCCAAGTTCGAAGCACTAGTATCGCAACATAACGCCTTCACTTTATCATAGAGGTTCCGTTTCGAGAGTACTTCATAATTTTTAGTTGGTAACTCTTCGATTTGTCTAAAACTGACATTCCTAGTATTTGTTCTGTATCATCACTGCAATCCATTATCGCGAGTCTGTCGTGTTTCTCTATTCTAGTTAAATCAGTAGACAGTTTTCCATCCCAGTGAATTATAGGGGCCAACAAATCAGATTCTTTAAAACGTTTTATTACTTTTTCAGCGCTTTGTTTCCGTCTACAGTGTTGACTAGTTGTCGTGCTTATAGACAAGGACAGCATATCATGCCCTTATGCATTAACAGCAGCCATTAATATGTGGACTGCGTGTCTGTCATTTACTTTACACTTGTTGAAAGCCACAACTATCTTTGGAGTTATTGTGTGTTGTGTTCCCATTAACCGTCTCATTTTTGGTTCTGAGAGTCTTATTCTTATTTACAGCGGAAACTTGTACGTTTAGCTACTGATGACTTGGTGGTGCCTAATTTGGCTATATTTTCAAAAATTGTAGCGGTTTTTTCCTTTCGCGTAGGATTCTTTCGCTTTCGTTCTTCCATTCGTTTTTTCTGGTCAGCTAGCAAAACTCTCAATGTTACATCACCTAAATATAAGCTGAAACTAAATCAACATTCATAAATCCATTATGCCTTTATATGAAATTTACTTCTACCCTATAGCTTTTGGGTTTTATTATTTTTATTGCAATTGGAATAGCATTCTATTCCAAATCTTGAATGATCAAAATAATTTTAATTAAATAAGTGTACCAAATTTCATCTCTTATCTTCATTCTCTACATGGAGTCAATATTCCAAAAATTCTGTGTTTTTCAACAACCTTGACATTAATGGTGCGATATTTCCAAAATTTGACACATTCTAAGATTTTCAACGTAATTTTATTTTTTCGGTTTTATCACAACACTTCCTTTTTCACTGTCTTCGTCAAGTGGTAGTTATATCGTCGTAAGCAACTCGCTAATAAAGTTATTTATTTTAACTAATTCCTACTCTGCTTACGAGCAACTTCAGCTTTCCGAACTCGTTGGTAGTTTAATTTTAATTTAAAAAACTGCGCAGAGAAGGTGGATTTTTATAATTACTTTCATTTTATTATTTTATGAGGATACATTAACTTTTAATGGATACCTTTTTTAATTTACACTACATTTTGTGAATAATTCTAGCGCGTTAAAAAGTTTTATAAAAGCTAAAAAGTCTGAGCGCTGGTTTTAAAATAAGTTTAACGAAAAAATTATGCATTATATATGTAGCATAATTCCCTATAGTGAAATTTTGTAATGTTTTTGTTTATGTATTGCGGCCGAGGAAAATAAAATGCTGCATACATTAATATTGAGTAAAGCAATTAGTAAATTCGTTAGTATTCATAGAGCCATCTCCTACTTAAAGTATGCGGTCGAGGAACATATATTTTTAAATGGAAATAGATCCTACTAGGGCGTCGTGAAATTAGCCGCAAGCTGTTGTTATTAATCATCAAACGGACTTGAATACTAATTAAAGCCCGAACCAGGCTCTTTATAATTGAAGAGGCTTTGTTTTAGCTATTGAACAAAAATTGTCATGTATTTAACCGTCTTGTGCGTATTAATTATAACATTGCTAAGTTTAAGCAATTTATAGGTACAAATTAATATAAATGTCAACTTTCTTCTTGAAAGGGTCAAAACCATAAATAATTTTATTCATTTCAATTCTACGCTACAATTATCCAATAAAACAGTTGTAAGTCGTTTGCTCGTATACATATATACATGTAATCAATTTGCTGACAATTGAAACAAATAATAGCTATTTATTAAGTCCATAATATAAGGCTTTATTGAACGAGTCCAGTTCAACGAGTTCAATAAAGCCTTTTTATCGAGGAATTACATACAAAGCTTTATGTTCGACTGCTAAAATTAGCTCATTATCGAAAAAAAAATCATTTTATAAATTTTGTATCTGAGGCATATAGAATCAACCTCCGCTATCTCCAATTTTCAGCAAAATTCATATTTTTGACGGGTCTTATACAAAATTTTCCAAGGAATCCATCTATCTAAACAGTAACTTTCAAATCCCGTTAAAAACCGCTGATAATTGGCTGAATAGATCGGGTTTAATTTCAAAACCCGCTATTTTCACCCCCATTTTAGCCAATAGCAGCGTTTTGTTCGCTTTGGGCACATGAATAATAGTCGCGTCTCGTGAACTGTTAATGTTTATCCGTTAAGCAAGTTGTACTTTGCAAGTGTGTCTGTGTTTTTAAGGAATGAAATGGATAGATATACAAAACCAATAGATATTTTTGTTTAATTACTAGTTTTTGTTGTTCCTTATAGTTGTAAGATAATTTATTTTTTGTCTTGAATATATGCAACTTTTACATTTTTCGTCTATTTCTTACAATTCTAAAAACATAATTGGTAACACTGGCGGACAAATATATATATATATATATATATATATATATATATATATATATATATATATATATATATATATATATATATATATATATATATATATATATATATATATATATATATATATATATATATATATATATATATATATATATATATATATTTTTTTTTTTTTTTTTTTTGTTTTGTAACATGTACCTAAATAGCATATCCCACTGGGATAAAGCCTTCTGATTACAGAAATGACAAGCAAAAAGTCGTAACACGTACCGTTTTCTTGTTACATCAATAGTCAATGCCTTTGCTAAACATTTTAAAAGTGTATTTCTTCCACTTGATGACCAAAGCTGTCTAGATAACCTTAACTTGCTCGAATTAGGGAAGATAAACAATTCATTTACACTAAATGAAATTTCGGAAAACCAAATTGTAAACGCTGCTGCTAAAAAAACTGAAAAGCAAGTTATCAAGTGGGCCTGATATATCCCTTCCCTAGTGATTCAAGATTGTATTCAATGTTTTATTCTACCATTAAAGTTTATTTTTAATTTAATCTTAAAATCATGCACTTTTCCTGATCTATGGAAGCTGTCTCGTTTCTGGCCAGTTCATAAATCTGATTCAGTTGCAGATATCACGAATTATAGACCAATTGTTCTAATTTCTGTTTTTTTCCAAACTGTTAGAAATCATTTTAGCGGATACACTTTCTGCACATGTGAAACCTGCACTCTCCGAACAGCAACATGGTTTTGTGAAAGAGCGCAACATAACGTCTAATCTATGTTCATTCACGCAATATGTTTCCGAATCTCTTGACACTAGGCATCAGATGGATGTTATATACACAGATTTTAGTAAAGCATTCGATCTTGTATCACATGTAAAATTGCTCCAAAAACTAAATGAATATGATGTTTCCGATAATATTTTGCGATTGTTGTGGTCATATCTAACCAACCGACATGTCAGCTTTTCGTAGAATATGAAGGTGTCAAATCTAATACATTTGTAGCCAGTTCAGGAGTCCCTAAGGGATCTAATCTTGGACCACTTTTGTTTCTCATTTTTGTTAGCAATATTTGCGATCACATAATTTCTTCTAAATTATTATTCGCCGACGATTTAAAAATCTTTAACCAAGTCAATACCATTACTGATTGTCTTCAATTGCAAACAGATTTGACCTCCTTAAATGACTGGTGTATTGAGAACAAACTATCGCTTAATATTAAGAAATACAAAATAATGTCTTTTACTCGCAAGGTTAGTATCTTTCCATTCGATTACCACATCAATGGTGCGTTTCAGAGACAATGGATCTTGGGGTTACTTTTGACGAAGGACGCTCTTTCTCGCTTCACATCAATAACATTGTATCGGATGCACTCAAGGTTTTGTTATAAGAAATAGCAGAGAGTTTTCCTCTGTCGAGGTATAGCAGTCTGTATATAGCCCTTGTAAGGAGTAAACTGGAATATGACAGTACTATTTGGAATCCATACCATGAAAAGTATACAGCTCTAATCGAAAATGTCCAAAGAAGATTTTTAAAATTCTTGTTCTATAGAAAACACGGTATTTACCCTGAGAGAAACTATGATTATAATCTCCTCTTGGAGGAGTTTAATTTTATTTCTCTTCGAAAAAGGCGAGAGATGGGGGATTTACTATTTCTTTATAAAATTTTACATAACATTATTGACTCTCCCTCTTTGCTAAGATGCATATTTTTCAATGTACCTCGTATTTGCTCAAGGAGAAGTAACACATTTCATATTAAAGTACAGTTTACTTGAAAATGTCCGAATAGGATGAAACTAGTTGTAAAATAACAAATAAAGTGAAAATTAGAGAAGTAATAAAAAGTGTTTATAATTTTTTAAATCAAAATGGATTTTCACAAAGTAACTTCATCTTCAACCAACTTTTTAAAGATGGTACGTCAACTAGGTAGAACACAAGGTCTATTTTACTACGTTCGGATCATTTACAAAGGGTTGAAATGTCTTAATGGCTAACCTCTACCTGATACGATTGAAAACATTTTCTAATAATTTTCCATAAATTACGTTTCATCCAATTTCTTCTCAGAATCAGCCGTTGCGTTACCCATAGATTTGTTCGATGTTCTTAAATGGATCCTTAATTTCAAATACTCCCTCGTCACCCTGATTTCGGTAGATTTGACTGTTTCTAGCTACAATCTTTCATATGAGATTTTACACGTGTGTAATATAACGATAAAAATTCGGAGTGGAGAAAATTACCATATGCGAAAACATTCAATATGTTCGGATTTTTAAGACGTGAAATTTATAGGTAAATTTATCCTCGTTACTGGAATCTATAAAGTTTTCTTCAATTTCTAATCCATGTGAAAATTAAAAGGAATGTCCATAAAAACATGTACTCGGCAACGTACAAAAGATGCTTAAAAAATATCAAAAACTTCAAAATGGGGAATCTGCAATATAAATTTTTAAAGCTAAAAAATCTTTAAAACTGTATCTAAAAAAAATCTGCATTTTAAAACTGCAAAAAGACTGTACTAAAAAGCTGTACCAATAAACTGTACAAAAAAAATACCAAAAAAAATGAGAAAAATTTATCGTAGTCGAATTATTTGCAATTTAATAAAAAAATAGCCTTACCTTATTGATGTAAATAAGATTTAGATGAACACATAACTAAATCGTTAAATATTATTTATGACTTAATTAAACACGTTAATGTGCATACGACGTTCTATGAAGTGCGTAGAAACGAAAAATAAAGTATGGTACTCGCTCCTTTCATGAGACCTGTGTTTCTAATTCTACGGCAAGTGTCGACAATCGGTTATTTCCGGGTGACAACACTGGCTCAAACAACTCAAGAAATTGGCTTATTAATCTTCATTAAATGCAAACATATAGTTGTTGACTTTAAACCCTCTAGTGGAAATCCTACGAACTTTGATTTTTAACAAAAAGAAATAGGAAAAGACAAACGATCATTGAAATTCCGAAATACGACAAAATCACTAATTCTGCGCTTAATACATGCGTACAAACGCCTTTGCATTATTGTAGTCCAGTTTAAAATATTTAAATTTGTATTAAAAAAAAGAAAAATTAAAAACTTGCATATCTTAGTCGTACGAAAAAGTAAAAAATAATTTCTTTGCCAAAAAAAAATCAAAAAAAAGCAAGGCGTGCGCACTTTGTATGATTGTACGCAGATTTTACAAAGTGCGCACGCCTTGCTTTTTTTTGGTAAAGAAATTATTTTTTACTTTTTACTATGACTAAGAAAAGCAAGTTTTTAAATTTTTTTATTTATTTTTCTACTTTTTTAGTCATACTTTAGTTAAATTATTATCATACATTTGCAGAATTTTCAATTTTCACCCCCGCGCCCTCTTCGTGGGGATATTTGCAAAAGTAACAGTGGAATATTGTATTGTCATCCGACCTTAGTAACTGTGCAAAATTTCATCAATTGGTTATGTCAAGAAGTGTGTTAAATGAAGGATCCAAGATTTGAAGACAAACATTCTGGAAAACTGCATTGTGAGTTAAAGAAAAGCAACTAATATAGCACGGTTCTTTAATCAGATTGAAGAAGCATTTTATAATTTAATATTTATTAAACCTTGTAACGTGAAATAACCGTGATGGAACCGTTACACTGCCTTACATAGAAGAACATCGTGTCGGCCAGTAACATGAAACACACAAAATCAAAATCAAACGTAAAAACTATTATATTTTTCAAAATGTAT
The DNA here is from genome assembly GCA_029963845.1 of Rhamnusium bicolor. Lineage (NCBI taxonomy): Eukaryota > Metazoa > Arthropoda > Insecta > Coleoptera > Cerambycidae > Rhamnusium > Rhamnusium bicolor. The sequence continues at coordinate 28,271 of JANEYF010005400.1, read as the reverse complement.
CTAAATATAAATATAGCTATTTATTTTGAAAATACTGTATACTTAGATGCGTAAAGATAGTGGTTAAGTATACTTTAACATCCATAATTAAGCAACTTGGTATTGTATAGTCTATTGAAATACCATTTGCTTACAAAACCATAAATTATACGCTTACTATGAATTAAAAACGCCGAGGTTTGATATCTTTTCGTTACTACAGATTTGTTAAAACATTAATTCTTACTTATTTCCAAAAATTACATGGCATTTAAAATAAATTATTAAAAAATGTCTCATTCACGCATAATTGTTTGCTGGTGAAATGATTATAAATCATTATTTCTTCAATAAAAAACAGAAAAACTTATTTCCTATTTTTATTACTAGAGGACTTCCAGCCAAGTATATGAACAATTTGTCCTACGTTTCGTCCGAGTTTTCGGACTTTTTCAAGGTTAAAAGCTAAAAATAATGGTTTTACATAAGTCGTAAATTAGATTAGTGACAGAATGCATATCTAAAAAAGTGTTTTCTTACCTAATATAAATTTCCTATTTTAATTTCACTGTATGGGTGGATTTTATTTTGTTTTTCATCATTTTTTTTTATTTGATGGGTATGTGATGTACGTGTAGTTCGACGAGTTAGGCAGAGAATGGTCAGTATTTGGTGTGGTCGTTGATGTGTTTCTTTTTAAGAGTAGGTAATTATAACAGCTGAAGTATATTTATGGTCCGAGTGACAGAGTTATTGTAAACATTCACATGATATTGGATAGGAGTTGAGAAGAGGTTTTGCAGTTAGCACATATACAGGATGTTTAAAAAAATTGTTACTATTGAATAAGATTGCGATATAGCTACTTAGATTTTCTATATCTGTTTGATAATTTACTGTTTTTTTGGTTGTTTTTTGTATTTCGGCCATTTCCAAAAACATGCGTTTTTTGGTATTTCTTTCTTTATGCAGTATGGTTGTATCCGGAAAGTTAAAACTGTGTGAATTATTTATGGCGTGTTCTGTTAATGCTGTGCTACATGAATAATTAGGAGTTGTTATGGAATTTCTAATTGACAATTTATGTTGATTTATACGTTTATTTAAATATTGTTGGGTTTGTCCAATGTAACACCTATCGCAATCTGAGCAATCAATTTTATAAATAACATGGGTTTGATTTAATTTCTCTATTGGATCTTTTAGTTTTGAATATAATTTATTTTTTTATACTATTATCATTTCTGTATGCTAATTGTATGTTATATTTACCTAATTCTTTCTGAACTTTTTCTGATACTTGTGGTATGTATGGTGCCGATATGTATACCATACATACCACAAGTATCAGAAAAAGTTCAGAAAGAATTAGGTAAATATAACATACAATTAGCATACAGAAATGATAATAGCATAAAAAATAAATTATATTCAAAACTAAAAGATCCAATAGAGAAATTAAATCAAACCCATGTTATTTATAAAATTGATTGCTCAGATTGCGATAGGTGTTACATTGGACAAACCCAACAATATTTAAATAAACGTATAAATCAACATAAATTGTCAATTAGAAATTCCATAACAACTCCTAATTATTCATGCAGCACAGCATTAACAGAACACGCCATAAATAATTCACACAGTTTTAACTTTCCGGATACAACCATACTGCATAAAGAAAGAAATACCAAAAAACGCATGTTTTTGGAAATGGCCGAAATACAAAACAACAAAAAAAACAGTAAATTATCAAACAGATATAGAAAATCTAAGTAGCATATATCGCAATCTTATTCAATAGTAACAATTTTTTTAAACATCCTGTATATGTGCTAACTGCAAAACCTCTTCTCAACTCCTATCCAATATCATGTGAATGTTTACAATAACTCTGTCACTCGGACCATAAATATACTTCAGCTGTTATAATTACCTACTCTTAAAAAGAAACACATCAACGACCACACCAAATACTGACCATTCTCTGCCTAACTCGTCGAACTACACGTACATCACATACCCATCAAATAAAAAAATGATGAAAAACAAAATAAAATCCACCCATACAGTGAAATTAAAATAGGAAATTTATATTAGGTAAGAAAACACTTTTTTAGATATGCATTCTGTCACTAATCTAATTTACGACTTATGTAAAACCATTATTTTTAATTATTTTTAGCTTTTAACCCTTGAAAAAGTCCGAAAACTCGGACGAAACGTAGGACAAATTGTTCATATACTTGGCTGGAAGTCCTCTAGTAATAAAAATAGGAAATAAGTTTTTCTGTTTTTTATTGAAGAAATAATTTCTACCTTAACAGCCAACAACTTGTGTAAAATATCATCTATTATAAATCATAGATTGGAATTTCTGTATTATTTCTTCATCATTATCTGTTATTTAGTAAGTCGTCCAAATTTAAACGCGTGAAAATCTGGTTTTCCGTTATTTTTATTTATGTTAGTATTAAATCAATGTTTTCTGTTATATATCAACACGTAATACCCCGTAAAATGTCGGCAGTGGTGCATTATTCGTGATTAAATGTTTGTTCGCAGTCTCATGTCTCGTCAATCTTCATCAAAGCATAATATGACGCCGCCACGGTTGGTCAGCTCTTTAGGGAGATATTCATTGTCATTCAATCTAGGCAAGTTTTTACTTATGATTATGACAGATTTTATGCACAAAGTACCTGCGTCATTCGCTTTTATCACTTTGTCTAGAAGTCTAGACCATTGATTGATGTATTTGTATTTTTTTTTCTAAATATGTGTAGTTATGTCTGTGGTTATCTTAATTCACCCAATGAAAGTTGTATGGATCAAGAGAGCATTCAAAGTACAAATAAACGCAATTTTGTCAACAGGTATGTCATGTAACTATGGTTACGGAATAATATCTTATAATTTGACTTCTTTGCTAATACAGCTTGTAAAAAAAAGTTTTAACCGTGAATCTGCATACTGCAATCTCTAATAGCGCCAATATAATTTTTATTAATTTCTGCACTATACTGCTATACAGTCTGTCCCAAATTCGAGACTCACTATTGATATTTTTGTTATTATGAGAAATACAGATTCGGTTAAGAAGGAAGGTTTTGAGGAATTTGATTACAAAATCAGAACCATATTTCAACCGCTGCAGATTTTGAAATAATTAAAAATGTGAAATTTTCTTTTTTTATTATTTTTGAAATCTGTAAAAAGTTATTTTTAAATAGAATAATCCTCCGTAGTCAGATTTACTATACGAGGTTTTGGATTTTAAGAACCATCATCAACATCAACAGTAATTTTTTCTTATGGACGCAATATTTTATTTTGACGTTTCTAGAAAAAACATTCATTTTCAATGATGTGTCACAAGTTTGCAATCATATCATCCATGGTGCTAAAATTGACAAAAATATTTGTTAATATTTCATTATTGAATATGGTAGACTGTGAAATGAATAAGTGGAAAGCATTAAGGTCTTATGAAATAATAATAGTATCATAGCAGGTAGCAAATATCTTCTATTTTTTTTCTTTTCATGTACCTATATCCTGAATTGGGTTGGAACCTTTAATGTGAGGCAAAAACTGATACGGTTTTCACAAAACACCATATACTGCACTCAACGCGCGATTTACCAACTAAACTATTGTTAAACCATAACTCACTATTCATACTATTTTTACACTTATAATTTCCAAGCTTTCAAATGCATCCATCTGTCTAGTATTTGTTATATTCCTAATTAATCTTAAATTGCTACTATCAATTTTATGGTTATTCTCAACCAGATGTTGGGCAACACTGAACTTACCTGTTTGAGATGAGCCAAATGCTTCTTAAATCTAGTTCGAATTGATTGTTTAGTTTGTCCAACATGCTTTTGATTACAGTCCTTACAGCCAAAATTAAGCGTCCCTGCACATGTACCGAGACATACTATATTTAAATTGTCTGACGTTTTTTTTTTTATAATTTCTTGCACCTACCCCAGCTATTAAAAATCGCATTTTTATCATTTTTAACTGTAAAAATGTTTCAATTGTTTAACTGTTTAATCTTAAAATGACCATCGTTCACATTAAATCGCCCCCCTTACAGCTCCCAAAATAAACATAAAAAAGCTTTTTTACCAAAAATAGCATTTACGCTGTTGTCCTAATTTATTTTAACCAGTGGTACAATAATTTCCGGTTATATGACGTGTCCCATTTAATTTTGCACCCTCGCAATCCCCGTAATAGTACAAGAAAATCAGATGAGTAGTTGAAAATAATTAGGTAGGATTGAAAATATCTATCGTAAACCAAAAAAATTTATGTTCAAAATGAGGGTCTTTTAATAACTGATAAATTTGATTCCTTGATATTTTATTTTACCTATAGTTTCGCCAAAATAAATTTATGACAAAAGTACCATTTTTATCAATCCCTTGTATGAAAAATGTTTAACAATGTTGATTTTTCAAAAACCCTGTCAACTGGTTTGAAACCTTGGTAACAATACATTTTCGAATTTTTTCCATTATAATTTACAACTTCTTTTAAATAAACAATTGTTATAAGCAATTTGAGAAACATTGTAATATTTGCAAAAAAAATCCTTATATTTTCATTTGCAAAAAAATCCTTATATTTTTGTTGAAACCGAAACTCATATGGAAAGGTTAAAAAAAAAAGTAAAAAAAAAAAACTGTTTGTTAGTTTATACCAGTTTCGGTTTGGGGAAAATATAAAGATTTGTTTGCAAATATTCAGCTTGTTCTCAAATTGTTTATAACAATTGTTTATTTAAAAGAAGCTGTAAATTATAATGGAAAAAATCTGAAAAAAGTATATAAATATATATACCCTTTGTTATCAAGTCTTTAAACAAATTGACAGAGTTTTTGATAAATCAACATTGTTGAAACATTTTTCATGAAAGGGGTTGATAAAGATGGTACTTTTGTTTAGTTATTAATTTTTTACTGCGAAACTGTAGGATTTGTGATAAAATATCAAGGGATCAGATTTATCAGTTATTAAAAGGCCCCTTATTTTGCACAATTTTTTTTATTTTCATTTTGTTTACGATAAATGATCTTCAAGTTATCTTAACTTTAATTCTGCTGAAATTCCGATGAAATTGATATTTTTTTTTCGCGTTTATGTCAAAATATGAATTTTTGGTCGAACAATTTTTTCATTGCGGAAAATTTTTCCACAATGCGTAGAACATAATTCACAAATTCATGTTGAACTGAGTAGACGTGTTTATATCGTTAATATTTTAAAGAGTCTTTTAGTGAAAATTAGTAGAGAATTAGAGATTTGAGCTATTCGCTGGGAGCGAATAAAGGACGCTGTTTTTAAAATTCTATCGGATAAATACACGTGAATAGTTTAAATTTATTGTATTTAATAATATTTGAATAAAATGAGTAACCGTAGTTGCTGTGTTGTTGATTGCAAAAATACCAGTAGAAAAAGTGAATGCAAGTTTTATAAATTTCCAACTTCGAAATTTAAAATAATTCAAAGACAAAAGTGGATAGTTGCAGTAAGAAGGTGCAAGTGAGTAGTGCCATAACCTTACTTTCAGTAATAATAATAACAGAGAATAATATTTTAAGACAAATCGATAAATTTGGTAATTTAGTGTTCACGCTAATATTTTATTTAAATTAATAATAGAAAAATTGAATTATTTAATTTTTAATATTTATAGAAGTTGATAAAGAAAAAAAATTTAATACTTTTTATATTTGTAATTTTTCGCGTGCGTTAGATTCTAAAATATTTATTTATAGTATTTAATTTATTTTGTAGTGTTGATGGATCACCGTGGGTTCCTAAGCCACATGATGCATTTAATCAAATAACTCTGGTTATTTTTTTCGATGTTCTTCAACATCACGTACATGCTCTGCATCAGCTAATTTTTTTAACACGCTTTTATTAGCTTCACCTGTATGTTTGCTTGCTTGCTTGTTTGTTTGTTTGTTTGTAACCGACTCTTTGGACTCGATTTTGACCCGCTTTAAACGGACAGATTTAATTGAAACTTTGTACACTTACGAAGAACCGGTAACAATACAATAATTTGATAAGTTTATATCATTATCCTGATCAGGATCGCCAATCCTTTCCTCACGTATCCCTACGTGAAAGCAAAGGCTTAATATGTAAGTAGATTCCGTAATTGTTAATTAGCTCGGTGGTCGAGTGGGTTAAGGCAGTCGACGCGAAACGACAGACTCCTCCGGCGTGAGTTCGACCCCACGGCTGAAATAAATTTTTTTTTTTTCAGAAATATCTGTTGGATCGTAATATGTTATAATATCAGCATCAATAAGCAATATAAATATAGTTTAAAACAACTAAAAAACACGCTTTCATAGCACATCAAACTAAAAAGTTAAAAATAAATATAGTTTAAAAAAACTAAAAAACACGCTTTTAAAGCACATCAAACTAAAAAGTGAAAAATAATTATTAATATAAACTGAAAACAATAATGAACGAAAAATACTAGTATTATTGTGAAAAAAGCGTGGGGCGCTTTGTGCCATATTTTTCGTATATCGAGCAACCCACGCCTTTTTCACAATAATACTAGTATTTTTCGTTCATTATTGTTTTCAGTTTATATTAATAATTATTTTTCACTTTTTAGTTTGATGTGCTTTAAAAGCGTGTTTTTTAGTTTTTTTTTAAACTATATTTATACCTTTCATTTCAGTCTCGGGTTGAAACTTAATTTGATGACTTATTGCTTGAAACCCAGTTTTGATGATGACGTCCATTTTTTCTTATAAAAATAAATTAAAAATTAATATTCAAATAAATATTTCAGTATATTGTTAATAAATAAACATTTTACAATATCTTCAAGATATAGTTATCTAGTTATGTCCTTATTTTTATTCCTTGTTTTTTATTAATTTTTGGTCTCTGTTATGCTTTAAATTGACTTTACTTAACCTCTTCACAGTTTTAAATAATTTGTTTATATATTATACTTACATTTTTTTGTTGTACTCCAGTAAATATAAATCAGCAACTGATTTTATTTGTCACTGAGGATTTTTTCACATTTTATATATTTTTTATTTTAACAATAAAAAATTTGTTATTGTTAAGTCCCATAAGTGTACTGAGTAAATAGCGTCCTTTAGTTCATACTTCTGGTGGCGCTACCGTCACGCACCGAGCGAATATACATTTAAGTATATTATATGTTAGCAGTTTATTTCAAGTATTTGTTATTTGTCTTTTACTTGGTAAGTTTACAAGCGCATTATTAATGTTCGTCATAAGTTATTAAGAATGTCGAATTGATGTGGTATGTGTAACTTGCCAGTCGATCGGAATCGAAATCCAGCAATTTCTTGCGCTGGTTTTTGCGACAAGCCTTATCATTCGGTCTGTGTCGGAGTTTCTACTGATGTTTTAATATATATAAACACACCTGGATTGCATTGGTATTGCAATGTGTACGATAAAAATAAAAAATAATGAAAGATTGTTTACAAACTAAAATCGATGATGCAATGAAAGGTATCGAACAAATTGTTTATTGATGCTAAAGCTGAGATAATGAAAGTGGCCATTGAAAATTTGAATAAAATTACATTGCCATATACAAATTATGCTAACAAGCCTCTTTACTCCATAGTAGCAAGTAGCCAGTCTATGGCAATAGACCAAAAAATCTGGATCAACTTAATGCTCAAACTAAGCCAGATATTATGAATAATATTAATCCTGTTGATTTAAGTATTGAAGTTTCTAAAGTTAAAAATATTAGTAATGGTGGTATACTCATAGGAAGTAACAATTAAACAAATAAATTCAAGCAACTGGCCAATGAAAAAGTATCCGCAAATTATGAAGTCAAAGAAGTAACGAAAATTAAACCCAAACTGAAGATGAAATGATTGAAAAGTATTCTGAAATTTTTGAGATCGTAGAATGGTGTATTTTCTGAGAGGAGTGATTGCGACATTCTTAAAGTCTTGTCTACAAAAAAAAATAGTAATGTTTATCAAGCTATACTTCAAGTGGGCGCTAAAACTTATTGTAGAGTAATAGAGTTAGGTCATTTGTTTGTTAATTATGATGTATGATGTAATTTCTTGGACTCACTTCAATCGTGAAGAATAGTGGCGCACCTTTTTTTAAAATGTTTTTAATTTTTTTTTTTGCATACTTGTCATGTCGGTCGAATGTGAAACATTGGATCATTATATTCAGTTTTTAATTCTGAACAACTTCCAAATATATTTAATCACTACCTAATTATTGTCAACTTAATATAGGGAAATTGTCTCTCTTGGACTATAGCGTGGTTGATATTTGAAATGTATTGTAAGGGCAACAAAATATCAGGAAAGGGAAAGGGATACTATAGAAACATGAAAATAATTCTACACAGTAATCTGTCTACAAAATGTACCTCTTACTGTCCAGCCGGCGAAAGAAGGCCCGCGCGGCAAGGGAGAATATTGCCGATAAAGTCGTGAAACCAGATACTAAGAATATAATATCTCTCCCAATGAGTAGGTGCGGATGCAAACTGTCATAAAAGTTGCTATACACCAATTCATTTACTTTATTTACGCTCAATTGTGAATAAAATGCAGAAATCGCATTCTTTCCGCCGATCTTCTTTCTGGGACCAGACAGTAAGAGCCCCCGCACACTAGCGGTCAGATCGCGCCGGTCTACAGATTATACCGAATCTTTGCCACGTGTAAAACGGCTAATGAGGCCAACTGTTAACAAAGACCGATTGAACCAGCGAGATGGACATAACGGTGTGAGTGTATACAAGGTATCTGGTGGAACATACAGACTAAGCCAGTCCTACGTTCCTTGGGGTGTGTCTTATTCCATCTCATTACATCCTAGTTCACAGCCATCGCTTGTATTCTTTTTTCTAACTGGCGGTATACATATGGTATAGAGTTATATGTTATGCGCACTGGCCGCGACGACCGGCAGAATTCGAACAGTGCACACGCAGCTAGTGGTACCTAGAATATAATAGGTGGCCACGCACTAGCAGTCGACTACACAGCGGCCAGTACAGTACAATCCGTACAGGAACAGGGTTACGCGTTAAAACTCACTAGTTTAAGTGTAGCGTGCGTTTATTCTTTCTTCTTTGCTGACAGTACAGACTTGCTGTCTGCGTTCTCGGTCATGTATATCGTGGCCGGGACGGCCATGGCCACTGCGACCCAGCTACTAATGCGCAGGCATTCTAAGAGCTACAACTTCTTTAAAGTAAATCTATGTTATGATGAAATGGGTTGGAACATTGCGTGACGACAGTAACACTGAAGTAGATTTACCTAACTGTTCGGTACATTACACACGATATCACCGTGATTCAACAGGTAAAACGGTGCAATAGGAGTGTTTCTGTTACTATTGATACTGTTTTTACATGTTGTAATTTCTCAACCTACAAGTGTATCCATCTGTCTATTATTTGTTATATTTCTAATTGATTCTATGTAGCCAATATCCATCTTATGGTTGTTCTCAAACGCATGTTGGGTCATACTAGACGTATGCTCTTTACATCTAATGTGATTTCATCTTCATGTTTGTCAAATATGCTTCTAATTTAGTAAATTCCCGACCTTTCATTTATCTACCTACCATTTTATACGCGTGTAGAGCAATTAATAAATATTTTTAATAAATCCGGCAAAATAATTCGACAAACTGTCCTGCAATGTAACAATTCATCAAATAATGTTGGAAGAGGCCAGTAAAGTTTTTCAGAATATCATGATCTAGCCGACACTGCTAATTTCTTTACAGCCAGTGAACTTTGATAATTAAATTAGGCTTCAGTAGTCGCTGCTTATGTATATGAGATTAATTTTTTCCGCTAAAGTTAATATAAAAGCGAGTACCGCTGTGATAAACGTGATAAAGTTCTAAAAATAATGACTCGTTTCTAGAAATTATAGTAACTCTTACTAATGAAAAATAAAGTATATGAAATATTACACAGCATGTTTAAATGTCAATAAAGCAACTTTTTTATATATTTTTTTTTTCGCATACACAATAATAGAGGTAATCAAAAAGTTGTTGAAGTTGTTGTGGTTTAAGATTCTTATCCATAGAGATTTATAATCTTGACATATTGTTGGTAATAGAAATCTATATTCCCATAAGTATAGTCTAGTGTACAAATAATTTGGTGTTCACATTAGAAGTAACAAAAAGGGAAGGTCGACTTCTTTCACCACTTGATTCATTTGTGTAGCGCTAAACTCTCGCCAATAGGACACGTCCAAATGTGTACGCGTTTCATTCGTTATTTGAAGTTTACACGTTTACGTGTCAGGTTCACGTGGATTATCTTATAAGAAATTGTCACAAATAGGACAAGGCTTAGTTTTTTGAAGACCTGTGTTTTTATTTCTCCCTAGCTGGGTTATTATTCTTTTATTAAGTTGGGCGTCACGTGACTTGCTGCCACGAAAATAGTTTTGATTTTGTTGCCTTGGTATTAGATCGTAGAAATGGAATTTTCTCAAGGTCAATTTTTTTATACGGATAGGTATGGTAGCCTTAACCTCGTCGAAATTTCTATGTGTGCCTTTGGCTATGCTAGCAGAGCTGAGCAAGACCTCAGCAACTCCTCTTCGGCGATCCTGGTTTAAGGGACCTGTTTCTACCTCAGATTTTGTAGCTGAAGGATTTAATCAAGCGGCGCCGGCGTTTGCTTTTTATTTAACAAAATGATTTGGATGAAATTTATTTTTTTGTAAAAATTTTTGCTGTCGATCCTTAAAACTCAAAAAATATCAATAAATTCTAAAACTTTTATGGCAACCTAGTAAACACCTGACGAACTTAAAACTAACCAAATTTTGTCGAATAAATGACTTTTAAGTCGAGTGAAGCTTTGAAGCTTTTTTTTTAAACAAGTTAAATTTGTTAATATAAAAATGAGGTTCGAGAACTTTCTCAAAAGCCTAGCCTCGTGACTAAATAATTTTGAAAAATATAAATATATAAGTTCCGTACGTAAGTCACTTTCATACCTTGTCCTCGAAGATCTCAGACAATAATATTCTTTTGCAATAGCGTTTAAATTTTCATTAGTAGCCTACATCCGTAGGAGCCTGCTTGTGGTTTTTTAAGTTTAATAAATAAAAACCAACGTAGACTTTTACAGTAAAACCTGATGACGGAAGACTCCTCAAGCCAAAATCCACGAATGATAAAAGCTGTCGAAGAAGTGCTTCTGGTTTTCTGCGATGGATGTTGTAAAAATATTTTATGGTCAGTTGGTGGTCGTCGTCTTCGTGTCTTGAGTACCAAAAAATAACCCTACCTGGTGTGCGGAGAAATCTCTTAGTGCCTATTTTACGATTTCTGAGGCCCGAGGAGATCTATTTACTTGCGAAACGGTCAACGAAAGACTGGACTGCCCTCAGGCCTGTAGATCAGTTGGTGTTTATTAATGGGGTTCATAACCGGTTTAAATTAATTATTTATCGTTCCCGAAGGGACATCAAGTCTGTGTTAATGCAAAAGTGAAAAATTTATACGGAGTTTTGTCGTTATCTATTGCGATGTTAGCATGATGTGTTTTTACAAACACGTAATAAGAACAAAAACTACTCCGTTCTAAAAGCATCCGATTTGGTGAAAGCTCCCGACACGGCTTGTCTATCTGAATGGTCTACACGCATGTACCAAACTCCAATTTCACAAGTTTAAGTCTCGTATAGAGAAATTTGGCGGTTAATTAGGCCCTGTGGAAACAATGATTGTTGCTTGAAATTATTATTAATTTGTCTATTTTACTATTTTACTTTAATGTTGATTGTTATTTGTTTAAGTGATTTTGGTAAAAATTGATTTTTAGGTGTGTGCGACTAGCATCTTTTAAAATTTATGTATTGAAATACAGAAGTTTAGCTTTTGCTATTTTATGATGGCATTGGCCTCTGATAATTCTTTGCTTCTGTCGACCACTGAAATTAAAATTTTTTAGGGCCTCTTGGCTCGCAACCAAATCGGTCAGACCGATTTGTAGTTATTGTTTATGAACTTCTTTATGAGTTTTGGTCATTTTATTGCCTGTAAGTGCATCGCGGCGCTGGCCGTAGCGCTTATGCTGTGGAGCGGTTTTTTAATGAAAATTAATTTTACTATTTCAGCTTTTAAAAATCGGAGAATTGAAATAAAAAATTGCGATTTGAAGTTTTCAATATGGTTTTTTTTAATTTTTATCTAATTTGCTAAAAAAAAGTGATGTGACATGTGATACTTTGAACCCGTGTAATGTCGGCCTCGGGCATTTTTTAAATGTTTCTAATGGCTGAGGGTCTTCTATGTGATCTGAGTGATTTTTTGGTAATATCATTTTTTTTGAGTTTTAAATTTTTTTGTAGAATTTTGGTTCTACAACAAAATATAACCCTTATTTTCTTATCAGGGGCTGACTCAGACATATTATTTTAGACATTATTTTAGCAGTCATTTGAATTGATAATAACACTATATGGTAGACTATAAGTCCTTTTTCTAAATCCTTTTTATTCGTCTAATATATTTCTATTTTTTTCAGGGTTCTACTTAACAGTAAAATAATGAAATTTAGCTGGTCATCACTTCATTCAGTTTACTCACAGCTTACTACACTAAATTAACTAAGTACGATACTGATGATGAATTCCTTAGTACTAATGTGTTTTTTAATGCATCGTACTTAATACAACAAAGGACATATGCCACCACAAAAAAGTCGGAACAACAGGTGGCATTTTTGTCAAGTTGCCAAAAGCAAAAAATTATTAACAATATCTTAACATCTCGGATTTTGAAGGACAATATTGATACCTACTCCTATTTATGCGTTTGTATAATACGATATAGTGTTTTCCGAGGTTAACGATATTTTATTATTTATTATAAAAACAGACTTGCTTAAGAGGGTCTATTTATGCAAAGAGGAATTTCATTATAACAGAGTAACTTTTACAGTATGGTTTCAGTATAAGGGTCTCTCGCAAATTTGTCAAAACAAGTAGGGTTATCTGTGGGTGACTAATGGTTTTAAAGGGCTTTTTAATGAAGCTACTACAATATAAAGGGCATAATTCAATTTCAACCATATTTCCACTGGTTTGGTAAACATAAATAATTGATTTGAAATTTTCTCGTAACAGTTCATTTTAAAACACATTGTTGCAAATGTAAATATTATTAGTGGTATGATAACATTGTTTATGTTACGATTTACTAAATTTCTCCAAGACAGTTAAGGATATTCCGAGAAAACGCATCAAATTGAGTTGGGAAGCTATAGTACATTTTGTGGGCATGTAAATTTCCATTAATTTTTCATTAATCAAGCAAAAATAATTCAATTTTTCAGTTTTATTCACAAGAAAATAAACAAAATAGAATATATACAAATAGCGTTTGAAGATGCATATCGGTTTTTCTCGATGTAGGTGAAAGGTGGGAACAGTGTTACACTTTTTGTTCGTAATTTTTTATACCATGAAATAACAAGTAATATTTTTGAAAAAATAAGTTACATTATTACAGTCCTACATTTTTACATAAATAATTTTTTGATACCTTCAAATATAAGGTAAAATAAATATAGTTTAAAAAACTAAAAAACACGCTTTTAAAGCACATCAAACTAAAAAGTGAAAAATAATTATTAATATAAACTGAAAACAATAATGAACGAAAAATACTAGTATTATTGTGAAAAAAGCGTGGGGCGCTTTGTGCCATATTTTTCGTATATCGAGCAACCCACGCTTTTTTCACAATAATACTAGTATTTTTCGTTCATTATTGTTTTCAGTTTATATTAATAATTATTTTTCACTTTTTAGTTTGATATGCTTTAAAAGCGTGTTTTTTTAGTTTTTTTAAACTATATTTATTTTTCACTTTTTAGTCTGATGTGATATGAAAGCGTGTTTTGTAGTTTTTTTTAAACTATATTTATATTGCTTATTGATGCTGATATTATAACATATTACGATCCAACAGATATTTCTGAAAAAAAAAAATATTTTTTTTATTTCAGCCGTGGGATTTGAACTCACGCCCGAGGAGTCTGTCGTTTCGCATCGACTGCCTTAGCCCGCTCGACCACCGATCTAATTGTCAATCATGGAATGTACTTACATAATAAGCCTTTGCTCTCACGCACAGGATACGTGGGGAAAGGACTGGCGATCCTGATCAGGATAATTATATAAACTTATCAAATTATTGTATTGTTACCGGTTCTTCGTAAGTGTACAAAGTTGCAATTAAATCTGTCAGTTTAAAGTGGGTCAAAATCGAGTCCAAAGAGTCGGTTACAAACAAACAAGCAAACAAGCAAGCAAACATACAGGTGAAGCTAATAAACGCGTGTTAAAAAAAATAAAATCTAAGGTGTAACATGTGTAACACTGACAAGTATAATGGTACATTGTTACATGAGGTTTGGGAACAGTATTAGATATATTTATTAAGGTTTCAACTGACTGGTGGATAAAAAACATTGTAGTAATATAAAAACTTCAATAAAGATGAATTAGAATTAACCATTGTAACAATAACTGTTATCCTAAACTCACATCAATAATACATTGTAATACTGTATCCTTGAATAATGTGTAACACTGTTCTCATTTTATGAACTTTATTTTGAACTGTATTTCTAACCGCCAGATTAGAGATTTATAGGTTATGTGTCTCTGGCGGACTGATATCAAAGCATGCTCCTATCTTCTTTGTGTGTTATACATTGATTATAATTCAACATAACTAACAAAATTTAACCATAAAATTGTACATTATGTAATTCTTAGATCTGTTATAGTAACTTTTCTTACCTAATAGTATGTACAAATCAGAAGTCGGGGGCAATCACACTCGGCACTTCACGCATAACTAACTTAATGCATTATTGCAATACCAACCTAACACCTTTCCAAATAAGGCGGGAATTTCAAATGCGACACTGTTCCCTGTGTAAAGGTGGAATCATAGTATACGTACCATATGCCATATGCTATAACTGTATTCTGTATGACTTAAATTATAGATAGTGTGAAAAACGTAAGTTGGGCGCATGCGTAATGTACTGTAGAAATCTGTCATGTGATAAAGTTCTGGACACATTTTAATTCAATTTACTTTATTAATAATAATAATAACAAAAGTTATATTCTTTAAATAAAAACAACGATAAAAATAAGGGTTATTACTCACAAAACAAGACTAGTCTGTTCTGCGAATGTTGTATCTGTGATGAAACTTTTGCGCATTTATCCGACCAAGTACGATTTTAACCGATTTTTTAGCGATAACCGTAAAAAATAAAAATGAACCATTTCTTAAAGCATACGGGTACGACGACTATGAATGCCCACATGAACTTACATATCTTTATTTCTGATACATTCTACGGTTATAGCAGACTGCATATGATACGTATACCTACTATGAATCCACCTTAACATTGTACCCATATTTCCCCTATGTCCCCCATTCGCGTCAATAACAGCTTGACCGTCTAGGCATACTGTGAATGAGATTATTGATGTAATGTTGAGAGATATTTTCGAAAATTCCTGAAATTAGTGCTCTCAAATCTCAAATTGTTTTTATTGTTTGTGGATGAGATTGGTAGTACGTATGGTTCCTCTGAACATGTCTCACATGTGTTTATTGGGATTGAGGTCAGGTGACCTCGATGGGAATAGAAGTGCTAGAATTCCAAGGTTGTGCAGTGCATTGGTAATGATTCTTGCACGATGAGGATGGCCATTATCATCCAAAATCAAAACGTTCCCAGCAATCAGACCATGAAATTGAAGAATAATGTTCATGATATTGTCAACATACATTTGAAATGTCATTGTTTTCTCAACAATAAACAAGTCCAATCATACACTGAATAATATGGGGCATTCCTCGCTAAACCACCAAGCCCGTGACCCCGATCATTTTTAATTTCGCTTCAAATTTTTTTCTTTTAGTACCACTTGAAAGTAGTATTCAGGTAAATTTTTAGATTTTTATCTCAATCCCTCTAGAAATAATGAATTTTTAATGATTTTCGATAAAAACAACTTTCAAATGGCTACAACTTCTATAAAATCAAGATATCCAAAAAAACTATAGACGGTCATTTTTTTAGTCGTAAATTGTACTTTCATAAAAAATGTAAAAAAGAAATTCTTAATTAATGTCTTCTGTGTTTGAAACAAAAACAAGTTTTTTAAAGATGAGTGTCGTTTTATTGTTTTTTTTTTATTCTCTAGAATAATGTTATGTATTTAGCAAATTTTAAGGCTAGTTTCATCTAGGTACGTATCATATGTAGAAATAAAACTTTTTTCGCTTCCATCTAAACTTATTTAACAATTATCTTCAACAAAATTTTCCGCTGGAAACAACTCGTGTTATGTTTTATCTATCGTTAATATTAAATGTGTAAATTTTATGGTTTCGGACTGAAATTATATTTTTCTTATGAGAGTTTTATTTATGCAAAAAAAATTAGCTATCTCATGAGACTCCGTTTGAAATATTGCATTTAAAAATTGATAGAAAATATTTCACTTTATTGACGTTTTCAGCTTAAAGTCGTAAATCATGTTGATGCATAAATCACTGAGATTTGCTATAACTGGAATATAGTATCGAATACTTTAATATCACGAATATGAGATTATGCAAAATAACGGTTGACCATGTAAATCTTAAATGCACAGAAAAAATAAAGCAAATATGTATTCCCTCTTTTATCAACATGATTTGTTTTAGGAATAACCCATTTTTCTGCTACAGTATAAGTGTTACGATTTCTTGGGACTCAGTATAAAAATAATTTTTTGAGTTTTCTCTTAATAACAATTTTTGGCAATCAAAAACCTCAAAAATTAGTTAAATTTTTAATCAGAGAGTTTGAGGGTTTACTTTTAATTTGAGAAATGTAGTGTTTTAATCCCCACTGTGAACAATGTATAAAAAACAGTGGCGGATTTAGGATTTGGCTAAAAAGGGCGCATCAGTGGCGTATTTAGGGGGATAGTAGTAGTTATACAACGATTTTTTTCTTTCTTGAGTGTAGCTAAGTTGTACATCTCTGGAACAAAATCTTGGCTAACATTGGGTATTGGCCATTGGGTCTCAAAATTTGAATTTTGTTAGGTATTAAAACTAACAATATTTGTGGTGAATTAATACAACCATGTATTGCATATTTCCTAATAAATCTCTTCACAAACTTTTGATTTCAGTTGAAAGTGATAGATTTATCAGTATTAAAGATCACTGTAACAATAAGAAAATCTGAATTAATTTTTTTCAGGAACTCATTCACAATAGAACTTATTCCGGCGGAACGAGACTAGAAAACGTTCCCAAGGCAGAGACCAGCCATGTGACGTCACATGCTCGTTGGCTCGCTGCCCATAGCACAGTAAATTTACATTAATATATGCCCATAATAAATGAATTAATTAACTGCGCTGGTTATAATAACGTAGTAGTCATAGTCCGATGTACACAGAACACATTTCCCTGCGTTATGTCTTAGTAGTCATAGTCCGATGTACACAGAACACATTTCCCTGCGTTATGTCTATTAAAAGAAATATATCGGCAAGAAAATGGTGTTTTGTTCCTGGATGCATAAATACAACTAATAAAACTGCATCTAAAATATCTGTAACCGTACCAAAGCATAATAAAACAGTTCTATGTGTGTTGTATACAAGGCACTTCAAGAACAGTATGCCAACCTTCTGCAAGATATACTATGGCAAAAAAATTCGAATGGACATAAAATGAACCGTTTGCAGTATAGTTTTATTTTGTTTTTTTTTTAGAAACTGTTGGAGATAAATAAGATAATAATAATAACATTTAGAAACAGTTGTAATTTCAGTGGATTTGGTTTACATCCTAAGTTTTATAATTTTTTCTCTAATGATTCTGAAAAACAGAAAATATATTTCTGGTAATACATTACACACACTGTATATATGGTTCATTTTTGGACACGTGCCCATAAGAACTTTTTTGTCTATTTTGACTCATAGTATGTCATATAGGAGTGTGGCATACTATTTTTAATACACCTTGTATACAACACGCAGAACTGTTATTATGCGTATAAAATAATAAATAAATACTGTTTATTGTTGATTGTTAAATATTGCAAAATGCAATTTATATTGTTTATAAAACCATCAAGTACACACCATAATGTGTACATTTGTCAAATCGTGGGAATCGCTTTTTTGGAAATCTTCCATTTCTTTATCATAATATACATAAACAAACATTAACCCGTTTAAACCATGTAACCATAACATTCTAAATATGGGTACTATGGGCTTCGTTTTGCCAGCGCTGTACGTACGTCATATAATGGACCTCTCGCCAGTCGTTGAGCTGCGAACGTATGACGTCAGCCCAAGCAGCAAGCATTTATTGGATTCAAATAACGCAAGTAGTTTCTGCGGCTGCTGTTATGATTACGATTGTTTCATTTTCCAAATGTAAGAGAGAAAAAAAAGATGAGAAAGAGAAGAGAAATGAGAATGAATGGAAGAAAAAGAAACGATAGTAGAAAGAGACAGACATATTATGAGAGAGATACTATTTTCTTTATTTATAATATTATTAAACAAAGTATTTTACTTAAAGACCTTTCGATGCGTCAGAGTAGATGTTGACAAGTGTGGTGACGGACCGTGAAGTCGAGTTGATCCTTGGCTTTTAAGACTTTACAGGTAGTTACTGTAATAAATAAATACATCTGAGCATCCTATTTGCTAGTTAACCCAAGTTTAATAATAAAAATGCATAGTTACTAAAGATATAAGAGGTGCCACTCCAATAAAACGTAGGGCCGCCTTCACGTCATAATTAGTTTACGTAGACAAGCCCTACGACATCTTAAACAATCAAACATGTGTACTGCTCTTGACACCGAATGCACAGTGTCAACTTTAAGTGTGCACCAGGCCCACTTAAAGAGCTCCAGGATAATACCGGGAGTGCAATGGGCACCAAAACGCGAGGTCCCTCTCAAGTATTACCTCCATTAATTCAACATAAACATAAACCCCTGTGAATAACTCCAAGAGTGCAATGGACACCAAAACTCGAGGGTCCTCCCGTGAGCTACCACCAATAACAAATGATTCACCAGGCGGACCAGGAGTGCAATGGGCACCAAAACTCGAGGGCCCTCCCAAGAACCAACCAAACAACAATAATAATATCCCCGGTAACACCAAGAGTGCAATGGGCGCCAAAACTCGAGGTCCCTCTTGTGAGTTACCGTCAACAAAACAAGAAAACATACTAGTACTAATCGTGAATCCAAAATGGGTATCATCTCCACATTCTCCAATACAGATAAACTGTATGGTGAGCAAAACAGCACTCATGTATATCATATGCACGCCAATGCGTACCTGGCTTTCACATTTAAAATTAATATTTAATGACTTTCTTAATTAATCATATGCACGCCAATGCGTACCAGACTATCACATTTAAAATTAATATTTAATGACTTTCTTAATTAATCATATGCACGCCAATGCGTACCAGCCTATCACATTTAAAATTAATATTTAATGACTTTCTTAATTAATCATATATACGCCAATGCGTACCAGACTATCACATTTAAAATTAATATTTAATGACTTTCTTAATTAATCATATGCACGCCAATGCGTACCAGACTATCACATTTAAAATTAATATTTAATGACTTTCTTAATTAATCATATGCACGCCAATGCGTACCAGACTATCACATTTAAAATTAATATTTAATGACTTTCTTAATTAATCATATGCACGCCAATGCGTACCAGCCTATCACATTTAAAATTAATATATAATGACTTTCTTAATTAATCATATGCACGCCAATGCGTACCAGCCTATCACATTTAAAATTAATATATAATGACTTTCTTAATTAATCATATATACGCCAATGCGTACCAGACTATCACATTTAAAATTAATATTTAATGACTTTCTTAATTAATCATATGCACGCCAATGCGTACCAGACTATCACATTTAAAATTAATATTTAATGACTTTCTTAATTAATCATATGCACGCCAATGCGTACCAGCCTATCACATTTAAAATTAATATATAATGACTTTCTTAATTAATCATATATACGCCAATGCGTACCAGACTATCACATTTAAAATTAATATTTAATGACTTTCTTAATTAATCATATATCTCAAGCAAATACCACTCTCAATACAAATGTATATCAAAGTTATTATGCAAAACTAGTAAGAATGCTTAGTGATAAACTCACCCTTAATTATGGTGCAAGAAACTATACACACGGCACACACTTTAAACAGACCTAATCTTGTTAGCGGGTTAACACTTAAATGAAACCAAAGAAACATTGAGAACCCAATATCCGTAGTTTGATATTCGTCTTAGACATAACATTACATCAGGCCCTTGGCTAGTGTCGCCTAGAAAGATAAACTTGAGTGGGTGGTATTCATTGAAATATTTTAACTGAGGATCACATACAACATTCGTACTAATAAAATAAAATATTTCTTACACAAATGAATTTCGGATATTTGCTGTAAAGGCTCTAATGTATTATTTTGAACTAATATTAACGTACATAAATTTTTTTGTAAACATATGCCTATTATTATTTGATTATTGTCGGAGTTAGCGTTGGCCGTAGCGGAATACGACGAAAACAAACGATGAGCGTGCATTTACACGTAGTTAATTGAATGCGTTTAAACAAAGCATACAATCTGAGAGCTGATGATCCGTTAATGCGAAATACGATATTGTCAAGGCCATATTTGGAGAGGTCGCGGAAAAAATGATCTAAGTCACAAATCGTAAGTTTTGAGATAAAGCAATTTTAATGTTTCAATACCTGTAACATTTGTTGTGTAGGACTTAGTAATTTTTTTTGCATAAGTATATTTATTGTTAACCCAAACATTACCATATTGCAAATTAAAAATACATTCTCATCTTATTAGTAAAAAAAAATAGATTTTGAAGTCCACTTGTCAGCAGGAACAATGATTAAAGTCCATATCCATCTTTAGCTGAAAACGTTGATTATATACATTAGGTCGTGCTAAAAGGAATAATCTTACCTCAGGCATCTTCTTCGTCACTTGATATATTGATGTGAGCAAAGAGCAATTTATGGATATTCTTCAGAAACGAATTTCTTTAATTCCTGAAGTTCCTTATATTTCTTTATCGGTATAGGTAGAGCTGCATTGTATAATAAATTCGGCATATTCTGATTCCATTCTATTTTATTTTTGTTTGGTATGATTACATAACTAATCTTTGAGCCATTATAGCTATCACGAGCTTCTATTGTCCTTGGATGGTTTAAATTTACGAAAGGTTCCATGATTGGTCGAGTTGCGAGAGGTGAAACTTTTTTGTAAAATGGTTGCAGATACGTTGTCCATGCAAGAAACATCCTGGATACAAGTTGTTGACAAATTGACACGACAAAAATTGCACAACGTCGCATGGAGTGTAAACATGAGTGACTAAGCAAATAATGTTTGTATTGTGCAGCTAAACGTGTGAGATTAGAGAATCAGAAAGAGGACTTGGATCGGTATTTTACAAAACGATGTGGACTTAGATCGCTATTTCAAAGGACGTCAAATTTTACATCGCGTATTTAAGCGAATTAGTTCGCTATTTGACCGTTCATATTTTGATCAGTGATTAGTACATCTATTAATTATTAGATGGTACTGCAATCTAAAATTTCTTAAATTTGGACTTTGATCGTTCTTTCCGCGACGTCTTCATTTATAATAATATTCACATATTTTAAGTAGTTATATCATAGCGTAATATTAACCACGTTATATACAATATAACGTATAGTGATTTTTGTATGTACAGGGTGAATCTGCGAGAATTCCAATCCCACGTTACTCCGTTATTTTTGGAGTTAGAAAGACCTTCCAAAAAACAGATTGTAAAGAATTTTATGAATTTTTTTATGATGATCTCTGTGAATATACATGGTGTTTCACAAAAGTGTGACGAGCCCAATATATATATATATAAACAACTCCATTATCAGTAATCTACCAATAAAAATAAATAATGTTGAATAAGTAAGAAAAAAAAGTTAAATAGAACCATATTAGTTGTGAAGCATTGGAAATTATAGAATCTAGCTTGGATACCCAAGTCAGGTGGGATCCTCCTAGCAAGGTTGCGTTACATGCTAGTGGCGCCCTTAGAGTATTAGTAAGTTGAATTTGTTTCTTTTTTCCTTGGAACCTACGCATATCTCCTGTTTTTATTTTTGTCGAATTGACTGAGCTAGCTTTCGGCAAACTTTTTGTTACGCAAATTTCACGTCCAAGCTGCTTCTCCACTTTCCTAACATTTATTTACATATATATTTGTTTTTTTTTAACTCAGCGCGTAGCAATATATATATATATATATATATATATATATATATATATATATATATATATATATATATAAATTATTAGATTAGAATCGTGTCATTACCAATTCCATTCTGTTAGGTATGGAGAAATCTTAATTCCCCAATTCTTGTATAATATGTATGGCGCAATTTTTTTAATTTTTGTAATCATTTAGATAAAATTCGACATCTCCGTATACCTAACACCTAGGGCGGGAATCATTTTTCCGTTTCCTATTGTGCTAGCGCTACATAGTGCGTTAATCATATAGGAGTCGAATGCAGGTTCAGTCATTTCGTTTCATAAGTGGATGCAGCATACACAGTGTATGTAATGTAATGAATAAATTTTGTAATGTAATTTTCCTTGCCCCAAAATGTCCTTGTTTTGTAATTTGAAATGTTATGAAGGTCTCAGTTTAAGATCAATGATAGAAAATGAAATGAAGGGCAAGGAAAACGTGTGCTGTATTCACTTAAGAAACGAATACACTGTGTGTGCTGCATCCACTTAGGAAACGAAATGACTGAACCTGCTTTCGACTCCTATATGATTAACGCACTATGCAGCGCTAGCATAATAGGGAACGGAAAAATGCGGACGAGAAGCCCTGGGAGGGGCGCCCGCCGCGCCCCCTAAATCCGCCCTGTATAAAAGTTTGAATTTTAAACGATATTGAGTGACCAAATCTACAGAAACAGTTGTAATAGAAGCTGTCTAGAAGGAGGTTACACTTAGAAAGACATGGATACACCGCCATTCCCAACGGCACTGCCAGTGCCTGTGACGGAATTTGAACCCACAGCTAAGAGAAAAATTTCTAATCATATTTTCCATTTCGCTCTGTCCAACGACACCACCGAGCCGATATATAACAACCGAAATACGGTTTCGTTTACATTGGCTACTTCTTATTCAATATACAGATTGATGATTTTAAGTGCATTATATGAGACCAAACAAGTTCGTTACACCATAATCGTGATTTAATTTCAAAACTGTGGCAGGAAATAACAAATTATTGTAAAATAACAAGTATATTTACTTAAAAATTTATTTGCAAAACGTTATATTGGTATAGAAGCAGCCCTTCATACATATTAAATTATAATATAAAATTATTTCTTATATCTCTAGCTTATTCTGTTGAACTATTATTTTTCTACGATTACTGGTTTAAATAACAGGTCCTTTATCTCACAAACTCTTTATTAATGCTACCGGTTTCGTGATATTTATACTAAAGTATTACCACATCTTTATACTTTAGTATAAATATCGCGAAACCGGTAGCATTAATAAAGAGTTTGTGAGATAAAGGACCTGTTATTTAAACCAGTAATCGTAGTATTATGGACTCACACGGGTACCACTTCCCTAATTTATTATTTTTCTTTTTATTTAAATTCGCATTTACATTTATATTTTCTGTTGGACAATACCTTTCATTGTCAATTATTACAAGTAAAACAAATCGAATCCAACTTCTCGTAATGCTTATGTGATTAAGATTTTCAATGTATACTCAATATTTAGAAATATTATTCTTTGATCTTACTTTTTATTCACCTTTTTATAACATTTTTTTCAACAAAAGAATACCTGCTGAATGAAAAGAGGATTTTATGGGATCCTTTTATTTTCTTTGTGTGCCTCTCGGTTTTTTTATTGTGTAATAATTATCAAAATAATATCAGATTTTACGTTTACCTTAAATTTTTATGATTTTTTTAGTATGTAGAATCTTTTTTTACAACATTTTTAATGATAATCACGGTGAGATTTCCACTCGTTTAAAATAATGGCGTGTTCATTAACAGAAACATAATGAATATTTTTTTTATGCCAGAATGCGTTGTTATTTTTTAATTTCAACTTTTTTAACCTCGTCTCACAATTAAGGGGGTGATATAATGGAAAAACAAGTACACCAAAGGATAGTTTAATGTTTTAATTTTCGTTTTTAACATTTAAATTGCGCTTGTGTGTTTTATTAACCAAAAAATATGTATTTTAATATCAAGAAATATGTTTTTTTAATACTTACGGTTTACGTGCAAACATTTTTTTGTCTGTTTACACAAAATAACAATTTGTGTCATTTGTCCAACTAACTAAATTTTGATTTCAAGAATATTTCACCACAGTAATAAATGTAAAAAAAGGTTAGATGTAGGATATTTCGGTACCTAAAATTCCACTGACAATATTTTAGTAGAAGCATGTTTAGTTTAAAAAACATTCCCCAAGAAATAAAATATAGTGGACAACAATGAAAATTTTATACCAAATATTATTCATGGATAAGTTGATTTAATTATTACTTAGTACAAATTTCGAAATTTCACAAATTGAAGTATTTCCAATTTTATACGTAAAGGAACGTAACGTTTACTTAGGAAATGAATATAAATAATGATTTCAAGATTAAAAAAAAAATGTAATGTAGCATCATGTATAAATATTTCAATTTTTAATTTTTTCGTAATAAAAAAAATTATGTATATACCGGTTGTAAATGAAACCTGGGTCACCCCCTCTGTTGTCATTGGACCCGAAATTACCCCAACTTTCTTATTTTAAATGGAACACCCTGTAGATTATTACATTTTTGGAATCTGTGTTGAATTCTGAATATAACAGTATATGTACTTTTTTTACATCTTTCATTAATTTCTTTTTTCAACGAAATTTTTAATTTTTGATTTAGAGTGTTGTGATTTACAAAAAATGCCAGTTCTTACTATTGCAAAAATAGAATTACTGTTTTATGATAAATACTCTCATACATGGGAGCCTTCTGAAGTAAGACAATCGGTTTTTCTAAAAAATGCATAATTATTGTCAAATCTCAAAATGGTGGCTCATCACGATATTCAGAAAATACATCTTTTTACGATTACAGTGATACCCATAAGTTAGCAATTCCATAAGAATCCACAGTTAAAAATCAAAATTCTTCTAAATAAATATTATAATGTAATACACAAAACCCGACACACAAAGTAGTGTGCTGTGAAAACAATTATCTCAAATAAAGTTATTTGTTTAAAATAGTTACCAAATAAACAGTGGCATAATAAACTAGCATTACAGTAATCGTATTTTAAGTGTACTAGTCACGACACTATTTTGTTCGTAATCTAACAAACTTTCATTTTGGTAACTGTCCTCTAATCAATAAATTTAATATTAGCCGAGTTATTTGCGAGACTGCGAAAAGGTAGCCGTTTTCCAATATGGCAGCCGGTTCACGATAGTCCCCACTTTTTTTTTATGAAAGAACACCCTCGAAAATCCCTGTCCACAAAGTTTTATTTTTGTTTGATCGATTGACTCGATTATTCCCCGGCTAGTGAGTTGTCAGTTAAATTCACATATAAAATAGAAAACTGTGGATAATTACCATTCTTCTAGTTCACTGTCTATTAAGTTTCCCCATCAATAAAGAGTGATTTGAAAAAGAAAAGGCATTAATTAAGTATATAGCTGTAAATAATGGATATTCTCTAAGTTTACTTGATAAAATAATTAGGAAACGTAAATTTAAAGGGGCACATTGAAATTCCTTGACTTTTCAAAATTAATGAAAAAATCCGAAAGATTTTTAAAGATATAATTATTACAGTGGTTCATTCATCGGAAAATAAACTACAACTTCTAGGCAATCCAAAAGACAAAGCTGAAACAAACAAAAAGTCGGGGATTTACAAAATTAGCTGTAAGGACTGTAATCAAAATTATGTTCGACAAACTAGACGATCAATTTAAACTATATTCAAGGAGCATCATCTCAAATAAGGTAGAACAGATAAGTCAAGTGTTGTACAATATGGGTTTGAGGACAATCATAAAATAGATAGTAGCAATTTAAGATTAATTAGGAATGTAGCAAATACTAGACTGGATGCATTTGAAAGCTTGGAAATTACAAAATGTAAAAATAGTTTGAATAGTGACAGAGGACCAATCCCATATAGTCCTCTCGTTCGGATAGTCATGGTTCACCAAACAATAACAATAATTTAGGTATAAATAGGATACACTGTTATCGTAGGGTTGTTTTTAATCAACTCCAGATGATGCCAACTTGGTTGGCGAAACGAGCGTCGAGTTCATTAGGTGTTTTGTGGGAAACCAAGTCAGTGTTAGCACATCAATCCTCTTCAGCAATCAAAACTGTTTTAAAATTGCCTACTTTTTTGTTATTAAATATGATTTGAACGAAACAACTACTCAGCGGGCAAATACCCCGACCTGCATTGGATTACACCGTCAAATCATGATAGATCGATAGCCAATATAATTTGTCAATTCCTAACCAGACATAGACCGGTTTCGAACTTATTTGTTCTCCTCAGTATGCCGTAGGTTATGGAACAAACAAATGATAGTGGCCAACCTGCTAGTCATATACCAACTAAGGTAAATTGAGTAGTGGTGAGAGGTATGAAACTTCTCCTATGGTCTAAATGCTACTATCCGACCGACATCATAGATGTCTCTGTGGCGGATAGCGGTACCGAGAGCGGCGACCTCTAGCCCAGGTGGACTAAACTACTGTTATTAAATATGATTTGAACGAAACAACTACTCAGCGGGCAAATACCCCGACCTGCATTGGATTACACCTTCAAATCATGATAGATCGATAGCCAATTTCATTTGTCAATTCCTAACCAGACATAAACCAGTTTCGAACTTATTTGTTCTCCTCAGTATGCCATAGTAGCATTTAGACCATACGAGAAGTTTCATACCTCTCACTACTTTTTTTGTGATCATAGAAAAAGTAATTGTAATTTTCTTGTTTTCTCTTTTTACCTTTTTACCAAAGGGATCGAATTTAGGACCACTTTTATTTAATATTTTTATCAATGACATTGTAACTGACATTACTGTGAAATGTCTTCTATGTGCTGACGATTTAAAATTATTTTGTAGAATTTCATGCCTCGGATGATTGTCTATCATTACAACATAATTTAGATGTAATTTATAACTGGTGCAATAAAAACAAACTGTTTCTGAATCCTTCAAAGTGTAATGTTTTATCAGTAACAACTAAACACAATACTATTAAGTACATATTATTATGCAAAATAATTTGCTTTCAAGGCCAGAGATATTCACTGCCTTAGGGTAGTGTTTGACGAAAACTCTCATTTATAAATCATATTAATTAAGTAATTAATAAATCTTATAAATTTCTAGTATTTCTTAGAGTAGTTTAGTAGTCTAGTCTCAAACTACCCTACATTTCTATTGCGAGATCTAATTTAGAATATGCCTCAATAATATGGGCCCCATATTACAAGGTACATATAGAAATCTTAGAAAATATTCAACGTAGGTTTTTAAAGTATTCTACATTTAAAATTGATAGGTCATATCCACCTATTTCTTATCCTCAGTTTGTACTTCTTTCAAGGTTCTCGTTGGTATCATTAGAGGATCGCCGCAAAGTCGCTTACTTAACTTTTCTTTACAGATTGTTACATAATCTCACTGACAGCACTTACATACTTAATATGTTACTTTTCATGCTCACAGAATAGCTTCAAGTCAAACACGTTTATTTAAACTAGCGACGCCTAGGACAGATACAAAAAAAAATTCTCCCGCTTCATGTTATGTGTACCACTTATAGTAACACATAATGATATTGATATTTTCAACTGCAATATTGCTTCTCTAAAATCATGTACCTTTAACTATTATTATTTTAACACTTTTTAGTAATTTTTTGTGATGTACGTTAAATTC